>LR991040.1:20766898-21968981 GCA_905163495.3 Cosmia trapezina | reverse complement strand
AATCATCCCCTAAGGGGGTAAAATAGGGGTTGATTTTAAAATTTACAAAACTGCATGGATTTCGACAAAATTTGGCAAGGCTTTATATAGCATCCTGGGGAAGGCCATAGGATACAATTTTTTTCAAAAATAATACTACAGGGGGTGATATAGGGGATGAAAGTTTCTAAGAGAAACCCAGTATTTCTTAAGTTAGGGATAACAAATTTATGCTATTGGTAGGAAATTAAGAAATATGCGGTTCAGCGTTTTTGAAAAATCATCCCCTAAGGGGGTAAAATAGGGGTTGATTTTAAAATTTACAAAACGGCACGGATTTCGATAAAATTTGGCAAGGCTTTATATAGCATCCTGGCGAAGGACACAGGCTACTTTTGGTCTAAAAAAATAATCCTACAGGGGGTGATATAGGGGATGACAGTTTGTATGGGAAACTCAGTATTTCTTAAGTTAGGGATGTGAAAATTAAAATGTATGCTTTTGATAGGAAATAAAGACATATGCGGTTCAGCGTTTTTGAAAAATCATCCCCTAAGGGGGTAAAATCGGTGTTGATTTTAAAATTTACAAAACTGCACGGATTTCGACAAAATTTGGCAAGGCTTTATATAGCATCCTGGGAAAGGACATAGGATACTTTCAAAAACAATACTACAGGGGGTGATATAGGGTATGAAAGTTTGTAAGGGAAACCCAGTATTTCTTAAGTTAGGGATAACAAATTTATGCTATTGGTAGGAAATTAAGAAATATGCGGTTCAGTATTTTTGAAAAATCATCCCCTAAGGGGGTGAAATCGGGGTTGATTTTAAAATTTACAAAACTGCACGGATTTCGACAAAATTTGGCAAGGCGTTATATAGCATCCTGGGAAAGGACGTAAAATACTATTTTTTTCAAAAATAATACTACAGTGGGTGATATAGGGGATGAAAGTTTGTAAGGGAAACCCAGTATTTCTTAAGTTAGGGATAACAAATTTATGGTACTGGTAAGAAGTTAAGAAATATGCGGGTCAGCGTTTTTGAGAAATCATTCGGGGGGGGGGGGGGTAAAATAGGGGTTGATTTTAAAATTTACAAAACTGCACGGATTTCGATAAAATTTGGCAAGGCTATAGATAGCATCCTGGGAAAGGACATGGGCTACTTTTTGTCTTAAAACATAATCCTACAAGGGGGTGATAAAAGGGATCAAAGTTTGTATGGGAAACCCAGCATTTCTTAAGTTAGGGATATGCCCTATGTTTTCCACATGAACGTTCCCATGGGATATTTTCCAACATCCACGCGGGCGAAGCCGCGGGCAAAAGCTAGTAGAAATATAAAAAACAGGAGAAGTGGCAAGGGGCGAATCTGTGTCCGCGCGACATGCTCAGTATGAGCCGTTCATATAGTCAAATGGCCGTCTCCGTGAACTAGTGCGCTTTCGACTGTTACCGTGACAGTTTATAAAAATGCCCTGTTGCTCAGTGGTTTCTTGTAAAAACCGAAGCCAAGAATCACTTTCCATATGTAAGTACAACTATTTTCCAGTATTTGTCTTTAACATCATGAAGATGACAAAGGGACAAAGTGGAGACACAGGGTTCCGATACATTTTAACATACTGGGCATATCTCCTTCTTTCTTATGTCTGTGATTAGACGTATCGGCTGGATATCATTCAGGCCACTAGTTGTACGGCGCCGCCGTTTAGTGAAAAGGCTAGGCAGTTGACTAAACGGTTAATTAAACCAGTTGGCTGCGACATATTCACTGATTCACCCTGCCCCCATGGTCCTTTGTTTTGTCCTACAATTGCAGCTTGTAAGCAGAATTGTTTTGAAATTGGAAAGACCTGGCGTTTGCCGATAGCACATAGCTGTACCATGTCGAAGTCTAGCTGACGGATGACTCATGCGTGTGAAGTTACTGGCAAGCTTTGCCAATAAAGTAACAACAAAAAAAGTAGATTGTTAACCTATACGTCCGATTCTTGAACTTGTACCGAAGTGTATGATGGCGGTGAATGAAAACATAAGGACGACGAACTCACACGCCGCGCCGGAACCAATCTATTGTTTAGTAAATGGCCTGAGAAAAATACTGTACTGTGAAACCTTATTAATTTCCAAGTTGGTTGACCAAAACGAAGCAAACTTTTCTGCACGAGTATTAGAAGAAATAAGGTCATCATTCTCCCGCCCTTATCCCAATTTATTTGGGTTATTCCGGTCGGATCCCCTGATCTGATCCCCTACTGGTTATTACCTACCTATGTTTTAATTTCTGTCAGATCCACCATAAATGTCATTCCAGCTTCAATCAATCTGCCCAGCCTTTTCCCAAATATGTTGGGGTCGGCTTCCAGTCTAACTGGATGCAGCTGAATACCAGTATATTCATGGAGCGACTGGCTATACGACCACCACAACCCAGTAACTGGGTAATACGATACCCCTTGATATATAAGGACAGGTTGTCAGACTTTCGGGCTTCTGACGACTCGTAACGACTGTCAAAGAAAGATCCACGAATGACAGTCGGGACCAATGGCTGATCCCCTTACTCATTTTATTTTATTCCGGTCGGATACCCTAGTTATTTATTAACATATTTTTGGGACAGTCAGCAACAAAATATACTTATTTACGCACAGAGTTTCTTGAAATACCTACATAATTGTTATTATGTTTGTAATTCTTATTATTATGGAAACGTGTATGACAATATTGAGGGTACAATGACTCCACATCTTCGTCTTGGTCAAGTCGCCGCACCTGGGGGCCTACTCCCTAAGCACGAAGCCCGTAGTTTCGGCCTTCGTTACGGGCGTTTTTTACTCCGTATCACCTACGGATGGATTATTGGTGCGGGGCCCGAACGAAGTATGAATGACAACATGATTTGCCAGTTGTCCCTACTCCCGATGTGTTTTTGCCCGTCCGAAAAATTTAACTTTTACACTTGTTTTGATGGATCGTAATGTCAGACGGACGGATGAACGGACGGACGGAAAGACGGACGGACTTAGGGAGTAGGCCCCCTGGTTAGAACCCTTTTTAATAATTTTTACCTGCAAACATATGGGTGTGCATCTCAGACTAAGTACCTATCTTGTAGACGGAAACATTAATTTCATAGACACTCGTTCGTCAGGTGCCCATGGGACATGCCCCATGGCCTCAAGGTCAGGGTTCACAGACCGAAGGGCGTCACGCTCGCACACACGTCACACATTGATGGGTCGACGGACTCGTGGTCTTTGTCTTGAGTCAAAGTATTGTTTGGTGGAAGTCTGGGTGTTCGCTTGAGTGATTTTGCGAAAAAGTAACAAAAAGTTATGGTGAAAATGATGAACTGGATGAGGTAGTTAATGTTTATAAGAAAGGTTGGTATGAAGTAAAAGACATTGCAGTTATGAGAACTATAGTTTACAAAAGTTACTAAAACCGACAGTGCATTATCAAAAGAAACTATATAAATGATAATTTCAAACACGTCAATCATATTTATAAATAATAAAAACTAGATGAGGTCAGCGTCTCCTATCTGACTACTCTGAGAAGAAAGGCCGAAACAAACTCAGACGTCACAGTCTCTTTTAAAGTCCAGACATAATCTTGGTCAGATCATGTGAAGACCATGTAGACTGGAGTCTGAAATGGTCTTTTGAGGAAAGAACCACACAGATTGAGTGGACCTGTCCAGTCAGTGCACGCATTTGTCAGTAATCATGCAGCTCAACTCAAAACTTAAGGAGCTCAACGATTCCAAGAACAATACCAAAGAAAAGACATTTGGGTAGGCCGCATAAATTACTCAAACTGCCAGACTATGATTAAAACTAACTGAGAAAATGAAAAGGAAAATAATAAATAAATAAATAAATATCCTTGGATATTTCACACAACGCCATCTAGTCCCAAGCTAAGCAACCTACTGCTTGTGTTATGGTAACGAGATGGCTGATAAATTACTTATATACATTTTTTTTTTGTAAATACATACATATTATAGATAGAAAAACACCCAGACTCGGAACAAATACTTGTAGGTCGTACAAATATTTGTTGCGTGCGGGAATCGAACCCGCGACATGCTGTGCAGCAGTCAATCGCTCAACCACTGCGCCAACCGTGTCGTCAAATAGATCAATATAATATAGATGCAACCTTCGATCAATAATTATTGATCGAAGGATGCAACAGATTGAATGTACACATTCTGAATGGATGAAGGCACAACGCTTGTTTTTTGTTTTTGAAGGAGAGCCGAGAACGGTATGATAGAAGAATAAAGTTCAGTACCTACCTAGGTATAGGTATAGGTAATACGAGCTGGTATCCGCAACTCCACGACAATGCGCGTATTTTGCGTATGGTGTACCTACCTAACAACAGTAGGTACTTAAATATGGTAAGTATGTAGTTCGAATGCAGAAAACCTACCCAGAACCAAACCTACCCAACATTCGGTGTTCAAAAACGGCACATTTGTCGAATTATTAGATGACACGTGGAAGTAGGATGGCTTGTCGTAATTCTCGGGAGCGAAAAGAGACAGGACGAGGAAAATGTGGCTAATTAGCCAGATTTTGATGTGCCACTTGTGGAGCGTGTATAATCTATCTAAATAGCTCTTTTTACTCCAGAACGTTGAGACACCACAACAAAAGCTATAAGAAAACGTATAGAAATCCATTTTAAAATCTGAGCAAATCGAGCGTCAAGCGATAAGTCGTGAGGTTCTATTACAAGACTCAAGCGACTGATAAATTATCTCTTAAAAGGGTAAACTAGTAGGTATGTTCTCTAAATCGAAGCAAAATAGCTTAATAAATAAAAATAAATAAATATCCTTGGACATTTCACACAACGCCATCTAGTCCCAAGCTAAGCAACCTAATGCTTGTGTTATGGTAACGAGATGGCTGATAAACTACTTATATACATTTTTTTTTTGTAAATACATACATATTATAGATAGAAAAACACCCAGACTCGGAACAAATACTTGTAGGTCGTACAAATATTTGTTCCGTGCGGGAATCGAACCCGCGACATGCTGCGCAGCAGTCAATCGCTCAACCACTGCGCCAACCGTGTCGTCATAATCTTAAGTACCTATAGTTGTTGAAACACAAAACCAATCTGTACTAAACGCTACAAAAACAACAACATCTCGATTCACGATGCGCGAGCGCAGGGAAAGTGTCAAGCACGTGACGTCACGCAGCAATGGCGATTTACTACTTACTAGTGATTTAGTCGCAACTGGTTGGCGATTTGTATCAGGAAGTGTATAGGGAAATAAGGAGTAATGCTTTTTATGTGATTATCAAGTGGTTATTGTTTCCGTATAGTATGAGTTAAGGCTATTTCCATCCATTTCTGAATTGATTTATGCATACTGCAACTGTGGCCAGGAATGGAGATAAGCGTGAGGTTCTATGTTGGTTTCCTAGGATAGAAATATTGTCTTCGATCTGTGTTATTCTTTAGGGCATAGCTTATATCTGATTACTGCTGACGTGATATTATTATGTTCAATGATGTAATGAGTATCTACTGTATAGGTAGACATGTATCTTTTTAGGGTTCCGTGAATCAAAAGGAAAAAACGGAACCCTTATAGGATCACTTCGTTGTCCATCTGTCTGTCTGTCAGTCTGTCAAGACCTTTTTTTCAGGAACGCGTGGAGCTATCAAGTTGAAATTAATATCAAATACGTAGGTCTGGAGTTCTAAAAAAATCAAGCTTCTAAACTAAAGCAAAAAAAAAATAAAAAAATACGGCCATTTATGCGTCATATTTTGATACTCGCAAATAAATCAAAACCTATAGGGTATTTCCCGTTGACCTAGAATAATAAAATTTGGCAAGAAGCAAGGTCTCACAGCACAAGTAAAGGAAAAAGTACGTAACTTGTTAATTTGTAATTTTATCACCTAAACATTTTTTTTTGGGATTACAATATTAGGTTACTTCTTGGGATAAATTCTTTTCAACTATGTAACCCTTCATAGTGCGTGGTCCGACACGCAATTGTCCGGTTTTTTATATTGATCTGTCTTCTAGAGTAGGTACTTGGTGAGTTAGGTACTTATCTTAATATTTCGTGAGACCGATGATAACATGGATATTTGTGAAAAGTTGCTTATTTCTTGAAAGGCCACTTTTAACATGGTTATATATAGGAGGAGCTCGTGGCTAAATAATAACAGCCGCACGGGTCGATCCGTCAGGTTAAGCTACGCTTGCCGGGGTTGGTCAGTGGATGGGTGACCATCTTTACATACCGAGATTCCTCCGTGCCTCGGAAAGCACGTTAAGCCGTTGGTCCCGGCTGTTATTCGTGGATCTTTGACAGTCGTTACGGGTCGTCAGAAGCCCGAAAGTCTGACAACCAGTCTTACCAAGGGGTATCGTATTACCCAGTAACTGGGTTGTGGAGGTCAGATAGGCAGTCGCTCCATGTAAAATACTGGTATTCAGCTGCATCCGGTTAGACTGGAAGCCGACCCCAACATAGTTGGGAAAAGGCTAGGCAGATTGATCCCATCCTGTTCATGGGCCAATTATCCATCACTAAGGACCGATCAGTACTGATCTGTGTCCTCCTTACCTTGAACAAGTTCTCAGCGCCGGCGCGCAGGCGCAACTCCTTGTTGATCTCCTGGTTGAGCTGGCAACGTCGCGTCTGCAGCCGCCCGCGACACGTGGCCACGCGAGGGTCTGAACCCTGGAACAATAGATAACAAACGTTAGGATAAAGTTTTGGAGAACTTGTAGAGAATATCGAAAATTTTGGACGAGTTGTACGCACAGCTACAGATCAAGTTATACATTTCCAGTATAAGCTGATCTCGCATTGTATAGGATTTCCTTACAATGAGAGGTCAGTGTAAACTGGAAATGTATAGCTTGATGTGTAGCCGTGTGTACAAAGATGGCTGACGGGTCACCTGATGAGACTATGAACACCTACAAGTAAATAGGAATGATGACAAAAATTTTTTGTCCGTCATGTAGATTATTAAAAAATATTGGACACGTATTTTTTCTTTTTTTACGTAATCTAAAGATACGTAATCTACGGAAATAAATTGAATTAAAATGTGGCATGACGTCACTCCTTGCTAGATTTTATACGTAGTTTGTTATAGTTGTGACGTAGCGAACCCCCACTCCCCAATTTTAATGCGTTTTCTAAGTATTTTTTTATTAATATGATGAAGCAAAAAATCCTTTAAAATTAGATACGCACGGCTACACATCAAGCTATACATTTCCAGTATACACTGACCTCCCATTGTAAGGAAATCCTACAAAATGCGAGATCAGCTTATACTGGAATTGTATAGCTTGATCTGTAGCCGTGCGTACAATGATTAAGCTACATGTTTCATAGAGTTTGGAACTGGTTTGTGAAGGTCAGATAGGCAGTCGCATCAGCTGCATCCGGTTAGACTGGAAGCTGACCCCAACATAGTTGGGAAAAGGCTAGGCAGATGATGATGTTTCATATAGTTTGGACATTAAATCTTCAGTCTGTCACCGTCCCTCTGCAGAGCAAAGACTGGTCCTCAGTCAACCAAATTATCACACCCACATTATCCTCAGATATAAATCGTCGTACATAAATACAACAAAACAAACACGCCTTGTTACCAGCAACGCGGCGCACGCGCATGACGGCGGCGTCAGGTATGTGCGGGTGTGATGTACTGACCGACGGCTTTCACTGACTGGTCGTCAATATACCAGCGGTTAATTTGATGAATTATTTACTTGTTTATCGATGAAGAAGAGGTTTTGTTATACCGTGGGTGTGTGGGTGCGCGTGCGGCGAATCGATGTTCTTAAGGTTCAATAAATTATAAGTTATGTCGAGTTTCTAATCTCCATTGGTTAAAAATATATACTGTCAAGATTATCAATGATACTCTTGCTTCCAGCCGTTCAACACCTCACCCGTAATTATAAAAAAACTTTTTTTACAAAAAAATACAACCGACATAACTGTCAATGTGACTGATGGATAGGGTTGCCAACCGTACTCTAAAATAGAGTATTGTACTCTTTTTCTTGTAGGTGTACTCTAGAATCTATAACACTAATAGAGTACGCTAAAATACTCTTTTAACATAAATTTACCTTTTTGGCATAATGTTCACTGATGCCAGCCATGAAAGTGAAGTGGCAAGAAGAGCTGAACAAGGGCATTAAAATTGATTAAAAATGAGCTCCTGATCCTATATTAACTTAGAATTAGGATGTTTGGAGTCATAAAATTCTTTTAAAAACAATAAAAAATTGTTATGTAAAGTGATAAAAAATACATTTTTATTTCATTGGTCAGTGGGTCGTCTTAGGATTCAATAAACGGTACTCTTTTTAATAATCTGTACTCTGTATTGACCCTCTCTAAAATCAAATATACTCTACTTCTTCTAGAAAAAGTTGGCAACCCTACTGATGGAGGCGGCGCGGGCGTCGAGGTGGAGTGGAGAGGATTTGGACTTAGAATATGGGTGTAAATTGCCATTACCACTACTTATTATATATGCATCAAGTCTTAGCGGAATCTCTACAGCTGTACATACAAGGTATGTTCCAAAGTCACTATTAAGACTGATTTACACAGAGTCAGGTCAGTAGCTGACTCCAAATAAAGTCAAAGCTGGCGCCTAGAGCTTACTCTTTTAGAAGCATGAGGAACAGGGTGTAAAGTTCACTCATCCTCCATAGAAAAGGGAGGATCCTCCAACCAGACGGGTGTCGTGTCTGGTGGGCTACTGCCCAACGGTTGATGTCGGGACGTTGTATATATGCTAATCGCGTGGTAAACTCTAATTGCGCGATGCAGGTTTTGCGTGACGTCATGTCATTGATGCATAGTTCGTATGTGGCGATGTAGATGCCGCCACATCACTCCCCTCCGGAGACCGGAGGTCGATAGTGGGCTGAGTCGTGTATCTTGCGATGCTTGCCAGTGCCAGTTGTGGTTCCAGTGAGTCGGAACCGGGTGCCGCATAGTTCACGGTGAGTCGGAACTGTCTGCGGTGATACCCCAGTGAGTCGGGGTGGCGCTGCGTTATGCTCCAGTGAGTCGGAGTGTACAGCGCTGGGTTGAGGCTGAAGGTGATGACCAGGAATGCGCGTCCGCTGCATGCTGGTGGTCAGGATACCTGTTGAAGCCGTGGATGCTGGCTGGCTGTGTGACTCGCCGCTCGAAAGCTTGAGGAAGTGATGCTGATGACGTCACGCTGATGTAGTTGCACGAAGGCTGCGCTGACGTTCATGCTCGGGGTCACCAGTTTAGAAGCATGAGGAACAGGGTGTAAAGTTCACTCATCCTCCATAGAAAAGGGAGGATCCTCCAACCAGACGGGTGTCGTGTCTGGTGGGCTACTGCCCAACGGTTGATGTCGGGACGTTGTATATATGCTAATCGCGTGGTAAACTCTAATTGCGCGATGCAGGTTTTGCGTGACGTCATGTCATTGATGCATAGTTCGTATGTGGCGATGTAGATGCCGCCACACTCTCACTGTTTACATGCAGTCAGTAGTCGTACCTATCATCTGCCTAGCCTTTTCTCAACTATGTTGGGGTAGGCTTCCAGTCTAACCGGATGCAGCTGAATACCAATATTTTACATTTATTTCGGGTAACTAAGACCCATAACATAAATACCTTACAGACTATCATACATATTTATAAAAAACACAAAACTAAACTACTTATTGCATACGAAGAGACGGCGTCGTATTGCGCTGCGTGGTGTCGCGGAACCTTCCGCGGAATCGCCGATACACGACACCCTTCGGCCAAAACTCTTCTTTGAGGACGGTCTCAATATATTGAGTCGGAACTCGCACCACAAACGATTTGAAATTCGTGTTGTGGCGCGACGCCAACTTCTCGACCCGTAAGGTCCAGCTGGTCTTCGATCGAACATACTCCACGATCTCCTCAACCTTCGTGGTGTGATGTAACCGGGACACATAGAGCTGCATCGTAGGTATTGCCGGACGCAGCATATTGGGTCCTGCCAGCGCGGTTCCGCACTGGTTTCGGCTAGCAGGCTTCTTCCTCTTCTTCCGCTCCATTTTCACGAAGCCATCCTGGTCACACGTGCCCGTAGCTGGGCCTTGCTGTTTCGGACCCCTGTCGGCAGGTTCACAGCAGCTCTTCTTATCCCCCTTCGTGGTCTGCGCCACAGGTTTGTGCGTGGCGACGATAGCAGAATAGGCACGTTTAGGGGTCGACGTACCTACATGAGTCACTACCTCACCTGACCTGCATATCTGACCTCCACAACCCAGTAACTGGGTAATACGATACCCCTTGGTAAGACTGGTTTTCGGGCTTCTGACGACCCGTAACGACAGTCAAAGGTCCACGAATGACAGCCGGGACCAACGGCTTAACTTGCTTTCCGAGGCACGGAGCGGTCTTGGTATGTAAAGATGGTCCCATCCGCGGCAAGCGTAGCTTAACCTGATCGATCGACCCGTGCGGTTGTTATTACTTTATAATGACTACTGACTTCAAATCACTAAATAACGGGTCAGTGCTGACTTGGTTCGAGTTTGGAGTCAGCTTCTGACCCTGTGTAAATCAGCCTTTAATTCTAGTTTAGTCACCTAATCACCTTCCTCTGCTAAACTAAACTAAAACTAATCCAACTCAATGACACGACACTTCGTAACTCAAAATTAACAATTCCATTCGTTTACTATGATGACATGGTCGCCATTACAATTGAGGGTTACCTAACGCGTTATATTATGGTCAGCCGCGTAATGAGAATGATATTAATGATATAATAATATATTATTATGTGCTTAGCATTATTATGAGTCGAGTAACTTTGTGTTGGTAGCCCCTGGAGGTACGAGCTGGAACTGTCATTGTGGGTCAGGGATCGTCACGAACGAGATTGTATTTGATATACGTATGCGTGTGATTGTTGCTTCATCTGTTTCAGGTATCTTCTACCTACTTAATAAAATAAAAATTAAATATTAATTCACTAACAGATAAACCGCTAGGTCTAGGCTGTGGTCTAGGAGCATGAAATGCAATAGTTCCTTTTTATAGCGAAGGACAGTTAAAAGATTGATTACCTAAGTAAATGTTATGACAATATTTACTATAGTCCTCAGACCAAGAAAAAAAGATATAGTCATATACTGGTTCATTCATTCAACTTATTACAAAACTCCAAAGGTTTACCTAATAAAACATCAAAGCAATAAATAAAAACAAAAGTCAGTCGTTCACACGTTGCTACTTGAACGTGGCTCGCATACTGACTCGGCCGAGGACTGCATAAAAATGTACTTCTTTTATATGCACCGAATGTACGTGAGAGGAAATACTCATCAGAATATTGAGTCTTTTCACTTTTATTATTTTGGAGAACAGGTTTTTTGGTTAAATGTGTTTTACAGCCTTGTCAGTATTCATGTTTTAGGCTTTTGAAAGCACATCAAATAGGTATGTGAAGATACCCAATACCTCCGGTGCTTGCAGGACACTTAACCCTACTTTGCTGACAGGGTTTTAACCTCGGAATTTTCTTGTAAATCTCGTGTCGACTCGAGACAGTAAGATTTCAAGCTATACTCGCTTATAATGCCAGTTGTAGCCCGTTAGGCGTAAGGTCGAAAGTATCGTAAAAAATATTGCAGGTCTAACTTTGGACAAGCTCATATTTGAACATACTCTTGACTCTATAGTTTTAGTAAAGTAAAACAGAGTCAAACCATATGCACTCGTTACCACCTCCACTTTTAATGAAAGGTAGGTAAGTCAAAGCATATATTATATAAAATTATAGGAATAGAATCAAAGATACGACGAAGAAGAAGCAATTCCACTCAAGAAGTCATGACTAGTTACCTCCCGTATAAAAAATAAGCACCAGCCAAAAGTTATTAAATAAACGGTCCATCCAAGTTGCATATATCATAATAACGTGCATAAAATAGAAACACAAATATCTGTGTTCACACAAGGAAAGGAACCCGAAGCATCGATGCAGAAACTTATGCCTCATTACCACACAGACAGACTGTACAGTGATGTCGTTATCACATCTAACTGATGACAACGTTGAGGAACGCATTCTTTATTATTGGTGCGTCTAGAATGATACATAACGTTCACACGTTATGTATCATTTTGACGAAGCTGGACGGGAAGTATAATGAATGACACTAAAAGAAATAACTAATAGAGTGCTTGAAAACAATATAGATAATTATGAACAAATCAAAGGACCGTTAATGGAATCTCAGAGGGCCTATACAAAGTACCATTCGATTAGAGATGACGCTAGTAGAAAAGCAAAAAAATGCATGGGGTTGACATAAGCTATCGAAATGTCACGTGATCATGTCAATGTCAAATGTGTAGCGATTGTAGAAATAGAATCGCTCCGAAGCGAATGCCATTTGTCTAGGCTCTAGGCCCTCAGAGGAGGCGATAACGATGATGGAAAAGTCAAAAAATGTATTGGATTGAACTATGCTACCGAAAAGCTAAAATGTGAATCCTGTTGAAAGTCGTTGTAGAAATACGAGACGCTTTGACTTCTCTAGGCCTAAAGGTTGAAATCACACTAATATAAAGGTGAAAGTTTGTGAGTGTGTGTTTGTTACTTCTTCACGCTCAAACGGCTGAACAGATTTGTATGAAATTTGGTATGTAGATAGCTTATACCTTGGATTAACACATAGGCTACATTTTATCCCGATTTACGCGGGTGAAACCGCGGGGCAAGTAATCTTTATTACATAGGAAAGTGGTTACAAATTGTGTGAAGACCCCTGACACTTGTGCTAGGTGGTTAACCTGTAATATAAGATTTTATTTATTAGATGTGTTTCATTAGAAACACAGAATTGCAATATGAGTGCAGACCAGTTCATTGCATCTGGCCTTCAAAGATTTCTTCAGTTTTTGACGACGAAGTGTGTGATTCGTCAGATTATAAGAGCTGTGGTTTGGACATCTCAACGCTAATAATATCAACGTATTAGGACCGAATCTGTATTATTACCTAAATCGAGGTCTTACTTGAATTATTGGTCTTTCTAGCAACACCATCGCGGATCTTAGACAAATTGACTGTATCAGAAACAGCCCATTTCATTGACTCATTGTTACCCACTTATTTGCATATCATAGGTACAGACGCCAGCACATCAAGCTACTACAATCTGTCAAATTTCTTTAATATATAGATCGATAGATAGATAAAACATTTATTCGGTGTACACAAAAGATACAGCACAACACACAAAAGTACAATTTAAAAAAAATTTAAAACAAGGTTGCAATATACAAAATATACAAAAATAAAGAAAAACACATAAAAAGTGGCCATAGGACTTAACATACATAACTACAAATAACGAATATAGGTACACAGTATATACGCAAAATACGCGCATTGTCGTGGAGTTGCGGATACTCGTACCAGCCCTTATTACCTAAGTACACAGTGCGGTGTGCGTCTCAATGTTTAAATATAATAGATTTTCATCTTTATCGCTAAAGCATTAGGTTCAAGGTTGGTTGGGAAAATTTAATGCTACTCTTTCGAAAAAAGCTTAAAAACAGCGTGCAGATGAAGCAGGTTTTCGCCGGAACCTACAGAGAAATTACATCTGAAAAAAATTGTTAGTAATCTACATGATATGAATCGTAATTTGGTTTAGCCATAATTTTTCTATCGGTATCACATAATAAGAAAAAAAAACCCCAAATCACCTCCAACTCGTTAAGATGAAACCATTTTACTCCTTCATTTTTATCAAAAGAATATAAAAAAAATATCTACTACTTTGCAATACAAACGAAAATGATTTGGTTTTGTTACTTTTTAAAAACATGTATATTTTTTATTATAATAAATTAAAAATGCGTCTAATTTGGGACAGCGCTCCTTGATGGGCGAGTCCTATTACTGGCTGGACGTACGACGCTCCACCACTCAAGGTCTATGGCGTATAGTTCGGCCTTAACGGTTTCGGGTGGCTTGACCTGCTGGCGTCTGTACTGTACCATCAATAAGTAAATTGATGAAGTCGATCTCATAAGTAAAAGGAGCATGAACGTATGTTCCACTAAACTTGTGTACCAGACTGACTGCAATAGAGCAGAACCGCATCATTACCATGTATGCGACGTGAAATCGTGATCGTGTATCTGTGAGCTCTCTTTGACTTGTTATTCCTGGCAAACTATAGGCTAGCACAGCACAGGGTGCCAGGATATGAAATGAAATGAAATGAAATGAAATGCAATTTTAATTGCAAGAATTGTAGTACATTATAGATGGTCGGGTTTTTAAAAGTTTCTGATACAATTCGCTAAAACTAGCATGCAACCTAATAATAATAATATAATTTAATACATTGTCATAAATTAATAAGCTAATAAATTTAAAACATAAATCATAATTATTAAATTAAGAATAATAATGTCAAATATTTGTAAAATTATATATAATATACATAAAAAATATTAATTAATTACTTATGTCACTCTTTAAAATTTAGGAACTCATTCACAGAATAGAATGATTGTTCTACAAGCCATTTGAATAACGCTGTTTTAAAGCGATTGATTGGCAGTTCCCTATACGATTTCGGTAATTTATTATATAACCTTATAACCATAGGAAAGCAACTTCTGTGATATAATTGGCTTTTCATTGGAGGAATAATTAGCCTATCCGGATATCTAGTTTTAAACGTAACAGTGTCTCCAAGGCGTTGAAATAGTTCGGAGTGCATTTTAACAAATTTACAGCATTCAAATATGTACATACCAGGAACAGTTAATATTTTTAAATATTTAAAAAGAGGTTTACATGAAGTCAATGGTGGCACGTCACAAAGAGCACGGATACATTGTTTTTGGGCTATGCAGTGGCTTTCGTCAAAAGAATGAGCAATATCTTAAAACTCTGTTATTAACTCGCAAACACAAACTTTTTTGCAACAATTAAAATAACACGAAAGTTATTTAAAACGGGATAAGTACCTATTTACCATGCTTTTTTTTTCTTCGGAGCTTCACCAAATTTTTATGAGACCAGCTTACAGTCAAATAAAAAAGAACCATCGAAATCGCATCTCCTAAGGCCATAGAAATATAAAAAAACAGCATAAGGCGGAGATATCCAGTAGCCCACCTTTTGGAGGTATCCCTCCCATCAAAAATCACCGACGACAAAAAATTATTTATAGTCGTAAAACCTGTATACCAAGTTTTGTTCAGATCGGTTGTAAAATAATAGGTCGGGGAAAAAGTTTTTTCGTATTTTATAGGTATAAAGTTGTAATAAAATCTCTTTGGCTGTACTGTTTGTACCTGGCTGGTTTTGATACCATTAAATAGATAACATTTTAGAAAAGAAAAATAAAAAATAAAAACGATTTCCCGCTATTTTTCAACTGTTTTTCTGCCCGCCAAAATGAGTGCATCTAACGAACAAATTCGATACATTTTGTGTTGCATTTTCCCTTTTTTGTAATAAGACTTTTATTACAAAAAAGGGAAAATGCAACACAAACCACGAAAAAAAATTGTGACGTTTATGGACTTAACGCATTGTCAGTAAGAGTAGCACAAAGTTGGTTCAAGCGTTTTCAGTCTGGGAATTTTGATGTCAAAGATGCAGCTCGCTCTAGTCGCCTCTGGTTGCTATGTTACGGATATGGCCGATGCCATTTTTGGAAAAGTGGAGCAAGATTGGCATATTAGTAGTTACCGACATAGTTGAAGAGTTAGGGGTTGACCAGAAAACAGTTTTGACCCATTTGGCAAATGACACATAACTAATTAATAAACTTTGAAAAAAAAAAAATGTCTTGAATTTGTATATAAAATACGAAGGAACTTTTCCCCGACCTAATACGACCTAGTTCTCTACAGGTAAGCAAAAAACAACAACAGCGACGCAGCAGTGGGTTGCAGGGAAGTAGCAACGAACTGGCAGACAAACGCAAATTTTGCCAGACTTCAAGCAGAGACGCGTCACTCGCTACGCTCGTACGGTCAATAAAAATCTACCACGTTGGGTGCCCCACGATCTTAAGGTTGTAGTAAAACTCATTACAAAGGTACCTACTTATCCTTTAAAAAGACTAGGCAATTTCAACAGTACCAAGACGCTTTTACTACGTAAAATGGTATCTTAAGAGGAAAGGCGGGTGGCCAGTTAGGTATTTTAAGAAGGTATTGCTGTCGCTCTGCGAGCGCTCCGCCCTCGAATTCGTGCGATAAGGACAACTGCAGATCCGACTAAATAGCCTATGTAAAAAGTCACATTTCGAGGTTTGGCTCTCGCCTATTTCCTCCTCCAATATTGGACAAATTTAAAAGATATTTCATAAAGTGAATAAGAAGGATATATACTATGCCCCTATGTTTTTATTTTTCGTTAATAGTTGTCAAATTGGTACACTAGGCGTCTGTTGACAGCGGTCTGAATAGGCAATTTTGAGCATTTTTGGAGGGTTCTAGTTCCTATAAAAATAATATATCATCAAAAAGGAAAACATAGGGGCATACAAGTAGCTGATATTTATATTTCTGTAAAAAATCATTGCTTTATGGTCATTAACCAGAAAGAAAACAGGCGAGAGCGTTTGTATCTTTTTGTATGGAGAAAAGAGCACCCACGTTTCCTCTTAAGGTTATCAAATGAAAACTATTTACGTAGATACAAGAGCCAGCACCCTAATTGCGTAACACATTATCAATCGGGGTCCGTTTTATTTGACAGTTCAACAACATTCATTGCTATATTTACGTTATCGAGCAGACAAATTTTTCGAACATATAAAGCAATGGATTAGCGATTTGCTTCAAAGTGATTCATATTCCGATGCGCTTATGGAACCATTGAACCGATAACGCTCGGTTATTATAGGAAGTGCATTGTCAGCCTAATGAACAACGAACAACCTGATGTTTAGCAACACACTGTGATTAAAACTGCCTCTAAATTCCCATCCTACACTACTTTATCAGCACAAACCAGAGACACGCGGCGATAGTGCAGAACAGCACCTGTCATTACCATAGATAGACTATGATTGCGTAGCGGCCCGTCACGAGCCGGCGCGTGCGCACGCGGAAATGCAAAGCGTTCTCATATACCTACGCAAATATTCATATTGCACATAGCTGGTATATAGAATAGCTACTTGTTAAGAAATGTGAGTATTTCCATAAGAACTGATATGTACGGGGTGTATCAGAAAGATTAGTTTTTAAGGGTACAGGGGGTCTACTCCCTAAGCACGAAGACCGTAGTTTCGGCATTCGTTACGGGCGTTTCCTACTCCGTATCACCTACGGATGGCTGATTGGTTCGGGGCCCGAACGAAGTATGAATGACAACATGATTTGACAGTAGTCCCTACTCCCGATGTGTTTTTGCCCGTCCGAAAGATTTTACTTTTACACTTGTCTTGATGGATCGTTATGTCAGATGGACGGACTGACGGACGGACGGACGGACGGACTTAAAGAGTAGACCCCCAGATACCATTAAACTGAACAACTTTCTCCATGGGACCAACATCGTAATCGAGAAAAAATTATCAGCTGTTTTTACAAAGCTTCAATACTTACTCGACCCTAATGTATAGGATGGCAGATAATTTTTTTCTCGATTACGATGTTGGTGCTATGGAGAAAGTTGTTCAGTATGATGGTCTGTACCACACCTTTCATATACGCTGCATAAAAGCAAATCCCATGCAAAAAGAATAACAAATATAATTCAAAGAAAGCGTAAATAAAACGATAAAACGCGACAAATGGAATAAGTTACTAGCATTATGCAAGAAAGTGCCGGTCGCCGGTAATAATAATAACTCAGCATAATGTCACGGCTGACAAATACTCAGTATTTATACTAAATGTTCAGTGGATCGCCTTGGCTCTGTTAATGCCGCAATAAAAAAAGTAAAAGTTTTTTTAATTTCCAGAAACATTTTTGAAATTTGTGTTTTTTTGGAACGAAGTTCTTTAACGCGGCTTGTTGCAGGAATAAATTGTGACGTCACGAAAAAGCGTTATGCTGTCAGTTTCAAGTGTCAAAGTTTTGGTTTTTGTTTTTTAACACAGAGCCATCTAGTATAGTTTTTAGAAACTAAAAACTAGCTCTGTCAATGACATTGAACCTCTAGACGTTGCCATGATTACAGTGTGAAGTGTGGAAGTGAGACATATATATATATATGCACTCAGAACAATAACAAAGCATAGAAGTAGTGTTAAAATAGCAACTGAACTCAATATATTTGTTTCATTTTGACTTATGGAGCCGCTATGATGTTAAAGAAGGACACGTATACAGAAGACGTTTCGAAATTTTGTAGGTTGTCATTCATTTTATTCTGACTAGTGATGTACCCACTAAATTTCAACGTCGATAGAATTTACAATGACATTCTTTCTTACACTGCCAAGAATAATAACCGTAGGTACACGGCTACACATCAAGCTATACATTTCCAGTTTACACTGACCGCTCATTGTAAGGAAATCCTATACAATGCGAGATCAGCTTATACTGGAAATGTATAGCTTGATCTGTAGCCGTGCGTACCAAAAATTTTGAAGTAGTAACTACCCAAGTAGCAAAATGTTGCTCTATAAATGTCATTAAAGCCAGAAAAATATATTTTATAAGGGCCATATTAATGCTAATAAGATTGCGTATGGGCACAAATTATAAGGAATAAAACCTTGTAGAGATTTTATAGTTACCATATAATAAGCTAATCCCCCTTAAACTCGCCATGTAAAGGCATATTGTATGGCTGATTAACTATAAATAGGCAAGACATTTGCTTTTATGTAACAAATTACCTTTGTAACCGCTAACAAAATTCGGCTATAAGGGCAATTTCTCGTGTTGTAGCAAACGCAATACGAATATGAGAAGTTCATGATTTATTCACGCGTCATTTGCCTCAATACGTGATTTGTAAAAGATATTAATTGCCTGCATTACAAGTGATTGACCACATCGCTCTTTTTTCGTAAATTGTACTGGAAGTTTATGTGGAAAAGCAGATTTGTGAGAATTGTGGGTAAGTTTTATGGCAAATTTTTAATGCGCCTCGTTAATTCTATCTTTTTTAAATTTGAATAACTATTATAATTTTGTGAGTTCCTGTTAATTGCTACTATGAGAAGGATTAGCGAATCAAATGTTTTTATAAATCATTTAAGTCATGTATGTGTATGTATGTGTGTGTGTGTGTCAACCATATTGAAAAGTTTTAGGGTTCAGTCCCGATTATTCTTAATAATAAAATTTTGTGAATACCTACTACTTTGCACTCTTTTTTATTCTGCAGAATCCAGACAGACCTAATATGGATGTGGACCGTTTCTTGACAAAGGACGATTTCCACGAATTATTTACTGAAGTGATAATATGGCCTTGGCAAATCACACATTTTATAATAAGAGAAGAATGCTTTGGATGTCACAATCAGACTAATTCGAATCTTCCATCCCATTTCATTATCACTAAAGAGAAAATAAAATATTTATTCTATGTAAACATTTTTTGGTGTCAGCATTGTAGATTTGCAATTTACGACCATTATATATGTGATGAGTGCGAAATTTGCTGTACCTAATCATTATTTTGTTTATTATCTGTCAAAAATAGTAGGTACGTATTTATATTTTTAATAATATCAAAAAATATCAATCATTAAGTCGGCGCATTCGGCGCGAGAGGCGGCAGTTAGAGGCTAACTAAAGTAAATATGTAGAGGGGGGACTCCCACCGCGTCAACCGCGCGCCCGCTCCGCGGCCGCTCAGTCAGTGACTACGAAGCGCTGCGCTGTGGTGTGTTGTCGTGCCGTTGCCGTGCGCGCTAGTAATCGTGATTTAGTATCTGAAATTTGTTAGTATTATTTTATCGGTTAGTGCGAGTTTATCACGTAATTTATTGTATCTTCGCGTTTGCGTATTCTACTACTTATGTTTTAACGGCGTACACTCTTGTCGCACGTTTCTTCGTGTGCGCGATGGAATAAACGACCCGACAACGACGGTACAAAGTAGATTACGTGACAAACTCAACGCAAAGTCTCTGTTTTATGATTATCAAGTTTTAGTTATTCAGTTTACAAAATTAGTTAAGTACCTGCCTACCAGTTTAATCACCTTGTTTTTTTGTATTACAGATAAAGAATGCCATTTAAAATTATAAGTACTATAGAAAAGGGCAGGCCTGTGTTAACAACAGTTCCTAGTGACTGGGAAAGAGAAGGCTTTTTATTTTGGCCCCGCCTCGTGCCTATAAAAGTTGAGAAATTACGTCGTTCAGAGCGTTCTAAACCAGAGGAGGACTGGAAGGTTGTTAATTGTATTTTAAAAAGAAGACATTTAAGTACTTTTGAAAATGCGGAATTAGAATTAGAAAGGATGTGTTCAAATTCTGAAACGGAAACCGACAATGAAAAAGAAAATAAAACTGTTTACATGAAAACGCAGCGACCTTCAAATTTTGAGAAAATAGTGCAAGAATGTATAAACGTAAGTTCCATAACAGTTTTATTGCAATAAGTGACCACTGAAACCTTGATTTGCGGCTAAGTGCTGTGTAATAAAATAACATTAGGGATGTCTACTTTGTTTAAAACTGCACAGGGCTAGAATATAAAAAAAAACATAAGTCCGATTAAATAAAAAAATTGTCTTGTATCCGTGTAATGAAAACCATTACACGGGTACAAAACATTTTTTTTTATTTAGAACTAGCTTCCTTTCACCTTCAACCGTGAAACAATTTTGAAAACCAAAACAGTAGTTTAAAAGTAGAGTGAGGGGACGGAGTGCACCTGTGTTTGGGTACACACTTGTGCACTAATTTATTTCTCTCGCAGATGGCTGGTCTCCGTTATGATAAGCCGCTGTGACTGAAATTCGGTCTGGAGGACATTATTATTTTAATTGTAGAATAGATTACTTGTTGTCACCAGTGGTATAATTGTGTAAATATGTTATTTACAGAGCACAGATACGGATTCAAATAGTAGAGGCGTATCTTCACGTGTACTAAAGGCAGATAAGATTTTAACTGTAACAAAAAATCGACTAGAATCCCAAGTAGCTTCCGTATCTGAAGAACCTCAAGTTATTTCCGTATATCAAGAACCTCAACTAATTTCCGTATCTCAGGAACCTCGAGTAGCTTCTGTATATGAAGAACATCTAGTAGCTTCCATAGCTGAAGAACCTCAAGCACTTCATGATATACAAATTAACAACGGATTGGTTATAGACAACACTCTTGTGACAAAGATAGATAATTTGATAACAAATGTTAACACTATACAAGAGAACCAAGCCATTTTGCAAGGAAATATAAATATTATTTTAGAAAACCAAAAACTGTTTTTTGAAGGTCAGCAACATATGATGCTAAATTTGTCTCAAACTGTAACACAGCTTGAAGAGTACATAAATAAATCTTCTGGATCCACAAAAAAAACAGAAAGTGTTGATTTTATAGTTATACAAGACCATGAGCAATTGCGACGTTTCGAGCATTTATTAGAAAATTCTGAGCAAGAATTACAAATTAAGATAAAATTATCAACTATATGTGGTAAAGGCAAAGGAAGGGGTATTAATAATGCATATGCTTTGATTGATGCTATGTTCGATAGAAATTTTCTTAAGACATGTTCATGGGCTGGAGGATCAAGAACAACAGAAACAAAACTTTGTTTTAAGAGTTTCACCAAAGTAATTAAATTATTTTTTGATTTAGTACACGACTCTGACAACAGCTTTACGGTCAATGAATGCCATAACTTTTTTAAAAATGTGTTAAAAAACTCAAGTCAAAGGTGTAATAGCAAGAAAATGAGAACGTCTACCACAAAACACAGGCCTAAAAAGAAGGCAAATGTTAACACAAATAACATTTCGACGGAGGTTTCAGCAGAGGCGGACAAAAATAAAACAATATCAGGAGGGCCCCAATCAAACTTAAGAATGCCATTGAAAGATATTGAAATTAATAACACCCCAGTTAGTTTTGATTTTGAAGTGTATGTATAAGCTTTGATTTTGAACCTATTAATATTTTTATTTAATTTTTAATTCTTTAGATCCTGAAAGATATTGAAATTAATAACACCCCAGTTAGTTTTGATTTTGAAGTGTATGTATAAGCTTTGATTTTGAACCTATTAATATTTTTATTTAATTTTTAATTCTTTAGATCCTGAAAGATATTGAAATTAATAACACCCCAGTTAGTTTTGATTTTGAAGTGTATGTATAAGCTTTGATTTTGAACCTATTAATATTTTTATTTAATTTTTAATTCTTTAGATCCTGAAAGATATTGAAATTAATAACACCCCAGTTAGTTTTGATTTTGAAGTGTATGTATAAGCTTTGATTTTGAACCTATTAATATTTTTATTTAATTTTTAATTCTTTAGATCCTGAAAGATATTGAAATTAATAACACCCCAGTTAGTTTTGATTTTGAAGTGTATGTATAAGCTTTGATTTTGAACCTATTAATATTTTTATTTAATTTTTAATTCTTTAGATCCTGAAAGATATTGAAATTAATAACACCCCAGTTAGTTTTGATTTTGAAGTGTATGTATAAGTAAGCTTTGATTTTGAACCTAATTTTTTTAATTTAATTTTTAATTCTTTAGATCCGTTATCAACCAAAGCAAAGATGAGCCGAGAAGAGATGTGTTGTGTTGATGTTTTCATACATTTGACACAGTTCATATCGATCAGCGCTCCTGTGGAGCTGTATTAAATGTTATGAAAACGCATCTCTCCGTTTCGTCTTCGTTTTGATGGATAACCTCATGGATCATCCTTATGGATCTATGCATTGGTTTTCGATGTGAGCTAAACCGGGCCTCGTCGCATATTACTGTAGTTACCCCAACCATAGTAATATGCGACGCTGCGCGCACTTTTCAAATCATAGAAATTTATATTCTCACATTAATTACTAATTATTAATTTCATTAGTCAAGGTAACACTAATGTTATTTCACAGATATTTTAAATAAAAAGATTTTCCATAAAAATGCTATTTTATTTGCCTCAGCCTTCCATAATTATAATATCAAAGACTGTGTAATAATGGTATAAAATATAATTCAGTATCGTATTTAACACTAACTAACTTGCACTGTATATCATCTGCTGAAAAATGAATATTCATGGTTTTCTTAATGCTTCCTAAATCGCATTTGTAAATGTTTAACAATGAGGACTTCATAGGTTGTTCGAAAGCATCACTTATATTTTCAATTCGATTTCCTTTTAGCCATATAACGTTATTACCAAAAGTACCATCAAATGATATGGCAGTTGTTTCCACAACTTGATTATCATTTGTCAAAAACCATTTGTTATACTCTTCCGGCGATAATATGAATGTTTCCAGATACAGAATCATATGTTTTCCATTCTTACACCTGCTCTCTTTAACGAATGGCCATTTAGGTTTCTGTTCATTAAAAGTTTCTATTTCAACAAAATTTCTTTCCAAAAGTCTTTTAGCAACTTGTTCCAGTGGTTTATTTCCTTGCCTTAACAAGCTTTTAATCATTTGAAGTTTGTTTTCGAACGGGTAAGCGTTAAAAGTCTGCAGTATACCAAATCTTCTTACTTCATCTACAACGTGACATAAGTTGTGTATATTACTTGTAATATAGTCTTTGCCATAGAAATCATGAAAATGTGTAACAAAATATTTCAATAACTCCTCTGCAAGACGTAAGAATGGAAAAAAATGTTGATTGGAGCAAATCATAATGGCACAATAGAAACATAAATAGTGATGGTATGCTTCAGGATTAAGCAAATGTTTCAGCAATACTGGACTAAGGTAATATAAAAAAGAGCGATATTCCGAACCTTTCCAGTATGCTAAGACATCAAGTTGCCGTACTGCTCTGTGTATTTCCTTCGGCAAATGACAATTTGATAGGAAACTATTTACTTTCTCAATGTCACGGTGACTCCACTTAGTTATGTATTTGCCAAAGTTCCCATCTCTCCACCCAGTTAATAGTCGTTTCATTACTCCGAGATCTATGAGGTGAAGTGAATCACTCACGGGAAAATCTTCGATCATATCGACATTTAATGCCAGTAGGGGCGAGTCAATTTTTTGATGTTTTTCATACTTTTTTTCACGAAAGTCTGCATTGTTCCTCTTAAGACAGTTAACGGATTGAAACGTTACTGTATGTGATACATGTGAATACTCGCCTACCACTGTACATTTCGTGCATCCATGCTTAGCGTTGAAATTCATAACTCCTGAAATGATGTAAAAACCAATTTAACCGTTTATTTTTAAAAAAATCCAAATTTTGAGAGCACAGCGAATATTATACAACAATGAATTTAACCGACTCAATAATGCTAATATTAGACAACTAACCGCCACCAGTCCGCCTGCACAAATGCGCGTATACATTTATAATATTTTTTATCAAACAAAAATATTTAATGAGCTATTTTAAAATATTTGAGGAAACTAAAACTAACGTAGAATATGTTATTGTCTAGAAAGTAACTCTCAAAATTTTAATATCTTTAAAAATATCTGTTTATAAAGTTTATGCTACATACGCACTTCTACAGGCGATGTAGGTAGGGGTACATTGAAATAAAAAGGATGTTTAATATTAAGTATAGGTACATGTTGTTACGGAAAGGGAAAATATAATTTGTCTATGGCTACTTACTGAGGTGCATATAAATTATGAAAACGTACAACCTTCCAAAAGAAACATGAGTCTGAATGATTTTGACTTTCTAGGGAAACGAAAAAAAACTTGTTTTTTGGGAAAGTTGTTGGTTATCGTGGTTGGTTAAGTGTATATGTTACCGGCCAAACCCGATTTCAGGACAAACTAGTTTAGCCTAGGCTAAACTAGTTCTTCCTATACGCGATAGGATTAACTAGTATAGCCTAGGCTAAACTAGTTTGTCCTAAGCCCGATAGGATAAACCAGTTTAGCCTAGGTCGAATCGGACATAAAACCTATTTAGTCTAATATGATAAACGTGCAAGCAAGCATGCAGCAGGCATGTTTTCTGTCACAGCTCCGGCGCTGCAGGGCTCCAGCGGTCTCTGGCTCAGCCGGCTCTGCCGGCCAGCCTCAGCCGCGGTGGGAAGCGTTGAAACCACCTGCTCCTCAGCTCGCGGGCCGCCTCGCCCCTACGCGCCTACGCGATTTTAAATAACACTCTAGGGGTAGGGCAGACAAGACTACGTGGAGTCGGTTTTGCTGCGATTCGTTTCGGTCACGCCGCTCCCGCAGCACGCTCAATCAGATTTCAGATTAGAACGTACCAGTTTATCCTACAGCATGTAAATTCTAACTAGGATAAACCGACTCGACCTAGGCTAAACTGGTTTATCCTATCGGGCTTAGGACAAACTAGTTTAGCCTAGGCTATACTAGTTAATCCTATCGCGTATAGGAAGAACTAGTTTAGCCTAGGCTAAACTAGTTTGTCCTGAAATCGGGTTTGGCCGGTAACATATATATATGCCCTCTCCGTCTCCGTAACATTTTAGATATTAACTTAATCGGTAAATACCTTTGATTAAAGCTCTAGCTGGAGAGTCGCAAATGAACGCTCTTATTTTGACTTCTATCATCTTTTCTGTTCCTGTTTTATCAACGATTTTCAAACCGGTTTCAAGTTGTTTGACTTCTGTTATAAATGCGTAAAAATATGCATCCAAATTTATAGGTTTTGTTTTGCCTTCATATATCCCTATCACCAACGGAGACATCTGTTTGATTTCGAGTACATTACATAGAATTGGCCAAAATTGATGGTTGGAACTTTTGTAAACTGGTAATCCGTCAATATTTATATTAAGTGATAACTTATCGGGTATGTCAGAAAGACGTTGTAAAAATTGGATTAATTGTTCCGTCAGTCCGTTGTGCCAATAATGTCCAGTGCCAATTTCAATTATTTTTATTTTAGCTGTGTTACTTTTAAGAAGTGTGCGTGCATCTGTTGGTAATGAATGGGGTACTAATTTATTCACAATTTTAAAAAGTTTATTTAAAGCACAATGCGTAATGTTATACTCCACAGCCCAAGTGGCTATATCAGCTCTGAATCCGTCATTTTCTATGTCTCTCTTTATGTCACTGTCACGCTCATCAGATGATTCATTATCACTTTGAGTAAGGTAACCTGTTAAGACATCTTCATCAAAAGTGTCATTGTCAAAATTTTGTGAAGATAATTCTGCGGAACCCATAACATTTTCTTTCATCTCTGCCCTGGACGGAGTCGCTGCTGAGGATAACAAATGAGATGAAATCATAGCCTCGTACCTTTTCTTCACCTTTCTTCTATAAGAACCACTTCGCTTTAATTTTTTCCAGTCATTTAAATCCATTTTTACAATACCGAGTCACTATTAAGTTACCGATTCTAAAATGTCATGGCTGACGATAAACTTATGTAAAGGCAAAGTCAAGCATACATATAAGAATAGAGTTCTTGTACCTGTTACATAGAGGTACAGTCAACACTTCATTTATTTATAGAAGCTATATAACTTGCCTTTTTGCATTAGCTTTTAAGCTGCATTCAAATAAACATTATAAGGGAATAGGTTTTATAATAGCCCTATTAATTTTACAAATAGTATGAGGCCAATGCGACTACAAGGCTAAATTATTATATGTCTGAAAAGCCATATTATATGCTTCTATATGTCCAATGCTTTATAAGGGACACTTAAATTGGTTATATGAACGTATGTAAGATAGGGTGATAAGACCAATATACCATATTAGCAAAAAACACTTAAAACATGCTTTTATAAAGAGATTTGTAAAACTAATGCTGTTATAAAACATGAACAAGAGTTATTACCTTATAAATCATTCGTTATATAGCGCTTTTGCTAGTTGGGTAAGCATACTTATGATACCAATACTTAATATATTCGTTCAAAATGAAACAATACTTTAAGTATGAACTAAATAGTTCGTCATCATCATCACCAAAGTCTTCCTTGGTTCCCGACAGCTCTTCATGTATTAAATCTGACCCGGCTAAACCCGAATGTATTTAGTTGCCATAATAACTGATGAGTTTATTGAAAAGAAGTGGGAGACATTCGGTTTTGCAAATGTTTTTAGCAACTTACTTTCTCATATTTATTTGAATTTTAGATTACATCATAGACTACTCAACAAAGTCTAGGGAAAAAGGGTATTCAAAGTACCTAATAATTTATATTTTAATACTTTTTATGTAACATATATTATTGTAAATCAGTAGAAGCGTAATTTAATAGAGATTTGAATTATTTGATTAAATAAAATGGTTGTTAGTGAAAAAATAAAATTTATTATGAAAATTTAAAATGGTACCAAAGCGACAAAAACTTTTCGTACATAAAAAAATAAATAACGACCAGATAATATTTTAAATAAAAAAATAAAATGCCTAGCCACTTTAATAATCTGTTAGTCGAATTCCAGCCCACACCATAATCATTCCGCCCTGGTACGGATGAACTTCCTGAGGATTCTGGAGTCGGCTCTGGCGACCAGGAACTCGCCAAAAGCGCAGGCTTCTTGAATCGGGATGGAATCCAATTATTTCTAAATTTGTTATTGTCATCTGTGTCAAGGATTCCTAAAACAAACAGTTCTCAATAAAATTTATGTAAGATTTTTTATCAACATTTTTATTTAGGTAAATAGTTTTATTTGTATGTCTTACCTGACTGATGTGAGATGATTTCACGAGATGTCAAGATCAGTGGCGATTCATTAATTTGTACCGATGTACTAGGTCCTGTTTCAACTTCCATTGCTACGGGATCCTACAATTACGTATTTTGTATTAAAAATAAATAAATAAATTTGCACTCGATTATATTTCCGACTGGGATAATTAGAAGAATGATATCACATCAATGATATTTTTAATATAATATCATTGTATCGCATATATCAAGTGAACATATTTCTGAATGTTATACCTGTCTTCATGTTAGATTACTGTTGATGGTGAGCGGTTTTTTTAATTTGCAGTATTGCGCTATGTCCTTCTTCGCAGACTTCCATAAGTATTTCCTGTAATGTAATAAATCAAGTTTTGATTTGAACGGGATACTATTTATTACCAAAAAATACCTTAATTATATCATAATATATCAAGACCATTTCATCTGTTCTATCCATAACAAATAATGTAGGAACAGCATGTACTCTAAGTGACGACTTAAAGAACATGCTACATCCATTTCATAGGTTCATTACCAAATGAATACAAAGTAAAATGTTTGGAGCATATTATGTGGCTGTGCTGTTTGGAGTCCAATTTCGTCTACCAATACAATTTATCCATTTTTTTTTCACATCGTCTAGGAAATCTGTAAAAGAAAAGTATCGACAACATTATTTACGTCACTATGGCTGATCAAGATAACCCCAAAACAATTTCCGAATATTCGCTAATAACTTCTATTGGAATAAATATTACGACTGGTTTCAGCTATATAGTGACACAGCAATATTTGTTATGTATTTATATTCGTTTATCAGATCTTAGGCAACAAGAAATTGAGCAAAAACTTACCGATGGAAGGTCAATATTTGTTGTTCATTTTATTTTCGCTATGAATGGGTCTTGCAGCCCCCAACCACACAAGAAATTGCTCCACAGCGTCCACACACTCACTATTTGTAGTTAAACAAAGAATTCATGCAATCTAACAGTAGAAATATTATTAAAACATCGCAAAACCATGGAATATTACGACAGACACGTAAACAATGAACACGCGAATAAGTCAGCTAGTTCAATGAACGAACTGTCAGACATTGAAACAAAGTACTATCAAATTTGGCCGCGTCATACTATAACTTTTTTAACCAAATGACAATTGATCTTGTGACCATGCCAAGAAAGTAAAACAAAGAGTAAAACATTTATCTCTTTCCCACATCCTTTATCGTACCTTTATCGTACCTAATAATAGAACGGGAATAAAGGTAGTTACAGAATTCTGTTTTTAGCCTTCCTTCTATGCTTTGTTATTGTTCTGAGTATATGCAATTATTAGGAAAATTGAGACAAAAGCATCGTATCTTCTGTCTCTTACAGCGTGCCGTATTTTTCCTTGGCGAACTTTTGAATGTTAGCCAAACAAAGTGCTTTCACTGTTACTTTTTAGTGTGTCGATTAATTTAACTTTTTTGGATAGTTTTTGCATTTTGCGTATGTATTGACATGGGTTTCGGTCCAAAATATGGAAGATTTCTTACGTTAAACTTCATTTCTCATAATATCACATAACCTAGAAAAAGTATTATATTGCTGTCTCATGACCGGCCACGCGGTGGCTCGATCTAGATGTCTATTATCTAAGAGTTCTGTATTAAAAAAACAAAAAAACAAAACTTAACACTTGAAACTTGAGAAGTTGAGACCATTATAGATGGGCTCTGTATGTATTAATATATAAAATACAGCGAAAAGAACTTGGTTCCAACCGGGTGTCCCACGAAACCTCCCGACTTTTTTTTTCTATATACATTATGTGAAGGTTTTTAACATTGAGCCTATTAAGACGAGTAGAGCTACTAACTGGCAGCGCCACCATTGAAAATTAATAAGTCTGGAAATATATGGAACATTTTGAAATTTCCTATGCTCACATTTTAGTCAGATGAGGTAGAATCTCCAGACTTATTTTTTTTTTTTCTCAATGGTGGTGCTGCTGTAGCTATACTCACCTTAACTGTCAGAATCAATGGCTAAAGTTTTCTTGACCGTCATTTAATCAATGAATTCTGTTTCTGACAGTTTTCTTTCAACATTATTGAAAAATCGATTGTTTAAATTGTTTACACCAAGTCAATTAAACATCTTACGCTAAACGTGGTGTATATCTGTAGATGGTGTCAATTCAGATTTTAAAATGGTTTGAGAGTTTAAACTTGAAACACATACCTACATAGGCACAGCTTTTTTCCACAGAGAAAAAAATCTTGATTGATTAATAACCAGTGTTCGAATGTGATTCAAATTGTCTGCCATATTGATTAAAAAAAACGATCTTGTAAAGTTGTCACTGACATTTACATTGATTGACGTTTCCTGTCAACACTTTAATATTGAAACGATAAAAAAAAAACTGATTAAATTCATTAAGTTATTTGTTTTCAATATTTCAAGTTTTTCGTATGAATCATTGTATTATGTATCGTAAAAATATGGATATCATTAGAATTCTAATCAGTAAGCATATTAGTGATTACTATGAGAAAATATTAACAATTTAATCTAGAATTTTAATTAAATAATTAGTAACTTTTAACTAATTACGTTATTATACATTCTGTGCTCAACTCTCAAGGTTAGGTTAAGTAATGTATAAATATTTGTAAGGCCTGTCTAGACTTTTAATTAGTGCTAATGCTAAGTAGTAATTTATGATAACAACCTCTTCTACTTAAATACGACTTAAGTATTTCATTGAACCTCTAATAATTCTTATTTTGTGCTCCTAAAAATATTAGTGAGCACTCTAATGGTTGCGCCTCTTTTGGCAATTGGAACCGTGCACCTAGCTTCAGACGTTTTATTTTTTAATTTTTAATTTATTCCTTTATCTCAGGCAGCTGTGACCCATATAAAATACAATAAGTACACAAATACAAAAAAATACTACATAAAAAAAAATATATATACACTAATACATATAAAAACATAACTTATAAACTAAGACACACGAAGTGACGGCGGCGTCGTGCGCTGTGTCGGATAGCCTGCCGCGAAAACGTCTGTAGACTACACCCTTCGGCCAAAACTCTTCCTTTAGGAACGTGTCGAGATCGTGTGTCGGAACCCGCACCACAAACGACTTGAAGTTGGTGTTGTGACGCGGCTCCAACTTCTCGACCCTCAAGGTCCACTTGGTCTTCACCTTCACGTACTCCACGATCTCGTCAACCTTCGCGTTGATGCAGTCGGGACACATACAGCAACGTCGTAGGTGTCGCTGGACGTAGCAGCATATTTGGTCCTGTCAGTCCAGTACCACATTGATTGCGACAAGCAGGCTTCTTCTTCTGAACTTTGGTGAGGCCATCCTCATCACACTCTTGCTTTGCTAGACAGTGCTGTATCGGTTTCCTCGGAAGGGTTTCACAGCGACGGTTCTGCTTTCCCCCTTTCTGCTGCTTAGGTAGTGACGCAGCTGGTTTGTTTGCGGCAGCAATTGCGGCGTAAGCTCGTTCGGGGGTTGACGTAGCTACGCGTGACGTATTCTCTGCCGGAGCAGAGGGGCGGGCGGCGGCGGGGCACGGTGCATCGCCCTCGATATTTGCAATCGACTATGAATCCAATATCGCCGATGCAAAACTGTTGACTGATGCATTTTGCGCCCCACGACGCGTGTTTTATAATATAAGTGCCCGTGTGGGTTTATAGGAACGAAGTAGGTAGAAAACTGATCTAAAGTCAGACTTTGCAATCACATATCAAGAGGAAGTATTATGATGGAACTAAAGTATTTTACTGTAGCACGATCTTGATATAAGGCAGATTTCCGTGAGATAACACTCTGTTCCTAGAACCACACTTTTCTTTTTTATTACTAACAGCTTAATGTGTGCGTTTCACGCTCTTTTAGCTAATGGTGTCAGCAGTGTTCGTAGTATCGCGGTTAATCGGTGCCGAAGCTACGCCAAATTCATTACATTCATAAGAATAAGTCATGATTTCTTTTATTTTTATACGTATTAGTGATTTTATGGATTGTTGACAACGTTGATGATTTATATAAGATTGATCAGAAAGTTGTGTCTAAAAACTAATTTACACAATACAAGTTTATGGTCTGTGAAATACAATAAAATTGAAGTAAGAAATGACTTGTATCATCTAAACACTGTTAAGACGGTGCAACTTATAATGGAATGAAGTTCTTTAACGCGGCTTGTGGTAGGAGTACACTGGCAGGATTGTGACGTCACAAACAAGCGTTAAAATGACGTCAGATTCAAGTGTCAAACGTTTTTGTTTTTTAATACAGAGCCGTCTATGATAGGAACACTTCTTATCCGTCATTTCGTTAAAAAATGTTCCCATTTGATAGCGAAATGACAATAAAAATGACATTAGAAGTGTCATTTTACTGCAGCTAATTAAAAGTACTAAATCCATAGTATAAGCCATCTAGTAAAAAGTCGAGAGGCTGTCATGGGACCGATTGGAACGGAATTCATTAGGTTCCTTTCGCCGTACACTATGTATTAATTTTTGTTTTTTAATACAGAGCCATCTAGTATACGTTTTTAGCAAGCTTTTAAAAAACTGTACTAGATGGCACTGTCTAATTTTCTATTGGTCAATACCAATAGAATTTATAATTCCACCTAAATTATTTTCCATTCCATCACTCTCATAGTGGACCAGTCACATTTAATTCGGCAAAGTTCGGTTTTTCGGAATCTTTGAACGTTGTAGTACTGTTTAGAAGTGTACCAGCCTTAGAGTACCAGCCGACATGACATCATTATCTCTTTGTAATCCATAGAGAATGTTTAGTGAAGTCGCGCGTGAAATACACAACACGTTGTTTATGATTAATAGACGTGCATTGTCTGTCAGAAAACACAATCCAACCGCAAATCATTTTGTAATATTCCAATACCGATGAAAGCTTTGAGAAATGTTGTGTACGATGAAATATGAGAATTGCTCTGTTTTGCATAAATTATTTTTGTACATAATTTCTTTGATTTAAATTGTACGGTTGTGATTGTGTTTTGTTGTTCAACGAAAGGAGTATGTAAGGATCGTAGCAGATGGCGTTCTGTAGATACTGCTTACCCCCGTGGGGAGAAGACGTGAGTTTATTGTATTATTTCAGAATGACGGGTCCTTTTTTTTTGTATTTGTATTCTGGGTCCGAGTGGTGGATTACGGCCCACTCCCTCTCACCGAGAGCAGGCCTGTGTCCCAGCAGTGGGAACATTATAGTTTGATTATGTTTTTTTTTTGTATTAGGGGAGCCGGGGGGAATGAGAGTCAGTCCTACTTATCTGGAGAGCAAGAAAACCTATTATTTTAAAACAATCTCAATAAATAAAAACACGCTTAGAAGTCTGAACTTGAGTTCAACAGTTCTAAATATGTTTTTATAGCTAAGTAATCCATGTTTGGATTTGACCAGCCTTTGATTATACGAGTTAGAAGCTAGTCAGCTCTTTAAATAGGAAGATTCCTGCACTGCCAGTACATTAGATGGACATTATCTGATCATGACTGTTAGATCGCGTTTAATGGGTTAAGGCGGGTGGCCACGAGATATGCAATGCAGAGATGGAGAAAGGAATTTGTTCAAAGATAGCAATTATTTTCTCGGTGGAAAAAAGTTTTTGAGGTAAAAACTTCATTAGGCGCGTTGTTCCATTTTTGGTAGGGGAGAATGGGGTCGCGGGTAGTTGCCCCTGGGGTCGCGGTTAGTTTAAAAAAGATACCGTGGCCCTGGCATAGGCAACTGAAGGAACACGGGTGGGTTTTAGTCAGTAAAAGTCTGACACGCCCTTCCGCTCCACCCAGAGTGGGAGAAGTTATTTGATGAATCCCCATCCACAAAAAAAAAAAAAAGGGAAAATCTTGAGTTCGCGTCACGTGACATTATGTCAATGTCAATGCGACGTGTTCCGCTGTCAAGTTCTCACTTCTGTCAGCAGTCCCCATGACTATGGTTTTTTTTAACAAATCAGTTTATTCACAGATGGAAGAAATGACATGGCATCTAAACTTTCCTTCTGCCCTAGATGGGTCAAAGATGGCTAAACGCAGCAAGCAACAAAGAATACTGGCATTCCTTGGAGGAGGCTTTTACCAGAAGAGGGTCCGTACAAGCTACATAATGTTTTATTCTTTCTTTTAAAAACTTTATGTTTATTTTTATTATATTTTTTATTTTTTTTTATTGGTATGCCGTACTTACGTTTATTTTTAAGCATTGTAATCTGTACGAAACTAAATAAATCTTTATTAGTACTTATATTATTATTTATTAAACCTTCCTTCTCTTTGCCATGTTTTCTCATAAATTGGTGGTGGATTGCTTAAAGCAGCCTAATTCGAAACACTAATACAATCGTAATATAGAAATGTCTTTGCGTCTGTATTAAATAGTATAATAAAATAAAATAAAATCAAGAAAGTATGTCTATGACATGTATTTCCGTTATAAGTAACTCGATCCCTTCTTCACGCATCTCGCACATAGTAAGTGGACACTCGCCCTTACGTCTGATTATGTCAATAAAAGCTGAATGCGTTGCGTAACAGGGATACATTAAAAAAATAAGTTGACAGTTCGCCGCCATATTTGATTACTCATTAAGGGCCTGTTCCACTGCCTACTAAATAAAATCTTTATTTTAATTATGTACTTCATTATGATAGACATTAAAATAAGAATTTATGATTCAAATAAACTTGACTGAACTGTATAATTATAGAAAATGTGGAATGTAGTAAGTAATATATTAATTTGGTAAGTAATTAAGTTAAATGTTATTAGCAATGTACAAAGTTTGATCCATGCTATAAATTAGCTTTCGCAAAAATATAATGCACACAGTAAATAAATAAAAAAAAAAAAACGACTTAATAGATCTTTATTTAAAGGAACCATTTTAGTGTTGCGAAAATACTGAATATAAATTAGTTTATAACTCAGTATTGCTAATAATTGATGCATCGGTAACACTAGCGTTGAGAACCAACAACATAATAAATAAATTTTAATATGTTATTGCAACACACATATTTTGAATATTTAGCAATCTCAGAACGGAACAAACGGGAAATATCTCACGAGAATGATCCGTGAGAAATAGCTAGAAGTCGTTGCACTAAATAAGAGTTGCGTTCTATTAGATCAGATTAGACAATATTTTATGACTGGAAACTGTAACAAGTGTAAGAACGCACAAAATTTTGTCATGTTTAAGATTTTATTGATTACTAGCTGGTGCCTGCGACTTCGTTTGCGTGAATGGTACCCGGACAGGGTTGATAGTTGTTTCTTTTTCACAGCAAAATTTTTAGCGCTCTGCCTCTCTCCTACATAGGAGAGAGGAAGAGCGCTTTTATGTTTTCAGGATTGATTTCACCACAGTTCAGTCCCTCGAGACTTTCCAACCGTCACAATTTTCAATGAGCTTTCGTAAAATAACTGTTATTACGTATTTCTATTCAAATTGACGAGGAATGGGTAATAAATAACAGTAGAAGGGTACACGAGGGTAACGAACCTTAACTTATTGTACAAAAAATACATCTTTTACTTACCGTGGAAATTAAATATCATGATAATATTACCGTGACAATATAGTTTTGAGCTAGAAATTGCAATGGCTTCTTTAAAATACATATATTTTGCGCCATTTATTATGTTTATACGGTCACTAGTGCAAGATTGAATTAATTTACAAGAATTTTAAATAATTTTGTTAAAGAAACTAGTTTTTCGTTGGAGTTTTTGTTACATCATGTTTGTTGAACTAAAGAGGAACTGTTTTGATTCGTTTATTTTATTGTCTTCCTTAGGAAGTGAACTTCTTTTTAACCGACTTGTATAATGTAACTAATCGTGACATCGAGAATTAGTGTCAAGGAAGTATCTTTGAAAAAGTTCTTGTTTTTTTATTTTATTTATCTATTTATAGGTATGAAGAGTTTGTTTTTTGTTTGTATGTTTGAACGCGTTGATCTCTGCAACTTAAATTTTTTTTTGGAAAGGAGCTCATGTATATATATATCTGTCTATACTAATAATAAAGCTGAAGAGTTCGTTTGTTTATTTGAACACGCCAATCTCTGGAACTACTTACCAGTCGGATTTGAAAAATTATTTTTGAATTTGATAGCCCAATCCTTGAGCTATACTTAAGCTATTTAAAATCACGATAGAGCCTTTAGGAGCCGAGCAAAAAGAAAAAAAAGTCAGAAAGAACGCTAAGCTAAAACGAAGTAATACCTCGAGCAGGTGATGCGATGCGACGGGATGCGTCGGGGGAACAAGAAAATTCACGCAGACAAAGTCGTGGACAGAAGCTAGTTTATATTTATATAAAGGCTTACCAACATACTATTAATACTTAGGTACACAAAATTAACTCACAATCTTTGTCATAAATTATAAACGGCACGTTAACGAAACTTCAGCAGAACAGTAAATATTCTATCAAAAACATTTTTAACATTTCATAATTACTTTGTAAGTGCATCTATTGCATTACTCACTTGATGAAATTCGTCGAATAAAATTGCAGACAGTTAATATTGCATCTAGCAACGTAATGAATAAGTAGGTAACTCAGTAAAAACAAAACATAAAAAGTTGAAAAATGTCTTGTATCCAGCACTACATAATTATTAGAAGCAGTAGGTCAAAATACAGCCCACATTCATCCCACAGCTGTCAGAAATAAGGTCAGTTGAACACCAGCCCCGAGATTATAGTAATTAGGAAGGCACTGCGGATCGTCTACGCTTAATAGTCGTTTTATTGGAACCGTACCTTAAAGGCAACGCGTTGTACGAAGCACAGACCTACGCTTTTTTTTTAGGTAAAGGGGTATTTTAAATGTCAACTTTTTTTGTTTTGAGTGGGTGAGAGTGATGCACACGATTAGCTCTTTACGTGACTTTTTACGCTATAAAGAATCAATTAAAATAGAAGTAATTTAAGGTATTTAAACATAGTAATTACTTTAATCATTTTATCACGAAAACTCAACGAATTATGCTAAACAAACCTTCTCATTCCCATAAAAATTAAGAAAAAAACGTCTGTTTTGTAGCTATGAGATTGATTAAACATTACGAAAAGGGATAACTTTGGGATTTTAATCTATAATAAAAATGACAGCATATAAATAACTGAGAATCATATGTTTGACGCGGATAAAAAACTGAGAAACACGCAAAAACTATCAAGCGTATTTTTATGAAACCTTCCCCATTTTAAAGATAATTTAATTACATTTATCTGTTAGTACATATACGTGTTTTAGTATAATACCTTTTGTTTTATGTCTAATTTGGGACAGCGCTCCTTGATGGGCGAGTCCTATTACTGGCTAGACGTACGACGCGTTGCGTGAGCTCAGCACAGAACACGCAAGCTAACCACTCGAGGCCATTAGCATAATATCTGCATCTTAAGAAGAAGATCTATTCACAGCTACAGGAATTGTCGAAAAAAAATAGGCAACGTTTGAAAGAGAATTCATCATTCTATTTCAGAACTAAAGAATTACTTATTTCAAAGTTAGGTTCAACCTGCGGTTACTGACCATGTGCTGACATTGTTTCTCCATTACGTAACAATATTTATTACCGTTAGAAAGTATTGTGCGGACATGACAGAAGTTTTAGCACTGTCGTGTGAATCGGACCTAATCAATGACTACATAGACATTATGCAATATTCTTTAAAATAAACGTAGAGTTAATAGGTATTTCCTGTTTGAACTCTTAGGTACCTAGTATTTAGCGAGAGGAAGATCCGCAGTACACACGGCTACACATCAAGCTATACATTTCCAGTTTATACTGACCTCTCATTGTTAGGAAATCCTACACAATGCGAGATCAGCTTATACTGGAAATGTATAGCTTGATCTGTAGCCGTGCGTACACATGACACACACAGAATTGGCTAATGGTAAACAGATTCAACTCGATATATTTCCTAATGAATGTTGGAACAACTGCCAAAATGAATAGCATTGCGATTTTAAGGCGATACCAAAATAAGTTGGGGGCTTTTTCGTAACCATTTATTTCACTAATGCAGCATGAATGGATTTAATTTTTGTATTAAGTTTATTGACTATTTGATTAACACTGACTGAAGGAAAACGCAATTGGGTTAAATTTTCTCGATAGAATTTAATTTCGAAAAGACCTCTACTTTTTATACTTTTTTCTGTCATTATATAATCCTAAGTCCATTGCAAAATTGCATGCAAGATGTGCGTATTAGCGGTAATTGAAAAATCTGGCTGAAAACATTTTTGATAAAAAGCTTAATTTATTTTTCAACAATTTTTATTTGATTTGGCGCTTTTATTTCGGTTGCATCGCATTGTTGCGCTCTCTCTTTTTATCGCATGTGGAAGTAATTGACTTTGTCACTTTCTTATTCCCGCCCAGTTCGCTTTTTACATATCACCTTAAGTGTGTTACCTCACCGATTCCCATAAAGAAAACATTAGATTTTATTCTAGTTAAATACCTTCCCAATTCTTGATATATGGCTAACAATTGAATATTTGGATTTGGAGGTGCTCGTGGCTAAGTAATAACAGCCGCACGGGTCGATCCATCACGTTAAGATACGCTTGCCGGTGTTGGTCCGTGGATAGGTGACCGTCTTTACATACCGAGACTCCTCCGTGCCTCGGAAATCACGTTAAGCCGTTGGTCCCGGCTGTCATTCGTGGATCTTTGACAGTCGTTACGGGTCGTCAGAAGCCCGAAAGTCTGATAACCAGTCTTACCAAGGGTTATCATATTACCCAGTTACTGGGTTGTGGAGGTCAGATAGGCAGTGGCTCTATGTAAAATACTGGTAATCAGCTGCATCCGGTTAGACTGGAAGCCGACCCCAACATTGTTGGGAAAAGGCTAGGCAGATTTTTAATTGAATATTTGGATAAAGGATACCACCGAACCAAAGACAACAAGCAATTATTCCACTGCATCCCAATAATATTGAGGCTGTGAACTCTTCACCCGGATTCCACAATAACCACATCTTATTGTTCCATACTTAAAATTCCTCACCCCAAATAAAAAAGAAGCTTCTCAACAAGTATCGGTAACCTACAAATTGTAAACAAGTTAACCATGCATCATAAAAAGCGCTGTTAACAAGAAACCGATGCGTATGAGTTGAAACCTGAATACTGTAACGGGATTGGCCGATATGCGCCGGCGGACAATTCAATAAATAAAACCGGTCAAGAGCGAGTCGGACTCACGCACCGAGGGTTTCGTTCCGATTTCTGAAAAAGTGTGCTATTTAGAGACATTAATTTATTTTATTAATTTATTTATTAATTTATTTATTTAAAACACACACATACAACTATCATCACAGGCTTACCTAATACGATAGTGTAGTTATAATACAAAGAAAGACTTATTATATGTATTAAATGACTTGACAAAACAACAACAACTTGACAAAACATAAGGTTTTTATAGGTGTATTGTATAAATAAGTTAAATATAAATGTTTTTACGACTTGATAAAACATAAGGTTTCTATATTATTATAAATTAAATATTAATGTGTCATACATATTTAAAAATATTTAAGAAACCTCCCGAATAAATTCTCTGATATAAATGATAGTGAAAAACCGCATCAAAAAAAAACCGTTGCGTAGTTCAAAAGAACAACGCGGCCCCACAACAGACAGACACTAAAAGCGACTCTATCATAGAATAAGTTATGGACAACCAAGAGTAATTTTACAATATGCGGCCCGTGTGAATTCACTCAGAGTACAATTGAAGCAGTCAATATGTTGTGACACCGTATTGAGTGCACGTAGCGCGCGCGTCAGCGGCGCGTGCTGCAGCAGCTTGGTGCGAGCGGGCGGCACCCACAGCAGCGGCGGCCGCCTCCGTCGCCCCACGTGCCCATCAGGTACACATAACCCAACCGTGCGTAGAACGCCTGGGTTGTGTATTTTACCACCGTTTTATTTTTCCTGTAATTTTTACGTAAACTTATATCACATAGAATAATTTTAGATTTTTCTCTTTGCAAACTTCGGAGATAAGGGGGAGGGGGGAACGGTATTTTTTTTTACATTTTTCATTAAAAGTCGAAAACTATGGGGCTTAAAAAAAAAGAAATAAATGTTTGAGAATGTGCAAACAGCGTTCTTTCATATGATACCCCACATGCCCTAGTAGCTCCACTTTGAATTTTTAAGACCGGTTCAGTCCCTGTTGCAAAAAAAAAAAAAAACTTTTATTTCTTTCTTATTTGTAAAATAGTTGGGTAAACGTCATCTAAAACTGTTCCAAATTTCAAGTTGATAGCATTAGTAGTTCTCGAGATATCCAGCTGTGACAGACAGACAGACAGACTTAGTCACACCATAAGGGTTCCTTTTTTACCATTTTGGTACGGAACCCTAAAAATAGAACGATATGCGCAGTCATTGTTTGATTCTCGTATGGTTCGGTACACATTGGTTCACTCACGACATGTTTTAAAGTTTTCTTTATTTATAGGAATACAAAAATGAATTTACATCATGAATAATGTATGATCAAGTCTTATAAGGATGATGATCATGTCAAGAAAGAAGAGATTATCTCAAGCAAGAGTTTAAGAATTTTCAGGTGTCCTGCTTATCATGAAGTCCCAACCTAAGAAGACTGATATTTAGACTTATTCTTAGATAGTACGGTCTGCAACAGATGTCAGTTAACACTGCTACTTTTTGGCATCATCTAAATTAACACAAAATGATACGATAACCTGCTTTTTAGCATTTCATTTATTAGATAGGAGTTCATTTTCTTTATAATTGACATCTGTTCCGATTTAATGAATTGTGTGTGTATATAAAATACATATGTTTTATTGCCGCGTATCATACTTTGATCAAGATACAACCTGACACGGACCTGCAAATTGCAAAAAACCAAAAAAAAACCGGTCAAGAGCGAGTCGGACTCGCGCACCGAGGGTTCCGTACCATCACAATTATGTAATTTTTGTTGATGATTTCTGAAAAACTGTGCTATTTAGAGACATCGTTTTATTTTTCCTGTAATCTTTACATAAACTTCTATCACATAGAATAATTTAAGATTTTTCGCTTTGCAAACTTCGGAGATAAGGGGGGGGGGGGGGGATTTTTTTTTACATTTTTCATCAAAAGTTGAAAACTATGCAGGCTAAAAAAAAGAAAAAAAAATGTTTGAGAATGTGCGAACAGCGCTCTTTCATATGATACCCCACATGCCCTAGTAGCCCCACTTTGAATTTTTATGACCCCCTTTCAGTCCCTGTTGCAAAAAAAATATAAATATTTATATTTCTTTCTTATTTGCAAAATAGTTGGGTAAACGCCATCTAAAACTGTTCCAAATTTCAAGTTGATAGCATTAGTAGTTCTTGAGATATCCAGCTGTCACAACAGACAGACAGACACACAGACTGAGTCACACCATAAGGGTTCCTTTTTTACCATTTTGGTACGGAACCCTAAAAATGAATTTCGATGATGCGCAGTGGTAGCCCCCACTGCGCATCATCCTTACTTAGCACACCAACACGCATCCATTTCATTGTCATCCATATTAGGCGAACACCTGAACTTCCACCATCCTTCTCCATCACTCGGAACTTCAGATCTTCTCTCCAATGGACCGTTCAACTTTTTTTCTGATTCAATTACAGTTCTCTCTGCATTTAATTAAGTTTTTATGTTCACCGCTTCATCGGATACGTCAGCAAGTTGATAAGTATTAAAAACTATGTTCATGCTGCTTACTGCCTGATTTATTTCTTTATTATTCTAATTAGGAAGTTTAATTACTGTTGTCTTGTTTCTTTGAATAGTCTTTGGACTGTTGGAACAGTTCTTTAGACAATACAAAAAAAAAAAATTGAAAAAATTGATTGAAAATTGTCTAGACTATGATTCTTCATTTAGGAACAGTAATATTTGTCATTTGTTATTTACTTGTCAATTGGGGGCTCGTGGATAAGTAATAGCAGCTGCACGGGTTGATCGATCAAGTTAAGCTACGCTTGCCATGGTTGGTCCGTGGATGGGTGACCAACTCCTCCGTGTCTCGGCAAGCACGTTAAGCCGTTGGTCCCAGCTGTCATTAGTGAATCTTTAAAAGTCGTTACAGGTGGTGAGAAGCCCAAAAATCTGACAACCAGTCTTAACAAGTACCGTGTTACCCAGTTACTGGGTTGTGGAGGTTAGATAGGCAGTCGCTCCATGTAAAATACTGGTATTCAGCTGCATCTGGTTAGACTGGAAAACGATTTTAAAATAGTTGGGTAAAAAGCTACGCAGATTGATTAGCATTTGGGAAAGAACATTCTTTTTTTAAACCATGGTCCTAATGTCATTTGTTTTTTTTAAACATTGCAAGCAAAGACAAGTAACCTAACGCAACTCTTATGACATTAAAAAAAAGAAATGGCTATCATTATAAATTGTCTGTGTGACACTCACTTCCAACTTTCTCTCACGTAATATACTAATTTAATTTCCACCATTGCTTCAACAATTAAATAATTCAACACATTACTTACGTAAGTAGGAAGGAAGTACAATATCAATTCTTAGTACAACCTGTCAATGGATAATTTAACAGCAGAATGTCAATTATACATGTGGTTTGAATTCATTGGCGCGCGGCGTCCATTTTCTCCTCATTTCACTTCGGAAAGCTGAATGCATGGCATGTTAAAGGCATGTTTTGATGAATATTTAGCTGGAATGGACCTTAAATGGTAGTTAGGTTGTGTGGTAGTTAAGTATAGAAACTCTGGCTTGAACGTGACTAACTGACTGTGAAAGTGCTAAATACAGTCGTTGAGGAGGTACTATCGACAAAACGGACGCATTTACACCTTAAAATTGCTTTTTGTATACACTGATTCATTGAACAAACCCTATGGTCTTTTGTTTTCGTAAAACAAGTCGGAACGGCACAAAACATTTGCAAGCAAAATTGTTTAAAAATCGGAAAGGCACGGTTACTGTCGATGGTCAGCAACAGAAATCCGTTAACACTGCTACTGACATCATCTAAATTTACACAAAATGATACGATAAACTGCTTTTTAGCATTTCAAGAGTTAATTTTCGTTAAAATTTACATCTCTTCCAATTTTAATGAACTATTTTTCTCAATAATTAAGATTTAGAAAACACAAGTGTTAATCAACATTTGTTGCTGACTGTACATGAGTTTTGCGTGTTAGATGCATTAATCAATTTTCCAAATGTAGTTTGTCCAGTGACATTCAATAGAGAAAACATAATCCAACTGTACAAAAAAAGACATATTTAAATAAATTAATACTTTTCTTGTATGAAATAAAATAAAGTAAAAAATTAAAGGGTGTCCCCCATAAATTTTTTACTTTATTTTATTTTTATTATTTGTTGATATAGCGACAATAGTAGTAGGTATATACTCTGTGAAATTTTCTAGTGTCTATTTCATCATCATTGTCTGCCTAGCCTTTTCCCAACTATGTTGGGGTCGGCTTCCAGTCTAAATCAGTCTAAAGTAGCTGAATACCAGCATTTTACATGGAGCGACTGCCTATCTGACCTTTACAACCCAGTCACTGGGAAGCACGTTACCCTTTATTAACACTGGTTGTCAGACTTTCGGGCTTCTGACAACCCGTAACGACTGTCAAAGATCCACGTATGACAGCCGGGACCAAATTCAAATGTCACCTATTACAGTTCAAAAGTTACAGCCCCGTGACAGACGGAACCCCCCCCCCCCCCCGCCATCCTTTGTGTTCGGAACCCTAAAAACTAGCAATAATACATAGCTATTTCCATATTAAAATTTTCCGAAAGCAAAATAATTATCATACAAGTTGTAAATCTCTTACAAGCACAGGTTGTAATTAATCTGTCACTGCGCACTCATTTTGTCGCACTTGTTTAGATCTAACTTCAGATAATCATTGAAAATGTCACGTAAGTCCAGATCAACATGATAATACGTGCAGTGTTTGTTATTAAGTTATTATGGCATCTTTGTCTACTAGCAGTTATTATAGCATCTTTGTCTACTAGCAGTTATTATGGCATCTTTGTCTAGTAGCAGTTATTATGGCATCTTTGTCTACTAGCAGTTATTATGGCATCTTTGTCTAGTAGCAGTTATTATGGCATCTATGTCTACTAGCAGTTATTATGGCATCTTTGTCTACTAGCAGTTATTATGGCATCTTTGTCTACTAGCAGTTATTATGGCATCTTTGTCTACTAGCAGTTATTATGGCATCTTTGTCTACTAGCAGTTATTATGGCATCTTTGTCTACTAGCAGTTATTATGGCATCTTTGTCTACTAGCAGTTATTATGGCATCTTTGTCTACTAGCAGTTATTATGGCATCTTTGTCTACTAGCAGTTATTATGGCATCTTTGTCTACTAGCAGTTATTATGGCGTCTTTGTCTACTAGCAGTTATTATGGCATCTTGGTCTACTAGCAGTTATTATGGAATCTTTGTCTACTAGCAGTTATTATGGCATCTTTGTCTACTAGCAGTTATTATGGCATCTTTGTCTACTAGCAGTTATTATGGCATCTTTGTCTACTAGCAGTTATTATGGCATCTTTGTCTACTAGCAGTTATTATGGCATCTTTGTCTACTAAGTACTAATCAGTACCTAATCATTATAGCTTTTGCCAGTGGCTTCGCCCGCGTGGATGTCGGAAAATATCCCACGGGAACGTACTACCTACTGGGAATTCCTTCCTTATTCCTTGTCTACATTATAAAGAGAACCTTTGTGTTCAATTTCAGCTTTGTAGGCCCAGTCCAAACCCTTGGAGGGTTTGGAGTTTTGGACTGGGCGTTGATGAGTCAGGACTTCTCTTTTTATTTTTACCGAGTAGAAATTCGAAATATCCATCTACGTAATACAGGGTGTAATTTATTGTAATTACCGTTAACCTCTTAAGGGGTCATTACACTCATCATTATGATCAAATTTTACTATGGCATGATGGCACAAAACTTGAAATCGTGAAAAAAAAATTGCTGTTCCCTACATTTATGTTCGCTTAACTTGTCAAAATGTAGGGAACAGCTGTTTTTTTTTGCGATTTCAGGTTCGTTCTCATAGTCTTAACACCCCTCCACAATAGTCCCACAGGCCTCCTCTCGATGAGACGGAGTGGGTTACTCGTAATCCACCACGCAGGCCCTTGTGCGGGTTGGTAGATGTCACATATCTTCAAATTCTAGGTTATAGGACATGCCGGTTTCCTCACGATGTTTTCCTTCACCGTTTTGAGAGCAGTGCTGATGAAATTATTTACATAAAGTAAAGCGCCTGGCTGGGTTCGAACCTACGACCTACAACTCGTAAGTCAGGGCCGTTACCACTGGGCTATCATCTTCTTCTTCGCTTCGCTCTTGACAGAGCGGTCGTGGTCACTATGAACTGTGTCCAATCGCAGGTGTAGTTGTTGCTCGCCTCACGATTTCTCTCCATCGACGACACGGTTGGCGCAGTGGTTGAGCGATTGACTGCTGCGCAGCATGTCGCGGGTTCGATTCCCGCACGGAACAAATATTTGTACGACCTACAAGTATTTGTTCCGAGTCTGGGTGTTTTTCTATCTATAATATGTATGTATTTACAAAAAAAAATGTATATAAGTAGTTTATCAGCCATCTCGTTACCATAACACAAGCATTAGGTTGCTTAGCTTGGGACTAGATGGCGTTGTGTGAAATGTCCAAGGATATTTATTTATTTATTTATTTATCTGGTTCGGTTAGAAGTCAATCTGGCGCATTCATTGACAGGGCCTCCAATCGCGGATTTTACTTGGTCGGTCCACCTCATCGGTGACCGCCCGCGTGGCCTATTACCTTCCACTCTGCCCTGCACCACAAGACGCTCTATGGAGTCATTGTTCCGCCTGGAGACATGCCCAAAGAACTTAAGTATCCGAGACTGTACTAGCGCTGATAGACGCTGTTTGATGCCGAGTTCTTGGAGTATGGAGACGTTTGTGCGGAATTCAGTCCATGATACACCAAGCATTCTTCTCCAGCACCACATTTCTAGAGCATCTACTTTTTTCTTTTCCAGTTCTCGTAATGTCCACGTCTCAGCTGCGTACAGAAATATAGGGAACTACTGGGCTATCATGCACTGTGCTTAATGACCTGACTGAAGGAAAATAATTATGCATAATAAAAAAAATGAAAACAGTGTTGCATTGAATGAAATAAAATGCAAATTGGACCCCCAAGGGTCGAGAATAAACTATATTTAGGGGTCCAGTGGACACATTATTTATTGGTAGTCGAGGGGCCGAGAGAAGACTAAACGAAATTTTGGATGGTATCATCGCATAACCTTTCCAAAGCAAAATTCCGTCCTATAGCAAGTACTAAGTCAGAACAAAAGCTAACTTCAATAATTTGCAGCGACTCAGCGTTATAATGAGCCTGTACCGGGAACCGGAGAACCGTTACGTTGCCCTAGCGCTGCGCCCGCGCCGGCCGCGCATACGTTGCGTTGCATAGTGATGGGATGTATCGACTATTGGTGGTTATGAAATATTATCCTTCATAATAGTAACTGCAAGAAATTCCTTAAGGAAGCTCTTCAATCTATGTCCTATGAAGATACAGAGAAGTTATTATTTGTGCTAAAGTAAATATTGTTAGTATTATATAATTTTATCTCTTTTATACACCTTTTTACATATGTAACAGTAAGATAAGTATGATTATTTAATCAATTAATGTTACCTCCAATCGCCTGAAACACAGGATTACCTAGTTCAGGCACAAGTCATGGGTGAACTTGCCATAGATTTAAGGAAAACTGTATTTATCGTTAGTCCTTATATTTTTGAATAAATTTGATTTGATGAATCGATGCATTATGTATAATTGCACTTTTCTTAGACTAAGTATGTGGTTATGAGACGAGGGCTTCCTTCTTCATATTTTGTTTAGCAACTTATTGCAACTGTGCCTAATGCGTATTTTTAGGGTTCTGTACCTCAAAAGGAAACACGGAACCCATAGCTTCATTTTTCTGACTGACCGACCCCTTTGACAATTCAAAAGTGCCTGTAATTGGTTTATTTGAAATAAATGCAAAAAAAAAAAAAAAAAAAATAGAGGATCACTTCGTTGTTCGTCTGTCTGGCTGTCTTCTGTCTGTCAAGACCCTTTAATTTCTCAGGAATTAAAAATCCGGAGTCTCACGTCAAGTAAGGGCGTAAATCGAACAGATTACGTGTGGCTCAGATTTTTAATTTGTCTGTCTTTATCTAATTTCAATGACAATATTTTCTTGTTTCAGAGCGTGATTGTTTTAGAGCGTGATTTTTCAAAAGTCGTTTGTTTAGCTACTTATTTCAAATCAGATTGATTTTGCTTCTCTATATAAACATTCCTAACATTAGACTCACATCAAAAACCATAAAGCTCACATTTTATTGTTGGTGGTGGTGACTAACTAGTTGTTGAGTGACGTCTCTGAGTGTGGAAATTGTGACTACATTGTTGCATTGGGTTCCCACCTGTCAAAACAAATGTAAGTGGAAATAGTGAATAAATAAATAAATTTTCAAACAATACCCACTTCTAATCAACCGATTTACTCGACTTTTCCCCTCACTAGTTCACACTCGGATTGCAAAGCAATTAAGTGTTACGGCCGTGGAGCTTGCCCACTACTTCCCGGTTACACAGCGCTATGATTTATTGTGAATTCTATAAAGACTAGCGGGATACTTGATCAAATGCATGCTGTCTCGCCACGCTGGTCTGGGCAGCGTAGTAGAAAACTATTATGGTTATACATAGTGCAATGTTCGTAGAAATTGAACTCCTTCATCAAAGTGAGCACTTTGATGAAGGAGTTTTCAGGAGTGGTTAATTGAGGGTAGTATTTAGACGCACATCAATATTTGCATGTCTAAATAAATTAAACTTAAGGCAGGACTATACGCCAATGACCTTGAGTGGTTAGCTTGCGCGTTCTGTGCTGAGCTCACGCAACACATCGTACGTCCAGCCAGTAATAGAACTCGCCCATCAAGAAGCGCTGTCCCAAATTAGACGCATTATTAATTTATTAAAAAAAAAAACAAAAGGCATTTTAATAAAACACGTATACTTAAAGATAAATAATTAAATTACTTACCTTTAAAATGGTGAAGGTTTCATAAAAATACGCCTGACAGGTTTTGCGTGATTCTCAGTTTTTTATGTGCGTTAGACATAACTTTAAAAATTAATTACACTATTTAATATAAACATAATCTAAAATATTCACATATTAAGTTATTAAGAAAATGCTGTAATTTAACATATATTTTTTCCAAATCATTAACACTACTCGTTTAGACGTGGTCTTCAGTTTAAAATCATCAAAAGTCAGATAGCGTCGCCTTAACGTCAGGTCGACGGAGTCGCGCTGTGCGGAGCTCTTATTCCTGTCTGCAGGGTTTAAAGGAACCTAACCAAACCAACCTTGGGGTGCCCAATAATTATAATTTGTACAAGTTTTGATATTCAATTAGTTAGCTAGTAGTGCAATAATAAATTTATTGGATGCGCATTTGTAGAGAGGAGCTCGTGGCTAAGTAATAACAGCCGCACGGGTCGATCCATCAGGTTAAGCTACGCTTGCCGGGGTTGGTTCGTGGATGTGTGACCATCTTTACAGACCGAGACTCCTCCGTGCCTCGGAAAGCACGTTAAGCCGTTGGTCCCGGCTGTCATTCGTGGATCTTTGAAAGTCGTTACGGGTCGTCAGAAGCCCGAAAGTCTGACAACCAGTCTTACCAAGGGGTATCGTATTACCCAGTAACACTGGGTTGTGAAGGTCAGATAGGCAGTCGCTGCATGTAAAATACTGCTATTCAGCTGCACTCGGTAAGACTGGAAGCCGACCCCAACATAGTTGGGACAAGGCTAGGCAGATTGATTGGTTGATAGATCTGCGCATTTGTAGATGTAAAGTATTTGATGTAAGAATATTTTTCTGGTGTTCGATTAATAATTTCCCTTATAGTTTAAGAAATTAAAGTGATTGGGAGTGATTCTGTAGGGTGTTGACTAAGAAAGACTAGAATCTTAAAAATAAAATCTTAAATTCATTCATTCATTTCAGTCTAGGGGCATACAATTATTTCCCAAAAATCCGTATACAGAGTCAATTTAATTTATCTAGCAAAACTCCGCAGACTAGATGGGTATCGACATCTAAACATGATAAAATAATAAGCACGAAAAAATCACGTGCTTGTCAAGCAATTTTGACCGTCTAGGGACCCCATTAGGACTTTGCGACCGAATTCGGTCGTAAAGCAATCGTTATCTATGTCGAGATATTTATATATCCACTATTTCAAATTTTGAATTCTAATTCTATTTTATTGTACGTTTTCATATATTTACGTTGTTGTTTTGTGGTGAATGCATACATACCAGTACTTTTATTATTATCTGTAAGTATTGTTTTTAGTACTGCTGTTGGTGTATCAAATAAATAAATTTAACTGCAGCCCGATGGTCTGGCAAAGTATTACCGGGTTTTCTGATTACAAAATTCTTAATATCACTTCGAAATCAGGATTTGAGATCGGTTAATCCCAATTACATGAAACTTCAACATAAACCTGGCAAAATGTATAGTGTTATTCTATACAACTCTGCTTGCCACTTCAGGAAATAAAAGCATGATTATATGTAATGATGAGATGTACTTGCACATCTCAATGGAGGATGTACCGTGGGAGGGGAAGGGGGAGTGGGGGGGGGGCCCCCCACTCCCCCTTCCCCTCCCACGGTACACTTTGTCAACAATTAAATATTAATGTTTTGCATTTCCGTGTCATGTAAACCTCTCATGCATAACTGGTTTTGTCCAGATTGGACCAGATTGAACTAGTTTATGTAGGAGCATGGATGTTGTAAATACTTTGGCGGGTAATACGCAGTTGGTGGTAAAGTAGGTCTGCATGCGGTCTGCGTCGAGAAGTAATATTTAATGACTTTGGTCGAGATCAATGCTCGTTTTAAGAGGAATTTGCTTTGCAAGAATTGTGGAACTTACCGTCTCATTAGAAAACGAGATCATCCAGTTTTGTAATTCGATTACCTTATTCAGAATGAGGTAAAGTTCTAAATAAGTACAACATTGATATAATATTAGGCTCGGGTTTAAAATCAGTTTTTGTATTTTTAACTTTGTTAGAATAAAGTTCGAAATTAAAAAAAATGCCTCGATGTTTTTCCTTCACCGTTTTGAGAGCAGTGGTGATGAAATAATTTACACAAAATAAAGCGGCTGTCGGGGTTCGAACCTACGACCTACCACTCGTAAGTCGCGGCCTTTACCACTGGGCCACCATACTACTCTTTTTAGCAGGAACTTTACTTTGTGTAAATAATCATCACCACTGCTCTCAAAACGGTGAAGGAAAACATCGTGAGGAAACCGGCATGTCCTAGAACCAAACATTCGAAGACATGTGACATCTACCAACCCGCACTGGGCCTGCGTGGTGGATTACGGCCCACTCCCTCTCATCGAGAGGAGGCCTGTGTCCCAGCAGTGGGAAGATTATAGGCTGAGTTTGATTACCCGTGTACAACCACGGCCAGACCCAAAGTACGTCAAGGCAACTAGATTATTCTATCCTAAAACGATTAGAGAAGACGATACAATCGTTTCGTACACAAAGGTCAGTGCGATTGTAGCGAATCCAATCGGAAACAGTCACGGGCCATCGATTCTGAATCGATCCGAACTCGATTAGTTTATGTAAGTATTCGATACTTTATGTAATGTTGAACCAGCGGATGGCGATCGATTTTAGATTATAACGATTACCGATTCATCGATGATTTATGTAATTAGTGTGTTTTGTAATAATTATGGATAGAAATTAAACCACGGAAATGTACTACCGGTATAAAAAGTAGCCTATGTGCTATTCCAGACTATAATCTATCTCTGTGCCAAATTTCATCCAGATCCGTTCAGCCGTTCTGGTGTGATTGAATAATGAATATCCATCCATCCAAACTTTCGCTTTTATAATATTTTACAGTAGGATATGTGTACTTTGTGAGTTTCTAGAAAATAATGGATTTGTTCAGTTTACATCGGCAACCACAGACGTACAACTGAGGTGAGCAATGAGATTTTTTCCATATTGTTTAAATGCTATTTCGACAGATCTCCGTTCATCGTAGTTATAGTCAGTCGGCCTCAAAAAGTTGTAAACATCGACTAGAATTTATTTGATTGTCTACAATTTGTGTTCTACACACAAGATACAATAATCATTCATCGTCATACCCCAAGCACCGCCACATAGATTTAAAAATATACAGGGTGATTGGAAGATGGGTGCAAAGCTATAAGGTGAATATAGTACAGACAATTTAGAACCATTTAAGCCATGGTTGTCTTAGACGAAGTCTTACCATTTTTTTAACCCAAGTATTATGTTTTTTTTTTTTTCAAAAACTCCCAAAATTTTAACTAAATTTATGACCAAATTGAATGATAATGAATTCATTTTTATTTAATTTAATGAAATGAATGTGTAAGCAATCTAGAAAAACATGTTTTAGGCCTCTGTGTCATTACATTTTTTTTACAGACATTTAAAGTTCATACAAATTTTAAAAATTCATAAATACTTTTTGTAAGCCTTATTTAAAAAAAAAACGGAGGGTGCTTTTTTTGTTCAAACCTTTTTGAAAACATGCTTGATAGTCGCTCTTTCTTTTGAGGTATCATTTTACGTGTGGATATCTTACAAATCATTGAAATTAGGACCTACAAACCAGTTTGAGGGATAAATTTTAAATTTTAGGCACACTAATTAAAGGCCTTTACTAATTACTTTAATTAAATAAAATAAAAATGAATTCATTTATCACTCAATTTGGACATAAATAAACAGTTTAGTTAAAATTTTGGGAATTTTCGATATAAATCATAAAAATTAGGTTAAAAAAATGGTAAGACTTCGTCTAAGACAACCATGGCTTAAATGGTTCTAAATTGTCTGTAGTATCTTCGTCTTAAAGATTTGCACCCATCTTCCAATCACCCTGTATATCCTTCATATCAATCATGTAATGATCATTGAATTTACTAAAGTGAAACCAGTCGTCTTTATACGCATCGGTAATTTGAAACAAAGCAATCAATTTCTACGTACATACCTAAGTATGTGCAGGTACACGAAACTATTTCGTAACGTACAACAAAGTTTTGTTGATCTAAAGAATAGCCAAACGATGTTAGTAAGATAACTAGCGAACTAACGGCCAATTTAGATCCAAAAATAATCCATCCATAAATAATTTAGATCCAAAAATAATCCATCCATAAATAATTGGACAAATAAAAAATCTTTATCTTTATAATTTAGATCCAAAAATAATCCATCCATAAATAATTTAGATCCAAAAATAATCCATCCATAAATAATTTCAATTTTAAGGTTTAAAGGGTTCTTTGTGGCCATCTGGCTGACCAATGCATAGTGCATTGGTTATCATTTTGACAATTGTCCTTGACATCCCTAAGCCAAATCAGAACACCGTGTCTTTCTTCATTCATAAGATATCTAAGGAATGTATACTCACAATATATTTCATAATATCTACACATTAATATGCGTATCAACATTTCTACACCGAGCCCTTTCGTGCCTACTATAAATAATTGCTACCACACAAGGTTGATCGCGGGATGTAGCTGATGAAATCGGATGTCGGCTCACTTATAAAGGTACCCGACTGGATACCATATCAAAATACTGGTAGCAATAGTTTAGGTATACTGCTGGGCTGGGCTGCTGGGGTATGTAACATATACCAGTCTCTGATTATCAATAACAAGAGCAGAGAACGAGCATTAATTAACACGCTTGATCTCTGGCGGTTTTTAACCCCTGACGGAAACTGACGGGTGTTGTAAGTTTAACGTGTGTCTGTGGCATCGTAGCTCCCAATTGACTGAACCGATTTAGATTTTTTTTGTTTTATTTGAAAGGTGACTTAATCGAGAGTATTCTTAGCTATGATTCAAGAAAAACTAATCAGTCGTTTGAAAATTATTAGCTCTTTTCTAGTTGATGAATAGATGTGACTGTGAGGATCTTCCACAGGTCTGATAGAGTCGAAAGGTATTCTGTTACTTCAATTATATTAGTTAGAATAACATAAGTAACTTTGAAATGATGCTGCAGCATTAGGCACGTTAAGCCGTTGGTCCCGGATGTCATTCATGGATCTTTGACAGTCGTTACGGATCGTCAGAAGCCCAAAAGTCTGACAACCAGTCTTACCGAGGTGTATCATATTACCTAGTAAATTGTGGAGGTCAGATGTAGTCTCTCCATGTAAAATACTGGTATTCAGTAGCATCCGATTAGACTGGAAGCCGACCCTTACATAGTTGCGAATAGGCTAAGCAGCGAGGCACAAAGCTAAAGCGTGGTGCTTAAAGAGCGGGTCTTTACATAAATGTAGAACTATTTCACTGTTGGAAGTAGGAGTCTCCATAGTAAGGTAGAAAAGGCCAATGGTATTGGTACAGAACGCTGCATGTCAGTGGTAACAAACCTAGTACAAACTAGCCTCTTGTTCTATATGCTGCTAGCCAGCTGAAGGTCAAATTGTTAGCACTCAACTGTCGACTGTACAAACGATTACACATCAAGCTATACATTTCCCGTTTACACTGAGCTCTCATTGTAGGGAAATTCTATACCATGCGAGATCAGCTTTTACTGGAAATGTATATAGCTTGATCTGTAGCCGTGCGTACACAGTTGTGACAGTCTTGGGTAGTTCCTCTTCTTTCTTACCCAATCCGACACACTCACAGTAAAGATCCAGTTTCTCAACTCTAAATTAAATAAACCTAATAACATATTCTCCAGTAACGAGCAATTTGTCAAGAACAATAGCTTCATAGCTTGCCCAACACTGACAATAGGATTCGGCGTGGCCTACGGTCGGCAAAATAGCACCGATCTTAATAAATAGGTAATTGTGTGAGTTTGGTAATCAGGTGGTATTCTTCTTTGTGAAGTGTGTGGTCATTGATGACGCGGGTTTTGAAAGAATGGGAGATGATGCTGTCACTTTTTTTATAACAAAATGGCCGCGAACGTCCCATGCACTTTAAGGGAGTCCCGCTATCATGGGGTCTACTCCCTGACTCCGTCCGTCTGACATTACGATCCATCAAAACAAGTGTAAAAGTAAAATTTTACGGACGCGCAAAAACACATCGGGGGACAACTGTCAAATCGTGTTGTCATTCATCCTTCGTTCGGGCCCCGACCCAATGATACGTCCGTAGGTGATACGAAGTAGGAAACGCCAGTCCTCGTGCTTAGGGAGTAGACCCCCAGCTAATATTTCCACTACGAACGCGTCATGATCTATTCTCATAGTTTGTGTCGATGCAAGATGAGATTGAATATAGAGTCTAGTGGCCAAGTTCATCAGTTCAGTTCAGTTCTTCTTCACCTGTAGCGAGGGATCATGTCTAGTGTCAATCATCTAGATAATAAGAGTTCGGGTTCAAAACCATGAACAAATCTGCTCGCAGGGGTAAAAACCGGTCAAGAGCGAGTCGGACTCGCGCACTGAGGGTTCCGTTCCGATTTCTAAAAAGTGTGATATGTAGAGACATCGTTTTATTTTTCCTCTAATCTTTACATAAACTTCTATCACATAGAAAAAAAACAGATTTTTCCCTTTGCAAACTTCGGAGATAAGGGGGACGGGGGAAACGATATTTTTTTTTACATTTTTCATCAAATAAGTCGAAAACTATGCGGCTTAAAAAAAAAGAAAAAAAATGTTTGAGAATGTGCAAACAGCGCTCTTTCATATGATACCCCACATGCCCTAGTAGCCCCACTTTGAATTTTTAAGACCCCCTTTCTGTCCCTGTTGCAAAATACTATTTTTATTTCTTTCTTATTTGAAAAATAGTTGGGTCATCTAAAACTGTTCCAAATTTCAAGTTGATAGCATTAGTAGTACTTGAGATATCCAGCTGTGACAGACAGACAGACAGACAGACTGAGTCACACCATAAGGGTTCCTTTTTTACCATTTTGGCAAAAGAGCTTCGTAATATAAAGTGATGGTCTTTAAAAGCTACAAAGTTTTATTGCAGCTGATACAAAACTGATCAGCTGATTAGATGGACACAGTCCGATGCAGACTGCTTTTAACACCATTGTGGAGGACCAGCAATAGATATATCCAAGGTCGACGTATGTTCTGCACACTATGCAGGCAGGCATATTATACGTTGGGGGATTACATAAATGATAAAAATGCTTGGCTCCATGCTGGTCCTGCTCCACAACCTCAACTAATAAATTAACATTTGAACATACTGTTGGAACTGCTGAAGATTGTAAGAATAGCTTTGCATTGTGTAGACTCAATCACCATTGTATTGTATAATTGCTTAGCACATGTGTGAGTACTATGTACCTACTCTAAAGCTACCATTTACTGGGTACGTCTTTATTTGACTTGGATGTGCCCTGGCGGCTGAGAGTATGTCATGCTCACTCTAATGCCTCGCTGATGGTGGCGCGCGTGTTGGATCATTTAACGAATCCATACGTCAGGTTCGTGAACGGGCGCTGTTGGTGGAGGCTGGTCATACCTTAGCTGCCACGGCTTATTTTAATTTTAATTTTGAATTGTTTTTTTTTTTTTTTTTTTTTAATACGGACGCTTTTAACGTTCATCATTCTCACATGTATAATTTCAACATGAATGATGTAACCAATATTTTGTAACCATATTTTGATTTAAAAGAGTGTCCGTGGAGTTTCTTGCCCGTTCTTCTCCATAGATCTACGTTTTGGAATGGGCAACTAGCTTCAACTTTCTGACTTACCTACTGACCGACTCTTTGACAATTCAAAAGTGCCTGTAATTGGTTTAATTGAAATAAATGCTTTGAGTTTGAGTTTGAGTTTGAGTTTGAGTTCCTACTAACCAACGATAACATTGTGGTGGAGAGCAATAGGTACATCCAAGGTCGACGTATGTTCCTACTAACCAACGATAACATTGTGGTGGAGAGCAATAGGTACATCCAAGGTCGACGTATGTTCCTACTAACCAACGATAACATTGTTTTGGAGAGCAATAGGTACATCCAAGGTCGACGTATGTTCCTACTAACCAACGATAACATTGTGGTGGAGAGCAATAGGTACATCCAAGGTCGACGTATGTTCCTACTAACCAACGATAACATTGTGGTGGAGAGCAATAGGTACATCCAAGGTCGACGTATGTTCCTACTAACCAACGATAACATTGTGGTGGAGAGCAATAGGTACATCCAAGGTCGACGTATGTTCCTACTAACCAACGATAACATTGTGGTGGAGAGCAATAGGTACATCCAAGGTCGACGTATGTTCCTACTAACCAACGATAACATTGTGGTGGAGAGCAATAGGTACATCCAAGGTCGACGTATGTTCCTACTAACCAACGATAACATTGTGGTGGAGAGCAATAGGTACATCCAAGGTCGACGTATGTTCCTACTAACCAACGATAACATTGTGGTGGAGAGCAATAGGTACATCCAAGGTCGACGTATGTTCCTACTAACCAACGATAACATTGTGGTGGAGAGCAATAGGTACATCCAAGGTCGACGTATGTTCCTACTAACCAACGATAACATTGTGGTGGAGAGCAATAGGTACATCCAAGGTCGACGTATGTTCCTACTAACCAACGATAACATTGTGGTGGACCAGCAATAGATATATCCAAGGTCGACGTATGTTCCTACTAACCAACGATAACATTGTGGAGGACCAGCAATAGATATATCCAAGGTCGACGTATGTTCCTACTAACCAACGATAACATTGTGGTGGACCAGCAATAGATATATCCAAGGTCGATGTATGTTCCTACTAACCAACGATAACATCAAACTAAAAAGCCTAGATGAAAAATATGTGTCATGTTATTTGCTTTGCTTTTTGGTCAATGAAAGATCTTTTAAAAGGAGATCTACCACTATGTCTCAAACGGAGAATTATGGACATCTCCCCATTCTCACTTATGGTGTTCAAACCTCCCGGTCGATTCTGTAAAAATCTCACCGTGAAAACTTAGGTGAAGTGAGTTTGTTTTTGCTAGGAATTAACACTATTGACAGCTCACTCCACGCTCACTTCACCTAAGTTTTCACGGTGAGATGGTTACAGAATCGCACTGCTGGTCTTTGACACTTCAGCAGAGGTCAAAGCTCGAGGTTTGCCCAGAGCCATGGAGTGCAGTATCCTGGGGGTTCGAATTTCAGACCGTATAAGGAACACAACTCTGCGCTCCAAAACCAAGATCACGGACGTTACCCAGAAAGCCGCTAAGCTCAAGTGGTACTGGTCCGGACATGTCTACCACATGTCAGATGGCAAATGGGCTAAGAGAACCACCGATTGGGTCCCACTAAACGCACGACGACATCGCGGCAGGCCGAAACGAAGATGGCGGGACGAGCTTGCAAAACTCCTGCCGAAAGGACTGGCTGTCGGCCAGTTCCTTCGGCTCTAAAAAAATCAAAAATGCTCTAATTTAACATAATATTTTTTCCAAATCACTACCCGTTTAGACGTGATCTTAACTTTAAAATCATTTAAAGTCGGTTATCGTCGCCTAAAGTATCGACACTCGAGGAGAGTATTATAATCCACCGCAACAGTAATATTTAGATCAAATAGATCAATCAGAAATGTGATTTTAATCGGCAATAACCAAAGAGAAACTGAAACATACAAACACAGCCATTTAGAGAAAAGATTTTATAACTAGCAGTACTGATACAATTTTCTATTAAGAAATTACAGTTATTTACTAGTCGTAAATCATTGCAGAAACACATAAATAAACTCATTAACTACTTACAATCATAACACCGGCGAAAGTCTAATGTGCAATGAAATAGGCGTAAGCAGAGACATAGAATACTAAAACTACCGTAGTTTATCTGGGCGAGGAGCTCGTGGCTAAGTAATAAGGAGCACGTGGCTAAGTAATGAGGAGCTCGTGGCTAAGTAACGAAGAGCTCGTGGCTAAGTAACGAGGAGCTCGTGGCTGAGTAACGAGAAGCTCGTGGCTAAGTGACGAGGAGCACGTGGCTAAGTAATGAGGAGCTCTTAATAACTGCCACACGGGCTGATTGATCCGTCAGGTGAAACTACGCTAGCCAGGGTTGGTTCGTGAATGGGTGACCATCTTTACATACCGAGACTCCTCCGTGCCTCGGCATTGGTCCCGGCTGTCATTCGTGGATCTTACGGGTCGTCAGAAGTTCGGTCTTACCAAGGGGTATCGTATTACACAGTAACTGTGTTGTGGAGATCAGATAGGCTCCATGTAAAAGACCCCAATGTAGTTGGGAAAACGCTAGGCAAATTGATTTTTAGTTTATGTGAGCAGAGACCTTGAAGTAATTACCTACGGCCGCTCAGTAGATAAATACGCGTCCGTCAGTGCGTAACTTGAACTGTTGCCTACTAGTATATACAAGGGGATTGCAAACAAGCCTTATAATTTAAACCGGACATTGCTATCGTCATAAGACGTGAAAAAGCACTAGGAGATGTTTTTAACCCCATAGGACACCTTTTCATCTGATACTGCTTGTCTGTTGTGAATGCGGTGTACTTTCTAGACTGTTCTTGAAGAGATAGTTGGTAATAACCTTGGCTGAGATCCAATTTTGAAAAATAAATGTTATTGGACAATGAATCTAAAATCTCCGTAATATTGGGCAGTGGGAACTTATCGTCCTGTATCCTATTATTGAGTTGACGATAGTCCACTACAAGTCTCCATTTCTTTTCACCTGATCGATCTGTCTTCTTGGGAACTAAAAGAACGGAGCTTGACCACTCCGACACTGTCTCTTCTATTATATCGTTCCTAATCATCTCATCTATCTGCCTTTGAACCTCCCCTTTTAATGCCTTAGGCAATCTATACGGCTTTACATACACTGGGGACGTATTTTCCTTTAATTTAATTGAGTGTTCTACTAAATTAGTAGTAGAGAGCGTGTCTCCTGGCAAATGAAAAACATCGGCATACTTGGCACACACGTTTTCAATGCCTCGTTGCTCCTCTTTATTTAAATAAGTATGTAGTTCTAATGAGCTTAACAAAGTTTTGACTCTATTTGTAGTGATACTGTCTTCGTCAAACTTACAAACATAATAGTTATCTAGACAATTAATGTGTATGTTAGAAATATCTGTACTGACCGAATCGTCGGTTGTATTTAAAATTCTAACAGGAATAAGGCCGTTAAATGGTTTTGAAATTACTCCAGCTACGTACACTCCCTTATGAATTTCTTTAGCTAAAATGACGCAATCACTATTGCTCAATTAAAATACATTGAAGTACTTAGGTTTATAGTGTTGGCGCAATGGGAAATAACCGTAATAAAAATAAGAAGCGACGGGGTTGGCGTAAAGAAACAGGCAAACATATGATAAACGTACTGAAGTAAGTAGGGTAGTTGCGCCGGTTGGCGACTTAGTTGAGTTGCTAACTTTAGACAAATCAAAATATACGCCATTTACACGTAAAATAGTTGGCATGTGAAGATTTGTGTTTGTCCACGATTTAGGATAAATCCAGGTGGGGATAACTTTTATAAAAAATAAAAAGTTACCTAAATAGGTTTGTTTTTGTTTTGACACAATATACAAGAAATAGGTAGGTATCTATGTAGTAGGTAATTGTTTTTTTTTATAATGTTGCCTCACTCCAGGACTTCTCCTGAATATCGGAGACGGTGCCAACATCCAAGTGCAGGGACAATTACATGTCACCGGTAGGCAAAAATGTATTTTCGGAGTATGGTCTGGATGCGACAAAGACATCAAAGTTGAAATTATAGAGAGAGATGACCAATATTGGGAAGAAATGGAACCAAAATTAGAACATTTTTACATTACATGCATGTTGCCTGAGCTATGCGATCCCAGACATGTTCGAAATATGCCAATTAGAGATTTAAGCGAATTAAAATAATTGTTGTATAATTTTGACGATCTTTAATTACTTTCAAAATACTTATGGTATATACCTACCATACCTATCTACCTACCCTACCCACCTACCTACCTACCTACCTACTTGCCTGCCTACATTCCTATCCTACCTACCTACCTACCTACCTATCCTACCTACCTACCTACCTACATACTTACCTACCTACCTACCTACCTATCCTACCTACCTACCTATCCTACCTACCTACCTACATACTTACCTACATCCCTATCCTACCATTCCTACCTATACCTATGCATCTTATATTTATACAAACCTTATGCGTACCTACAGAACCCTCAACGCAATGGTGACTCGCACTTGACAAGTTTTTTGTAGCAGTGGAATTTAGTGTGCGTCTATCTGACAGGCCCCAACGAGATTCATCAACGGGTGATAGCTTTTCATAAAGACATTATTTTGTACCTAAAGAAAATAAATAAGATATATTTCGTACCTCGACAGTTTTTGATTAAATGACGTTTTTATGAAGTGTCTTGCTAGCGGGCCCTTTATGGTTATTTTTATTGTTATTATACTTACAGATCGCACAATAGTGTTAGGAGCTTGATACTATTATGTGCCTTACAAATCCAAAATCTCGACTTTCTGTGAGCTACAGTTCAGAAGATATTCGTTATTTAAACAAGCGTCCAGCCAGCGGGCCCCTTTTTTAAATACTACTATTTTATATCATACAATAGTGTTAGGAGCTTGATACTATTATGTACCTTACAAATCCAAAATTTCGACTTTCTGTGAGCTATACTTCAGAAGATATTCGTTATTTAAACAAGCGTCCAGCCAGCGGGCCCCTTTTTAAATACTACTATTTTATATCATACTATAGTGTTAGGAGCTTGATACTATTATGTACCTTACAAATCCAAAATTTCGACTTTCTGTGAGCTATACTTCAGAAGATATTCGTTATTTAAACAAGCGTCCAGCCAGCGGGCCCCTTTTTTAAATACAACTATTTTATATCATACAATAGTGTTAGGAGCTTGATACTATTATGTACCTTACAAATCCAAAATTTCAACTTTCTCGAGCTATACTTCAGAAGATATTCGTTAATTAAACGATCGTCTAGCTAGCAAACCCCTTTTCAAACATTATACCTACGTTCATAATCCAATAGGGCTATAACACCAAAACTGGGATTAAGAAAAAGAGTAAGAGAGTTAAGTACGACGCTAATGATGACGATGTAAATTAAAAGAGAAAATGTAATAGTAATTATAATCTTTAATCTGTTTAAATTGTTAGGAACAAAAGATGTCTAAACATGTCGACAGTAATTTTAAATAATTTTAAAATTTCAGACAACGCGTAACAAATGTCAATTTAGAACTTAGAAATTTAAACAACATCAAAAACCTTATACAACATCCCTATACTATTAAACGAGTAATATTTGTACTCACGTTCACGAAAACGGCTCTAACTATTTCGATGAAACTTGCAATATAGGGGTTTACGGGTGCAAAAAATTGATCTAGCTAGGTCTCATACTTGGCAAAATAAAAAAAAATAAAAAATAAAAATTCGTTTTCTGTAACATAATAATGACTGACGAGCTAAAGCAAATAAAAAATCACAATTAATTAACGAATATCTTCTAAAGTATAGCTCGCAGAAGGTCGAAATTTTGGATTTGTAAGGTACATAATAGTATCAAGCTCCTATTACTATTGTATGATGAAAAATAGTTGTATTTAAAAAGGGGCCCGCTGGCTGGACGCTTGTTTAAATAACGAATATCTTCTGAAGTATAGCTCACAGAAAGTCGAAATTTTGGATTTGTAAGGTACATAATAGTATCAAGCTCCTAACACTATTGTATGATATAAAATAGTAGTATTTAAAAAAGGGGCCCGCTGGCTGGACGCTTGTTTAAATAACGAATATCTTCTGAAGTGTAGCTCACAGAAAGTCGAGATTTTGGATTTGTAAGGTACATAATAGTATCAAGCTCCTAACACTATTGTGCGATCTGAAAGTATAATAACAATAAAAATAACCATAAAGGGCCCGCTAGCAAGACACTTCATAAAAACGTCATTTAATCAAAAACTGTCGAGGTACAAAATATATCTTATTTATTTTCTTTAGGTACAAAATAATGTCTTTATGACAAGCTATCACCTGTTGATGAATCTCGTTGGGGCCTGTCAGATAGACGCACACTGGAATTTATGAATCGATTTGCAAAATATGTAACATATACGTAGGTATGTATATGTAGGTACTTACATAGACCTACTACCTACATAAATACACGGCGCAAACTATAAAACGTAAACTTACTACTAAACCAATGGGCGGAACCTTCAGCGCTAAGCTAGCTCGCTCTTGACTAGTATTTTGTAGCAGTAGGTAAAATACTGCACACGGCTACACATCAAGCTATAACTTTCCAGTATAAGCTGATCTCACATTGTATAGGCTTTCCGTACCATGAGAGGTCAGCTTATACTGGAAAATATAGCTTGATGAGAAGTTAGTAGGTACAGTAACCGGCCGTAAATATTGCACATGGGATTATGGGGTTAAATACGTAACTACATATATACGATGTATATATGTATGTATGTGTGTATAGTATATGTGTATATATGTATGTAGTACTATTATAGTACGTTATTTATGTACTTTTACGTATGCATACTTGTTTCATGTGCTTTTACGGCCGGCAACTGTAAAAATCCATGTGCAATATTTATGGCCGGTAACCGTACTTAGTACATTGAAATTAATTTTGCGATATATAATTTCATGTTCGTACCTATAATGACAAGTTAATATTAAATTATTATTGATAATTTTATTACTTAGTACTCGTCCGATATTAGTGTAGTTTACTCTAACAAAATCGCTTTGACCTTGTGTGTCCGCGTCACCGCGAGTAGTAGTGTGCGAGCGAAATAAAGAGTGAGGTGGCGCGGGGAAGTGGGGGCGAAATTTGAATTTGAGCTGAGGTTGTATAGGCTCTTAATCTTGGGCAAGTAGGCAGTGAATATTCATCATCTGTCTAGCCTTTTCTTCCAGATCTGGTTAGGCTTCCGTCTAATCTGACCAGTATTTTACACGGAGCGACTGCCTATCTGACCTGGACAACCCAATTATTGGGTAACACGAGCATAAACCCCATGGTTATAAGACTGGTTGTCAGACTTTTGGGCTTCTGTCGACTCGTAACGACTGTCAAAGATCTACGAATGAATTATAATCTGATTGAAATCTAAGAATTTAAAAAATGAATGAATTCGAAGCATGGAAAATATAAGGTAATTTTGAGATTCCGTTCCGATGATCCGATATATCAGTATTTGGAAATTCTTGGTTTTTCCTTTAGCAATTTTCTGTTATAATGCTAATTCTGTTAAGGCATGTTTTAATGGTAGGTAAATGGTAGCCTATTTACATATTGCCTGAAATAATCTAAGATAGTATGAAGGCTTGAAACTGTTAAGCAAGAAATAAAGGACAAAATGAATATTTAAAAGGCAAGATTGCACACCTAACATATTTGAAACAAACCTTATGGATAACCCAACCACGTCACGAAGGCTAAAAAGAAAATACCTTCAGGATCTATTATTATACGCTGAATTGAAAAGCAGACTTCCAAAGGGCAAGTACCTACCGCACAAGTCCAAGTCAAATTCCTACCTATTGCTAAAAAGGCAAACCATATTATAACCTTACAAATAAATAAACTCCCATTTTCTTCATCATTTACTTTGATGATACACTTATAACCTCCAAATCGTTGAAGAGTAAACACAAGTACTTACCTACCTGTCAAACAGGTGAAAGTGTCAGATGTGTGTAGAGCATGGTCCAGTACGACCAGCATTAGTAATAAGTAGCTAATTACTGCGTAGACGCAGGCTTTCTAACCGGCGGCGCGGGCGCCGTATATGGGGTTTAAAAGATGAAGGGACAGTGATAACCAGGGAAATGTGGATTTGCTGCTACTTTTTGTGAAAAACTATCGCTTTTAAATTGGAAGTGTAGTTTCGTGTCCTTTTTTAGAAGAGCAAGAAACGTTTTAATTAGGTACTATGTTGAATGAAAAGTGAAGTGGTTATGTATGGATATTTTTAAATATTAATTTAAAATGCACAAAGTTAAATAATTTTAATGAGACCATTAAAAGACACTTTTGAAAGACAGAATTAACCAGAACCCAACGAATTTTTTTTTTCTTTTACGGTTGTTAGGGAGTTGAAATAATGTACTCCTTTTGATGATGTTTGATGATTTCTTGTTTAATGATTGTTTGATTTTATAATGAATATAATACAATAAGAAAATGACAGTGTAACGTGTCTTCAGATTTTTTTTGCGGAAGTGAACGAGAGGAACCGGCCGGCAATCGCTCGCGGTTCCTTTACGTGACAGATGACGAATGACAGTGACAATGACGTTGACAGCTTCTTCCATATGGCGAGCAGTGGCGCCAACAACGGGGCTATTGCAGGTCGGCTCAGGAAATCTTAACCGGGCATTGGCGTATCCAGAAGGGTATCTCGCGGTGTTAACAAAAAGTTTAATCTTGGGGAGGCCTATGTCCAGCAGTGGACGTCTTTTGGCTGAAATGATGAATCTTGGGGAGTGGGCGTTCGTTATGTCACGACTATAACAAACTACGTCTAAAATCTAACAAGGCGTGACGTCATGCCACATTTTAAACCTCAATGTATCGCCGTAATCTTTTAGTAGTATTATAATAAAAACTTTTTTACAAAAACAAAAACCGACTTCCAAAAAAAACACTACAAATTGAAAAATAACTTTAATTTCGGAAGTCGGTGTCTTTGGATCTGTATTTTAGTTTTTTGCCACCGACTTCCGAAATTAAAGTTATTTTTCAATTTGTAGTGTTTTTTTTGGAAGTCGGTTTTTGTTTTTGTAAAAAAGTTTTTATTTTTCACTTTTTAGTGGTTCAGTTTGTAATTTATCTAAGTTACAATAACCCAATGTCAGCTGCTCATCACGTTTTACAAAATGTTGCTTTTCCCGATGCAGGGCCGTTAATTGTTGAGGAGTTCTCCTAGTAAGAACCAGGAGAAATGGAGCTCATGGTGAAGTCACCATAACCATTATTTTGACGAGCATAAACCATATTAAAGTAATCGAATCGCAACCTGTTATATACTTAGATATAATTGAGTATTTCCGATGGCCCTCTGTGGTCTTCATCATCAGTTCCAGTTCACCGAATGGTACTTTCCGAGAGCAAATGCACGAGTTACTATAAAAAATACCGAAATCGATATAGTTGTGCCCATAAAATTTGAGGGTTTCCCTCGATTTCCATGGGATCCCATCATCAGATCCTGACTTGATGATCATGGGACCACTTGGGACGTATACCCTTTCGAACAAAAAAAGAAAAATCGAAATCGGTCTAGCCATTTTCGAGTAATCGGGGAACATACATAAAAAAAAAAAAAAAAAAAAAAAAAAAAAAAAAAAAAAAAAAAAAAGGTTCCGACGAATTGAGAACCTCCTCCTTTTGGAAGTCGGTTAAAAAGAAAAAATACGTGGCCAAATAGTTTTTAATAATACAAAGTGTCGTTTTGCATCCTTGTCTATCGGGGTCTGGTACAGAACATCAAACCGAACAACTTTCTCCATGGGACCAACATCGTATTCGCGAAAAAAATTTTCAACTGTCCCATACAAAACTTCAATACCTACTCGACGCAAATGTATGGACGGCTGATTATTTTTTCGCGATTACGATGTTGTTGCCTTGGGAAAAGTTGTTCGATTTGACGGATATGTTAGTTAAAAAGCAATATCTGGCTTATTTATTTTCCATACAAAACTATAAATGTTTTCATGCTTAACGTTATTCTGATTAAAATCTTTAGTTTACGATCGATAAACTTAAATGGAGAAGCTATAAAATTTCACGCAAATATTTATAGTAGAAATGATAGAATGCTTAAATCATAGCATAATCATAGAATGCGTAAGGAAATCCTATACAATGCGAGATCAGCTTATACTGAAAATGTATAGCTTGATCTGTAGCCGTGCGTAAAATTTAATTAATTAAATTCGGTGCAAAAATCTAAAGAAATCAATCGATAAGTGACTGCAGCAGCAGTTCCGTCAATTAATAATCATTCATTCATTCATTCATTCATTCACAAAAAAAAATAACACAAATACATAAACAACATTGGCTTGCCGCGTGACGATGGGAAGAGACCTGACGGAATTACTATAATGCCTTGGAAGTTGGGTAGGCCTTTGGTGTGGGAAGCAACCTGTGTTGACACCCTCGCGCTATCCCATCTTCCTAGCACGGCGTACTGTGTTGGAGCAGCTGCTGCAGGTGCAGAAGGCCTCAAAAGGCGCAAATATAACAACCTTATTGGGAGCTACATATATTTGAGCCGTTTGGGGTTGAAACACTAGGGCCTTGGGGTCCGAGTGTTCATCGAGTATCTCGGGACATCGTCGACTCCACACAGGACCAGAGGGCTGGCCTATTTTTAGCCCAAAGAATTAGCATTGCCATCCAGCGTGGCAATGCCGCCAGCCTTTTGGGCACTTTTCCCACTGAGAGCGATGCGGACGAATTTTTTGATGCCCTTTATGTTCTTCCCCCTTTTTTATTATTACATTTGTACATAGTATATACGTATAATTTAGTATTACCTTGTATATTTTAATTAAGTTTCATTTATAGTAGAGAATTATATATAATTCTCGTAATTAAAAAAAAAACAAGAAAAATAAACATATAACAATGAATGATGAATGAACTGAGATAGTAAAAGAAAGTCATAATTATTATAAGTTCTAAGAGCATGCATATTCATAACTTTTATATTTTGTTTATCACAAGTGCACTGGTTGGTAAGTGGCTCATGGCTATATAAAATTATGATTACGTTAATTTATGATTAGTAAAACAGTAATCGTTAAACAAACATCTACTTAAAAAAATATAAATAGCATCGTAATAGAGGAAATTACAAATTACAACATTAGTTTTTGTTTACACTAAACCTCTTAAGGGGTCATTGTACTCATCATTGAACAAAAAAATCAGCTACTCAGTACATTTATCTACATCAAACTCGTCAAAATGTACTGAACAGCTGATTTTTTTTCGCGATTTCAGGTTTGGTCCCATAGTAAAAGTTGTTCAAAATGATGAGTACAATGACCCCTTAAGAGGTTTAGTGTTCAGTACATTTTGACGAGTTTGATGTAAGTAGATAAATGTAGAGATTAAGAGGTTTAGTATAAACAAAAAATAATGTTGCATAAGCTACATGAAGAGCGATGAACATAAGTGTTGATGGGTAGAGAGAAGATGGAGAACAAATAAGAGATGAATGGTTTGTGTGAATGAATGAAAAGGGAATGAATGATAATGTGACAGCTGACAGGAGAAACTGGGAAAATATAAACATTTTGCGCCGAAGGACAAGAGAAAGTGAATAAATACATATTTATGGCAATTATATCTGGTACTTAACTCATCTTACTAATGTCGAAGGCAAACAAGAGAATTTGACCTTGATAGATTTTCGCCCATGGCCATAACATAATCCTATACAAGACTATTAAAAAAAGAAAGAAACATACAATATAAAATTACACAGAGAATCCGTATCAGTGAACTCGGTCATACCAAATGACTTTCTCAGACATCATTGCTTTATTATTTTTTATGAGAATAGAAAAGAGTTTGCTATTCAATTTATTCATCGGTTTCTGCTCGAGTTTGTACCGTGGATTTAAGCTAAGCATGGAAGATATTCAGAATGAGATATGAAGGCAGGTTTTTAGGGTTCCGTAACCGAAGGGTCCAAACGGATTCCATCTTGTTAAGGCAAAGACATACAAATTTACAAAAATATTATTAAATGTCTTTAAGGGGGGCGCGAAAAAATTATACCTAACCCATCGAGTAGAGGGTATTGTTGCTTAGAACTCGTTGATTATAATAATACTGTATTTTTTGTTACAAAGAAATGAGGAGTCACCAAAGGTTTTTTTTACAAAATTTTGTTCCGAAGAACTTTTTAACTTCCCATTGACCTGTGAACTTGAAATTTGGTGATAATGTTTATTATTACGTATATTTTATTTAAAAAATCCGATATATTGATAAAACGCCCGGTCCCGGTCCCGGTCCTGCGCTCAGACCTCATACCGCTCGCTACAGAGACCTAAAATCGGATTAGGCGCACAATGCCACATTCGCAAAATAACATATTGTAATTTCGCAAAATGTCACATTCTCAAATTGTCATATTCTCAAAACGCCACATCGCAAAACGTCACATTAGCAGAATGCCATTTTCGCAAAATGCCTTTTCGCAAAATGCCATTTTCGCATAATGTCAAAACGAAAAAAAACAAAATTTTGAGGAATCCTTCATTTTGATAGTGTGGCATTTTGAGAAAAGACAATTTGCGAATGTGTCAGCATTTTGCTAGTGTGGCATTTTGCTAGTGTGTCATATTGAGAAAAGACATTTTGCGAACGTGTCATTTTGCGTCAATATGTAATTTTGCGAATGTGGCATTGTGCGTCTAATCACTAAAATGTGTACTGCGCAAGTCAAACCACGTGGTGTGTTAAGTCTCATCTTTCGTGGCACGTCTTGTAAAATAGATTGAGCTGATAAAAAAAAAATTGTTTTTTTTTGTTTTTTTGTTTGTTTTGTTGTTGATGTTGTTTTGTTACTTGAAATAAATGTTTTATCTATCTACCTATCTGATTTAGAAATCATCACTCACAATATAAAGTAACCCGCCATTCAGTGTTCAACTAACAAGGCATCACAACTTACTAAACTGCGCAATTTGATTTCAAATAATTACAATTGCGTGTTACCGATTGATTTATGCCAACACCTGACTTGAAATTCTACCAAGTACACCTATCACCTCTATTACATATCCAATAAAGTTGATTTTAGCGTGGTTTTTATTTTTGCGAAGGAAAACTTTGAAGATTAGAAAATGTTGTAGTTATGAAACTCCGTGTATTTGGCGTAATTTAGTATAGGAATGCTGTAATAGACGGTTTGCGGTTAAATTGGGTATTTCGATGTACGTTGTTTAATGCAGTACGTTGTATTTGGAGCACTGTGGTACAAATAGCAAAAATATAATTTATACTTATAGGTAATTAGGTACTGGTTTTGTAACTTAAAAAACCGGCCAAGTGCGTGTCGGACCACCCACAATGAAGGGTTCCGCAGTTGAAAAGATTTCATTCCAAAAACCAACTTAACATTAAAATTTCAAAAATATTTTTTTTATGTGATCAAATTACAAATTAACAATTTTCGGACTTTTTCCTTTACTTTTGCTGTGAGACCTTTCTTCTTGCCAAATTTCATTATTCTAGGTCAACGGGAAGTACCTACCCTATATATAGGTTTTGATTTACTTGCGAGTATCAAACTATGTCGCTTATGGTCGTATTTTTTTATTGCACTGACAAAGAAGCTTGATTGTTTTAGATCTCCAAGACACCATAGACCTACGTATTTCATATTAATTTCAACTTGATACCTTTACACGTTTCTGAGAAAAAGGGTCTTGACAGAATGACAGACTTGAAAATATTTTTTCATGTGATAGAATGACAAATTAACAATTTTCGGACTTTTTCCTTTATTTGTGCTGTAAGACCTAGCTTCTTTCCAAATTTCATGATTCTAGGACAACGGGAAGTAGGTACCCTATAGGTTTTGATTTACTTGCGAGTATCAAAAAATATCACATACATGGCCGTATCTTTTTATTGCTTTGACTTAGAAGCTTGAGTTTTTTAGGACTCCAAGGGACTATAGACTTACGTATTTGATATTAATTTCAAATTGATACCTCCACGCGTTTCTGAGAAAAAGGGTCTTTGACAGACAGACGGACAACACAGTGATCCTATAAGGGTTCCGTTTCTTCCTTTTGAGGTACGGAACCCTAAAAATAACACTTATTTAAAATTAATGTGTTTCTAAGAAATGAAAAAGGTTTTGTTTGTCAATGAAATAAATGCACTTATAAAGATGAGTGTTAATTGGAATAAAAACAAAACTGATCTATTATCAGAATCAAAGAGCAGAAATAGTAGGCAGCTGCACGTCATGACTGTGACAAGAAGGCTTCCAGTCAGCATAATGCTGACCCACAGCATAGTGCTGATTTTCAGTGGTCATCCAAAAACGACGTACGGAAACCAAGCCAGGTTTAAACAAATCCTAACGCTAAAACGTCTAAACGGATTTGAATGAAATTTAGAACATGGGTAGACCATAACCTGGAGAAAGACATAGGCTACTTTTCATCCTGGATTGCAGACAGAGTCGCGGGCAACAGCTATAGTAGCTGTAATAAAATAAAAAGGAAGGCTGCAGGTCAATGACCTGCAGTTACGTGTTGACATGACCTACCTCTATTAGTTTTTAGTGTCTGAGGTGGTCTGAAGGCCAATTCTCGTACCTAAAAATGTCCAAATTCAAGTCGCAATCTGATGCCAGCGACAGTCTAATGTCAAAAATGTAGGTAAACGCTGTACAATTTTTGACAGATTGAGACTGAGATAAGATTACAGAACGATATTCTCAAGTCTCAAAACTAAAAAATAAATGAATACGATCGTTTAAGAGTACCTTTTTTTAATTATTTTTTTATGGTTTTTCCATCGTTAGTTTTTTTTGAAGTATAAATATGAACGTTTGACAGCGTTTGTATATAAAATATGTCAAACCGCCCCATGTTAATTCTTCAGATAAAATTTATATAATATAATCAAGTCAATGAAAAATCATGAATTCGTTTTTTTTTAGTAATTTAATGGAAATTTTATTATGTAGTATCTACCTACGTTTATATACGTATTTTCTCTCTTTCTTTATATGTTCTATGGTTACCATCATCAGGCAATAATATTAGGTCGGGGAAAAAGTTCCTTCGTATTTTATATACAAAAATTCAAGACATTTTTTTTTCATAGTTTATTATTTAGTTATGTGTCATTTGCCAAATGGGTCAAAACTGTTTTGTGGTCAATTCCCAGTTCTTCAGCTACGTCGTAGCTACTGATATGCCGATTTTGCTCCACTTTTTCAAAAATGGCATCCATTTTATCCGTAATAGGGCGACCAGAGCGACTTGCATCTTTGACATCAAAATTTCCGGATTGAAAACGCTTAAACCAAATTTGTGCTACTCTCACAGACACTGCACTAGGTCCATAAACATCGCAAATTTTTTCGCGGCTTGCGTTGCATTTTTACCTTTTTTGTAGTAAAATTTTAAAATGTATCGAATTTCTTCATTAGATTCACTCATCTTGACAGTACGAAAAACAAATGAAAATCACACATATTCCTAATTTGAATTTGGAATTATGTTCTTTAAAATTTAAACTTTCAATGATATCCAAACCAGCCAGATACAAGCAGTAGAGCCAAAGAGATTTTATTATAACTTTATAATACGAAAAAACTTTTTCCCCGACCTATTATTATCGAATAGCAATAATATTATGTCACAATACAATGACAATAAGTACTTAGATTTTGGAAAGTAACACCATCAAATAGAGAGGCGCAGAAGGTTCACTTGATGGGGGGTAGCCATGCGATAACATAATGATGATACACGAAAAATATCGATGAGGTATCTCCTCGTGCCATCACGAGATCCTACGAAAATAGTAGTTTATGATTTGCTCGATAAAGAACTCAGTCAATATAATTATAGCATGCTGGGTACTACAATTAAAGTCATAATTAAATCGATAACGCATTCGGTACACCGTCTACGGGGAATCCCCGTAGCAGGCGTAGCGAGCAATGAAATTCATCGATCAATGAAAATGATCCTTCAAAGCACTGCCAAACGTGCGGTGCAGGTTCTCCGTATACCAGAATTGTTCCATAAGGCGCAGATTTCCTGAAAACGATCGAAAAGGTGGTTTTTTAAAGCTGTGTATCTCATAAACCGTAAATAATTTTGACATGTAAAAAAAATATGATATTTTCAAGTCTTTTTCGCATACAGTGATGGAAGCGAAAACATAATTAAACATACTTTAATGCACCAAAAAAATCTTTAAACATACCTCCTAATAATCTTTAAAAGCTGTTTATCCCTTCATTAGCAATTATAATTATAATTAAAAATATACCATGAAATGTCAAATTCCAAACTGCATCCAGTGATGGATTACTTTTTATTAAATAGTTAATTTCTAATTTTATACGATTTTATTTGCACTTTTACGACATAATTCCGGTGCGCGTGAGAATCTTCTATCTCGTGCGTCAAACTAGAGAGCCATAAAGCCATTTCACTTGCACACCGAGCTAAACCAAGCTTGGAACCAGGGCCTTAACGACTAAAGAAAACGGTTCCCCGAATATGGGTCCTATGATATGCGTTACTCGAAATTTCCCGCACTCTGCCCTATCGACCAATTTTAAAAATGGAGTCTATTAGGAGCGTCAAGAATTTCTTGCTCTTTCAATGCATTCAAAGTCAGAAAATGTATATAAAATTAAAAGTTAGGTGCCTATTTCTCACTTAGGTATATTTTGGCAATGGATGAATGAGACTGACAGACTATATACCCAGTAGTGCTTACTAAAATACATAATTAGAAGTACTGAATATACATGTTGATGGATGGAGAGGCAGAGGAAGGCCAAAGAAAAGATGTATGGATTAAAAGAGAAGGGAGTGAATGATAGCGTGACGGTTGACAGGGGAGAATGGAAGAAGAAAACGTGCTGCGCCAGCCCCACGTAACTTGGGATAAGGGCTGATGATGATTATGAGAAGTACTACCTTGAATCGAATGCTTTATCATATCATTACGAGTAATGTGTAAAGGTTACCTTTTCCACAAATATTTATCTTGGCAATGCAATAGTATTGTCAAATCAAGTGAAGACCAAACAAAACACATTTACTTTCACAGTAAGTGAGAGTTCGTTTATGACCTTTTGTCGTAACTATACTGGAGTCGTGTTTACTTTATCTATCTATACAAATAAATGAATTCCGTGGCTGGTTGTGATGGACAACACAGTCCGCACTACTGAACATGTATTTCCAGTTTTTGTTTATTTGAAATTTTCTCCGAAAGTTCTTATGTCACACCACACCAACGTCAATGCCCATCATCGCCATAAACAACGCGGTAATTGTTCCGATAAATCATCGCGATAAATTGATTGGCCAACTTTAATACTCATTCAATTTGGCGAGCGTCAATCGACAATATTCATGCCGTCGTCAAATTATCGCAATAATTTGTGGCTACACCTACGGCCTACGTCCATCATCGCGATAATCAACGGCATTTCCCGTTGACGTAGCCTAGACATGGCAATCTGAATGCATGTAAACTGTGAGACATAATTCCCTCTCAGTGAAGGTTTCGGACTCGCGAGATAATGTATGCCGTTCGCGGTCAGCTGTAAGCCGTAATTCTCGTTGTGAAGCTACATGCATGGCCATCTGAGACAAATTGTGGCAGCCCAGTGGCCATCTGAGACAAATTGTGGCAGCCCAGTGGCCATCTGAGACAAATTGTGGCAGCCCAGAACTTCAAGCTACGAGCTTAACACCTATCAGTAGCGGTTAAGTTCGAAAGTTATTAATTATTATTTTCACAAAGAAATTTACGAAAAGTCTGTGCCTGTGCCGGCAGTACTTACACTTTTTAAAATCAATACCTTTTTAAAAATAAAATGCTTGTTTCCTCCTTAAAAAAAATGTCATTCCGACCTGAATAGGGAGAATTTCCAAGGGACGCTATTTTAGAAACTTCACCGCTAAGGATTGAAGTGAAGATCGAAACTGACTAGGATTGAAGTTTGAAAGCAAAATAAGTCGTCTGAATAGCTACGCGCCTCTTTGCGAGAAAACCATGCTATCTATAAACTTAAAAAAAATTATGACATAAGTAAATTAATGTGTTTTTACGTTAAATGAGTTATCTAATAAACTTCAAAAAGATTCCACAATCGTATATTAAAAAAAAAAAAACACCTTTTTCCGAAACGTCACATTTTTCTCGCAAAGAGGCGAATTAAGTATATGGTATGGTAGCAACATTATATTATGGCGTAATACAGTATTGTAATGAATTGTCGAGTGACTACTCCATCTAGATTGACCGGTGAAAGTCAGGAAATGACTGGCGACTGCAGTTATGACATATTTTATTACTCTAGCCTCTTCCTTGTCTTGGCTTCCATTCTAATCTATCTGAGACTTCATTTTATTTATGTTTAACTCTTTAGACGGATTGATTCCCCGATTTCAAAAAGATTAATCAAGTGTCTGATCAGGAAATCAGCTATTAAACCCAATGACGTATTATAGATAGACGCGTCATACACGAACATCAGTGCTTTCAAGAACAGCGTAAGCCATGATGTACCAACATACCAGTATATACTGGCCGCAAAGAAAAGGAAAGACGCATGCCGATACCTGTTGTAAGAAAGAGATGAATATACTTATTTAATTACGTCACTAGCTGCTGCATGTTCACTGGCGCGCGTGCGTGACTGATATCACGCCGGGCAATTACCCTTCATTTAATTTCCCATTTTTGAGCCCGGGTAACGCATCTAAAGGTAATATATCATTGATTAAACCTCATGAAACTTCATAATCAGTCTATAATGATCCCACTGCTGGGACACAGGCCTCCTCTCTGTGAGAGGGAGTGGGCTGTAATCCACCACGCGGGCCCAGTGCGGGTTGGTATTGTTGTTGGCTACACCACTAAGGCGGAGGACATCTTGGAGTACGTGCGCCAGAAGACGAGGTACACGCCGAGGGTGCAGTTACTGGAGTCGCGCCGCAACGTCCACTTCAAGGCGTTCGTGGTGCGAGTACTGAATTGTTATCTGCCCCTCGTCATGGAAGGACTTTTGGCCGCAGGACGTGGTGTTCCGTCGCTTCCGCGGACTAGTACTAGTGAAGTGAAGTGCTACTAACATAGTTTAAAAAAAAAAAAAAAACATTTAATTCAGATAACTGAGATCCATAAATACAACAACCAATTCTGAATTAAAAATATTAAAATTAAATTAAATTCACACACACACACACACACACACACACCCCCACACACACACAATAAAAAATTACACATTCAATCAAATTAAAATTAAAACATTCAATCAAATTAAAATTAGGTATCCATAAAATTAAAATTATATCAAAATTATTAAATTAATTAAGCTATATTTATTATCACAAGTTTTGTTTAGATCGAATAAACACTCTTTATTATGCACACCACAAAAATTACAGATACAAATATTGAAATTTTACATAGGGTGACACAATGGGCGGTCTTATCGCTAAAAGCGAGTTTTGTTTTATACTTTATATATCGCACACCTAGATCTAAACTGAGACAACTCAAAAAAGTTCATTTTTCAGGAGACGATAAAAACGTAGGTATATCTGCACTTTTTGTTAGGGAAGTTATACAATTTAATTTGATTCTAGATAATAAATAGCTTTTAAAATGTCACTGTACACAAACTGGGGCTAAAATTCAATAATTTTAATCGATAATCACTCTTTTTCAAACATAACTCAAAATTAACGATTTTTGAGTTGTCGCAGTTTAGATCTAGGTGTGCGATATGTTAGTTTGTAAGTTATGTGTCTATGGGCCATTGCAGCCAGAAGAGAAACGTTTTGTTATTATTTATTATTATATGTCACATGTCTTCGAATGTTTGGTTCTAGGACATGCCGGTTTCCTCACGATGTTTTCCTTCACCGTTTTGAGAGCTTACAGGTGAGTGGCATGATTTTGGATTGGCTTGTGCTTAAACGCCTACCAGAAAAGTACCTATTTTACTACCAAAAAATTCGAAATACCTGCCAGAATCGATAAATGCTCACCAAAATTAAAACCATCTTATTGTGAAATTATAACTTTAGAAAACTGACAGCAGGTCGACGGAGCCCCTCTTTGCGGGGCTCCTATTTCTGTTTGCAGAGTTTAAAGGAACCTAACCAACCAAACCTCAGGGTGCCCCTGACGTCAGCAGGTCGAAGCAGATTTGGTGAGCATTTAATTTTTTTGGTAGGTAGTCATTATATTTAATCCCTTTTGGATTTACTGACGCCATAACGCTTTTTCGTTACCTGAAGATTTCTACCCGTCATTCCAGTCAACTCCTATCGCAAGCTGCGTTAAATAGCTTCGTTCCAATAAATATATAACTACTATGTATAACTATACCTACCACATAAATATTACGTATTTCATCTGTAATAAAAACAACCGCAAGTTGCAATTTGTGAAGTACTGCAACTTAATTTATTATAAACACATTCTGTCATAACTATTCATAATCGTAACATTAAAATGGTTGCTGAATTAATGATTCTGTTATGATCACATCATCATAAAATTGAATACTATTTATTTACAGTTCTTGTTTTCAATTTCTTTTTAAACAACATTACATCACGCTTGTGTATTACCGAAGGTTTAGGCAGAGGTGCACGGTCCACATTTTTCCATCACTCTATAAGTCAAGTTGTCGAAGTCTTTCAGTTTCGCAGAATAAGAACGCCAAATTAAACTTTTTTATCTTTCGCGATTTGTACACATTATAAAACAACAACTGTGACCTGTGGTTTCACCCGCGTAGACCGGGATTAAAAGTAACCTATGTGGTAATACAGGGTATAAGCTACATACCAAATTTCATCCAAATCGGTGCAGCCGTTTGAGCGTGAAGAAGTAACAAACATACACACACACTCACAAACTTTCGGCTTTATAATATTAGTGCGATATCGAGAACGTCGAACGTCGGGAAACAAGTAGGTACCTATTTACATCGTAAAAAATAATATCGCGAGAAGACCCGTTCTCGATATAGTTTTATAAGAACGCCAAAGTTGACCATTTAACACAAAAATCACGGTCGAAATGTAGCGCCTTTATGCATGACTGACATGAGCTCGCCTCTATGCAAGAAAAACATGATATTTCGGAAAAGGTGTTTTTTATTATTCGATAATTGAATATATTCAATTGTAGAATCAAGAAATAAGTTTATTAGATAACTCATTTAACGTAAAAACACATTAATGTTTACATAATGGCTTCCTGTAAAATTGCATTTTTCGAGATAGCATGTTTTTCTCGCAAAGATGCGAGCTGTTCATAGCATGCAATTTGCATAGGAGGTAGTGGTATTCGAATTTGTCTGGGGTAGATACCATAACTAAAAAAGCTTTAAAAAAATTAAAAACTTTTTTAAATAAAAAAAAAACCAACTTCCAAAAAAACACTACGAAGTGAAAAATAACTTTAATTTTGGAAGTCGGTGGCAAAAAACGAAAATACAAGACACCGACTTTTGAACTAAAGTGTTTTTTTTTTGAAGTCTCTTGTTTAATGTTTAGGGTTCCGTACCAAAATGGTAAAAAAGGAACCCTTATGGTGTGACTCAGTCTGTCTGTCTGTCACAGCTGGATATCTCAAGAACTACTAATGCTATCAACTTGAAATTTGGAATAGTTTTACATGACATTTACCCAACTATTTTGCAAATAAGAAAGAAGTAAAAATATTTATATTTTTTTTGTAACAGGGACTGAAAGGGGGTCTTAAAAATTCAAAGTGGAGCTACTAGGGCATGTGGGGTATCATATGAAAGAGCGCTGTTTGCAAATTCTCAAACTTTCTTTTTCTTTTTTTTAGGCCGCATAGTTTTCGACTTTTGACGAAAAATTTAAAAAAAATACCGTTCCCTCCCCCTTATCTCCGAAGTTTGCAAATATAAAAATCTGAAATTATTCTATGTGACAGAAGTTTATGTAAAGATTACAGGAAAAATAAAACGATGTTTCTAAATAGCACACTTTTTCAGAAATCGGAACGGAACCCTCCGAACGGAGTCCGACTCGTTCTTGACCGGTTTTGTATTCTACAATGAATTTCAACAGGATTGACATAAGCTACTCGGTAGCTTATGGAGGAATGCCATATTTTAGTTTTTTAATAGTTGTAATTAATTTAGGATAATATTATATTTTTATAATTCATAATTCATAATTCTTTATTGACATAATTTTTACATAAACTTGTTTGAAGCCTCTGACTCCTGAACTAGGTGTACCTGTATGTCAGGATCAGGAGTCAGCGCACTCTCCCATTATATTTGACTTAGGAACTAATGTCAACAGAGGAATAAACAAACATTTGCGCCACAAAAAATAATTCTAAAAGAAGTTACAATTAAATTAAATAAAATACAACAACAGAAATGAAAATTATATAAATGAGAATCACGGAAAAATGGAATAACATTAAAAATATAATTAATTCTTAAATTATTATATGTGTATGTGTATGTGTGAAGTGTGTATGTGTGTGTGTGGGTGGGTTCGCGTTCGTGTTTTTGTGTATGAGTAGGTGTACGAAAGAAAGGTATGTTTATGTATGTGTTCTTTTATTGAATGAGATTAATTATTGATTATTTTCTCTACATCCTCATAATCAAGTGTAAAGAGCCAGTTTTTTACTCTAAGTTAAGTTAATAATATGTTAGTAAATAAATAAGTGATTTAAATTTCGACTTTTTCATCACCTTTAACGCTGATTGCTGATAGAACGTAACTTTGGCTAGTTAGGTAGCTCAGGTGTTTTCAAACACAAATTCTGCTCTTCCCTTATCTAAAACCAGTTTTAACCGTAACCCTTGGATGTCGGTTAAAGTTAAGCACGTCAAGTCGGTCGCGCTCTGTTAACCGCGGTGGAATTCGGCCCGTCTCCGATGCCACCTTTCTCTTTCGACGCTATAACTTATTCTCTTCGCTTATAATACCCTGGTACCATTGATAGATGTTTTGTGTAATAATATCTTTAGTTTATGGTCTATTTATGTTTTTTATTGTGAGAGATATTGCTTTTGTTGACAGATACAAGTTTTTTTTTCTCAATTTAATATGGTATTTATTTCATATTAGCTGTTGTCCCCGACTTCGTCTGCGATCCAGGATAAAAAGTAGCCTATGTCCTTCTCCAGGTCCCAGGCTATCTATCTGTCAAATTTCATCCAAATATGTTCAGCCGTTTTAACGTGAAAGCGTAAGAAACAATCAAACTCACTTTTGCATTTACAATAATTAGTTAGTATAGGATAAATTAAAATGCTTATTATTTCAATATACGGGATGAAATTTAAAACATGTTCCAAATCGAAATGAGAGATTGTACTCATCATTTTGAACAACTTTTACTTTGGGTCCAAACCTGAAATCGCGAAAAAAAACAGCTGTAATAGTACATTTATCTACATCAAACTTGTCAAAATGTACTGAACAGCTGATTTTTTTTTCGCGATATCAGGTTTGGTCCCATAGTAAAAGTTGTTCAAAATGATGAGTACAATGACCCCTTAAGAGGTTTAGTGTAAACAAAAAATAATGTTGTATATAGAGTGACTGGTAATTAGTGACCGATACCTAAACACATGATTGTGCTCATGATAACAAACAACTTTTACTATAGGAACAAACCTGAAATCGCGAAAAAAAACCAGCTGCTCCCTACATTTTGACGAGTTATGCGAACATGGATGTATGGGGCAGGTGATTTTTTTTTTCGCGATTTTAGGTTTGGTCCCATAGTAAAAGTTGTTTGTTATCATGAGTATAATCATGTGTTTAGGTATCGGTCACCAGTCACCCTATATACAATATTCAAGACAATTTACTATTTACTAGGTAGGTACTAAATTAAATGACTAAGGGATGATTCACGATTTCGGAATAGCTACTACTTACCAAATGAATTAAAAAATGGAATATCGCACTATCGTGTGTGCGCAAGTGCTATTCAGTGCCTGAGGTCATGTGAGCTAGTGTTGTAAGAAACTGAGTCTTGGAGTCTTATTTAATAAAACTTGAGCTATTTTTGAAGGCTCAAGTCTTATAAATAAAACTTAGAGCTCAAGTCCTACAGAATTTGGAATCTTTTGTAAAAGGACTAGAGTTCTGCCAAAAAGAACTCAAAGACTGAGTCTTCTTTTGATTAGGTTATTTGCGTTTAATGCAATTTAATCCTAAGAATAAAGATAAGCATAAACATGCTCTGCGTACCACAATGTAAGCTCGGTTTGTACAAAAGGAACTCTTATATAACGGCTATAAAGGTGTACAATAAATTACCAGACGCCTTCAAAGATTTACCTTTGACTATGTTCAAAAAAAAGTTAACACAGTGGTTACAAGAAAATTGTTTTTATGATTTAAACGAATTTATGACATATCGTGCAGAAGGGCAATCCGAAAAATATTGATATAGTTCATACCTTATAATAATTATTTTAATGTTTAATATTATTAAAAATCGTGACATTTTTATGGAGTACCTAAGGACTTTGCGTTAAATCCGTATTTTGACATTTTACTTATTTTTTTTCCTTTTCTTTCTTTTCTATTTTGACATTAATTAATGTATTATGTTCTTAATGTCAAAATTTATATATATTTTTTTTATTTTTTCTCGATTTTGATTTTTAATTTATTTATGTTCTTGATTATTTTATTGAATTGAATTATTAATTGAATTGAAATAATATGAATGACAATGAAAATAATTAATTGAATTGAAATTATATACCTACCTAATTTAGTTGAAATTCTATGTAGTGTTAGCCTAGTTATTAGGACACATTTGCACACCATATGTAATGGTAGAATGTAATTGGGCCACGATAGTCTTAAGTTCTTAATTTATACCTACATTCTGGCAAATAAATTAATTTGAATTTGAATTTGAATTTGAATTGTTACAAATTTTTATAGTATTTTTATAGTATTTTCAATCAGTAAATAAATATAGATGACGATAATATAAAATCACCCAGTATTACCTATTATAATACACCAACTCAAGTTCATGACTGAGTCTAGCTCAAAGAACTTAAAAGACTCGAAAGGACTCAGAAGACTCAAAGGACCCGGACTAATGTGACTAACGAGTCCTAATCTTGAAAATCTACTCAAGTCTCGAAATGAAGACTAAAATACTCGAGTTTCTTACAACACTAATGTGAGCGGTGAGGAGGGGGAGGTAGACAAAGGTCAAGGCTAACTTAGTCTGCCAATCTTGTCAACCGCGCCCTCCCCCGTCTTACCGATCACATGCCTCAGGTGGTGAATAGCACTTGCGCGCACACTTAAATAAACCTTCTGGGGAATGGTTACTTACCTTTAGCAAGTACACAACTTTCACAAGATGACAACCAGCTGTTTATTTTTATTTACCACCATGGCAGCCATTTAGAGCATGAAGCTAAGTTAATTAACTTCAACATGACGCGATATCATTTTAATCTATAGTTTACGAGAGAAACTAGCAGTTTATGGCGGCTATGCTATCTACCTATTATTATTAATTAAACGTTTAAGTATTGAATTAACGTTGTGAAGTCAAACTGCTTAATAAATAATAATAATATAATAATATCCTTGGATATTTCACACAACGCCATCTAGTCCCAAGCTAAGCAACCTAATGCTTGTGTTATGTTAACAAGATGGCTGATAAACTACTTATATACATTTTTATTTATTTAAATACATACATATTATAGAAACAAAAACACCCAGACTCGGAACAAATACTTGTAGGTCGTACAAATATTTGTTTCGTGCGGGAACCGAACTCGCGACATGCTGCGCAGCAGTCAATCGCTCAACCACTGCGCCAACCGTGTCGTCGAATAATTATTTGTGCAAGAATAAAAGTTATGTTACAATTGCGTGCCACGAAAGATGAGACTTGACGAGCGCAGTACCGCGCCTCCCGCGCTCTTTCCGCTGCCCCGATGTTGCCCGGTCCCTTCCCGTCTCAGACCTCAGACCGCTAAAGAGACCTATATATCATTAAATGGTTGGAGAGAGTATAAACTAACTACAGCTAACAACTTTCGATTAAAAAATGTTGTTCAAACTAAAGACATCAACGCGTCGCACCTTTTCTTTTCGTTTCTAAATTAATGTGGTAGACCGCGAAATTCAAATTTTCTTTTGTTTTATGCAATTTGCAGGTCCGTGTCAGGTTGTATCTTGATCAAAATATGATTTGCGACAGTGAAACATATGTATTTACATAATTTTAACCATAAAAATCATCAATACATCTCACTAAGTTAGATTTCGTGTTGATTCGTTAGATTTCGTTCGTTCGATGAATCTGCACGAAATCTAAATTTTCGTGTCTGTCTGAGTGGCAGCGTTGATCTTCTAAACTACGCAACGATTTTCACCATCATTTAAAGAATTTATTCCGAAAGATTTTTGTGAACCTATGAAGTTCCTTATTTCACCCAGTGCATGGGTGACCATCTTTACATATCAAGCCCCCTCCGTGCCTCGGAAAGCACGTTAAGCCGTTGGTCCCGGCTGTCATTCGTGGATCTTTGACAGTCGTTACGGGTCGTCAGAAGCCCGAAAGTCTGACAACCAGTCAAGGGGTATTACCCAGTTACTGGATTGTGGAGGTCAGATAGGCAGTCACTCCATGGAAAATACTGGTATTCAGCTGCATCCAGTTAGACTGGAAGCTGACCCCAACATAGTTGGGAAAAGGCTAGGCAGATTGATTAAGTTCCTTATTTATTGGCGGCAACCATAGACGAAATAATATATAATACTTCATGGACGCTATGAAGTTCCTTAATTAATATTAATTTAATATTAAACTAACATTATAATAAAGAAATCACGATGTTTTGCCAAGTTATAAAAACCATGTGAAGCAGGCTGCGCCCCGCGGTTTCGCCCGCATAAAGGTACTGACACACGTGCTCATAAAAAGCATGCTTATAAGCACGCTTAGTCGAAAACATACTAGAAATAAGCATGCTCATTACTAGTCACACATGCTACTAATGAGCACTTGCTCAATAAAAGCATGCTTTCGTGCTAGTAATGAGCACGTCTGTCAATAGCTTAAGTCTTAATCCCGTGGGAATATAACGGTACCGTTTGTACCGTTCCCACTGACAAACCGTGAAAACGGTTTTGCGGGGCATAGTTCTTAGCTTAAGGTTTTGTTTGTAAAATGTTATAATAAAATAAATAAATAAATAATATAATAATCGGGATAAAAAGTTGGTATACTATGTCCTAACCTAGGTCATGGTCTACCCATGTGTCAAACATCCAAATCCATTCAGCCGTTTCAGCCTGAAAGCGTAACAAACAATCAAACAAATTTTAAAAAGTTCAAAATTTGTAATACAATATTGTTAGTACAGATTTTGAATAAACTAATAATCTAGGTACTTATATATAAATAAATATATTAATTAACAAATGTAGGTAATACGCGCATCACTTCAGAACGGCTGCACCTATTTGGCTAATTCTTTTTTTGTTATCTTTGTAATTATCAGAACAAGGTTTATATGAAAGAAAATGTTTGAAAAGTTGCCGGGAAAATTGGAAATTTCGGGAAAAGTGCTTTTTATATGAGAATTTTGCATGAATTATTGAAATTTTGACAGGACAACGTTTGTCGAGTCATAAACAAACAAACTCACTTTCGAATTTATAACATTAGTTAGGATTAAGATAGCACAGTGACTGATTATAGTTGTATTAATGTTGTAATCTGATAGGAATCGTTAAGTATTCGGCATTCTGAAGTTTTAAACCAGTTAGAGATATTATGCATACATTATTTAACTTGTAGCATGAAGTTGAGTGTGATTATATCACACACCAACCGTGGGATGCGTAAAAACTTTAAAACGAAGATTTTTTGTATAACAGTGCCGGATGAAATGCCACGTGCTTCTTATATTAAGGCTCCTCCTTCCTAAAATACGGCGAAACTAAGTAACTTTGTGACCATATTTTACAGTAACTATAGCATCTTTTTCATAGGAAAAAAATAATAAATAATAAATAAATATCTTTGGACATTTCACACAACGCCATCTAGTCCCAAGCTAAGCAACCTAATGCTTGTGTTATGGTAACGAGATGGCTGATAAATTACTTATATACTTTTTTTTTTTTGTAAATACATACATATTATAGATAGAATAACACCCAGACTCGGAACAAATACTTGTAGGTCGTACAAATATTTGTTCCGTTCAAAATACACAGCAATCTACAATACATAAGAAGTGATTTCATTTGTCCTAAAATCTATTTTAGTTTAGTAGAACTAAGGAAAAAAAAATCTAAATCCAGGTCTGTTTTTGTCTATTTTTTCTAGTTTTTACCATACTACTCCTACAATTTTCATTAAATTTATACAGTTCTCTACAAAATAATAAGGAATGATTTCATGTCATTACTTTTTTAGTCCAATCAATCTATTTTTGTAAATCGATAATTACTTCATATTTTGCAAGCGTTGTGTCATCGCGCTTCTCTTTCTTTTCTATGCAGTCCGACAGTGACCGCGCTATTTACGGCGGACAAGCCTTAATTCAGTGGTTCAGATCGGACGCGGTGCGGTCTGATAATAACATTAAATATTATGTATGTTTTATTATGTGGAGCATTCTTGTTCGAGCAAGAATTAACTCATAGAGACACTTGATAATTACCAAGTGTACCTATTAATTTATTATACAACGTGCCGTATTGCATCCTCATTGCTGCATTTCAGGGTGTGATACAGTACATCAAACCTAACAAGTTTCTCCATGGGACCAACATCGTAATCGCGAAAAAAATTTCAAATGTTTGGACAACTGCAATACCTACTCGACGCAAATGTATGGGACGGCTGATTATTTTTTCGCGATTACGATGTTGGTGCCACGGAAAAAGTTGTTCGGTTTGATGGTCAAAACGACACGTAGTATATTTTTTTAAAATCAAGCTTTTATTAATCTGGATATCAACTAGGACCAGAGTCCTTGTCAAGGCGAATCAAACAAGCCCAAACTCGATAGGGCTGCGTCGTTTTATTACTGAGTTCCTGTAGCCACCTTCCGGCTCCATCATCAGATCAGCTCGATGGTACCAAAATATTGCACTGTCACCGATTTTACATACATACATTTCAGCTCAATCTAACACCGGAAAGTGGGTCAAATTTAACTTACAAGTGAAGTTAAATAAAAGCTTTTAATTAATAAAAAAAAACCGGTCAAGAGCGAGTCGGACTCGCGCACCGAGGGTTCCGTACCATCATTTATATATATGTAATTGTTGTTGATGATTTCTGAAAAACTGTGCTATTTAAAGACATCATTTTATTTTTCCTGTAATCTTTACATAAACTTCTATCACATAGAACAATTTCAGATTTTTCGCTTTGCAAACTTCGGAGATAAGGGGGGGGAAAGGTATTTTTTTTTACATTTTTCATCAAAAGTCGAAAACTATGCGGGCTAAAAAAAAGAAAAAATATGTTTGAGAATGTGCAAACAGCGTTCTTTCATATGATACCCCACATGCCCTAGTAGCCTCACTTTGAATTTTTAAGACCCCCTTTCAGTCCCTGTTGCAAAAAAAACATAAATATTTTTATTTCTTTCTTATTTGCAAAATAGTTGGGTAAACGTTATCTAAAACTATTCAAAATTTCAAGTTGATAGCATTAGTAGTTCTCGAGATATCCAGCTGTGACAGACAGACAGACAGACAGACAGACTGAGTCACATCATAAGGGTTCCTTTTTTACCATTTTGGTACGGAACCCTAAAAAGAGTAACAGAGGAGTTCCTTACCAGTCCTTCCTCATAGGAAAAGATAAATTGGAGACATTCTTTCTTTTCATCTGTCTACTAAGATTTTAATGTAACTATATGGTTATTATTATTAAAGGAGTAGGTACCTACCTATATGTATAAGGAACCCTTCGTGTCTCGGAAAGCACGTTAAGCCGTTGGTCCCGGCTGTCATTCGTGGATCTTTGACAGTCGTTACGGGTCGTCAGAAGCCCGAAAGTCTGACAACCAGTCTTACCAAGGGGTATCGTATTACCCAGTGACTGCATTGTGGATGTCAGACAGGCAGTCGCTCCATGTAAAGTTCTGGTACTCAGCTGCATCTGGTTTGACTGGAAGCCGACCGGCGATCCCAACATAGTTGGGAAAAGGCTAGGCAGATTATGATGTATGTAAGGATTGTAGCAGTGGCCTTATGTAGTTTCTACCTACCCCCATGGGAAGAAGGCGTGATTATTTACCCATTTTCTATCAAAAACAACGCCTGTAAAAGAATCAAGAAATTTAATAAATCTAGTAGACCATGGAATGAAAGTCATCTAATCATTATTATTTCCAAGACATAATAATTACGTCATAAATAATAATGTTATAGCTATTAATGAGAAACGATGTCTCTACTCCAGTTATTAACCGGTTGTACAATCGCAAGCATAAATATCTTGTTACAGTTACGAGGTAAAACAAGATGTGGGTGGAAACGCCGGGAAAGGACGCCCTAGCCCTACATAATAATATAATTATTGACCTTATTGGTGATGTTCTTTAGAAAGGTCAGCCACTGACAGACACTGACCTCTCATTGTAAGGAAATCCTATACAATGCGAGATCAGCTTATACTGGAAATCTTGATCTGTAGCCGTGCGTACACACAGCATCACATGAAGTTACCACAAATTTTCTAATTCAATTTTGAACTTAACCGTCAACATTTTAAGGTTTAAAATCATTTGGAGAAACAAAATCTCATCTCTACCACAGCCACCTTGAGCTCACCTAGGGTCGTAGGCGCTGGTAGTTTTGTCTTTTGAGGTTGTGAGGTTGTCCCAAATGTGCTCAATTATGGTTAAGATTGGGAGTTAGGTATATACATTTTTTTATTTATTTTTTTATTTTTCCTGGGTTCCTTCGATACTGAACCTACTCCTAAGCTATCAATTTCTAGCTAGGAATTTCATTAACACCCTGTAAACACCCTTCACTTCGAGTAAGACTCAATGGAATATTACCATAAAAAAAAACAAACAAATAAAATTTCTATGTAACCTCATTAACATTCAGGTCGCGGAACTGATAATTCTAATATGAATAAGTAACATTATGAATTTATGACTGTTCGCTGACCAACTAAACGTCACAGCAAGCGCGTGATATGTGTCGCAGATTTTGTCGACAACAACTCGACAAGATAACGTAACACATGTCTTCGATATGAGGCAGCCAGTCTGAGGAAGTAGTGCTCGCCGACCGCAACCGCGACACCACTCGCTACGTTCGTTCAGCTCGCACACGGTTGGTATTTGGTCGGGGTGCCCTGGCTTAGTTTCTGCGACCAATTAGCAAGCGCGTGGTTGATCACAGTTCCAACCTAACCTATAATTGTATATCATTCAGGAAATTGAAGCCAACTCAAAAACTACCAAAGTAAAGTTAATAAATTTTATGTGGGACTAACTTCGAGGTATACCCTCCCGAATAAAATAAGAATCATTGAAATCGGACTACTCTGTAAAAAGTTATGTGAGGTCAAACATAAAAAAAAATGTATACGATAAATACATAATAAAGTGGCGCTGAACCCAAGTAACATCCCACGTAGCCCACTAAAAGCACATGAGCAATGTCAGAATAGTTAAAGTTGAGAAGACATGTGTCCCATTTTGTCGATAAATCTATACAAATCAATCTGCCTAGCCTTTTCCCAATTATTTTGGGGTCGACTTCCAGTATAACCAGATGCAGCTGAATACCAGTATTTTACATGGAGCGACATCTGACCTCCACAACCCAGTAACCGGGTAATACGACACCCCTTGGTAAGACTGGTTGTTAGACTTTCGGGCTTCTGACGACCCGTAACGACTGTCAAAGATCCACGAATGACAGCCGGGACCAACGGCTTAGCGTGCTTTCCGTGGCATGGAGGAGTCTCGGTATGTAAAGATGGTCACCCATCCCCGGCAAGAGTAGCATTACCTGATGGATCGACCCATGCGGCCGTTATTACTTAGCCACGAGCTCCTCAAATTTATACAAAACTTGTCAAAATAAATGTCTAGTCACTGTGGTTCGCTCTAGGTCGGCTGGTGACCCAGATTGGTGTCATGTACCGTAGCCTACGGTTTCCGGAGTACGGATTACTTAAGAGTATTGGTTCCTATTTGCTAATGGCGTCTTTTGTTTGGAGGTGTTGAATGGACATTTTTCTGTTGAATAAGGTATTTTACTCTATAGGAGAAAAAATCTAAAGATATATTATTTAGATAGCGGCAAAAAGCAGTCGGAAAATGTTAGTTTTAGTTCGTTAAATAAGAATGTTTTTAAAATTCATTTCAAAGTTTTCACTTTTTTAAATCTGTTTTCTAACACCATAAAAGTAGCCGCCATTTTCATGACCACAGAGCAATATGGCGTCCACTGGGTCCAGCGTTTTCGCGGGAAATTTGAAAATGTAAAATTTAAATGTATGGCACTTATCGATTGAATAAAATGCTTGTGTTTTTTTCAGTGGCTTAATAGAACTATAGAATCTAACTGAGACACTTTTCAAAAGTGGGTGTAACACCCTATTCTAAGCATGTATTGTCTTGGGAAGGCCGCAGGAATCCGCTGGATGCGGTAAGCACAGAACAGTTCAAAATGGACGTCTTTCGGCTGAAATGATGATGATACGAGTTGTAGGTCGTAGGTTCGAACCCCAACAGGCGCTTTACTTTGTGTATATTATTTCATTACCACTGTTCTCAAAACGGTGAAGGAAAACATCGTGTGGAACCAAAAATTCGAAGACATGTGACATCTACCAACCTGCACTGGGCCCGCGTGGTGGATTACGATCCACTCCCTCTACTGAGAGGAGGCCTGTGTCCCAGCAGTGGGAACATTATTGACTGGTTGATTATGCTTGTTCTTTTTTTGTTTGTTTTTTTTTTTGCGTCATGTTTTTACGTAACCTAATTTTTTTTTCAGTTTAAATTGAACCGAATAATTGAGGAGCTCGTGGCAAAGTAATAACAGCCGAAAGGTTAAGCTACGCTTGCCGGCGTTGGTCCGTCGATGGGTGAACATCTCTACATGCCGAGACTCCTCCGTGCCTCTGAAAGCACGTTAAGCCATTGATCCGTTCGTGAATCCTTGACAGTCGTTGACTTTCGGGCTTCTGACGACCCAAAAGCCCGAAAGTCTGACAACCAGTCATACCAATACCAATAGGGTATCGTATTACCCAGTTACTGGGTTGTGCAGGTCAGATAGGCAGTCGCTCCGTGTAAAATACTGGTTTTCAGCTGCTGATGAAATTGAACTGATATAATACTAATCTGGGATTAAATCGAGATGGATTCAATCAAAGTCAAAGTAAAGAGTCTCTTATCAAAGCCTTTAATTACACTCTCATAAGGACAGCAATACATTGAGTCCATTTGAAACAAATGCAGCTCGTACATTGAATCTGTCAATACAGCAGGCTATATTTATAGATATTTCATAATATTGCGAACACGTTACTGGCCAGTCGTAAATCGATCGCTGGCGACTGCCGCGACGAGTGGGCTAGGGTTACCATCGTATCCTTGATTTTAGACTATACAGATTTTTTGTAATTTCTGAATAAAGTAATTTTTGAAGATAAAGAAGTCACGAAACTCTGTCAATGTTATTGCCTAGGATCGCAGAAAGAGGTGCAGAATTAGGGGAGGTCTTACTTACGCCAAAGTTATCAAAATACGACAGTGATTTGACCAACCAGTAATACCACTTCACACTCTCCAACTGTAGATCTACCTGAATATTGTCAAAATAGCTATTTCTGTCTATTTTTGTTTATTATTAAGTTACTGTATGGTTGTCTCATTAATGCAATAAAGATTATGATATGATTTATGTTATGGTATTTTTGCAGGTTTTTAGTGATATTCAATTTTTAGGGTTCCGTACCAAAATGGTAAAAAAGGAACCCTTATGGTGTGACTCTGTCTGTCTGTCTGTTTGTCTGTCTGTCTGTCTGTCACAGTTAGATATCTCAAGAACTACTAATGCTATCAACTTGAAATTTGGAACAGTTTTAGATGACGTTTACCCAACTATTTTACAAATAAGAAAGATATAAAAATATTTATATTTTTTTTGCAGGGACTGAAAGGGGTCTTAAAAATTCGAAATGGGGCTACTACAGCATGTGGGGTATCATATGAAAGAGGGCTATTTGCACATTTTTTTCTTTTTTTTAAGCCACATAGTTTTCGACTTTTGATGAAAAATGTAAAAAAAATACCGTTCCTCCCCTTATCTCCGAAGTTTGCAAAGAGAAAAATCTGAAATTATTCTATGTGATAGAAGTTAATGTAAAGGTTACAAGAAAAATAAAATGATGTCTCTAAACAATACACTTTTTTAGAAATCGGAACGGAACCCTCGGTGCGCGAGTCTGACTCGCTCTTGACAAAAAATCGCAAAAATTGCGATCATATTCAGCGCTTACCAACAGAAATAGTGGTCAAAGTAGCCTTTTCCCAACTATTGTGGGGTCGGCTTCCAGTCCCTATTTTAATACCTTTATTTTTACTTGGAGCGACTGCCTATCAGACCTCCACAATCCAGTTACTGGGTGATATTAGTACCCCTTGGAAAGACTGCTTTCGGGCTTCTGACGACAACGTTCATAAAATTAGAATCAAGACTTTGCTTAACAGGTAACCTCGGTTGATTCCCAATTTTACTTCACGGTGGCAATCTGACATATAATTATTTATTACAAGATCCCATTCCAACAACACATCATTGTATCCTGTAATGGTAGTCCAATCAGTTAAATTGGACCCCGGAGCAGTCACAACACCCTTTGTCTTTACAGACAATATGTCATTGGGATCACATTGCACTATTGAGCTCGACACTTGACCGGTAATGCACTCGTCTTAGCAACCAGGAGAGTTTGTATGATACAAACAAGTGATTTATTTTGAATTGTATCTAAAGGGGATCCGGTATGATTGTCACCAAGTGTAGTACCTATTGTGAAAACTAAATGGAGGTGGGTAGGTCATAAATCAATCTATCTATCTTCTATATAAATAAAAAGAGAAGTCCTGACTGACTGACTGACTCGTCAACGCCCAGCCCAAACCCTTGAATCTAGAAAGCTGAAATTTATTTATTTATTTTTAGCACAGAGGTTCCCTTTATAGTGTAGACAAGGAAGGATTTCCCGGTAGCACGTTGCCGTGGGATATTTTCCGACATCCACGCGGGCGAAGCCGCGGGCAAAAGCTAGTGATGATATAAACGGACTGAGGATGTAACGGAGATGGAGGAGGATGACCCATAATCGGCAAGGGCGGGAAGCTTTACGGGATTTGCGGAAACGCAAGACAATCGCGATACCAGTGTCATTAAGTTTAATTAGTTACTTTATACCACAGTCTATGCATCATACAGTCGTCCGACGAGAGCCCGAACTACTTACGAAGTTCGCCGAAATTCGTATGCAGCTCGGGCTTCGTCGACGTGTATGATGACTGTGTTTATACTGTAGTTTAATTTACATTCATTCATGTTTTTGATTGTCGAATACAGGCTTCAATTATTATGGTATCTATTGTACTAAAAGGAAAATGATGAAGACAGTTAAGATGAGAGGTGACATGTAAGGATACGATGCGATGCAGAGGTAAAGAGGTGATATCCAATAAGAAAATAACTCGCTGAAATTCTACAAGTACCTAGAGCTTGGATAGTGAAAAGCCGAAAAGCATGACGAATATTATCGTTATTTCTGGGTGGGGCAAAAGTCATTTTAAATTGTAATAAAATGGATTGCAGAGCCAATGGCCAGTGGTATTGGAGCAACGGAGCAATTTGGTTATCACTGGTGTCAGGACGGTGTGTGTGAAGAACAGTTTTCGAGTTTTAAAATCGGAAAATTTTAACACTATGTAAGAACAAAACTGGCTATTTAAATTCCTCCTGTGACAATAATAAGTATTATGACATCAAGGATCATTTACCCCGTACAGACATCCTTACATGGTAAACCTAACCCTTGGGGACATTATTATGCAACCGACGGCGGAGCGACGACCCGAGACGAACAGGAAAGACACGGAGACTTCGACATTACAAGTTATATAAAGTTGTATGACATAAAACTAGGTTTTTTGATAGCATCTGGTGTTATGAGTTAAGTAGTAGTGGATTATATGCCTGGCTTTCGTACTATGTGCTTAAGTTGATGAGAATATTGATTATTTTGTGATTTAAGGCAAAATGAATTGTGATTTGTGGTTCAGGAAATGAAAAAAAAAAAATTAGATATTCTAATCTTGTTAACAGTCATTTCAATTAGTGATTTATATTGAATAAGGAAATTGACGACAACATTAAGAAGTAGTAAGTAAGTTAAATAGTTTTTAAACTAATGACTTCGGCAATATTTAAATAATATTAGGCCGACAAAAGGCTGTTTCGTGAATCTAAGGTCACAAAAATGGTTAATTAGATGATTACATTAGTAAAGAAATACTTCGGGGTAGGTGTTACTTACACCTCTGCCCAACCCTTTAGGAAAATACAGGAGTCCGAATATGTACCTGATTGACAGCAAAAGGCTCTTTCACGTGAAACTTTCAACGTCATCATCATCATCTGCTTAGTCTTTTGCCAACTATGTTGAGGTCGGCTTCCAGTCTAACCGGATGCAGCTGATACCAGTATTTTACATGGAGCGACTGCCTATCTGATCTCCACAACCCAGTTACTGGGTAATACGATATCCCTTGGTAAGACTGGTTGTGAGACTCGTGCTTCTAACTACCCGTAATGTCTGTCAAAGAGTTTTGGTACACTACCTATCAATTTATTTACAGTTTAAAGTGAAAGGTTTTAATTGATTTTTGCTATAATTACCTATATTAATAACCTCTCGTTTAATTAAAGCTGGTCTCTACTTTTATGGGCCTGTCATCTGTTGATATATTGATTTTTACCGAATTCAAAAATGAGAAGGCCAATTGAAAAAACCGGTCAAGAGCGAGTCGGACTCGCGCACCGAGGGTTCCGTTCCGATTTCTGAAAAGTGTGCTATTTTGAGACATCATTTTATTTTTCCTGTAATCTTTACATAAACTTCTATCACATAGAATAATTTCAGATTTTTCTCATTGCAAACTTCGGAGATAAGGGGGGGGGGAACGGTATTTTTTTTACATTTTTCATCAAAAGTCGAAAACTAGACGCCCTAAAAAAAGAAAAAAAATGTTTGAGAATGTGCAAACAGCGTTCTTTCATATGATACCCCACATGCTCTAGTAGCCCCACTTTGAATTTTTAAGACCCCCTTTCAGTCCCTGTTGCAAAAAAAATATAAATACTTTTATTACTTTCTTGTTTGCAAAATAGTTGAGTAAACGTCATCTAAAACTGTTCCAAATTTCAAGTTGATAGCATTAGTAGTTCTTGAGATATCCAGTTGTGACAGACAGACAGACAGACAGAGAGACAGACAGACAGACTGAGTCACACCATAAGGGTTCCTGTTTTACCATTTTGGTACGGAACCCTAAAAAATGTTTAGGCCAATTGAAAATTGGCCTAAATATTTTTTTCATGTGTATTTTCAGCGTTAGTTTAACTGATTTTGATGATTCTTTTTCTTTCCTAATATCTGGTTATGTTTCAAATTGAATAAAAAAAAATGCTCATTGTGTGATTTCTGTTTAAAGGTTTTTATTTAGATCAATATTAAATAGTCTTCATATAATTTTTCCCATAAAAACTTTTGTTTTTTTTTTAATGTCAACCTTGCGACTCCATCCCTTTCTTAGTCCTCACAGGTACTTATTTATATCGGCAGGAAATGCAACATCGTGTCTCCTAGACAGCCACCACAATGTTATAGCTAATAGAGAGTATTTATAGCTCTATGGTACTACATCTCTATGGCTCTATCTTCTACATAAGAGGAAGCTGTTGTTAGTGTCTGTGATTATTTTTCTGTGAATGTATTTTTTCCTGTTGGTGCCTTGTTACTATGTAGATACCGATGATCGTGCTGATCTTTTGTAAAAAATTTTGGAAAAGACATTTTGTGAGAAGAATTCATGTACAGTCAGCGTCACGATGTGGTTACTCCCCTTGCAAGCACCGGTGCCTCCAAGGGGGTACCCACATTGTGACGCTGACTGTACATATTGGGATCGATGGAATATAACCATTCTCAATATTATCGACGCCGGTAACTTTAAATTAAGTTGGATCCGCTGTGATAGCTCACAAAATTCAAATTTTCTTGCATTTTTTTTGCAATTTGCAGGTCAGTGTCAGGTTGTATGTTGATCAAAATATGAGTTGCGACAGTAACAAACATGTATTTACATAATTATAATCGTAAAAATCATCAATAAATCTCTCTCTATCTGTGATATGTGAATATTGTATGCTTAAAATTCTTAAACAATAAAGTTTTTATTTTATTTTATTACTCTAAATTACGTTTGCCGTGGTTTGGTCTGATTTTAGAAATCAGACGAAACCACGAACAAAAAACTGTTAGTACTTTTCAAAAACTTTACTAATAATAAGAGTTTGTGTGTATGTTTGAACGCGCTATCTCTGGAAGTTCCCGTCGGATTTGAAAAATTCTTTTTGCATTAATAGCCCCATTTTTATATCACGATTTAATATCATGATAGTACCCTAGGAGCCACCAAAAATAAAAAAAAGTCTGAAAGAACGCTAAGCGAAAACGAAGTATTTTTTATTTATTTATTTATTTAGATAGTATTTAAATACTATTTAAATAATTTAAAAATACATCACAAACTCTTCCCAAAGTTACCTACATACAGACTGTATAAAACTTTTACTATAAGATGTCTGCGCTAATGACATCTGCGCACGCGACTAGATTTACGAGCTACAGAGCGACAGGCCGCGCAACTACCCACATTCTCTACGCCCCGCTGTTTTTAACTATGAATGAGGATCTCACATGTTTTTATTTTGGCTTAAATTACGTATCATCGCGGACATTTGCGGAACCTTATTGCCATATTAATAAGATCGAAAAGTGGTTCACCGCAAATGTCCGCGATGGTACATAGCATTATGCTTGTATTCGCTGAAGTTACTGATAGCAAGCGCACCCACATTTCGCTGCTATATTGAAAGGTCAGTCTGTGGATGGGTGACCATCTTTACATAGCAAGACCAATCCGTGCCTCGGAAAGCACGTTAAGCAGTAGTCCCAGCTGTCATTGGTGGGTCTTTAACAGCCGTCACGGGTCGTCAGAAGCCCGAAAGTCTGACAACCAGTCTTACCAAGGGGTATCGTATTACGCAGTAACTGGGTTATGGCGGTCAGATAGGCAGTTGCTCCATGTAGAATACTGGTATTCAGCTGCATCCGGTTAGACTGGAAGCTGACCCCAACATAACTGGGCAAAGGCTAGGCAGATGATGATGATGATGATGTTGAAAGTTTCACGTGAAAGAGCCTTTTGCTGTCAACCGGCTACAAATAAGGACTCCTGCATTCTCCCAAAGGGTTGGGCAGGAGTATATAATAACACCTACCGCTACCTAAGTATTACTTAACTACCTAATGGAAACATCTAATTAATCATTTTTGTGAGCTTAGATTCACGAGTCAGCCTTTTTTGGACCTAACATTATTTAAATATTGCTGAAGTCATTAGTTTAAAAACTAGATTTAAATATGAAATGTCAACAGACAAATATTGCCAAATAAGTGACGCTTCGTTGGAATAATCAAGGTTAAGACCGGAACTGATGACCGTTATCAATATCGAAAAGATGTGACTAGACTAGAAGTTACTAAAACAAAAAAAAATCTGCTGTTCCCTACATTTATTTTAACTCAAATGTGTGTGTGTTATGTGTACCTAACTCAAATGTAGTTAAAATGTAGGGAACTAAGTACTGATTTTTTTCGTGATTTCAAGTTTATTTATTTATTTATTTATTTATTGAAATGCCTTAAAACTACCATTACAGGACTTATCCTAATGCGATAGCTAAGTCACACGCCTAAAATTAAAATTAAAGTACCTATAAAATATATCTAAAAATCATTGTTTAAATAACATAATCTATACAGGGTGTCCCGTAAATAATGGATAATCTCTTAAGGGGTCATTGTACTCATCATTATGAACAACTTTTACTATGGGACCAAACCTGAAATCGCGAAAAAAAATCAGCTGACCAGTACGTCTATCTACATCAAACTCGTCAAAATGTAGGTAGCAGCTGATTTTTTTTTCGCGATTCCAGGTTTGGTCCCATAGTAAAAGTTGTTCATAATGATGAGTACGATGACCCCTTAAGAGATTATCCATTATTTACGGGACACCCTGTATAATAGTACTTTTGCGAATTCACCACAGCAACATGTAAATACATCAATTTCGACCTCAATAAGATTGATGGTGCGAATTGCTCGAGTCAGAGGGGTAAGATTTGTTTAAATAATTTATTTTAATTCCTTTCTGTTTGATCCCGTAGTAAAAGTTGTTCAAAATGATGGTCTCATTAATACCCTAGCGTTATGGGATATCAAATGGAACACGTTGTAGGTTGTAGATATATCAAGACTCAGAAATTTCCTTTTTTGAAAAAGGAAATATTTAATATAGATTAAAAAAAATAATATAGGTACAAACCACGTTTTTATGCGCCTTTAAAATAATAAAATATTTCGTGTCTGTACTGTTGACCGTTGAGGAATTCCCTGGTCTGAAGCCAATACTGGATGCAGCAGACAGGTCATGGTAGACTTTAGAACGCATTGTCATAAATGAAATTCCTCATCATAAAGTCCGATTTTGTAGATCCTGGTTAATGATAAACAATGTCATGGGAATTCTTAACTTTTATCAGATCAAACATACCATCCAATAGCACATCAAAATACAGCTCATCAGTACATCAATTATCGTTCGTCACTGAACTCTTCTAGATCACAGATCTCAGTCCTCAGCCGGATCTGAGCTGAACATAAACCCCGATCGAATGGCGGCAGTCGAATAAAAACGCACATAAAAGATATGGTCATCCGTAACACATAAGCTGTCATCTTGATCGATGCGCAAGAGTTGAATTGTGTTTTGTGGATAATGCGGATTGAAGGGGCCTGTTACAGGGTGTCCGGTAAAGAATGGATAACCTTGGAATAGCATATTACAGACATGATGGCCGTTCTTAAAAAAATACAAAAAAAAAAAAAATTAAAAAAAAAAAATTTTTTGGAGACTCCAAAAAATCATAATCTACGCACGACAACAGATCAAATTTTCAGTATAAGCTGATCTCGCATTGTATAGGATTTCCTTACAATGAGAGGTCAGTCTAAACTAGAAATGTATAGCTTGATGTGTAGCCGTGTGTACCTACTAGTGCGGATATTTTTCTTTTTGTATTTTTTTAAGAACGGCCATCATGTCTGTAATACGCTATTCCAAGGTTATCCATTCTTTACCGGACACCCTGTATAGAAAAGAAAGTCGTGTTAGTTACACTATTTATAACTCAAGAACGGCTGAACCGATTTGGCTGAAAATTGGTGGGGAGGTAACTTAGAACCAGGAGACGGACATCTGGGATACTTAAAAAAAAACAGATTAAACGTGGTACAACAACGGCTGGACCGATTTAGATGAAATTTTGTGTGTATATTGGAATGGGTTCCTGGATGGTTTGAAAACACAATTGGACTCAGTAGGTGGCGCTGCAGTCGGGTTCTAGGAGCGTTCAGACAGGACAACGTCTGTCGGGTCCGCTAGTTAATATAATAGATTGATTGACAAAGTTTTCAAATGACTTATTACAATTGCTTATTATTAGCTACTGAACAAAATAGAAAATGTAGGTCTGTTGGTACCTTAAACTCCTCCGCCATGTATCCAAGGATCCCACAGCAAGAAAGAAGTTGGTGTTTAAGCCTTCCTCCATAAACATCTAACCCACCTGTCCCGCTCTCAATTCGCATCCTATGCATCATCATATGCCTAGCCTTTTCCCAACTATGTTGAGGTCAGAATACAGCTGAATACCAGTATTTTACATGGAGCAACTGCCTATCTGACCTCCACAACCCGTTGACTGGGTAATACGACACCCCTTGATAAGACTGGTTGTCAGACTTTCAGGCTTCTGACGACCCGTAACGACTGTCAAAGATCCAAGAATGGCTTAACGTGCTTACTGAGGCACAGAGGGGTCTTGGTATGTAAAGATAGTCAGGCATCCACGGACAAACCACGTCAAACATAGCTTAACTAACACTAAACCAAAACTTATATAACCATAACTTATAACTACAAGAAACTCGAAGCCTTTTGAACAGAATTCATTACTCGTGCAAGCGTAAGAGGATATCAATCACATTGATTTCTTTTCAGACAGTATGGCTGAGTGCCATAGGCAGTCATAGAATCCTCGTGTAGTTAAATTTATGACAGACATTAAGGAAGACCGACAGACAGTCATTGGAAAAATGGGAAATTCTTACCGTCTACAGTCATAACCATTCATAGTTCAGACATACTACATCTATATCTACTTATTGAACATATTAAAATTCAAAAAGACATATCATTGCACAAGAATTTCTTATTAAAGAAATTTTTGAGCTCTAAGGAAGGATTTAAAAAAAAAAATCACCTAAGGGTGAATTCAACCAAACTTTTATACACAGTATAATCCTTCGAATAAATTTTGAATTTCTGAGTGTCTCCATAAAAAAAACTGTCAGTCGTCAATTTTATTCCACGGATAAAAGATGTCCAACTTTGGTCAAATTAGCCCTTAATGGGTTAAATAGCAGATGAGTATGTATGGAAGCTCGTCATTTCTGATGGTGAGTCCCATCGGGCACTTTGCTTGAGCTCAAATATATTTCCTATCCATACTAATATTATAAATTCGAAAGTAACTCTGTCTGTCTGTCTGTCTGTCTGTCTGTCTGTCTGTCTGTCTGTCTGTTACCTTTTCACGCCTAAACCACTGAACGCATTTCGATAAAATTTGGCAAGGCTATAGATGGTATCCTGGGGACGGACATAGGCTACTTTTTTTTTCAAAAATAATTCTACAGGGGGTGATATAGGGGATGAAAGTTTGTATGGGAAACTCAGTATTTCTTAAGTTACGTTGATGCTCCGGAAGTGACCGAGGTAGAGTTGAGAGCGGCGGTACGTAGGCTCAGTGCCAAAAATACCGCCCCAGGACCCGACGGCTTACCTGGAAGAGCCTGGGTTCTGGCCTTTGGGGCTCTCGGGCCTCGACTAGGGGGGCTCCTAAGCGCATGCTTGGAGAGGGGCCAGTTCCCGCTTCGCTGGAAGACGGGGAAACTGGTCCTCATTAAGAAGCCGGGGCGCCCTGCGGACTCTCCGTCCGCTTACCGGCCCATCGTGCTGCTCGACGAGGTGGGCAAGCTCTTTGAAAGAGTCATTGCAGACCGCCTCGTCGGGTGGCTTGTGCAGGAGGGGCCGGATTTGGCGGAGACCCAGTTTGGTTTCCGCAAGGGGCGCTCTACGGTGGACGCCATCATGCGCGTGCGAGCCCTCACGACGGGGGATGCAGTGGCCCGGGGTGGGGTCGTCTTGGCGGTGTCCCTAGACATCGCCAACGCCTTTAATACCCTGCCCTGGAGTTGCATCAGGGAGGCATTGCGGTATCACCGGATGCCGACCTACCTCTGTCGAGTGGTCGAGGCCTATCTGACGGACAGGGCCGTCATCTACCCCGGTCATCAGGGAGAGTGGAACCGGCGAGAGATGTCGTGCGGTGTCCCACAGGGATCGGTCTTGGGGCCGCATCTGTGGGACATCGGTTACGACTGGGTGCTGCGCGCCGACCTCCCTAGCGGCGTCAGCGTAGTATGTTACGCTGACGACACGCTGGTCCTGGCGCAGGGGAGGTCGCACCAGGCGGCGGCTGAACTAGCGACACGCGGGGTTGCGATAGTCGTGGAGAGGATCCGGCAGTTGGGACTCGAGGTGGCCTTGCACAAGTCCGAGGCCATGTGTTTTCATGGTCCTCGGAATGCGCCACCGTCGGGTTCCGAAATAACGGTGGGAGGGGTTCACATCGGGGTCGGGTCGACGATGAAGTACCTGGGACTCGTCCTCGACAGCCGGTGGAACTTCGTGGAGCACTTCCGACGTTTGGCTCCCAGACTGGCACGGGCTGGGGCTGCCTTGAGGCGGCTCCTGCCCAATCTGGGGGGTCCAAACGCCTCCTGCCGGAGGCTCTATGCGGGGGTCGTGCGGTCCATGGCCCTTTACGGAGCACCGGTGTGGGCGCGTTCCCTAAGGCTGGGACCAGCCGGCAGGTTGAACGCGTCCCAGAGGGTCATGGCCATCCGGCTAGTCCGGGGATACCGCACGGTCTCCCGGGAGGCGGCGAGCCTCCTTGCCGGATTGCCGCCGTGGGATCTGGAGGCAAAGGTCCTCGCGCACGTGTGGGAGTGGCGCGAGGAGGCGAAGCGCCGGGGCGTAACTCCGCTGCCGCGAGAAATCACGGTACAGCGGACAGAGCTCCGGCGGGATCTCATGGCGGCATGGAGAACGCGACTGTCGCAGCCCAGCGCTGGGCACGCCACAATTGCGGCGATAAGTCCCCTCTTTGAGGAGTGGTTAGAGAGGCGCCACGGCGTCCTCACCTTCCGCCTGACGCAGGTCCTCACCGGACACGGTTGTTTCGGGAGGTTCCTGTTTCGCATAAGGCGGGAGGAAACGCCCGGGTGTTTCCATTGTGTGGATCGCCCGGAGGACACGGTGGAGCATACAGTGGAGGTCTGCCCGGCTTGGGCAGAGCACCGCCGTGTTCTCACGGAGGCGATCGGCGGCGACGATCTCTCGCGTCCGAGCCTGGTACAGGCCATGGTGCGGAGCGAGAGTGCATGGGAGGCCGTCACCTCCTTCTGCGAAGCAGTGATGCTCGCGAAGGAGGAGGCGGAACGCGTGAGGGAGAGGCAGCCTCACGCCCTCAGTCGCCGCAGGAGACGCCCTGGGCGGCGGGAATCGCGGGGCGATTTCCGGCCACCGTAGGCGCGGGCCTGCGGACGGTGAGCAGCGGGTAGCTCGCCGTCCGGTAAGGACCAGGCCCGAGTCGACGGCGCGTTGTGTTCCACGCGCGCCTCAAAGAGATGTCAGCAAATGACGGGGCCCAATAGGGCCGACGCCGCTGGGGTCGCGGGTTGTCTGAAAGGGTTACCGCGGCCCTGGCATAGGCAACTGAAGGAACACGGGTGGGTTTTAGTCAGTAAAAGTCTGACACGCCCTTCCGCTCCACCCAGAGCGGGAGAAGTTATTTGATGATTTCCCACCCTCAAAAAAAAAAAAAAAAAAAAAAAAGGGATGTGAAAATTAAAATGTATGCTTTTGATAGGAAATAAAGAAATATGCGGTTCAGCGTTTTTGAAAAATCATCCCCTAAGGGGGTAAAAGAGGGGTTGATTTTAAAATTTACAAAACTGCATGGATTTCGACAAAATTTGGCAAGGCTTTATATAGCATCCTGGAGAAGGACACAGAATACTATTTTTTTCAAAAATAATACTACAGGGGGTGATATAGGGGATGAAAGTTTGTAATGGAAACCCAGTATTTCTTAAGTTAGGGATAACAAATTTATGCTATTGGTAGGAAATTAAGAAATATGCGGTCCAGCGTTTTTGAAAAATCATCCCCTAAGGGGGTAAAATAGGGGTTGATTTTAAAATTTACAAAACTGCACGGATTTCGATAAAATTTGGCAAGGCTTTATATAGCATCCTGGGGAAGGACACAGGCTACTTTTGCTCTTAAAAAAGAATCCTACGGGGGGTGATATAAAGGATGAAAGTTTGTATGGGAAACTCAGTATTTCTTAAGTTAGGGATGTGAAAATTAAAATGTATGCTTTTGATAGGAAATAAAGAAATATGCGGTTCAGCGTTTTTGAAAAATCATCCCCTAAGGGGGTAAAATAGGGGTTGATTTTAAAATTTACAAAAATGCACGGATTTCGACAAAATTTGGCAAGGCTTTATATAGCATTCTGGGAAAGGACATAGGATACTTTCAAAAACAATACTACAGGGGGTGATATAGGCGATGAAAGTTTGTAAGGGAAACCCAGTATTTCTTAAGTTAGGGATAACAAATTTATGCTATTGGTAGGAAATTAAGAAATATGCGGTTCAGCGTTTTTGAAAAATCATCCCCTAAGGGGGTAAAATACGGGTTGATTTTAAAGTTTACAAAACTGCATGAATTTCGATAAAATTTGGCAAGGCTTTATATAGCATCCTGGGGAAGGACATAGGTTACTTTTTGTCTTAAAAAATAATCCTACAGAGAGTGATATAGGGGATGAAATTTTGTATGGGGAAACCCAGATCCACTGAACGGATTTCGATAAAATTTGGCAAGGCATCCTGGGGACGGAAATAGGATACTTTTATTTAAAAATTTAATCTTACAGGGGTGATATAGGGGATGAAAGTTTGTATGGGAAACCCATAACCACTGAACGGATTTCGATAAAATTTGGCAAGGCTATAGATGGTATCCTGGGGAAGGACATAGGCTACTTTTTGTCTTAAAAAATAATCCTACAGGGGGTGATATAGGGGATGAAAGTTTGTATGGGAAACCCAGAACCACTGAACGGATTTCGATAAAATTTGGCAAGGCTATAGATGGTATCCTGAGGACGGACATAAGCTACTTTTTTTTTCAAAAATAATCCTACAGGGGGTGATATAGGGGATGAAAGTTTGTATGGGAAACTCAGTATTTCTTAAGATGTGAAAATTAAAATGTATGCTTTTGATAGGAAATAAAGAAATATGCGGTTCAGCGTTTTTGAAAAATCATCCTCTAAGGGGGTAAAATAGGGGTTGATTTTAAAATTTACAAAACTGCACGGATTTCGACAAAATTTGGCAAGGCTTTATATAGCATCCTGGGAAACGACATAGGATACAATTTTTTTTAATAATACTACGGGGGGTGATATAGGGGATGAAAGTTTGTAAGGGAAACCCAGTATTTCTTAAGTTAGGGATAACAAATTTATGCTATTGGTAAGAAATTAAGATATATGCGGTTCAGTGTTTTTTAAAAATCATCCCCTAAGTGGGTAAAATAGGCGTTTATTTTAAAATTTACAAAACTGCACGGATTTCGATAAAATTTGGCAAGGCTATAGATAGCATCCTGGGAAAGAATATGGGCTACTTTTTGTCTTAAAACATAATCCTACAAGGGGTGATTTAAGGGATCAAAGTTTGTATGGGAAACCCAGCATTTCTTAAGTTATGGATATGCCCTTTGTTTTCCACATGAACGTTCCCATCCCATGTGATATTTTTCGACATCCACGCGGGCGAAGCCGCGGGCAAAAGCTAGTATCTATATAAATAAAACAAAGTCGGGTTATTTACACCATTTACAACTCATTTTAACGATCTTTAATTTGTTGGATTTGTCTCCACCCTGAATAGCAGAATAATGATGAAAACATCGGAAAAATTCACGAATAAAAAAATATTAAGAAAATTTACTGTCTCAAACATGAAATTTGGACAGGACAACGTCTATGGGGTCAGCTAGTATCGTATCTATGAAAGCGCACAAACCAATAGCAATATGGTGTATAAGATATACGCCTATATTATTGTTATTGGATTGTGCGCTTTCGAAGCCAGTATGTTCTTCACTATTGTTAACAGCTAGCAGTATATACCGGTTCGAGTTCTACTTAACCCGCTGCGAAATTGCTTGAATATACATATTAAACTAGTCAGGCTCACAAGTAGACATCAGCATAATTATATCTCCTTAAAATAAGCCTGTCAGACATGACAGTTTTATGAAATTGCTACTATTAGGGATGCGTTACAAAATTGCCATCGGTTATTTTGGTTCAATCGGGTTGGTTGTTGTAACCTTATAGGTAAGGCATTGAGCACCATTTCAAAATTATAATTAATGAGTACCTGGATTTCATATTTTAATATGTAACAAAAAAACTCTCCTAACTGACTGATCAACCCAAACCATTGGACCTAGAAAGCTGAAATTTTGCACCGAGGTTCCCTTTATAATGTAGACAAGGAATAACGAAAGATTTTTGTTCCCGTGGTATATTTTCCGACATCCACGCGGGCGAAGCCGCGTGGGAAGTGATAGTTGACAATAAAATGAAAAGAAAACTGAATCAGATGTAGAAAAAATTATAACCAGAGTGAAATATCATAGCGTTTTGAATCAAAAGCAAGTTCAAATTCTTCGTAATGTAGACGAAAATACTATTTTTGATGACAATACTAATAGTATCTGTCATGGTTATACTATAGTGCGTTGTGAAGCAAAAGCAAGTTCAAATTCTACGTATTGAAGGTGAAAATGCTGTTCTTGATGACAATACTAATAATATCTGACATGATTTAGCATATTATAGTGTACCTAAGTGTGCTGACTAATTAACACAAAACTAATAGCTATAGTAAAATTGATGTAAACTCTACGCTAGGATACAAAATTGATATTTTTTAAGATTTTTAAGGATATTGGTATTCTCACGGTGGCATCACAGTTCATTTTCGCCAACATCTTATACATTAGGCAAAATATACATTTGTACAGTAAAAACAGTGATATTCACAATATTAACACCAGAAATAAGGACAAATTACGTGCTCCATTTCATCGGCTTCATAAGGTTCATAACTCATTTGTTGGTCTTGGTATAGCTTTTTATAACAAGCTACCTTCTTCTTTGCTAGATTTGCCTTTTAATGCGTTTAAAATTAAAGTTAAATCCAATCTTTGTTCAAAGGCATACTATTCTATCAACGATTACTTAAACGATAAGAATAGTTGGTCGCTGTGATTAACTCAAGACAATGTTTATGTTATGTTCTTTCTCCAGGATCAGCTTACATAATGACAGGTTACATGAGTTAAGTACTAAAATTGTTTATTTTATTTGACAAAAATATAATTTAATGTATTGTGTTGCGTAAATTATTTTGCATAGGTACTATTGTATAGAATCTAGTTCTTCTAACTGAACAGACAGCTGTGCTGCTGGGGAGTTTGTTCCGCTACTTCTTCATCCCAGCTAAAGCACTAGGAAGTGGTGAAGGGCGGGCGTTTTGTGGGGACTGTCTTACTGTAATTTTGACGTTCAAAAAGTGCTGATTCTCAGCCTAATTTGAATAAAGGACTTTTGATTTTGATTTTTTTTTTGATTTTGATTTTGATTTTGATTTTGATAATTGTTATTGATTGATTCATAAATAACTAGAAACTTTGATAGATCTCTGTAGGATATTATTATGAATGGTGTGACGTATGTTGCACTAGGTATGCTTGGAGTACTATATACTACTCGTATAAACAATTGAATATATAAGAGCAATATTCTGTGAGGTTGCTGGCTGTATGGTCATTTTGTTTGTCAAAAATTGTATGTGGTTGAAATTGGAACATTTGATGAAATGGAATTTGTCAGTTTTGTTTAATTTTGCTAGTCTAGAGATATAATTTATTAATAAGTACTGTACCATAATCTCCAGGAATGTCATAAAGTTAATCAATAGTTAAACGAACAGTGTTACTGACACGGTACTCTCCGCTTTCACATTGAAATTCCTGCATTCTTTGCTCAGATTTTATTAAAGGAGGTTAATACATACCAATGTTTTATTGTAATTCCTCGTAGGTAGTGTTAACTTATTTGTCATTGAAGTAACTAAAAACAGATCATAATTTTTACTTCTTTTGTTTTTATCTTTTGGTAAATTTACGGGTCCAATATGGTTTTCTACGGCATATCGAGGGTTCATGCTGGATTATTTTCTTGAAATGACCAAATTTATTTTGACACCGGTCCCAAGATAGTTCCCTGTGGCATACCGAGCATCAATGATGAATATTATATAGACGTGCTTTTGTCGTTTTGTAGTCAGAATTTCTAAACTTTTCTAAGAAGCATTTTGATGCAGTTTTAATATTTATGTAGATTTTGATTTGAGGTTCAAAAGTTGGGCATTTTATGAATTAGGGTTAGTTAGTAGTAAGTGCAGCTGCTTTCATAGATTAAGGAAAACTGTAAAATGAAGTTAGAGAAACGTAACTTAAGTGTAGGTATACTTTGCGACTTCTAAAGCCTTCAGGCATAGTCAATGGTCATTAAACAAACAGGTAAGTCGTATTATAATACGAAGTGAAATCTACAAACTTTATATGGCTAAGCACTTAAGTATCTAATTAACCAGTCTTCATAAATCAGACTGATGTATCATCTTCAACCATTTTCAGATAACAATCAACAAACAACACAAATATGCTACATCATTTAAATATTTCGACGATACACTCTTACGAATCTTTACAAAATATTGCCTCGTTAACAAAATCAACTGAGCGGAAAATTAAGTTTTAATAAATAAAAAAAAATTACCTCTAAAATATCGACGGTCTTCATATCAGTGACGTAGGAAAATCACTAAAAGAAAAACAGGAATATTCACATTTTTTCACTGAAAATCACTCACTGCACTTCACTTGTTTCGATTCGAGAGTTGATAACGGTAATACGTGCGTACTTCACGGCGGTCAACGAGAGAATGCGCGCGGACGGTCCCGGCGTGCGCAAGCGCAACGAAACGCCTGCTTCGATTGTTAAGGCTAAGTTGATGTAATTGTGCAATTTGTTTAATATTGGCAGTAAATTGGTAAATTGTTTGAGTAAAGATTGATATTTAAGCATCATTAAGAAATATTTTTTTAAAGTTCAGTTACCAAAAATGGTGAGCGCTTTGTGACCTTTCCGATAATTCTCTAATTAGTGGTTTGATACGTTGTGTCCAATTAACAGTTGTTGAGTGGTTTGACGCAAAAAGGTAAGTGTCGTAAACAAGAGCTTTAAAAGAGTCTTTGACCAAAGCCATACAAATTATCAAAAAATATTTTTAAATGTTTTTAAGGGGGCTCAAATACAGGCAAAGGGGGGCGCGAAAAAAAAATTGTTGTACCCCATTGAGTGGGGTACTGTTGTTTAGAACTCGTTGAGTAGATAAATACTGTATTTTTTGTTTTAAAAAATATTGGAAAACAAAGGAGTAAGAAGCCACCAAAGTGAGCTTTTTTACAAAATTTTGTTCCGAAGAATTTTTTAACTTCCCATTGACCTATGAACTTCAAATTTGGTGATAGTCAGATTCGGTACAGCACCCTAAATGTGCGAAGTCCGACACGCACTTGACCGGTTTTTTGTTTACTTTATGGTTCATAGACACAAATGTGTCACTAAACGTAAATAAAGGTTATTCAAGAGGAGCTGAACTATTTTTGGGTTACCTTCTTCGTCACCACACCAGAAATTACTTATGCTCCGACTTTTAATTAGATGCAGTAAAATGACACTTCCTATCTGTCATTTCGTTAAAAAATGATACCATTTGATAGCGAAATGACAGTAAAAATGACATTAGAAGTGTCAGTTTACTGCATCTAATTAAAAGTCCGACTTTTAGGTACCTAATTAAGATATGCTTTTTAAATATATTCTTCTATTTCAATCCCACCCTAACAACAAATTCCTGAAGTACCTATCTACGACCCTTCTACGACCATTAAATTTTCCAACTGCTATAAAGTCTTCCCCTTAAGAGGATGCTTCTGAACACGGAAGCGATCGCGGGCACCGCTCGACAAACACTATATCAACCGTAACGGTACCGTAAGTGGCGTGAAGGTGCCGGACGGCCGGCTGGGAGCATACCGGCCAATCAGCGCGGGGTTACTGCGGCCCAACATTAGGGACAGCAATATTAGCAGCTTCGGTTCGCTATAAAGAACAACCCTAGTATTGAATACTTCTACGCAAGAATAAAGTTTAAAAAACTGTAAATAAATAAATAAATAAATAAATAAATATCCTTGGACATTTCACACAACGCCATCTAGTCCCAAGCTAAGCAACCTAATGCTTGTGTTATGGTAACGAGATGGCTGATAAACTACTTATATACATTTTTTTTTTGTAAATACATACATATTATAGATAGAAAAACACCCAGACTCGGAACAAATACTTGCAGGTCGTACAAATATTTGTTCCGTGCGGGAATCGAACCCGCGACATGCTGCGCATCAGTCAATCGCTCAACCACTGCGCCAACCGTGTCGTCGTTACTGTAACCCGACTACGGAAAAATAAAATCGATCTAAAAAGTTCAAAATATTTATTTACTTAAACAATAATGACATAGGTATTTGTAATGTGCTCGTCAAGACCTTTCTTTTAATACCAAACATGTCATGATTATCTCAATTGAATTTTTGCGAGGTGAGAAATTTACGTGTTATGTCCACCATATTTAGAGAGAATTTATGTAGCTTATGTCACACACGTAAATACATACATACACAAGTAGACTGCTAAAATCATAACCCTTCCTTTTGGCTTTGCCGTAATGGGGTAAAAAGAGAATTCTCCGTTTATCAATTAAAATATTGTAAAGTAAGGGAGCGCCGCGCTTATCAATTAAGTGAGGCGATTTTGAGGATTTTTCGACCCCGCCTCCCCCCCCGTGAGATGTCGTGAGATAGGCTCGACCCCTCTACCCCCTCCTAATATCATATGACATTTTTAATTTTTTTAGTGTAAGTACTTAAATACGTTTTATTCTGTGTTTGATTGCGGTGGATTTATTTAAATAAACATAATTTTCAATAATATGGACTTATTTTTTATGATAATTAAAGACTCCAGACTTCAATGTGTTATTCATTTCTAACTACCAGTCTTACCAAGGGGTATCGTATTACCTAGTAATTGGGTTCTGGAGGTCAGATAGTCAGTCGCTCCATGTAAAATACTGGTATTCAGCAGCATCCAGTTAGACTGGAAGCCGACCCCAACATAGTTGGGAAAAGGCTAGGCAGATTGAAGTGTAATCTTGAATCATAAGTACTGGCGAAATATATCCACATTTCGCAGGTGTACCTACTTACTTATTAAATATTACACCCGTACTATAAGTACCTACACCTCTGCCTAACCCTTCGAGGATACGAGGCGTGATGTTACGTAGGTGACACAAACGAACGTCTTGCTCCGGATATGTCCGAATTAATTAAATTATTTGTAATAGATCCGTTATGTGGACATGAATATTATCAGGAAATCTGCAAGGATTGACGTAAAACCAGTTAATTTCATGTATTGGTGTCAGATCTGTCACTCCAATGCAAATTAAGTTATAATGCATCTTTTATAATATTTTGGAAACATCATATTTTTTACTAGTAATTTAATATTATAAATTATTGCGCAATTATGTAGTTCTTTGTAATCTATAAGTGGTTAGCTTATGATGTTATGAAATGCTGCAAAAATCATATTTATTTGACTTCCTTATATAATTACTCGACTCATACAAAATGTCCAAAATATAATTAATAATTAATTAATTATAATAATTCTAACAATTTTAAGCGCCTACACAAATACTCTGATTTTATAACACGCGATGACGCCTGCGTAATAAGCAATAGCATAATGCTACGTGCGTGTTTCACGATATCTTGCTATAATCAACTTGTCAGGCGTTATGACATTGAAGTATTTTAGGTATGCGCTTTTTTGCAACAGGCAACTGTGCTATGCTATGCTCTATTAAAGATGTAGCAATGAAGTAAGTGGAATAGATTAACAGCAGTTTTTTAAAGAAAAAATATACTTTTTAATGTCTAGTTTTTTGAGGAAAATTATGTTACAAAAGTTGGTGAACATCAGATTTGGAAGTATTACACTAAATCCCGTTAATTCGATGTCTCGCTGTGCGAAGAGAACCATATTTTTAGATACTACCTACTTATTAAACTAGGCATAATTTAGCTACGGTCAGCAACAAACGTCGATTAACATTTCAGTTTTTTTAATGTTAATAATTGAGAAAATGTTCATAAAAGGAATATTGCTGTCAAAGCTCTCGCAAAGTGGATAGCTGATCTTATAAATAATGTGGGCTGTCGTTGAATACTTGATAGGATAGCTTGAAATGTTCATGAGTATTCTCATGAAATAAAAATTATCATGAAGTTAATCTTAGTATAAAATGTAGAAAAGTGATGTATCGAATAATTTTGGATCAGTTTACATGGTAGGCTAATATACCTAAGTTATAGAGTTAAGGTAAGCGTCCACTGGTCCGCACCGGCCGCAATGCACGCACGGCACGCCACGTACTTAACTGATTTGCCGATGACATGCGTCCACTGTATCCGGATTTTTAATTTAGTCTTTTTTATTGTTAAAACGTCGTCTGTCATGGAGATTGTCATTGATTTGACTTGACTTGAGAACGCAAAACTAAACGTAGAATGTGGATATGAAATAAACTTGAAGCGACCAATGTTTGAAGAAATTCAATAACTCTTCCTGATTTACTTAACGATGAACAAAGATTATTTGATGACTTTCACCAGTCAAGATCTAAATCTCACCTTAATTGTAAGCAGAACAACATGTGCGATAGTGAGCGATGCATGCAGTGAACTAGTCTATGTGACGTCACCGGCACGCATCGCATTTTTTGTTCACATTTTACCGACACTCGGTGCGGGCGGTACCGACAGTGGACGCACGGCTATATCATCATCATCATCATCATCATCATCATCATCAGCCTGTATCAGTCCAGTGCTGGAGATACCGCCTCTCCTTTTGCACGTCATATATGAATTCATACAAAGCAAACAAAAATTCGTTGCGTGCCGTGCGTGCTTAGCGGCCGGTACGGATCAGTGTACGTTCGCCTTTATTCACCACTAGACGTAACGGCGAAATATATTAGAAAAATAACAGTCTTATGACAAATATATACATTGAACTCGGACCTATAACACACAGTTTTTCGGCGCCTGTTACGAACCGGTACTCGTAAAAATAGTTCTGTTTTAAAAAACCGGGCCCGTTTGAGTCTTGCTTGATCGACAAGATATTATTTATTTTTCGATAACCCAAGATGAGAATAAAGTTGAGGCTTGCGACATAAATTAACTCGTGGAGCTTGAATACTTTGGTTGATCTGAACTAGGAAGACAGGTAGGTAGGAACCTAAAACGATGCTAGCGAAACCCAAAACCCAAGCACAATGTTAGGTACCTACTATGTTAGACGAAAACACGATTCCGTGAAATTTTCTCGATAGAAAAAAAAAACAATTTAAGTTATCTCCAAACCGAGCAATAAACCGCTGGTATTCAAAAAATACTTCAAATTAGATCATGAAACTTTGCATACTAACTGAACTAACTATAAAACAGGTTATGTTTTTTTCGATATTTCGATAGTTTAGGTAATTGCTTTTTTCACCGTAAAAAGCAATTACCTAAACTATCGGCGGCACTCAGTCTCGCTCTCAGTCTGCGAGCAGTATCGTGCGAGCGAGATAAAAACCTAAGGTAGTATAGGCTCTTAAAAGAGATTTTGACATACAAATCATAAGATTGACACCTGTATAACTCATCGTTTACATTCCTTACTTCAATTACTAGGTGGGAGGTACTAGGTACATTTTGCGAGGCCCAAGATTGAAGCGGCGACCTCGCGCCGTCCTCGCTGGGAACGCGGCATTTGGGCTCGCCACCGCAGTGCAAGAATGTGGGACCGGCAGGTATCACTGACTGCTTATGGTTGGAATTGTTCACAGATGAAGTAGAGAATGGAGTGCTCATTTTACATTAGTGAGACTAGAGTTCTTTAGTCGCAGTGGCGGACTGTCAGGGCTGATAATCAACACCCTAATTGCGTGACACACTTTCAATCACAATTCGAGAGTTTTGAAGGATATTGCTAATTCATTGCTTCTTATGTTTGGAAAAATTGGTCTGCTCAACAACGTAAATAACGCAGTGAATGTGGGTGAACTGTCAAAATGGAACCCATTGCGATCAATTGTTGTTTTATGTGTGTACCGCGATACGAGTAGATAAGTAACAAGTCCAGCTTGATAAAACACGTAGGAAAGTTATAATTTTATATTAATGACTACGCATGTAGTAGTTATTCGTAATAAAGATACCAGCCAAAATTCTACAAGAGCTTTTAAAAAAAAATCTTTTGTCGAGTCGTGCAACCATTCTTCATGGCCGTAGATATGAACGAGAAATGGCCGGTGCTGCGAACAAAGCAGATGCTTTGCCGTACTTATGGACGATTTCTCAATGACAGGCCAAAAGAACATGGAAAAAACGGCGTTTGAAGAAATTGACTGCCACATTAGCACTCCATTCCTCCATACTTAAGAAAAATGTCCAATGATGAAATTGCCCGTCACCCGTACGTTGGTATTCCATTCCTCCATACTCCGTGGCTACCAACAACTGATAGTTGTCGGTATAACCGATATAACATATATAAATATAATATAAATATATAACGTATCGTTGTATTTACCAACAATTTATAGTACTAGTCGATCGTCCATCAAGTTGAGGAATGCGGCGCCTGCCAAATGGACAAGTTGCAGACTAATTACACGACTGCCCAAAAAGGGAGTGTAATGTTTTCAGGGTTCATGTTTGTATGTATGTATGTGAGTTTCTTTATTCCACCTTAACTTTTAAATGCCTGATTTGGATGTAAGGGGTACCGTTAGAATCCTACAATCTTCCCGAGTGGCATTGACTAAGTATATTTAAAAAAAAAAAAAAACAATGGCGGCATTTTATGGCTCCATTTTTAAATGTGAAAAAAAAAAACTACAATTAAGTATTATATTACGTTATTATCTAGAGTTTTCTGTGTTTTTGTCAGGTTTCTGTGTTTTTGTCGTTTTGTTGATAACATGTTTCAAGAGCTTATGGGTAAAGGGAAAAATTGATGTGCATAACTCCAGCTTCCTCATAGGTGATAGAATAATTCTACCTTTGCCAATATTTAAAGCATAATAGCTGCCATCGAAGTACCCAGTCTTAATTTAGCTGCCGCAAAAACTTCGTCAATATGAGTCGTTTAGTGTGTGTTAGCCAGAGTGACGTCACCCCAGCTTCCTCATTCAGAACAGCCAAACCAGTGAGGTTAGAGTTTTGGAGTAAAGTCAGAAAATTAAAGCATAATTGCTGCCATCGGCAGCAAAATTTTCAAATCTCTGGTCATAATACTCTATGAGTTATTAAACTTTTAAACATGTGTAAGCTGAAGTGACGTCACCCCAGCTGCTCAGTCATATCTTCCGAACGAAAGAAGATATGATTATGTATTATAGCTCAAAAATTAAAGCATAATAGCTGCCGAAGGCAGCAAAATTTTCAAATCTCTGGTCAAAATACTCTCTGAGTTATTAAACTTATAAACATGTGTTAGCTGACGTGACGCCACCCCAGCTGCTCAGTCATATCTTCCGAACAAAAGAACATAGGATAATGTTTTACAGCTCAAAAGCTAGTTCATAATAGCTGCCGTAGGCAGCAAAATTTTCAAATCTCTAGGTCTCGTAGTTTCTACGTAATAACCAAAAATAGTTTCCGCGCCAAAAAATTCAAATTATTGCCTCGGAGCAGGTAAGGAGCGGCGTTGCCGTTCCGTGCGCTACGTTATCAGTTTGTTGTAGTTTGAACTAGATTATAGACTGGGAGCCGACTACACACTTTAATATTGTACTATGTACGGACGCCGGTACAATTTAAGATTTTTCCGTCACGACCCTTGTCTAATATTAAAACATGTAACATGCATGTATAAAATGAATTACTTATAGGAAATAATAATAATGACATGGACCTGTCATTTTAATGGTTTTTGAGTTCAAGATGGCGGATCCAAACTAACAGTTTCAAATTTTTCGTCATGGACACCCCTTATTCGTCATGTGTGTCATTTTCATAGTTCTTGAGATCGCTGAAAACGATGATGAGGTCAAAATAAAAATCTAAAATGGCGGCAGCGAAAATTTTCAAATTTTTCGACATGGGTGTCATTTTCATGATTTTTGAGGTCACTGAAAACTATAGTGGGGTCAAAAAAAAATCCAAGATGGCGGCTGCGAAAATTTCCAAATTTTTCGTCATGGGTGTCATTTTTATGGTTCTTGAAGTCGCTGAAAACGATAGTGGGGTCAAAATGAAAATCTAAGATGGCGGCTGCAAAAATTTTTAAATTTTTGGCCATGGGTGTCATTTTCATGGTATTTGAGGTCAATGAAAACGATAGTGGGGTCAAAATGAAAATCCAAGATGGCGGCTGTGAAAATTTTAAAATTATTCGTCATGTGTGTCATTTTCATAGTTCTTGACGTCCCTGACAACGATGATGAGGTTAAAATAAAAATCCAAGATGGCGGCTGCGAAAATTTTCAAATTTTTCGACATGGGCGTCATTTTCATGGTATTTGAGATCGCTGAAAACGATAATGAGGTCAAAATGAAAATCCAAGATGGCGGCTGCGAAAATTTTAAAATTTTTCGTCATGGGTGTCATTTTCATGGTGTTTGAGGTCGCTGGGAACAATAATGAGGTCAAAATGAAAATCCAAGATGGCGGCTGCAAAAATTTTGAAATATTTGGACATGGGTGTCATTTTCATGGTATTTGAGGTCGGTGAAAACGATAGTGGGGTCAAAATGAAAATCCAAGATGGCGGCTACGAAACTTTTCAAATGTTTTCGATATGGGTGTCATTTTCATGGTATTTGAGGTCGCTGAAAACGATAGTGGGGTCAAAATGAAAATCTAAGATGGCGGCTGCAAAAATTTTGAAATTTTTGGCAATGGGTGTCATTTTCATAGTTTTTGAGGTCGGTGAAAACGATAGTGGGGTCAAAATGAAAATCCAAGACGGTGGCTGCGAAAATATTCAAATTTTTCGTCATGGATGTCATTTTCATGGTTGTTGTGGTCGCTGAAGACGATAGTTGGGTCAAAATGAAAATCTAAGATGGCGACTGCAAAAATTTTGAAATTTTTGGCAATGGGTGTCATTTTCATGGTATTTGAGGTCAATGAAAACGATAGTGGGGTCAAAATGAAAATCCAAGATGGCGGCTGCGAAAATTTTAAAATTATTCGTCATGTGTGTCATTTTCATGGTGGTTGTGGTCGCTGAAGACGATAGTTGGGTCAAAATAAAAATCTAAGATGGCGGCTGCAAAAATTTAGAAATATTTGGACATGGGTGTCATTTTCATGGTATTTAAGGTCGGTGAAAACGATAGTGGGGTCAAAATGAAAATCCACGATGGCGGCTACGAAAATTTTTTCTAATTTTTCGATATGGGTGTCATTTTCATAGTTTTTGAGGTCGGTGAAAACGATAGTGGGGTCAAAATGAAAAGCCAAGATGGCGGCTACGAAACTTTTCAAATGTTTTCGATATGGGTGTCATTTTCATGGTATTTGAGGTCGCTGAAAACGATAGTGGGGTCAAAATGAAAATCTAAGATGGCGGCTGCAAAAATTTTGAAATTTTTGGCAATGGGTGTCATTTTCATAGTTTTTGAGGTCGGTGAAAACGATAGTGGGGTCAAAATGAAAATCCACGATGGCGGCTACGAAAATTTTTTCTAATTTTTCGATATGGGTGTCATTTTCATAGTTTTTGAGGTCGGTGAAAACGATAGTGGGGTCAAAATGAAAAGCCAAGATGGCGGCTACGAAACTTTTCAAATGTTTTCGATATGGGTGTCATTTTCATGGTATTTGAGGTCGCTGAAAACGATAGTGGGGTCAAAATGAAAATCTAAGATGGCGGCTGCAAAAATTTTGAAATTTTTGGCAATGGGTGTCATTTTCATAGTTTTTGAGGTCGGTGAAAACGATAGTGGGCTCAAAATGAAAATCCAAGATGGTGGCTGCGAAAATATTCAAATTTTTCGTCATGGGTGTCATTTTCATGGTGGTTGTGGTCGCTGAAGACGATAGTTGGGTCAAAATGAAAATCTAAGATGGCGGCTGCAAAAATTTTGAAATTTTTGGCAATGGGTGTCATTTTCATGGTATTTGAGGTCAATGAAAACGATAGTGGGGTCAAAATGAAAATCCAAGATGGCGGCTGCGAAATTTTTAAAATTATTCGTCATGTGTGTCATTTTCATAGTTCTTGAGGTCGCTGAAAACGATGATGAGGTCAAAATAAAAATCCAAGATGGCGGCTGCGAAAATTTTCAAGTTTTTCGACATGGGTGTCATTTTCATGGTATTTGAGGTCGCTGAAAACGACAGTGGGGTTAAAATGAAAATCCAAGATGGCGCCTGCGAAAATTTTCAAATATCATGAAAATGACACCCATGACGAAAAGTTTGAAAATTTTTGCATCCGCCATCTTGGATTTTTATTTTGACCTCATTATCGTTTTCAGCGACCTCAAGAACCTTGAAAATGACACCCATGACGAAAAATTTGAAAAATTTCGCATCCGCCATCTTGGATTTTCATTTTGACCTCATTATCGTTCCCAGCGACCTCAAAAACCATGAAAATGACACCCATGACGAAAAATTTGAAAATTTTCGCATCCGCCATCTTGGAATTTCATTTTGACTTCATTATCGTTTTCAGCGACCTCAAGAACCATGAAAATGACACCCATGACGAAAAATTTGAAAATTTTCGCATCCGCCATCTTGGATTTTCATTTTGACCTCATTATCGTTCCCAGCGACCTCAAAAACCATGAAAATGACACCCATGACGAAAAATTTGAAAAATTTCGCATCCGCCATCTTGGATTTTCATTTTGACCTCATTATCGTTCCCAGCGACCTCAAAAACCATGAAAATGACACCCATGACGAAAAATTTGAAAATTTTCGCATCCGCCATCTTGGAATTTCATTTTGACTTCATTATCGTTTTCAGCGACCTCAAGAACCATGAAAATGACACCCATGACGAAAAATTTGAAAATTTTCGCATCCGCCATCTTGGATTTTCATGTTGACCCCACTATCGTTTTCATTGACCTCAAATACCATGAAAATGACACCCATTGCCAAAAATTTCAAAATTTTTGCAGCCGCCATCTTAGATTTTCATTTTGACCCAACTATCGTCTTCAGCGACCACAAACACCATGAAAATGACACCCATGACGAAAAATTTGAAAAAGAGGTTTTCAAATTTTTCGTCATGGGTGTCATTTTCATGGTGTTTGTGGTCGCTGAAAACGACAGTGGGGCTAAAATGAAAATCCAAGATGGCGCCTGCGAAAATTTTCAAATACCATGAAAATGACACCCATGACGAAAAATTTGAAAATTTTTGCATCCACCATCTTGGATTTTTATTTCGACCTCATTATCGTTTTCAGCGACCTCAAGAACCTTGAAAATGACACCCATGACGAAAAATTTGAAAATTTTCGCATCCGCCATCTTGGATTTTCATTTTGACCTCATTATCGTTCCCAGCGACCTCAAAAACCATGAAAATGACACCCATGACGAAAAATTTGAAAAATTTCGCATCCGCCATCTTGGATTTTCATTTTGACCTCATTATCGTTCCCAGCGACCTCAAGAACCATGAAAATGACACCCATGACGAAAAATTTGAAAATTTTTGCATCCGCCATCTTGGATTTTCATTTTGACCCCACTATCGTTTTCATTGACCTCAAATACCATGAAAATGACACCCATTGCCAAAAATTTCAAAATTTTTGCAGCCGCCATGTTAGATTTTCATTTTGACCCAACTATCGTCTTCAGCGACCACAAACACCATGAAAATGACACCCATGACGAAATATTTGAAAACCTCTTAAGGGGTCAAAAAAATCAGCTGTTCAGTACATTTTGACGAATTATGCGAACAGAAATGTACTGAACAGCTGATTTTTTTTTCGCGATTTCAGTTTTGGTCCCATAGTAAAAGTTGTTCATAATGATGAGTACAATGACCCGAGGTTCTGCGCATTTAACGTTACACGTTGTATAGGTATATAGATTATTAGTTCCACTATAGTTCAGTCGGCTCTCAGTCTAAGATCTTCAATATTCAAAATAACATTGTTTTGAGCGCAAGCTATAATGACTTCTAATACAATTCCTGCTAAGTACAAACTTGATTGCAATAATGTAGCGCACGGAACGGCAACGCCGCTCCTTACATGCTCCGAGGTAATAATTTGAATTTTTTGGCGCGAAAACTATTTTTAGCTATTACGTAGAAACTACGAGACCTAGAGATTTGAAAATTTTGCTGCCTACGGCAGCTATTATGACCTAGCTTTTGAGCTGTAAAACATTATCCTATGTTCTTTCGTTCGGAAGATATGACTAAGCAGCTGGGGTGGCGTCACGTCAGCTAACACATGTTTATAAGTTTAATAACTCAGAGAGTATTTTGACCAGAGATTTGAAAATTTTGCTGCCTTCGGCAGCTATTATGCTTTAATTTTTGAGCTATAATACATAATCATATCTTCTTTCGTTCGGAAGATATGACTGAGCAGCTGGGGTGACGTCACTTCAGCTTACACATGTTTAAAAGTTTAATAACTCATAGAGTATTATGACCAGAGATTTGAAAATTTTGCTGCCGATGGCAGCAATTATGCTTTAATTTTCTGACTTTACTCCAAAACTCTAACCTCACTGGTTTGGCTGTTCTGAATGAGGAAGCTGGGGTGACGTCACTCTGGCTAACACACACTAAACGACTCATATTGACGAAGTTTTTGCGGCAGCTAAATTAAGACTGGGTACTTCGATGGCAGCTATTATGCTTTAAATATTGGCATATGTAGAATTATTCTATCACCTATGAGGAAGCTGGAGTTATGCACATAAAAATTGGCTGTCGCGGTTCACGGATTCAATTCTTAGTTTGGCTAAAATGCCTTGTAATACTGTCCTCCGACGGAAACAGAGGGGTGTTATAAGTTTAACGTGTATATCTCTCTGTGGCATCGTAGCTCCCAAACGACTGAACCGATTTATATTTTTTTGGTTTTGTTTGAAAGGTGACTTGATCGAGAGTGTTCTTAGCTATGATTTAAGAAAATCTATTGAACAGTTTGAAGATCATCAGCTCTTTTCTAGTTGTTGAATGGATGTGAGCATCTTTCACAGGTCTGATCGAGTTAAATTTGGTATTCTGTTACTTCAATGACCAACTTCCTCATCAACTTACAGCAGAGGTATAATGTTTGGGCTCATTGAAATGGTATCTATGAATAGGTTATAGAGAGATGGCAATCAGGGTCTGATGAAGGTGTAGCAAAAAAAAAATAGGGTAGTCTCGAGGATTTTTTAAATATTGGTTTTAACAGGATTACTGTAAGAAGACTTGACTGGCTATAATTAGGTATGGAAATGTGTGAAATGTCCAAGGATATTTATTACTTAAAAGAAAAAAAAAAAAAAAAAAAGAAAACCTTAATAGGTTTTTAAAATATATTTTTTTCCTTCTTATTTATTTTTTTTTTTTGTAAGAAGCAACCTATGTTCACACTCGGTATCAAACACTGAACCTCAGAAACGACATCTAAGGTTTTCGCTTACTAAACTACATCTGACTCATCTACCTACAATAACATAAGTTAACCCAGATCTGAGGCAGTCTAAACACATAACCAGTCTAGGCAACAATGCCAAGCCATCTTGAATATCAGTCAAAAAACCGGGTACCACACCACTTCATCTGTCCCGGTCACGACAAACTGTACCATTCAATTTAGATCATAACTTAGGCTGCGAACCGTTTCCAACTTTATTCATCTAGGCATTGAGTTCAAACTTGTAATGCAACATCCAGTCATTCTGGTTTTGTCTAATTTTCATCACACATCTTGGTATATTAGCATTTCTAATCTTAAACTTGAGAACACAGAGTTCAAAATTGCAATGTGCAGCGTCCAATTTTAATGACAATAGATTTTTTCGAACTAATCATTTAAAAATTTGAATATAGAATTGTGACGTAATCACGTTTAATCGACACGCATCTAGTTTGATCTAGAGAAGACAAGCTAAACTCAACTCAAACATTTTACAACTAAAGTTCAAACTTGCAATGGCAGTAAATCTGTGTGGGTGGTATAGTTTGCATACAATGGGATTTATAATTTGCTTTCTGTTAGGCGTCAGATGGCGGTGCGTATGTATGTTTTGACAATATTGTAGGAGTTCCTCTATAAAGGGATAGCAGAAGGTGTGAGGACAAGGCTGAATGCTAAATACCCTTACCCTTACCCTTATGCATGCTAGGATGTTATAGAGTTAGGTATTTATTTTGCCCTACAACTTGTAGTACAAGTTGTAGGCTACAACTGCCCCCTCTCCCTCGCAACGGTGCTAACAACTCCTGGTGAATCATTGAAGACACTGTCATATTTGTCCACTTAGAAGTTCTGGGCTAAACCTTAGGACCCAACTACGTTGGGGTCGGCTTCCAGTCTTACTGGATACAGCTAATACCAGTATTTTACATGTAGGAACTTGGACCATATTATAATGTAATGTAAGGAATATGGAGAGTTTGTTGGGTCATCAGTTCATTCAGTGTGATGAAGGATGGGCGATTTGAAACTTTTTGTAATATGCCTAACAAAACTGTTGATTTTCAGGTATCTTTGAATAACATTGTAGATTGAAAATCGTATCAGTATCTAATTAGTGACAAAGGAGCTCATGGCTAAGTAATAACAGTCGCACGGGTCGATCCATCAGGTTACGCTACGCTTGCCGCGGTCGGTCCATGGATGGGTGACCATCTTTAGATACCAAGACCCTCCGTGCCTCGGAACAGAAGCCCGAAAGTCTGACAACCAGTCTTACCAAGGGGTATCGTATTACCCAGTAACTAGGTTGTGGAAATATGGAGGTCAGATAAGCAGTCGCTCCATGTAAAATACAGGTATTCAGCTGCGTCCGGTTAGACTAGAAGCTGACCCCAAGTTAATTGAGAAAAGGGTAGGCAGATGAGATAATCTAAGTGACACTTCAAAGGTTAAATTTTTGGTAGAAAGATTGCCCTTCGAGCATTTCGCAATTTTCATTTTTGCAAATACGCAAGAATTCGCGGGCTACCACAGCGTATAACCTTAAGAAGTGTACTGTACTCATCATTATGAACAACTTTTTTTATGGGACTATTAATCACATCTCCAAAACTGGCTACACTACATACTTCACCATTCGTATCATCACCAAAGAGACCTAAATGTTGTAGGTTAACGGTGGTCAGCATAATGCACGAGTAGACTTGTCCCCCGACAGTTATGATAACGATTCGTAGCGGGGACGAGCCGTAACCCGTAAACCACTATCGTTTTCCTTCGGTGTCAACAGATTTTGAAGAGAGATGAAAGGAAATAAAATAATCCAAGTTGTTAAATCTTTCCAACCATTTTAGGGTTCCGTATCTCAAAAGAAAAAAAAACGGAACCCTTATAGGATCACTTCGTTGTCCTGAACTCCTGACAGATTGTCTGTCTGTCTGTCAAAACCCTTTTTCTGAGGAACGTGTGAAGTTATCAAGTTGAAATTAATATTCAAATACGTCATGCTCAAATACGTAAGTCTATGGTCCCTTGGAGCACTAAAAAAAAACAAGCTTCTAAGTCAACGCAATAAAAAAATACGGCCATTTATGAGACTTATTTTGATATTCGCAAATAAATCAAAACCTACAGGGCACCCGTTTTTTTATTTTTATTATTAATTTGTTGTTATAGCGGCAATAGAAATACACAATCTGTGAAAATTTCAACTGTCTACATAATACGGTTCATGAGATACAGCCCGCTGACAGACAGACGGACGGTCAGCGGAGGCTTAGTAATAGGGTTCCGTAGTCCTATAAAATAACATTTTGTTTGACTGTGGTGATTTGATAAAAAAAAAACTCACTTGGAAAACAAAGTCAACTCTCGACCATTCCTCATACTTACTTACTATGTTAGGCTCATAAAAGTTTATGACGAACCGCAATACGCTATGCACAAGAATAACTGCAAAAGTGCAGTTAACATGCATTGCAATGTGCAGTCGAAATGCAGTCATGCAACGAGCACCAGTGGTTTTGTAGTGCTCACTATGTATTTAAGCCAATGTAGGCAAGTTGTAAGTTGGTCTATTGGCACGTGCTTCTGTGTTGTGTGTAGAATATACATGCGAGATTAGGAAGAGTTCTAATCTAGTTTTAATTGTCGTATTCCTTGAGCTTTAGACTTTACTTTTCAAGACTTGTGACACCTGCCAACCCATCTTCTTCTCAGCGTATAGTAAAAGAGCAAAATAAAAGCAAATAAGAGGGCTTAGACAAAGTAAGATTTGATTAGCGATTACGCTAGTAGAAAAGCCAAAAAAGCCAAAACATTATGGGGTTGACATAAGCTACTGTATATACGTATATACCCTAAATTATATATAACCTAAATGCCTAACCTAACCTAGTGCCAGCTGTTTTAGAACCCAACGGTTTGGCACGCGACGATGGAAAGAGACCTGATGGAATGACCACAATGCCTTGGAAGTTAGGTCGGTCTTTGGTATGGGACGCAACGTGTGTCGATACCCTTGCGCCATCCCACCTTCCTAGCACGGTGGGCTGTGCTGGTGCGGCTGCTGCGGGTGCGGAAAACCTCAAACGGCGAAAATATTCAAATATTTTTGGGAGTTATATTTTCGAGCCGTTTGGGGTTGAAACACTAGGGCCATGGGGTCCGAGTGCCCACTTAGTTTTCCAAGACATCGCTAAGCGATTGGTCGACTCTTCACGTGACCAGAGGGCTGGCCTATTTTTTGGCCAAAGAATCAGCCTTTTGGACACTTTTCCTATTGACAGCGATGCGGACGAATTTTTTGATGCCCTATGATCCTATCCCCTCCTTTTTTTATACAATGCACATATTATTATTATAAATCTGTGTTAGTTTATATATTAAACAAAAAGAAAATTTTACCTAAATTAACTTTAAGTACCCCAACAACCTGTACCGTTGCATTCACCCAAAAACTTGTTTTGCGTGCGTTACAGTGTGTGCTGCCATTTAAAAACAGCGATTTTTCACACAAAACAAAAAGTAGTTTTTCAGCAAAAAAAAAATACTTTGTTTGATGTACAGAATTCTTAGGTGATGGTTATAATATGATGGGTCTTTTTACACCATTTTCTTTTTTCTGTGGATGGGAAATCATCAAATGACTTCTCCCGCTCTGGGCGGAGCGGTAGGGTATGTCAGACTTTTTACTGACTAAAACCCACCCGTGTTCCTTCAGTTGCCTGTGCCAGGGCCACGGTATCTCTTTCGAACAACCCGCGACGCCGGCGGCAGTTACCGCTCCCTGACTCATCATTTCCCAACACCTCAGCATGGACCACACCCTCCTTGATTGATGGCTGACAGCTGAATGGACACCATTAAGGTCAACTGTTAAGTTAGACGATTGTTTGAACTTTGAATGAGATGTTCTTAGTAATACTTGAAATAAAGTAACAGAAATCAAAGTCAAAAGTTATTTGTTCCTGAGAATCAGCATTTTTCGAACGTCAAAATTACATAAGACAGCCCCCACAAATCGCCCGCCCTTCACCACTTCATAGTGCTTTAGCTGGGAAGAAGAAGTGGCACAACAAACTCCCCAGCAGTACAGCAAGCCTGAAAGGGGTCTTAAAAAATAGGCCGAAGTACGGCTATTAAGGTATATGGGGTATATGAAAGAGCGCTATTTGCACATTCTCAAACATTTTTTTTCTTTTTTTAGGCCGCATAGTTTTCGAGTTTTGATGAAAAATTAAAAAAAAAAATACCGTTCCCCCCTTATCTTCGAAGTTTGCATAGAGTCTAGTAGTGGTCTCTAAACAGCACACTTTTTCAACGTAACGGAACCCTCGGTGCGCGAGTCCGACTCGCTGTTGACCGGTTTTTTTTTTGCCTATTTGTTTGGTTATGCTTATGGCTTCTGAAAATGTACAAAAGATATTAAGGTTAGCTCAGAATATGAGGAGTCTTTCAATTCAACCAGTTAGTCCTTTGCAGGAGAAAAACCCGTCCAATATTAGGGTGATCGATCTAGGATATGGAAGGATTATAGAGCCGTACCGGATATGCATCCTATAGTAAGCAATGGAAAAAAGAGGGGCTTGTGCAGTTGTGGCTAAGTAATAACAGCCGCACCGTGGATGAGTGACCATCTTGACATACCAAGACCCCTCTGTGCTTCATGAAGCCGTTAGTCCCGGCTGTCATTCGTGAATCTTTGACAGTCGTTACGGGTCGTCAGAAGCCCGAAAGTCTGACAAGCAGTCTTACCAAGGGGTATCGTATTACCCAGTAACAGGGTTGTGGAGGTCAGATAGGCAGTCGCTCCATGAAAAATACTGGTATTCAGTTGCATCCGGTTAGACTGGAAGTCGACCCTAACATAGTTGGAAAAAGGCTAGGCAGATGATGATGATGAGTAAGTAATGGAATTGTGGAGCAACGGGTGATATATATGGATGGGCATCTTTTAACGAGGTCACCTCCAGGTTTTTTTTAACTCCCGCCTCACCGGTGAATCTTCTGGCGGGGTTAAACTGCATTCTCGACACTTTTAAAAGTCAATGCTGTGCTGAACACGTTGCTGTTTCCAAAATAATATAAAACATGAACTAAAATGAAATGATTAGTTTCCCTAATTAGCTCACAAGAGAAATATTGCAAATACATGAGTTTTCTTACTTCCGGCGGTCGCGAAGTGGATCAGCTATGCTGCCAATTACCGTGACAATATAAGTGCATGTACCAGCCTCGTTCCCACGACAGTCTGCCGGGGAACATACTCATTTGGTGCTTAGACTGAGCTAGGTAGGTATCTAGGTTGTCAAGAACTGACATGAGAATAATGCAAGATGGTGTAGAGGGGTTTATGGATTTCATAAAGTACGTGATATGGTGAATGTTCCTGCGAGTCTGATTCGAAGGTTACATGATTTTATTTTCAGTTTTGTGTGTGGTTTCTGACTAAATAATTAAAAGCAAAAATGGCGCGATTTTAATTTTTTTCGTGGCCATCTTTAAAACATTATTAATTAGATCGGCATAATCATCATCTGGCTAGCCTTTTCCTAGGGTCAGCTTCCAGTCTACTAGTCAGCTGATGTCTAGTATTTTACATGGAGCGACTGCCTGTCTGACCTCCACAACCCACTTACTGAGTAATACGATAACCCTTGGTAAGACTGGTTATCATACTTTCGGGCTTCTGACGACCCGTATTGACTGTCTAATGACAGCCGGGACCAACGGCTTATCATGCTTTATTAAATGAAACCACGTATTCATATTCAGTACTTACATGATTCTGGCCTTCCCCTTTTTTTTTGTGGATGGGAAATCATCAAATGACTTCTCCAGCTCTGGGTGGAGCGGAAGGGCTTGTCAGACTTTTACTTACTAAAACCCATCCGTGTTCCTTCAGTTGCCTATGGCCACGGTATCTCCCTATCCCTGCGCTCAAATTTTTCGTCAGTTATTTAAAAAAAAATCTGCTGTTTCCTACAAAAGTGCAATAACTACGCAGCCAAAATGTGTGGAACAGCAATTTTTTTTTAATAACTGACGATAAATTACAACACCCCCTGATCAGAATCATACACCGAATACGTGGTTTCAATTAATGTGGTAACTTAATCGCCACTCTGTATAGATAAATAGAAAAAAAAAAAATTAAAATATTTTTATCATAAATTCGAGTTCCAAATATCTTCTCGGATTGCATTTGTAGAAAAATCATTGACAGGTTTTTCTAACATTGACTAAGGTTTCAACGATGACCGCGGTATAAAACAAATTGCGCCACTTCTCAGTGATATGCATCATAGTGATTTGGTCATTCTCTTTTGCCTCAGCCTACAATGTTCCCACTGCTGGGACACAGGCCTCCTCTCAGTGAGAGGGTGTGAGCTGTAATCCACCACGCTAGCCCTAGTAGTAGCAGCTAGTAGATGCCACATGTGTTCGAATTTTTGGATCTAGTTTTTAAGTTTTCGAAGAAAATATTAAAGAGCCCTATGTTTTTCGATGATCTAGGTACCCATTCTATGAGGCGGTAAACGCACAAGGTACTTATTTAACCATGCTGTCCCAAACTCGTTGGTTAAGCCCACATTCCTTCAAACCATGGTAATGCTACAGTACCTCTCTACCTCTAGCAAATTACTCTTAATGAGACAAATTCTTTCCAACAATTTGATCCCAGATGTGCAAGCTTACTTGGACACTTCAACAGCAAAACATCTGAACTCCAGAACCGCTGCAGGCGACAATCAACTCTGAACTAAAAGATTTAAGGTTGAAGGTTCTGTGAAGGGTTACAAGTATGAGATAGGCTCGGCAATCTTACACAAGAGGTATTGGGGTCACAGAATAAATAGTTAAAGCTTGCTTGACGCCAAAATTGTAAACAAATATGCCCGAACTAAATTTCGCCTGCGGCTTCGCTCGCGTGGAGTTTGGAATTTATCCCACAGGATCGTACCACCAGTTCCAACCTAGTTCCACCTGTGTGCCAAACATCGAAACCCGTTCAGGCGGTCTTTTCTGTAAAATTCTCACCGTGAAGCTTAGGCAAAGTGAGCTTAAAGTAAGCTTGTATGGATCAGAATGTTGGGCCACAAAAGGGATGAATGAAAGGCAATTGCATGCAGCTGAGATGAGAATGCTAAGAGGGATGTGTGGTGTTACACGAAAGAAAGAAAACACATTTATTAAGCACAGACTAAATTAAAGAGGCACACAAAATAATAACAGCAGATTAAAATAGCAACAGTAAAAAATAAGTAAATTAAAAAATTAAAACAACATTTGTGAAAACAACAACAAAAAATTACTATGTAGGAATGGATACAATAATAAATGAGTATGTAAGAGGAAGTCTGAAAGTGACACGAGTGACTGGAAAGTTGTGTGGAAATCGGTTGTCATGGCATGGGCATGTAATGCGGAGGAATGAGGAAAATGTCGTGAGGAAAGTTTTGAGTATGAATGTGGATGGCTATACGAGTAGGGGAAGACCAAAGAAACGATGTTGGACTGTACGAAAAATGATATGGATAGAAAGAGAGTGACTACCGAGATGACGACTAATAGAGAAGTTTGGAAGAAAAATACATGTTGCGCCGACCACAAATAAATTGGGATAAGGGCAGGAGAATGATGAATGATGCTGATTTGACATTATTGACAGCTCACCTAAGTAGCAAGAATAGCACCGCAGCTGTTAAGGCGTGAAAAGGTACAAAGGACACAGACAGAGGACTGACAGACAGACAGAGGAACAGAGTTACAGAGGTACTTTCGCATTTATAATATATGTACATGGTATGAATTGGTCTTGTGAGACACCTGCGTGCAGTGGGAGCAAGGAGTGTCAATATTTATGACATTCCAATAACAGACCTTCGAGGTCGTTTGAGGACTAATGACTCATTCATATCTGCTGCCTTTCGTTAGCATTCTGCCACAGATATGAACATTGTTATATTAATTTGATTAGGCCCGCGATTATTGTGATTTTGAGTGAGTTAGGAAAATCGGGTGCTGATTAGCTGTACGGGCTGTACCTGTACGGTAAATAGTTTTGCTCTTTGCTGTTCAATCAAAGGTTGTCATCATCTGCCTTTTCCCAACTATGTTGGGGTCGGGATCCAGTCTAACCGGATGCAGCTGAATACCAGTATTTTACATGGAGCGACTGCCTATCTGACCTCCACAAACCAGTTACTGGTAATACGATACCCCTTGGTAAGGACTGGTTGTCAGACTTTCGGGCTTCTGACGACCCGTAACGACTGTCAAAGATCCACGAATGACATCCGGGACCAACGGCTTAACGTGCTTTCCGAGGTACGAAGGAGTCTCGGTATGTAAAGATGTTAACCATGAACGGACCAACCGAGGCAAGAGTACCTTAACCTGATCGATCGACCCTCCTTAGCCACAAGCTCCTCATTCAAAGGTTGTCTGGAAGATTTTATTCCTAACTATAGGGATCAAATTCGCAAAACACATATAGGTACTTACACACTTCCATATTCATGTAGATATAATAAAATGATAATAAATAAATAAAATTTATTTAATAATAAAAACGTTTACAAAAAGTGTACATTTAGCCTAACAGTAATAAAATTTTCCTATACAAATAAAGTTCATAATAATAAACTAAAGCTAAAATATTTTTTATTACTGGTGCAAGTACTGGGTTCGGAGTTAAAACAATAGGTAGCGACCCGCCCGATCTAGGTTTAAACAAACCTGTGTTTCAGGCCATCACTTGTACAATTAAATTACATTGGACATTAAAATTTTAAGTAAAACTGATAATAATCTATTGACAACTATGAGATAAGCATATTTGATAAGTACATAAATACCTAAAACTAGCATAATTATGTAAATACACAAAAGTGAACTCACACTATTCAAGAGAACATCGCCATTATCTTTTGCTTAGTCATTGACGAAAACCTTGAATCCTTAGGACCCGCTTTCATCGTTACCAATAATTACTTCCTTTGCTCAATACCTAGTTTTGTAAACTAATGAGCTGATTTCTAGTACTCCTAAATGACCGTGAAAACCGATTTCCTTTTTATCAGAGGTGAACGAACTGCAGTTTGCTCTAGTGAATGAAACAAGTCTTGTTGTCATTCACTTCGCTTATCAGATCTAGAGAGGTACCATTCTAACTGTGATTTTGATTATGAATTCTAAACGAAAAGGAATAGGCTTGAAATTGTCGAAGCAGTGATAGATATCAGGGTTTTGTTTAATGTATGTGATCTAGTGAGAACAGTACAAAGGTTTGAGCACTGTTTTGTAAAACCTTTGACTAAACTAAAGTAATACCTATTATAAAACACTATCGAAACGGGTCTTATCGCGATATTCTTTTTAACGAGGTAAACAGGTACCTACTTGTTTCCCGACGTTTCGACCGCCTTGCAGCGATCGTGGTCACGGGAGGACTGATGACAGCTCAGCGACGCAAGTAGGTACCTGTTTACCTCGTTAAAAAGAATATCGCGATAAGACCCGTTTCGATAGTGTTTTATAATGTGTACAAATCGCGAAAGTTTAAAAAGTTTAATACCTATTATGTTCTCAAGTTATGCCTTTTAATCTAGCTGTTAGTAGTTTTAAACACGAAACGAACGAATACAAACGAACTAAACGAATTCACGACTGGCATAAGCACTGGAGGAGACAGGGGTACGGTACGGTCGGGGGAGGGTTGGTTGTTGGCCCAAAACTTGGCCACTTCTATGTCATCGGCAGAGGTCGCTATGGCTGCAATTTTTGGGGCACAGTGGGCAGGATAGGAGGTTGACATAGTTTGCGGCAGAGCTCCACATCCCACTGCCGTATCGTCGAGGTAACCCCCTTTGCGAGTTTGTAGTTGCATCTTCCCACTTCACTCCAGACTTCATCATCTGCCTAGCCTTTTCCCAACTATGTTTGGGGTCGGCTTCTAGTCTAACCGGATGCAGCTGAACACCAGTATTTTACATGGAGCGACTGCCTATCTGACCTCCAAAACCTAGTTACTGACTCCTTGGTAAGCCAGGTGACAACTGTCAAAGATCCAAGAATGACAGTCGGGATAAATGGCTTATCGTGCTTTCGAGGCATGGGCGGTCTCGGTATGTAAAGATGGTCACTCACCAACGGACCGACCGCGCCAAGCGTAGCTTAACCTGACCAATCGACCGGTGCGGCTGTTATTACTTAACCACGTGCCCCCCTACTCCAGACTTATTAGACTTATTTAAAACCCTAACCTTATATATTATTATTATATTGCCCAACCCAAGGATCCAGTCCAGATCCTCACGCTCAGAACTTCAGAAGTCACGGTTGTGACCATAGCTTATTCAGCCTATAATGTTTCTACTGCTGGAACACAGGCCTCCTCTCTGGAGTGGGCTGTAGTCCACCACGCGGGCCCAGTGCGGGTTGCTAGATGTCACAGGTCTTCGAATTTTGACATGCCGGTTTCCTCACGATGTTTTCCTTCACCGTTTTGAGAGCAGCGGTGATGAAATAATTTACACAAAGGAAAGCACCTGTTCGGGGTTCAAACCTACGACCTACAAAAATGCAGTCGGTACTTCTTAGCTATTATTATATTATTTTAAAAACTTGGTTCAATACTGTCCCCCCCACAGAGCACTGTCGAGCACTAAATTAAGCACGTTTTGATAAAAAAAAGGTTATATTAAACAGTAACTCAGTTGTCTGTTTTTCTGAACAAAAATCTCATTTAGTTTTTGTTTCATTCCGAATTGGTTCAGTAGTTTAGGAGAAATGTTTTGCAATGTAGGTCGATTTGACAGTGGTGCAGATATCGTTATTAAGTTTTTTTTTGCATTTACTAAATTCCGATGTTAATTTTCCTGTCGCAAGATGATCTTTTCAGACTTTTTAATACTTATGAACGATAGAATGGGACAAAGCGGATAAAATAGTTGTCTACTCGTTACAATCTACTTATTAGCAACATGTTCTCAATGACCAAAGAGATTGAAAAGGTATTTTCAGTTTCTTTGGTTTTTGCCAAAATTGATGCCTAACATGACTGACCATCCTGGTTAGCCTTTTCCCAACTATGTTGGGGTCGTTCCATATTTGTTTCTGTAAATTGGTGAAAAAAAAACACTTTTACACGACAAAAATTAATTAAGGTTTAAAACTAAATGAGGTCGGTTTTTGTTTTCCTATCCGACTACATGACCCCTTGCGCCCTTGCGGGGAACAGTGTAGTCACTACACTGCACTGTTCCCCGAGAATGTTAGTGAAACCCCAATTAACACTAGTTCACTATTTCAATATACAAAGTGTAACTTAAATAACGCACAACGCGCAAGGGGTCATTGTAGTCATTATGAACAACTTTTACCATGGGACCAAACCTAAAAGCGTGAAAAAAAATCTGCTGTTCCTTACATTTTGAAGAGTTAAAATGCGAACAATGTATACATTTCACGTTTGTTCCAATAGTAAATGTGGTTCATAATGATGAGTAGGTACAATGACCCCTTAAGAAGTTGTGCGTTATTTAAGTTAAACCTTGTATACAGAGCTAATATTATTATCTATCTATAAGTATACATAAAAGGCAAAAGTGATTGAGTGATGTATCAACGCACATCCCAAACCGCTTTGTCTAGAGATTCCAAATTTGGCACGTAGATTCCATATGAGGCCTAGGGGTGCACTAAGAAAGGATTTTTTCAAAATTCATCCCGTAAAAGGATGAGACGTGTGTCCAAATTTTGTATGAAAAATCTTATTCCTTGAGTTAATAGACTTGAAACTTCCACGCGGGCGAAGCTGCGAGAAAAAGCTAGTCATTACATAAAGTTGACCGTTTACGAACTTAATAGCCCAAATATTGACGGTACCATATTTGTCTTTCCAAAGCCCAGTCAAATATAAACAGACAGTGAAAGTAATACGTAAGCGACGCACACGCATGTAGTGTATTTGGTGAAAATAGTATCTAGCTTATTTTGTGAACCCCATTGTTTATGTAGCATTCATGGGAAAACGTATCGCTTTCTACTGCGGAGGCATGTGGTAGCCGATTGTGAATTTATGCTGAGAGGTCGATGACAATGGTGTGAATAAGGAATTATTTGGTCCTTTCCCGTGTTGTAGGACATACGGCGGTCACTAACGTGCAATAAACTTAAAAGTCAAGTTAAACTTATGGTAAAGTTAACTCCAACAGGTACGAGCTGTATGGACAAATATGTCCAGTTGTAAGCAAGGTTGTACTGATAGCGGAGCGAGGTATGAGCGTGAATTGAGCGAGTAATGAGGGAGAATTTATTAAATGAAGACTGAAGACAGCTGTGCTGCTGCGGAGTTTGTTGCGCCACTTCTTCCCAGCTAAGTTGACATTCCAAATATAGTACTGACTGCTGATTCTCAGCTTAATTTGAATACACGACTTTTGACTTTAAGTGGAAGGAATCATTGAGTATATTTAACGATCATCGTGCAAGTATTTCTTATTACCTAGCAAAACATTGGTATAATTGTTTTTATAGATTAGGTTTAATGTGATGTTTCCTGCGTATATTACTAACTTATTAATCACACGAATTTAGTACGGGTTTTCCAAAGGAAGATGAGAATGATTCAAAAGATTCCATAAAGATAAAATCAGTAATGGAGAACTAAATAATCTTTTCCCGTCATTTTAAACTTATTAAACCACCCATGGATACGTTCGCTAGTAATTTTTAGCTTCTTTATAAAAGAAATCTGGTAAATAGTGTCTCATCCGGACACAATGAAATAGATACGTCAGTTATATGCTCGACGTTCATCTCACAGTATTAGCTCGTTCCATGCATGTTGGGCAACAAGCATGTTAGGTAGGTAAAGGCGGGCCACTTTCTGCCACTTGTGAAATTCTAAAGAGATGCTTTGCCTTAAGTAATATATTATGTGTCTATTTGTCTACTAAGAATTTATCAGTAAAACTGTAAATTCAAGGATGGTGCATTTTAATTGGGTGTAAGTGTGTCATTTGATTATGTAGTGAATTAATTAGTAAAGTGATCACTTGAAGAAGATATTTCATTGAAGAATTAAGTTGATAGTTTTTTTGTTCTTACCAAATATACGACGACCTCATGAATGGTCCAAATTTTAGGCTATTTTAATAAATAGACTGTTATGATTATGATATTCAACGATTTGCATTATAATATAAAATAGGTTCATACAACACTTTAACTCGTTCAATGTAAAGTATAATTAGGGTTTGATTTGGTTAACCATATTAGTTTCTATAGAAAACTTTACAAATAAGCAATGAAGATAAAAGAAAATAACAGGCTTCTTGAAATTTAAAAACGCCACCAAAATTAAAGCAAATTGGCAACAAATTCTTCACCTGACACACATAATGACTGTGGTATTCCAAAAGGAACTATGCTCTGACCCATACTAATTTAAAAAAATTTAAATTTCTACAAATATATTTTATAATTCATCAAAACACTTACTGCGGTATTCTTCAAGGCGCTATACTTTGCCCCAAACAAAATTTCCAAGATATTCAATAAAACAAGATATAAAATAAATAATTTCGAGTGTAAATCAAGCCTAACACAAGTCTATTTGTCGACACGGGCACTTTTACTTGCATTCCACGGTGCCGTACCGGGAACTAAGATAAGTACACACGACGAGAAATATCAAGAGCTATCTATACATGTCTAGTATAAGCTGACCTCTTACGAAACTCAAACTCAAAGCAGTTATTTCAATCAAACCAATTACAGGTACTTATGAATTGTCAAGGAGTCGATCAATCAAAAAGTTGCCTAATAGTCGCCCATTCCAAAGCGTACTGTACTCTTTCAAAACAAAATATTGTTACAAATTAGGTTTGGATCGCGTCCTATTGCATAAGATTATCTAATATTGTTTTTGGACAAAACATATTTCAATTAATCACATTATAATTTAATTTTGACACTTTGTTATTGTTCGATATTTTACCTAGGCATTGTATTTTGTACTTAATTCAATTTGTACGCCATAATTGCCAAACATGTTCGTACATTTTCATAATTTATATACCCTGCATACCCGACTAGTCGGTGTGTAAACGCATGTTTTTTTGACAAATAAAAACATGCGTTTACACACCGACTGTACTGTGTACTAGACGGGACATACGGGATTTCCTTATTGAGATGAAGAGGAAATATCGGAAATCTTATCCTATGGAGTGATAGGGGCCGGTTTTACTTTTTAATTAGCGTTTTCTCCTTAGATGAGATGTTTTGTCAGGATGGTTGTGGTTTCTGAAAGGTACTTTTTGTGGGATTCGTAGATTATGATACCATTACAGTCAATGATACTGTAAGTAAAAACACGCAGACAGGTTACCTACCACATTATTCAGTGGATGTAGGACGGCATGTCGTATTTATTAATAGAGTGAAAATGAGAAAACGAATTTTCCCAGTTGAGGGGCCTAGATACCTATATCGAATTTTCGGCCCCGTAAACCCCTATTATTGCAACTTTCATCAAAGTTCATATAGCCGTTTTTGAGAACGAGATTACAAATAATATTTAACGGTTTAAGACATTTATTTCTTAAAAAGAATACAATTCACTTAATATGAGAAATACAAGATAATCTTAAAACTAAATATGAGAATTACAGAAGAAGGTAGGTACTCGTAAATAAATAAGTTAGATAGTAGACGAGCACTTTTTACAGTGTAAATAATATTTATGTCAATCAATCTGCCTAGCATTTTCCCCACTATATTGGGGTCGGCTTCCAGTCTAACCGGATGCAGCTGAATACCAGTATTTTACATAGAGCGACCGCCTCTGAATCTGACCTCCACAACCCATTGACTGGGTAATACGATATCCCTTGGTAAGACTGGTTGTCAGACTTTTGGGCATCTGACGACGCGTAACGACTGTCAAAGGTAAGGATATGTTTATAAAAATATTGCACATTTAATCTTAACCCCTCAAGTGTTATATGCACCCCATGTCTGCATAAGGAAAAACCTTTAAATAGTAGGTATATAAGCTTATATCGCATATATGTATATAAACGTATTTTCTTTCTTCGAAAATAAACGTATTTTCTTTCTTTCATATATAAACGTAAAAAAACATCATCCGATGGAAAACCAATCATCATCAGTAGTTGTGCACCTATGGAGTTCGCAGCTAACACCCCTCCCCCCGCGTGTCAAATGCACCCCATGTGTGCATAAGGACAAAACTTTACATAATAGGTATATAAGCTATATATAACATATATACACCACTAATTTTTAATTAGTACAAATACTTAAAGGGCTTATGAGGAGGTCTTGTTATTATATATGTAAAGTCTCAATAAATCTATACTTCTATACTAATATTATAATCTATACTAGTATTATAAAGAGGTAAAATTTGTATGTAAGTTTGTATGTAGGGGGTAATCTCCGGAACTAATGATCTAATTCTAAAAATTTTTTCACTGGTAAAAAGCTACATTATTCCTGAGTGCTATAGGCTATAAATTATATTTATATCATGCATATTAGCCGAGCTATCACAAGTTTTGTCTAACAAGTCGGAAAGAAATACCTCTTTAAACAGACTTTTTTGCATGCGCTGCCTAAACGGTTGTTTATAATTGAGAACAATGTATGGCAGTCTGGTCTGTCTTAAATAATTCTACAAAAAAGTCTGCGACACCATATTTCTATCTTTTATATTTTATCTTTTATACATCTTTTATTGTTTTAAAAAAGTATTTTTTAGACATACTTACGTTTGGATGATTATTTAAACAACAAAACATTAATCCTTATCAAAATAAGATATTTTATGATCACAAGGACATCATGGAGATAATATTTGGCCTTTACAGTATGGCAATTGGTCATACAGTTTCGGAGATAATATAAAATTACTAAAACGCAAAATAACTTTAATTCATACCGGTTCCTCTTGAGCAAACATGTTTAGAGCGGACGTTTTATCAATTTACCCATAGATGGCGTAGTGCAAAATGTCGGTGGAATACAGCGGAAGAGTTTGTTTTTTTGTTGGTTTGTTTGAACGCGCTATCTCTGGAACTACCCCAGTTGGATTTGAAAAAATCTTTTTGCATATAGGCTATTTAACATCACGCTAGGGCCCTTAGGAGCCGAGCGCGAAGTAATAGCGCGGGCAGGCGATGCGGAAGGATATAGGCTATTTAACATCACGCTAGGGCCCTTAGGAGCCGAGCGCGAAGTAATAGCGCGGGCAGGCGATGCGGAAGGATATAGGATATTTAACATCAGGCTAGGGCCCTTAGGAGCCGAGCGCGAAGTAATAGCGCGGGCAGGCGATGGGGAAGGATATAGTATATTTAACATCACGCTAGGGCCCTTAGGAGCCGAGCGCGAAGTAATAGCGCGGGCAGGCATTGCGATGCGATGCGTCGGGGTTGGTGGGTGGGGGGTACAAGAAATTTAACGCGGACGAAGTCGCGGGCAGAAGCTAGTAATATTCATTCCTAAGAGTCGTAGCGTGATGTTAAATAACATAAAACCTTCCTCAAGAATTGGGCTATTAAATGCAGAAATAATTTTTCAACTCCAACTGATAGTTCCAGAGATAAGCGTGTTCAAACAAAAAAAAACAAAGAAACTCTTCACCGTATTATATTACTAGCTGATGGTGCCCGGCGTCCGCGTCGCCTGTGTGAATTTCATGTCTCTAACTCCAGTGGTATAGGCTGTATGAGCCTGACTGTTTCATACAAAATACCATCCAAATTTTCGACATTTCCGGTAAATTTTCGAAAAAAATCTGTCGTACAAACCATGTCCTGACAATTTACAAACACAACCATAAAATAATTAGCCAAATAGGTGCTACCGTTCTAAAGTGAAGCTCGTATTCGACAATTGATTTTTATTTATACAGAGTATCCCTGAAAGTATGGCTGCATGGATCACGAATAGGGGCCTGGGCAGGGTCATTACCAAACTTTTTAACCCTGAGAATGTCGGTGCAATTTTGTTTTGAAACTTGCTCGAAAATTGAGTATTAGTCTTGCCAGACTGAACGCTTTGTAGTAAATGTTTTTTTCTTATCAAACACATGTTTTCTAGCTGCGTAAAAGTATTACCACAAGAAAGGCCCACTCTTCTACAACGTCATGAAAAAAAAAATTAATTGACATCCCTGATAGTTTTTTTTAATGATTTATTCTCTTTCTGCATTACGCGAAGTGATGAAAAAAAAACAAAAAAAAATTTGGTTATAACTTTTGCACCGTAAAAAATTGCACCGACATTCTCAGGGTTAAACAGTTTGGAAATTACCTTGCCCTCGGTTATTCAATTTGATCCATACTTCCAGGGAGACCCTGTATAGATTAGTATGGATATTATTATTAACACAAACGGGATATTTACCATGTTTACTGTTATATTCGAGTTCCCGATATTTCGGCACTGTTGCAAGCACCATGATCACGGATAAACTGAAGTTATTGCGGGTGGGTGACCAAAAATCAATCAATCAATCTGCCTAGCCTTTTCCCAACTATGTTGGGGTCAGCTTCCAGTCTAACCGGATGCAGCTGAATACCAGTATTTTACATGGAGCGACTGCCTGTCTGACCTCCACAACCCAGTAACTGGGTAATACGATACCCCTTGGTAAGACTGGTTGTCAGACTTTCGGGCTTCTGACGACCCGTAACGACTGTCATAGATCCACGAATGACAGCCGGGACCAACGGCTTAACGTGCTTTCCGAGGCACGGAGGAGTCTCGGTATGTAAAGATGGTCACCCATCCACTGAGCATGACAGTTTAAAAACCTTGACCTTGATTTCAAGGTCAATATGGTACTCGTACTGTAAATATTTTTTTTTTCGGCGTCTTATATTTTGCGCACTTTGTTGTTTTCAATAATACACTAAAAAGGGTCTATTGTACCCAAAAAAAAATAGCTAGTATATAAAATCGCCGGGTGCGTTTGTAAAGTGGTTCCGATATTTTCTCTACTAATAAAACTGACTTAATGTAATGTCCTGTCGGTCGTCAGTCAGTGCAAAAACCACTTGCTACTGCCACTTATAAGTGGTATTAAGGGTTATTGATCTAACACTTATGGGTTTGTTTACCCTGCTTATTAACTTTTACTTCACCGTATCATGTGCATACTGTGTATTTACTGGACTTCCAGATTAACCAGTCATACGACGGTAGCAGGTTTGATTATTTTGACGACACGGTTGGCGCAGTGGTTGAGCGATTGACTGCTGCGCAGCATGTCGCGGGTTCGATTCCCGCACGGAACAAATATTTGTACGACCTACAAGTATTTGTTCCGAGTCTGGGTGTTTGCTATCTATAATATGTATGTATTTACAAAAAAAAATGTATATAAGTAGTTTATCAGCCATCTCGTTACCATAACACAAGCATTAGGTTGCTTAGCTTGGGACTAGATGGCGTTGTGTGAAATGTCCAAGGATATTTATTTAGGATATTTATTAGGAAAATTACGATTTTTTTTATTATCGTTGTTAAAAATTGTTCGAGGCTTTGATACCTAATAAGCCTATAATGTTCCCACTGCTGGGACACAGGCCTCCTCTCGCGGGCCCAGTGCGAGTTGGTAGATGTCACATGTCTTCGAATTTTTGGTTCTAGGACATGCCGGTTTCCTTACGATGTTTTCCTTCACTGTTGTTTGTCTGTAAAATTATCTGTATTAAAATTTGTCAGTTTGTGATTTGATAGTGGAGAAATGTCCCTCGATCAAGGGGCCATACAGCCCCAACACCGACTCCTCAAACAGGATGCAGAAGGTGGAAATCCCAGTGATGTGGAAAGAGATTTATGTACCAGGGGACTGTGATAGGCTAAATTAATTGATAATTGACATAAATATAAAATACCCGATAACTGGCAATCTTAAATCAAAGATATCCAGGAAAGGGCAGGGATAATTACAGCAAGAAGCCTTAAGAAAATATTTATATAGGGTGACTGGAAATTAGTGACCGATACACACACATGATTGAACTCATGATAACAAACAACTTTTACCATGGGAACAAACCTGAAATTGGGAAAATAAATTCAGAATAAAAAGAGAAGTCCTGACTGACTGACTCATCAACGCCCAGCCGTAACCGTTGGTCCTAGAAAGCTGAAATTTTGCACAGAGTTTCCGTTTATAATGTAGACAAGGAATTCCCGCGGGCAATGCCGCTGGCAAACGCTAGTAATCAATAAACATGAAAATAAATCAATTAAATAGGTACTCCTTACAAGTTTGACGACACGTTTGGCGCAGTGGTTGAGCGATTGACTGCTGCGCAGCATGTCGCGGGTTCGATTCCCGCACGGAACAAATATTTGTACGACCTACAAGTATTTGTTCCGAGTCTGGGTGTTTTTCTATCTATAATATGTATGTATTTACAAAAAAAAAAAAATGTATATAAGTAGTTTATCAGCCATCTCGTTACCATAACACAAGCATTAGGTTGCTTAGCTTGGGACTAGATGGCGTTATAACACCAGTGTATACATAAGCAGCAGTGATTGCAATACTTACGAGTCAGCGCTCGCGAGAGGTCGTTGCACTTGCCTTAGTTTTTGTCGACTCCGGCGCAACTGACAATCATCTGGCCCACATTATGTACCAAGAACATTGATGGTCCATGTGCTTGAGATGATTCATAGCCTGTTGGGTTTAGATTCCAGTTTAGCATGTAGATTTTATCGAAACAATTTAGTTTTGTCGCCCATTCTTGTCCCTAAAATCTTGGGTCAAACTCTTTGATTATTCAAAATTTTAGTATCAAAAAGGGACAAGATTTCATGTGGTTGTGACAAAAGTTTAGTGGTTTTTAGAAACTGTTTCGTTTTCCAACTTCAACTAACGCCTGCGCGGTCTAAAAGCAAGTATTATTTTGGTTATAATGTGAGCACCACGTGTAAGTAAGATGTTTTCACCATTGTAAAACAGACGAGATGCCAATGTTATTTAATATACAAGTCTATAGAGGTACGAGGAACAGGGTGTAAAGTTCACTCATACTCTAAGAAAATGGAGGATTCTCCGATCAGACGGGTGTTGTGTCTGGTGGGCTACTGCCCGACGATTGATGTCGGGACGATGTATAATATATGCTAGTCACTCGGTAAACTCTAATTACGCGATGCAGGATTTTGCATGACGTCAGTGTGATGCGGAGTTCACATGGGGCGATGTAACATATAATAAATACCTATAGCATAAATACAAGGCACTTACAATAGTGTGTCATAATAGCTAATTATTACAAAAGCCTGCATTTCTTGATAACTAAACAAGCGCCATTTATAACCATCGAGTGTTACTCAAACATACCGAGACTCCTCCGTGCCTCGGAAAGCATGTTAAACCGTTGGTCCCGGCTGTCATTCGTGGATCTTTGACAGTCGTTACGGGTCGTTAGAAGCCCGAAAGTCTGCCAACCAGCCTTACCAAAGGTTATCGTATTACCAGTAACTGGGTTGTGGAGGTTATGTGGGCAGTAGCTCTATGTATAATACTGTTATTCAGCTGCATCCGGTTAGATTGGAAGCCGACCCCAACATAATTGGGAAAAAGCTAGGCAGCTTGACCGCCCGTTGTGTCACCCTATGTAAAATTTCAACATTTATATCTGTAATTTTTATGGTGTGTATAATAAATAGTATTTTAACTATATATCAGATTGATTGAGTGTTAGTCAAACAAGTAATTTATCCTGTGATATGATTGGCACTTGATCGATTTAAGTATGTCAAGTATTGCGGTAGTTTTGTTTTCGTTACTTGGCTACAGGCTTTATACCCAATTTAGAATGAAATAATGAATGTGACATAGTGTAATCCCAGGGATAGATTTACGAGCACGTTCATATTTTATTACTGTCTTCATTGCCAATTTGATTTGGATTCAAACGATGGATTGAAATATTGAATCAATGTAGGTAAATCAGCCATGAGGTAAGAGGTCTGAGCGGTGAGTGAAACAAGGCTGAAGGTAATTTGCAGGATTATCACTAAGCCAAGCAGTTATCGTCATCAGCTTCCAATAATCGGCATTAGCATTCTCCATTGTGCTAATAACAGCGGGTGACATTGAATAATTACTAGTAATGTGTTAAAATACCAGTAATGGGCTCATGGCAACCCACATTGTGTTTTCTAAATATAATTCCTAACCCTCAAAAGTACCTATAAATAGTCTCATTAAAACAATAAATGATTTGACTTTCACTGACGACGACACTTTCGCGTACAAAGTTCAATTATGTACAATAAAATCAACAAGACCCTATCAATTTATAAACTAACCCTGCATAAGGTCAAGCAGAATCTAAAGCCTTGGTTACTGTCCCTCAATTACGACGAAACAGAGCAAATTCTAAAAACTCTTTCGTAATATCAATTCTAGCCAATGAGAGGCACTCAACTTCATCCTTTACTCGCGATCCCAGTAAATTTTTCCTGTACTTCCAATTCAATTTACATATACACACACACACACATACTTCAAGCACACACCCACACACACACACACCACACACATTACACGCACACACACAATCACCACTACAGGCTCATTCTAAACAATTTTCATTTATTTATTTAAGTTGTATTATTTTAGTCTTTTTTTTATTTTTGATTGTTAATCTTATTGCATAAGTTTTCATGGTATTTCCTCCCGGGAGAGGGCACTGGCTCTTGTAACACAGGTTAACCACCTAGCACAAGTGTCAGGGACTTCACATTAATTGTAACCACTTCCTTATGTAAAAAAAAAAAAAAAAAAAAAAAAAAAAAACTGATGATCAAGTTATTTTTGTATGTAGCTTATTTATTTTCAAACAAGATAAAATTTACATAGTATAATATGTATTTATGCTAACAGACAAAGGCCCTATTTCACGATGGCCGAAAAGCCACTACTTACCGAATACATTCAAAAATGGCACAGAATTTGTATGAAATTATCTGCCAAGTAGGAACTTAATCGTAGGTGGTGAAACAAGCCCTTAAGGCCTCTGTGTGTAAAAGATGACATGGCTAGAAAGGTGGTGAATACCGAGATGATGACTAATAGAGAAGTATGGAAAAAAGGGACATGTTGCGCCGACCACAAATAGATTGGGATAAGGGCTGGAGAGTGATGATGATAATACAGACGCAACGTCTGCTGCGACTGATATGCAAACAAGTACCTTATATAGGTGTCAAGATAATAATTATAGCATCGATATTTATTGACAAGAAAGTATTGATAGTCATCAATTAGACGATAATATCGAAGAGCTAAGCGCATTTTTCAATTTGTTAAATGCATAAGAGATTACAATAACACCTCCTTTATCCATCCATACTTGTCCACACTTGTGATATTATAAATGCGGAAATAACTACGTCTGTTACCTTTTAACATCTTAATATCTGAACAGATTTAGATGAAACTACTACTACTACTACTTTTTATCCCGATACTACGTTAGACAAAACCCGTGTGACATTTCCGACCTCTACGTGAGCGAAGCCGCGGTCAAAAGTTAGTAAACTTGTAAACCGCTTTGTATTCTTCAAAATACAAATGGCGCCTATTGCACGTTGCTTGCATGACTAACCTAACAAGACATAAATGTAAGACCTATGACTAATCCGCTAGCTGGTGACTAAAGAAAATGTTTAATATCTCAGAAAGTACATACAGGGTGGAAACTTTCAGCGGGGCAGTAAAGGGAAGTACCTTATCCGTTGCAGCTACGCGAAAATGGTCTTAGGAGACTTTTAAACTTATCTTTTTATTCAGTCAACAAAAAGATCTCAACCGTCACTAAAAAAAATTTTGCGTAAAATTTTCATAAAATGTACGGGAAAAGTTTTTTGCAATTTGTGACTTTTTGAGTACTCCAACGATGGTTGGTCCCATTGAAGTTTTTGATCAGTATTAGAAACAGGATCGATTGGCATCAAAAAATGTTTTTGTGTAAAATGGCTATTTTCTTGCTAACTGTATTTTTTTTTGAAAATCTGTGAGTGGGGATCAAAATTCCATAAAAAATTATGGATAGTCTCCTAAGACCATTTTCGCGTAGCTGCAACTGGTAAGGTACTTCCGCTTACTGCCCCGCTGAAAGTTTCCACCCTGTACCTATAGGAACTTTGACAAAGGGTGATGCGCTAAGGTAGCCCGCGAAATTCAAATTTTCTTACGTTTGTTGCAATTTGCAGGTCAGTGTCAGGTTATATGTTGATTAAATTAAGATTCGCGGCCGTAACTAATAAGGCTTTACAGAATTATAATCATTAGAATCAAAAATACAACTCCATAAGTTATAATTTTATTTAAATTCCATAATGTTTAAAATATATTCATCTATATAAATAAAAAGAGAAGTCCTGACTGACTGACTGACTCATCAACGCCCAGCCCAAACCCTTGGACCTAGAAAGCTAAAATTTTGCACAGAGATTCCCTTTTTATTGTAAACAAGGAATAAGGAAGGAATTCCCGGTAGCAGGTTCCCTTGGGATATTTTCCGACATCCACGCGGGCGAAGCCGCGGGCAAAAGCTAGTCGTATTATAAGATGGTTTTTGAATGTGTCCTTGAGACGTCATCTCTTTTCATGGCTAAGATTATATTATTTCTTCAGCGGTGTGGTCATGGACATGCAGCTTTCATTTGTTTATATTTATGCAAAGTAAATAATGATCGCACATGTTTGTCCGGATGTTACTTTAGCTCTAGTTAATATTTATTTACTGGCTTACCTCAAGGCAGTATTATTGCAGAAATTACGATGTATTTCAATGAAATGTCTTAATAAATCCTTCGTATTTACTCGTAAAATGCGCTTTAATACACTTTAATATTTCCGCCACATTTGATGGACATCTTTAATAGTTGGTTTAACTGCCACAATTTGCCTTTTCATCTCATGTTTTTCGTTTTATTGATTTCCTTTGTAATAATGAGTGTACGTCACAAATCTCACACATCATACTTCCTAGATTTTATAAGTCCACAAAAATACCACGATTGCGTCAGTCACCTTAAAGATTAGACCGTAGTCTTAGGTCCAATAATTCCAGACTACGGAAATAACTTAACCATGCAATAAATTAAAAGGTGTTCTTTAAAAACTTACCCGCACAAAAGGGTTCCTCTTTGGTAACTCATGGTCCACCTCATCCCTGGACTCATCCTCCTCTGCAGAGTTCACCCGCACGCAGGTCTTGTGGATAGTCTGGGGCTCATCCATACCCGCCACTCATCATACACAGGATAACACTATAAGCACTACACTGTCATCCACTTCCAAAGTCACCCCACTAAACTGACACTTTCAAATTCCAATTTGGAATTTTAGTTTTCACTTCACAGATTAAATTCGAATTTATAATTCGATTTTTAATTTTGCTCACTGATTAGAATTTTGGTATTCTTTTTCCAAATTATTGAATTGAATTTGGAATTTTAGCACACTTTAACCACTTTAACTTTTAGTATCCACTGTTATCCGACGCGTGCGCTTTCCACGAGTACCTGTGATAAATGAAATACAAGATTAATTACGTTATAAAGATAATGAGTAATGCTGGTCAAATATTGATGTCATTTCGACCGAGTTTTAGTTTGTTTGTACTTTGAAGATAGCGTTATCTAGCTGTTTAGTAATCTATCCGTGAAAAGTTTATTTCGCGAGTTTCTGACTGCGGCTACGATAAATTAAAACATTGTGAGGAATCTTAGAGTTGATGTTTTGAGATTGCATTCCTGCATTGAGGAAGCGTGATGAGTCACTGTTTCCATGTGAAAATGTCTTTTTCCTTTTGTGGAACCACTGTCCATGCTTAGTCTTAAAATAATAATGAAATGTACAGTCAGCTTCACGATGTGGGTACCCCCCTTGGAAGCACCGGTGTACGGTGCTTGTACATGTATGGGTTATCAGAAAGGTGTGGACAAATTTAAGGGTGTTGTACAGACCATCAAACTGAACAACTTTCTCCATGGGACCAACATCGAAATCGCGAAAAAATTATCAACTGTCCCATACAAAACTTCAACAACTACTCGACCCAAGTGTATGGGACGGCTGATAATTTTTATACGTGATTCTTACTTTTTGTTCTAAATTATTTGTGTAAAAAATTAATAATGCGTCTAATTTGGGACAGCGCTCCTTGATGGGCGAGTCCTACATCCACCCAGCAATAATTACTGGGTGGACGGACAACGCGTTGCGTGAGCTCAGCACAGAACCCGCAACCTACCCACTCAAGTGCCGCTGGCACTTTTCTGCGTCTTCATAATGTGTGAGCTTACTCTTTCTTGTGACTAAGTACGGTGAGGGCAAATCTGGCGATTTAAATCTTTGTGGGCGGGGTTTGACGTAATTAATGTGAAATACTGGTGAAAATGACAGATTTTCATGACGGCTGGTAATAGTGTTCTATGCTTAGGTGGCGGCTGTCTTCTGATGATGTCAAGGGAACCCCTGTCGTATGTACAGTGGGCTGCATCAATTGGGTACCCAGTTGCATTATAGTTGCAACTGACGTATAATAAGGGGTATCAAGACACGAATGTGGGTATCACATGAGTGTTTTAATACCTAATTATGTACAGTTGCATACAAGACTTTATCCATGTTATCAATTCTCTATAAAAAGTTCTGAAACAGTTTTTTGCAATACTAAAGGTGCGTTTCCACTGACGCGGAGCTGGGCGGAGTGGAGCGGAGACGTGCAGGAATCGTCCAATCAAAGACGAGACAAGAGACGCGGTGAGAATTTCAATCATTATGATTGGTCGATTCCTGCACGTCTCCGCTCCGCTCCGCCCAGCTCCGCGTCAATGGAAACGCACCCTACTCGTATCGAACATGGCGGCCGGCGTCACAGTATACGACGTGAATTCGAATAAGTTCTTTTTTTAAATTACGGCGCTGTTGTAGTGAAACGCGCGTGCATTACAATGTTCTTTTTTTGAAAACGAGTTGCATTATGAAATTCAGTACAACATTAAAACACCCGTTTGGATGCTATTATGGTTACCATGGTTACTATGACACTGGCAGTGTTAATGTTGGCAATAAGCTAACTGTTTCAGAAACTTTTATAGAGAATTTATAGCATGGATGTAGATAAAAATTTTAATACAACTGGGGTACCCAATTGATGCAGCCCACTGTGCCATGAACGAACTGCCATAATCCGGCACAATCCTGATGATGATTGAAGCTGCAAAACCATACGATGCCCACTTCTGGTAAAGGCTAACCTGCGCCATTATAGGTATAGGTACAACATAGTAAATTGTTTTCTGTATACAATTGTATAAGGGTTACGAGGTTCTCAACTAATTATAGTAATATGGCGTTTGGTACAACGTAAACTGAGTAACAATGCGTATTGCATAACGAGAGACAGTTTGAGAATTGGGTTTCAGAGCACCATCGTAATAACTTGCCCACAGTTTTCAGAATTGGGAAATAGCAATCATTCCTAAGCTTTTAGCGACATGAGGAACAGGGTGTAAAGTTCACTCATCCTCCATAGAAAAGGGAGGATCCTCCGACCGCCGGGGTCACAAATGTAGTAATAGATAGCGTGTGTGTGTAGGTAGAAATAAGTGAAGAAATAAGTCCCTAATAAACTTTCATTCTTCTTCTTGTTTACTTGGGACTTATTTCTTCACTTATTTCTACCTACACACATACCGCTATCTATTACTACAAGCTTTCTTCGACAATAATACGATAAAGTTTGGTATTAAAAGCGTATGTCATTTTTGCTATCAATGCTATCATACATAGCTCATGTGCCACATCATTCGCTTTTATAAAAACGAAAAATTATAAGTATTTTGGTATGTCGTTTTTATCTCTCTGGTATGTTAATACCAGCATATCTCCTAAACGACTGTAGCGTTTGACGAAAGACAATTATCTTCGTCCTTCGTCTCAGTTTTGCATAACAATAAGTAGGAAAAAATAACAACACGATTGACGTAAATTGAAACGAATCTCATAGCTTGCTTGAAATGTTATTGAACTGGCTTGAGTTTAAATACTTAATTTTTGGGTTGATAATTTTAGAGATTATCCAAGTTTAATGGCTACTAACTTCATCGCATTCTATTGTATCGAAAATTACCACCTTTCATAGTTTTTAAAGCTGAGAAGAAGTAGTGGTACAAATGAGTACCTAAGAGGAAGTTTGAAAGTGGCACCGGTGACTGAAAAGTTGTGCGGAAATCGGTTGTCATGGTATGGGCATGTGATGCGGAGGAACGAGGAAAGTTTTTAGTATAAGAGTAGGGGAAGACCAAAGAAACCATGGATGGACTGTGTGAAAGATGACATGGCTAGAAAGGAGGTGACTACCGAGATGACGACTAATAGAAAAGTATGGAAAAAGGGACATGTTGCGCTGACCCCAAATAGATTGGGATAAGGGCAGGAAAGTGATGATGAAGAAGAAGTGGTGCAGCAAACTCCCACGCAATAGCATTTCTCTCGTTGTATCCGAAACCTGGTAGACGAAATATAGTAGGAAGCCCTGCTACAAGACCTATGAAAACGGTGAAGGAAACCGGTATGTCCTAGAACCGAAAATTCAAAGACATGGGGCTTTTGGCTCAGTAATAACAGCCGCAGGAGCAATCGATCAGGTTAAGCTACGCTTGCCGCGTCAGTCCGTGGAAGGGTGACAATTTTTACATACCAAGTCCCCTTCGTGCCTCGGAAAGAACGTTAAGCCATTGGTCCTGGCTATCATTCTTGGATCTTTGTCAGTCGTTAGAATCTCGAAAGTCTGACAACCAGTTACCAAGGGGTATCGTGTTAGCTAGTAACTGGGTTGTGGAGGTCAGATAGGCAGTCGCTCCATGTAAAATAAAGGTATTACTGCATCTGGTTAGTCTGGAAGCCAACCCCAACATTGGGAAAAGTTTAGGGAGATATTAACATCTACCAACCCGCATTGGGGCCGCTTGGTGGATTACGACCCACTCCCTCTCATAGAGAGGAGGCCTGTTTCCCAATAGTGGGAACATTATAGGTTGATTATGCTTACACCTATGTATGCAGTAATTTACCTGCTTGTTATGTTAATAATTACACTGGTCTACAAAATGTAACTTTTTGTGTGCCTTTCAATTGAATACTTTATTTTTATATTGCTTTAAGGTTACTGTATAGAAAAACAAGAATATGTTTTTTTAATTAGCACTTATTTTACCAGTGGTACCCACGATTTGTCTTGGTTTTTAATTTTAATTCCAAAATAATGGAAGTAAGCAGTTTCTAAACGTTGTGTTATTGAGCATCTTTGGTTAGTAAGGGTCACCTTACCACAAATGTAGCAAAAATTGTCTGCACTATTAACACATTTACGCGACATAACGAAAACTGTAGATTTTTCACTAAAAATGTAAAAAAACGGTAACAATTTCACGTTTTAACTGTTGAACAAAACACAGTCAGCGTTAAACGCAACAAACAAATGTGAAATAATAAAAAATTTCCGCGGGTAATCACTAAATATTTTGAGTTATCATCATTAATGTGATATATATCTGTCGCGCTACCCGCTATTATATTTATATGGCATAAATGCACAATAAGAGCTAACTATGAATTTTAACTTGTATATTTATGTTCAGCGAGTGGAATACAATCAATATGGTATATTTTCATGTAAAAGGCAATTTTGATGTAGACCAGTGTTATTCTTTTGTGTACAAAGACAAGGAAATGTCCCTGATAAACATCCCTGTTTGGATGTTGAAAGTCTTTGATTTTGTCGTCGGGTGGTGTCGTTTATGATTTTGATTTGAGCATCCTGTTTGTCGCACTGTGAATGACTGTAGTAGGTTTGTTATAGCATCAATTCCGTTATGAAGTAGACCTAAATACTATATACCTACTTAGTATCAAAATCTGAAATTATTCGATGTGATAGAAGTTTATGTAAAGATTACAGGAAAAATAAAACGATGTCTCTAAATAGCACACTTTTTCAGAAATCGGAACGGAACCATCGGTGCGCGAGTCCGACTCGCTCTTAACCGGTTTTTTTTAACAGAAAAACTAATTGACCTGTGAATCGAACCCGGTACCTAACGATCGGAGCTTCTTACGAAATTGACATAGTAAGATAAGATAAGATAGATAGACAGTAAAACATGCACATCTCGAGCCTCGAGTCAAACCAATCTCAATTTTTTTCTTATATATGCGTCCAAAATAATGCATTCATCTTTTATACTAAGGGTACTGAACTTCTGAGAAACACAATAAAGACCCTTAAACCCTAATCAAAGGACCCAGTCATGTTCAAAGCGCGCGGAGTTTAGTTATGATTGTGAATCACCTGATTCATTCAGTGATCAGTGTCTAGGTTCTCAATTTGTATTTAGAGCATTACCTTGCTCGGAGCATTGTTGCCCCAGTGGTATCGGCTCCGACTTACTGATCGGAGAGACTTGGAGGTCGTGTGTTCGAAACCAGGCAGTCACTTTACTTTGTGTATACAATGTGGAATCCATCGACGCACAAACGGTCCCCACGTATCCAGTACATCATTCTGAGCCCCCCTATACATATAGAAATTTTTCATCGGTTATTGAAAAAAAAATCTGCAGTTTCCTACAATAATAGTGCAATACCTACACGGTCAAAATGTATGGAAGAGCGGATTTTTTTTTCAATAACCGATGAAAAATTTGTATATAGGGGGCTCAGAATGATGTACTGGATACGTGGTAACCGTTTGCGCGTCGATGTCCCTTCCACCCTGTATAATTTCAACACCACTGCTCTCAAAACGGTGAAGGAAAACATCGTGAGGTAACCGGCATGTCCTAGAACCAAAAATTCGAAGCCATGTGACATCTACCAACCCGCACTGGGCCCGCGTGGTGGATTATGGACCGCTCTCTCTCCCAGAGAGTAGCCAGGGGAAAGGCCATAACTACATACAACAGTTATATACCAAGAGGCATTAATTCAGAATGGTCATTCATACATATTAACTAACTCGTGTAATGACAGAGAATCGTGTGTTTAGTTACGGCAGCGATGGCGGTGAACAGAGAGAGAAAGATGATTATTATGTTACCGTGCAGTTGAGAAGTGGATGATTTGAAAAATGTCTGGCTGTGGTGGTTTTGATGGTTCTATCGGCAATAAATTCATTTACTGCTTCATCCTGTGACGAGTACTCAGTCCATCGATATTATATTATATGAGCTCCTTAAGTTCTGAGTTGAGCTGCACGATTACTGGCAAATGCGTGCACTGACTTGACAGGTCCACTCAATCTGTGTTGAACATCAATCTTTCCTCAAAATACCATTTTATACACGAACCTACATGGTCTTCACATGATCTGACCAAGATTATGTCTGAACTTTAAAAGAGACTGTGACCTCTGAGTTTGCCTTTCTTCTCAGAGTAGTCAATAGAAAACCGACCTCATCTAGTTTTCAAAAATATGATTGACGTGTAAAAGTGTTTGTACAAACCTAAATACTTATAGAAATAAAATCATTTATCATTAGATAGATATTATTTGGCAGTAAAATCTAGAAATTACTAAAGCAACTAATTTTGTTCCTAACGACTTTAAATAGTATTTGTCACTTATGAATGTGCTTGTTTGGGATCATAATTATAGGGACGTGTTTAGTTATTATTATATTTCATTTTTTTAACCGGAAAACTCAGTGTTGTTTCTGTTTTTCAATTCCAGGACTATTCTGGTAACAAAACAGCATAGAAAATCGTCTGGAAAATAGTTTTGTAGCTCTATCTATATAAAAAACAGGCAAGATTTTATTAAAGCTCACTGAAACGATTGGTTCTCCTACCATCCAAGTGATTTTAGAAAACGCACCAACTTTTCCTGCCAGACATTTCTCAAACCACCAACACCACCACTTGCACCGCCACACCACGCTCTGTTTGTCCGCATTTCTACGCGAGGTCGCGCGCACTGGTTCAAGGCTGCGTAATTATAATTAAACGGATTTGTACGCACCCGCTACCTGCGCACACGCATCCATTGATGTACTAGGAATGTTTGGAAATGGTGGAAAGAAAAACAATAGACTAATAGCATATACGCCCATATATAGCATCATATATAGCATGCTATATATGTCGCGCATATATAGCATGTACGCGGACTTATGGCATTAAGTCCGCCTCTGTACATTTGTGCTTGAAGTGTTAAATAAATAAATAATAGCTCAAACTGCAGACTTTTGAGAGAGAATGAAAAAGAAACGTGATTCTGATACCTCGATATGCCTTGTTATGTGACGAACCTGTGACTCTCTAAGGGCCCTATCTTACTAGGACACCAGTGGCGGAGCAACCATGGTCGCACTGCCAAAAAAAAAATACTTGGTTGCGCAACCGACCTGATACCTGGCGAGATACCCACCATAGGCTGTGTATATGTCTGGCAGCGCTGCCAGAAAAATATTGTCCTGGCCTGCCACTGGTGTACTAGTAAGATAGGGCCCTTAGAGATCACAGGTTCGACACAAGGCGTATCGAGGTGTCAGAATCACGTTTCTTTGGCGCAAATGGTTGCGCCACCATAGTGTCCTAGTGAGATATAAGCCTAAAGGAAGTGTTCCATTGTGGGGCAAAGGTAGAGGAGGAGAGAGCACGAATCACCACATTTACTCCTCTTACTCATTCTCAGACATCGCCAGGGAGTACTAAATATATACCTATATATACATTTTTTTTTTACTTTACGATATTCAGTTTTCCTTAATATATTTTTTTAAATAATGAAGGCTGTGTTGGCATCTATTTTCTAGTGCATGACGGAGTTATAGAAATACTTAGTGGTTTTTTTTCCGAATCAATAAATCTTTAATATTGACCTCTATTTTTTAATGGATTATTAGAACCTGCAGTTCTAATCGCATCTTTGAATCTGTTCTTTGAAATTGTCTGCATAATCTTTTTTAAACGGGGCCGCCATTTTGGGCATCAAGTATTATTTTTTTTAATCGGAAAACTCAGTGTCGTTTCAGTTGTATATAATATGCAGCTGGAACCACAATAGGCTATTGTCCTGTTTGTCAACAAAACCCACAAAAAATACGGAAGCAAGTCATCTAATTAATTCCATACACATCTCTTCATGACCACATTTCAAGGCTACACCAAACGTGTGACCTTGCACGTCTTATCTATGGTGTGACGAACATGGCGGTGATAACACGAACGTTCCAATTTCAAACGCGTATTATTCACGCATGAAACGGCTATGTTTTGACGAAGTGTGACAAAATGACGAACTGTAGTATTGTTAAGAGGATTTTTACGTCGTTTTATTTGAATTATATTTTTTTTAGCTTATCTGTGCATTAGCTGGGAATGGGAATATAGGTACTTTTTCTAGAAAAACTTCCGTAAGTATAAACGTCTTGTGATAAGGGTGCTTGATGAATATTCTATTGCAAGCAAAGCCTTTTCTCATGGAGAAAGAGTGACCTCTGGGGATTGATCATCATTGAAATATGAGTGAGGGTGATCGCTATCAACAGGAAAAGTGGCAAAAGGCTGGCAGCATTGCCACGTTGTATGGCAATGTTCATTATATGGCAAAAAATAGCCCAGCCCTCTTTCTGATCACGAAGTTGGCACTTGCGACCCTATGGCCCTAGTGTTTCAACCCCAAACGGCTCAAAAAACGCCTAATTAGATTGGAGTTTTTGTGCCGTCTGAGGTTTTCCGCACCCGCAGCAGCCGCCCCAGCACAGCCCGCCGTGCTAGGAAGATGGGATGGCTCAAGGGTGTCAACACACGTTGCATCCCACACCAAAGGCCTACCTACCTTTCAATGCATTATGGTCCTTAAATCTGGTCTAATTTTACTATATTAAATTATCAGCACCTAAACCTCGCAAATAGATTTCCCAAAGACTCTAAACAAGGATACAGGATAGTACGAACTACAAAATCATCACATCTTACAAACCTCATGTTTTTAGGGTTGCGTACGTCAAAAGGAAAAGACGGAACCCTTATAGGATCACTTCGTTGTCCGTCTGTTTGTCTGTCAGTCTGTCAAGACCCTTTTTTTCAGAAACGCGTAAAAGTATCAAGTTGAAATTAATAATAAATACGTAGGTCTATGGTCCCTTAGAGTTCTAAAAAATCAAGCTTATACCTAAGTCAACGCAATAAAAAAATATGGCCATATATGAGACATATCTTGATACTCGCAAGTAAATCAAAACCTATAGGGTACTTCCAGTATAATGAAATTTGGAATGAAGCAAGGTCTCACACCACAAGTAAAGGAAAAGTCTGAAAATAGTTAATTTGTAATTTTATCATATAAAAAAAAAACGGATTACAATGTTATTAAGTTTGTTTTTGGGATAAATTCTTTTTTCAACTACGGAACCCTTCATTGTGCGTGATCCAACACGAACTTGACCGGTTTTTTTTAGAACAGTGTAGAATATTCTTCGTAGAGGAAAAACCCTTGACAATCGTGTCCAAGGTGAAGTTTTTCCAATTTTCCTTTATTTTTCCTGTCTTGTGTGTGTCTTTTAGAGTACTTTGAATGTGACTTCCTCTTAAAAGTCGTGTTTTTTGTCATCAAGTCGTTGTCCTAAGGAAGTCTTTATTTAAAGAAGTGACAAAAAGGTTTCCTTTGACGTTTTTGTTTGAGTAATGGGGAAGGCGGAGCTCGTGGTTAAGTAATAACAGCCGCACGGGTCGATCCATCAGGTTAAGCTACCTTGCTGGGGTTGGTCCGTGGATGGTTGACCATCTTTACATACCGAGACTCCTCCCTGCCTCGGAAAGCACGTTAACCCGTTGGTCCCGGCTGTCATTCGTGGATCTTTGACAGTCGTTACGGGTCGTCAGAAGCCCGAAAGTCTGACAACCAGTCTTACCAAGGGGTATCGTATTACCCAGTTACTGGGTTGATAAGGTCAGACAGGCAGCCACTCCATGTAAAATAACCAGTACCAGAACCAATACCAGATTGAGCTGCATCCGGTTAGACTGGAAGCCGACCCCAACATAGTGGGAAAAGGCTAGGCAGATTGATAATGGGGAAGCCAACTGTCAAAATGGCGCTGTCGTAGTTCCCGAGACGATTTTATTTTATTTTTGCGAAAATGACTCGTTGTTGTGTTCCTAAATACTCCGAAATTGGAGTCCACTATTCTCCGAAAGACTCTACTTAACATTTGAAGATTGTGGCTTACATTTATTTGTAGTTTTTTATTCGAGGTTATATCGGAACTCAGAAGCATTTAAAAAAAAACTGATTACGAGGAAAGTAGCAATAAGTATTGAAGGTTTTAACTTCTGATACTTTCCATGTAAAATACGTAATATTTATTTGACTTTTAAATAGTAATAAAATATACAAGTTTACACCATTTACACTAGGTAAATACTAAAGTAAATGACTAAGGGCCTATTTCACGATGTCCGAATAGCTACTACTCACCGAATAAATTCAAAAATGGAACAGATTTTGTATGAAATTATCTGCCAAGTAAGTTAATAGGAACTGATCAAATAAATTGTGTTTTTCTATCTATAATATGTATGTATTTACAAAAAAAAAATGTATTTAAGTAGTTTATCAGCCATCTCGTTACCATAACACAAGCATTAGGTTGCTTAGCTTGGGACTAGATGGCGTTGTGTGAAATGTCCGAGGATATTATATTATTATTATATTATTATATTATATTAAATACAAAAACAAAAACAAATACATAATTGATTTAAATTATTTAAATATAACAAAATACTGAAATAAAACCAAACTCAGCAACAACTGCAGTTTTCCATTTAATGAAAAAAAAAGACAATGTTCAAAAGAAATTCAATTGAACTGCCACCTGAATGATTCACTGTACAATTACCCTATTTAAGGAGTTATTACTTCTGTTGCACATTAATTAAAGATAACTAATCATGAATTAATGATTACAAAGTAGCTCAATGTCGTATTCACAAGGCTTCTCTCCGAAGAGGTCAACAAAGTAACATTGGATTAGCGATGACTCTGGTAGAAAAGCCAAAAAATGTAAAATGGGGTTGACATAAGCTAACGAAATGTCACGTGATCATGTAAATCTATATAAATAAAATGGAAAGTCCTGATTGACTGACTCATCAACGCCCAGCCCAAACCATTGTACCTAGAAAGCTGAAATTTTGCACAGAGATTTACTTTATAATATAGACAAGGAATAAGGAAGGAATTCCCGGTAGGACGTTCCTGTGGGATATTTTCCGACATCCACGCGGGCGAAGCCGCTGGCAAAAGCTATAGTGTCTAGATAGAATAAGAAATGAGTACATAAGAGGAACTTTGAAAGTGGCACTGGTGACTGAAAAGTTGTGCGGAAATCTACTTGGTATGGGCATGTGATGCGGAGGAATGAGGAAAATGTCGTGAGGAAAGTTTTGAGTATGAATGTGGATGGCTATAAGAGTAGGGGAAGACCAAAGAAACGATGGATGGACTGTGTGAACGATGACATGGTTATAAATCGGGTGACCACCGAGATGACGACTAATAGAGAAGTATGGAAAAAAGGACATGTTGCTCTGACCCCAAATAGATTGGGATGAGGGCAGGAGAATGATGATGATGAGTTACTAAAGCGTGGTCAATTACCCACTACAGCAGCTATGTACCATAATAATATGAACACTAAAGGAACAGAGAGTGCACTAGTATTTGCGCACACACTTGTGCACGGGTATTCGCAGCCACGCAGACAGGAGAATCTCCTGGCTGCGTGGCTGTGAATCCCCGTTGAGGTTGGCCACCTGCACCGTGACTGAAATCGGTCGGGGGGGAGGGGTGGCGGGATTATTACAAGGCTTCTCTCTGAAGAGGTCTTATTCAATTATGGAAGAATTTGAATCAATAGTTTTAAAATAGCGTGTGAAGACTTAGAAGTGCATTAGGGTCGGCGTTTACCCTTAGCGTGTTGACGTCGCATTATTCAATGGAAGTCTTTAAAGTATATGGTATCATGAGGTTAACTTAGCTGTAAGTTTGGAGTATTCCCATTTGTCCCCATTTATAAGTTCGGGGACAAATGACACGAAAATTCCCATTTGTCCCCACGTGGGGACAAACATGCGGGGACAAATGGGAATACTCCGTAAGTTTCCCGAATATAATAAAATAAAATAAAAATATTCTTGCTATAAAAAACCAGTGTTTTATCTGCGCCTGTGCCAATGAATGCCAATGAGTTAGGCACGTGCCACTCTGGGTATTAATGACTGTCATAAATCGTACGTCAGCGTTAATCACCATTGTTATTCTATGACGTCTCTGCTGACAGTTTCGGTGATTTTAATTGGTATAATATGTATGCTGCGCACAATGGTTACGACTGGTAAAAAGACAGTGGTGGTAGTTTCCTATCCCATTGGAATAATCCCTTAGTTCCCTATAAACCTTAAAATCATTCAAGTTTAAGGCAACCATAACCGAATGATTTTAAACTGAAGATCACTTCTGAACGAGTAGTGTTAATGATTTGGAAAAATATATGTTAAATTAGAGCATTTTTTAAATAATTTATTATGTGAATATTTTAGATTATGTTTATATTACATAGTGTAATTAATTAGTAAAGTTATGTCTAACGCGGATAAAAAACTGAGAGTCACGCAAAAAGGCTCAAGCGTTATAAAACCTTTTAGCTAGTTAGCGCAGTTACCTGAAATCTCTCCTAAAATGTTTCCTGAAATATTTTTGAAGACTCGCTTTGGTGTTGGAGATGATGCAACATTGAGGAGTGATAGTTTATAATATAGTACGACGGGGCTCGTGGCTAAGTAATAACAGCCGCACGGGTCGATCCATCAGGTTAAGCTACGCTTGGCGGGGTTGGTCCAGGAATGGGTGACCATCTTTACATACCGAGACTCCTCCGTGTCTCGGAAAGCACGTTAAGCCGTTGGTTCCAGCTGTCAAGTCGTTACGGGTCGTCAGAAGCCCGAAAGTCTGACCACCAGGGGTATCGTATTACCCAGTAACTGGGTTGTGGAGGTCAGATAGGCAGTCGCTCCATGTAAAATACTGCATATTCAGCTGCAACCACTTAGACTGGAAGCCGACCCCAACATAGTTGGGAAAAGGCTAGGCAGATTGATTGATAGTCTATAATATAGCCGGTCGTCCGACGAGGTCCGCCAGTGTGTAGACGTCCTTAGTGTTGTGTGTAGAAGTACCGACAGTGACATTTATAAAAATTGTGAAGACCAAGTGAGGGTAGATGCACATACCCGCACTTTACGAAGACGTCGCTGAGCTGTCATCAGTCCTCCCGTGACCACGATCGCTGCAAGGCGGTCGAAACGTCGGGAAACAAGTAGGTACCAGTTTACCTCATTAAAAAGAATATCGCGATAAGACCCGTTTTCGATAGTGTTTTATAATATAATATAGTAATCAGCTATAAACCTACTGACAGCGAAAGTAAACGAGTACCAGGTATGCGAGCAGTTCTTTCAACTATACCAGTCCCAACACAACGGCTTCTAGAATAACACCATCAAAAACTACAGTAATAAATTAATACCGGAATTTAAACTTCATATCACATTCAATAACTTCTTCGCCATTGTTTTTAATCATCCCCAAAAGGCATTTAAGTCGAGAATCATGAATATCCATCACGCGGCTAACTGTATGGAGTCCACAGTTAGGTGAGAAAGGGACGGAGATACGTGGAAGTGGTGTGAGGGACAAGGACAGAGATGCGAGCGATCAATTTGTGCATGCGCAAGTGGAGTGTGAAGTTTTAGTAGGGCTGCCGAGGATAAGTTTATTGGTTTAGATTTACTTTTTGGGTGAAGTAGCTATTTTGATCTTTAGGAGGAAATATCGATAAATGTGTTATAAAAAATCCTATGAAACAAATATACTAGTATTATGGTTAAATCAGTTGGATTTTCCATATGTGTTATTTGACTTTAGTCTTGATTTGAGTCTACTGCTTTACTAAAACGGAAACATGTTTACTTGAAACGTTTTCGATAGAAAAAATTCCAAAGTAGCACAGTATATTTTCTGTTTTATACGATTATACGTCAATAGTTCCTTACTGTGCAGTAAAATTTGCTTTATATCGAAGGTATTTAAATATGTCAAGAACTTACTAAGCTAAAAAATTATTTAAGTATATCATTTTGTCATAAATCTACATTTAAACGAAGCGCGTTTAGTTCCGGTGCGCGTGAGAGTCTTCTATCTCGCGCGTGAAACTGAACAGCCATAACGCCATTTCACTTACACACAGCTAAACCACGCTTCGATGTATCCTCTTAAGTGGTGAGACTTGTTACTGCAAACGATTCAGGAATTTGAGTTAGAAGCAAGTCATGTGGCGACAAAAGACAACTTCTTTGCCTGGTCTTTACAAATTGAAAAGTAGATGAAGAACTTTATGATGACTATAATATACTTATAGTAGGCGTATATACATAAATAGATAGAATACTCTTTATTATGTACACCATAGACATTACAAATACAAAAAATACCAAACCTTACACATGCAATGCAAACAAACTGCGCCAATATATGCTTCTGTAATGCCATGGTAATATTACAGAAGCTCTAAAATACGATGAATGAGAAGTAACATAATTATACAACGTGTAATGCTAAATGCGCAAAACCTCTTAAGGGGTCATTATACTCATCACTATGAACAACTTTTACTATGGGACCAAACCTTAAATCACGAAAAAAAAATCAGCTGTTCAGTACATTTATGTTCGCATAATTCGTCAAAATGTACTGAACAGCTGATTTTTTTTTCGCGATTTCAGGTTTGGTCCCATAGTAAAAGTTGTTCATAATGATGAGTACAATGACCCCTTAAGAGGTTTTGCGCATTTAGCATTACACGTTGTATAGTCAAATCTAAACATTGGCAATAACTTTTGACATCCATAACCAAATCTTCCGCGCCAATGAATTACCTCGTCGCTCTCCCAAAAAAAAACAAAATAGAAACAGCAGTAACCTCACGTACCAACCCTCACGTAAACTTGATCGTGCATGACGCATCGCACTCACGGACACTGACACACACACATACAAACACACATTCATGCACACATTACTTCCTGTACGTTTATGGTGTCCCCTTATGAAACGACTTAGCTCTGGTTTGATAAGACTTGCTCTGTAGATTCTGTATGTCTTTCTGCCTGTTCTATAGAATTTTCTTGGCTATTGACGATGTTTTCTGAAGCAAAACTACTGATGAATTGAATTGTAAGCAGCCTGAGCAGGCTTTTGACTACTTATACAATTTTTTGCACGGCTCTTAAAGAATGGTTGGGTTTTGCCAAAGTTCTAAAAATTGAATGGACTATTGGTAGTGCTGTCTTTGTTTTTGTAGGGAGAATAATATTTGAAGTTTGTTCATCAATTTCGACTAGTTGTTTTGTGGAAGCTTGAATATTCCTGATACTTACTGTTTACGCAAGAGTTCTAGCTATGCTATTGTATTTATCCCATGTTACGTGGGGCTGGCGCAACACGTTTTCTTCTTCCATTCGTCCCTGTCAACTGTCACGCTATCATTCACTCCATTCTCTTTCATATCATGCCTCACAAAATACATCCATTTTTTCTTTGGCCTTCTTCTCCGTCTCCATTCATCAATATGTATATTCATCGTTCTTTTAGTCACATGCGTTATCTCCCTACGATACCCCTTGGTGAGACTGGTTGTCAGAATTTCGGGATTCACTCGACCCGTAACGGCGACGTAAAGATTATGATTATCTATTTAAACTCGGATTTACAGCTGATCAATTAACTCCTATGGATAATAATGCCATGCAAATAATTCCACAGTACCATTTGATTGTGCTGAATACAATTCAAAGAATGGAGCTCTCTGACTTAATTTAAATGGTAATAAAATCACTAGAGCGAGCGGAATCACGAAGGGTAAAATTATAAAATAGTCTTTTTGATTTCATATTCACGGTATAATTGAGTGGTGTTCGTATACCAAGCGTGGTGAATGGAATCTGTTCCTCGCTATAGTTCAGAGATTTTAGACTTAACAAAAGATACAGACTTTAAGACTTTTGCGCTTTGCCCAAAAGTGGTAGAAGTGTCCAATAATGTTTCAGCTGTTAAAATTTTCAGGTAATGCGAGGCATGCCTAAATTAGTGTCGGGCACAAACTCAGACTCCGGAAAATTCTCATCAAAAAAGTGACTTCTGACCGTGGAGTTCCGTGATCAATCCCTAGGTTGTGCAAAGTGTTATAAGGTTTTTCAATTTGGACAATTTTAGTATCAGCCTGTAAATTGGATTTGTATGACGTAATATGGCAATAGGTTTGCCCAAAGAAGGGGGCCATGTAAATTACATGGCCCCTTTTTTTGTTTTCTTGGAGAAACCTTCAAAAGGGGCCTGGGCTTTGGGGATAAGACCGAGGAGTGCGGGATCTTTAGCTCACTAAAACCAATCTGGTGGTCACCGTCTGCTCATGTAACACCGTTACCTCTCAAAAGACTGAAACCCCGTCTATGCAACGCCTGTTAGGGCACATCTGTGCGCCGTCTTCCCCGAGGTCACTCAGTGGACGGACCGAGTCCCCACTCTGAGCGCCCATGACCCCAAATTCCCGCTTGCCTTAAAGGATGCAGGAGGGTTTTCAGCGTGTAAGGGGTCGAGGCGGTTGCCTCCACGCTTTCTTCTCCGAACGGGATCAGCCCTATTACATGGCCTTATTTACATTAAAATGACGAAGTGTGGGGCTACTAATCATAGATAACCCTTCCGGGGAATGCAGGCCTGATCTTATGTAATAGATACATACTGATTCGATATAACTAAGTACTCTAGATTCCCATAAAGTCTTCAGTATCAATTAGCATGTTTTTGTTATCGTCTAGTGTAACCTCACAGGGAGGTCAGCAATGCTATTCTGTAAACATCTCACCGTGATAACTTAAGTGAAGTGAGCGTGAAGTGAGCTGTCATTCCACCCGATGCTAGGGATTGACACTACCTATTGACAGCTCACTTTAAGATCACTTCACCTAAGTTTTCACGGTGAGATATTTACAGAATAGCACTACAGGTGCGGTGCGTACTGCTAATGAGTTTCGGTGTTAAGGCTAAACAAAGTCATTCAGGTTAGACTGAAGAAGATTACCTATTAAGTAACAGCTGGTTTGTGATACGATTATTCACTACTGTTTGTATTTAGTTTACTTTCTTTTTGTCATATTTGACACTATACAGTTAGGTAATAACAGCCACACGGGTTAAGCTAGAGAACAGTGGTGGCCCAGTAGTAACGGCCTTGACTGACAACTTGTAGGTCGTGGGTTCGAACTCCGGCAGGCGCTTTACTTTTTGTAAATAATTTCATCACCACTGCTCTTAAAACGGTGAAGGAAAACATTGTGAGGAAACCGGCATGTCCTAGAACCAACAATTCGAAGACATGTGACATCTACCAACCCGCACTGGGCCCGCGTGGTGGATTACAGTCCACTCCCTCTCACAGAGAGGAGGCCTGTGTCCCAGCAGTGGGAACGTCATAGGCTGATTATGCTTATTATGCTATATATATCATCATAATTTATGTTGTTACTTTCGGTGTTGGTTTATTTTGTTTTTTTCCCTCTACTTGACTATAGTTGGTGTGGCATCGGTGACTGAAAAGTTGCGTGGAAATCGGTTGTGCTGCGGAGGAATGAGGAAAATGTCGTGAGGAAAGTTTTGAGTATGAATTTCGTGGCTATAAGAGTAGGGGAACACCAGAGAAATGATGGATGAACTGTGTGAAAGATGACATGGCTAGAAAGGGGGTGACTACCGAGATGACGACTAATAGAGAAGTATGGAAGAAATGGACATGTTGCGCTAACCCTAAATAAATTGGGATAAGGGCAGGAGAATGATGGCTTCACCGTAGTAGATTTTCCCTGAATATCTTGATATTACTTTGATATTAAACAAGATTGCTCGCAGATTCAGGCGTGCCTCTAAAGAGGTTAATCGCACTATATTTAGTGCTTACTGCACGTCTTTTTACTCTTGCAACTTGTGGGCTCATTATACTCAGAAATCATACAGCACCCTTCGCGTTCAATACAATAACGCATTCAGGGTGCTGATGAGGTTGCCTGGATACTGCAGCGCATCAGGGATGTTTGCTAGAGCTCGCGTTGACTGCTTCTACACTGTGATGCGGAAGCGGTGCGCATCCCTGGTTAGTAGGGTGCGGGGCAGCACCAACAGCATCCTGCCTATGGTAGCCGGCAGGCTAGATTGTGCGTTTGTGAGCCACTGCTGCAAGGTTTCGCCTGGGCCTGTCACCTTGCAGCAGTGATGTCACAAATTGTTTGTGTTAATGTTTTACTAACATAGCTTGTAAGTATATTGTTACTAACACTAAGAGTATGTTTACTTGTAATATTATTAATTTAATTATATTAACCCTTTGATTTTAGAGACTGAGATGAAAAATTTTAATTCTTAACGTTTTTACTTTTAATTTCACATGTGCTATGGACTGTTATGGACTGGTTCCGAAATAAATGAATTTTAATTTAATTTCTCTCACTGGTTATTTATTTATTTTATTTTATTTATTACATTCAAGTTGTCTACAAGATGTTAGGTACATAGTTTCTGTTTCAAACATGAACCCTGCTAGGGCACAGCAACATATTTGCAGTTACAGCTAGATTTAATATTGCATACATGACATTAAATTAACCTACATTATTAATTACATAATACAAAATTAATAGCCTGCAAAACCCTCAGAGGGCGTATCGACTGTCCTGAGCTACATAACCTATTTTGTCAATTATATGTGCCTGGCAACTATATAGGTCACCGCCACAGTAAGAGGCACAAATTTTTTGCTCGGCCAGCATGTCGTACGGTCGCTAGAGCAGAGTCGCCGGTGTGTCGGACTCTGGAAGCCCTCAATGCCCTCCTGGCAGTCAATCATGATTGTGATCTGTTTGCCGATGAATGGAGAGAGATAATGCGAGTGTGTCTGAAGTTTTGCGAGAGGAAGTATGAGAGAATTTCCACTGTTATTTATTAAGTATGTAGTAGATATTATAATATTAGTATTGTGTTTCTAGGTTAATTATTGTAATTGGTGTATAACCGTTTTAATTAACTATAAATAAATAAATAAATAAATACATTAAATTATTATGAAATGGAAATTTTACATTGAGTCAATATATTATATTTTACCTATTATTATATGAGTTTATTGCATTATATTATTAATAAAATCAGTACATTATAATTATTATAATATTTTAACCTTCCCAGATCTCAACTCCAGAACTTTCTATGCCCAGTTATTGTGACTAGTGCTTCTGCTTACCTCTAAGTGAAAACAGTGCCATGTAGCAGCTGCCTGACAATGAAAGTCAGTGTTACTGTCAACATCGCTTTCCACTAAACAATACCGAACGTTTCCCATAACAACCGATCGCGAACGCCATTATAGATTGAGTTGCGGTCGCACCTAAGGTTGCCAACCCTACTGTATTAATACTATATTTCTGACAGTAAAAATATAATTGGCGAAACTACTATATTTGAGATAAAAATTATTTATATGTAAACACGTAAAGAGTATTTAAGTTAAAAATATAATATTCTAACCTATCCTAACTATAACTATTAACCTAACTATAACTATTAAAAAACTAAAATATGGCATCGAAAAATTCCTCCGCATCGCTGTCCACTGGTAAAGTACCCAAGAGATTGATGAAAAATTATGATTATAATGTTTTAAAATCACTTATTTTATAAGAAAAAAATATGTTACAAACGAAACGCAGCCGTTATCTGTTTTTGGACGAAACTGGTCAAGTTTCGTTTCAGAAACCAGCAACTTCAGCATTTACTGAACGCATATTTTCAGTAATGAATACAAAACGGCGACATGAGCGCAATTTAGGGCCAGCCGGTCGATTCTGTAAAAATCTCACCGTGAAAACTTAGGTGAAGTGAGTTTGTTTTTGCTAGGAATTGACACTATTGACAGCTCACTCCACGCTCACGTGTGCGTACGCGCAGCGGAATGTTGTTGAATTTAAAGATTTTAATTATGCAGATATTTAGTGTATGACGTCGTATAATTGTGTATGGTAAAAAAAAATTTGTGCACGCAACCATTGTGGAGAAATTCACCAAAAACTGATTCCGCTGGGCGAACGTTGTCCTGGCCGAACTTTTTTTAATCCATAGACTTTAGAAGAAAAGAGATGTGTCCAAAAATTAGTGTGTATTTGTGTGTAATTGTGTATGTATGAATAAAACTAGTGCATGCATAAACTTCGGAGAAATTCAAGTTTCCGCTACGCGAACGTTTGGCCATTAGCTAGTTTTCATATAAAGCGCTTACATAGAGAGCTGTAGATTTTTACGTACGTTGTTTTGAATTTGTTTATATTTGTTTAAAAAACAGATTTAGAAAAAATCGTAGGGCTTAAAAGATAAAAATATAAACGTAAAATACGCTTATTAGGTCTTAGTTCTTAAAGTATGCACTTTGGGGTCTAGATTTTCACGTTTATTCAAACCTTGTAAGTGTCTGCAACATGTTGCCAAGTATCAATGATGTTCCGTTAGTAACTAAAGAGTTATAGGACAAATTTACCATGAACAGATCACTGTTTACAAAGCAGTCAAATATCACGACGTTCTGAAGGAATTGCATGGTAATATTTATGTCAATAATTAGTGTATTCATTCAACTATTCTTATGCAAAATTTCATGTCATTAAATTCAGTAATTAAAGAAAAACAATTATAATACTGACGAAGCATCGAAAACCTACATAACCCGACCAAGTTCGGATGGCTACAAAAAAGCGGCCGTGCAATATATTTAGGTAACATCCCAAAATTTACAGTATAATACCGGTATTGAATTGGTATAGGTGATAACACAATTGTTGTTTCGATATAATTTATAGGTCATTTATTTTTGTACACCTACTTTTTTAAATGTATTTGACTATGACAGAAAGTAGGTACTATTTACGTAGGTACTTTATTTAAGTATGCGCTTGAGACTTGAGATATAATCTAAATATATTATTTAAGACAAATAAAATTCATACAGCTAATTTCTATTGAAGATTTCACGGATCAGGATTCTAACTATAGACCCCTTAGGGAAATTAAATATTTACCACATGTAAGTATGTACTAGTTACTGTTTAGGTAAATATTTATCATATTGTAGCTTATTACACTATTTAACCAATAGACTAGGCATGCACGAGCGTTCCCCTTTGCAACTTTAGTGGATCAAACAATCTAATAACTTAAAAAAAAACTACTTCTTGAATCGATTTTTTTTTTTTATGTATGTGAGCGTGTTCCCCCGCACCCCACCAAAATATGCAGAATTATTTTGTTCGAAGTTCGGTACGCTTAATCCTTTAGTTAAATAGTCTAAGTATTGTAGTTATGAATTGATGAAAAATATTCTTGTGTGAAAAAATAGACAACGCGCTGCGCGCAACGAGCGATAGGCGGCTTCCCGTTTGAAACGGTACTGTCATCCTTGAAGAAAAGAGAGGGCAATATGTTTTCGCGCGTATTCGTTTGCTGTTGAACTTGAACCTGATTTTGTTTCATCCCCAGTCACAAACAAATAAATGTGCAGTCAAGGACAATGTGCGTATGCGCTGTTGTTTTGCTATGCATCGCCAATTCTCTGTAATAATAATATTGACAAAGTGTGTTATTAATGTTATAGTGTAACAGTGTAGCATAACATAATTATGTAGTAGGAATATTGAGTGAATGATAGTGAGAAGCTGATAACAGATACAAGGTAAGATTTTATAATAAATTAATAGCTATAGACTTATTCATTTACGTAGGTAGTTTATTAGGCAGATAAATTATAATAATTGTGTTATGTTAACATTGGACAGACACCATAAACCCATGTTAATATATCTACTGATTGATCTAATTCTATATCTATTTACTTAAATTTATAATAATAAATTACACTAGACATATATTGTAATATAATCGTAATTTCATCATCATTTTCGTTTTTCATTCAAGAAATGCAATTGTTTTATTTTTTCCTAACGCTTGTGTACGCAACTGTACCATATTAATAAATACTATATTGGAAGGTTAAGAACGTTTCTAAGATATATGGCACGGCCGCTTTTTGGTAGCCATCCGAACTTGGTCGGGTTATGTAGGTTTTCGATGCTTCGTCAGTATTATAATTGTTTTTCTTTAATTACTGAATTTAATGACATGAAATTTTGCATAAGAATAGTTGAATGAATACACTAATTATTGACATACATATTACCATGCAATTCCTTCAGAACGTCGTGATATTTGACTGCTTTGTAAACAGTGATCTGTTCATGGTAAATTTGTCCTATAACTCTTTAGTTACTAAAGGAACATCATTGATACTTGGCAACATGTTGCAGACACTTACAAGGTTTGTATAAACGTGAAAATCTAGACCCCAAAGTGCATACTTTAAGAACTAAGACCTAATAAGCGTATTTTACGTTTATATTTTTATCTTTTAAGCCCTACGATTTTTTCTAAATCTGTTTTTTAAACAAATATAAACAAATTCAAAACAACGTATGTAAAAATCTACAGTTCTCTATGTAAGCGCTTTATATGAAAACTAGCTAATGGCCAAACGTTCGCGTAGCGGAAACTTGAATTTCTCCGAAGTTTATGCATGCACTAGTTTTATTCATACATACACAATTACACACAAATACACACTAATTTTTGGACACATCTATTTTCTTCTAAAGTCTATGGATTAAAAAAAGTTCCGCGAGGACAACGTTCGCCCAGCGGAATCAGTTTTTGGTGAATTTCTCCACAATGGTTGCGTGCACAAATTTTTTTTTACCATACACAATTATACGACGTCATACACTAAATATCTGCATAATTAAAATCTTTAAATTCAACAACATTCCGCTGCGCGTACGCACACCACGCTCACTTCACCTAAGTTTTCACGGTGAGATGGTTACAGAATCGCACTGCTGATCTCATAAAAGTAGAATTAATGGTATTTCGAACTTAACCTTAATTTATAGTAGTTATGACTTTATGAGACAACAAAAAAAAAAAAAATAACAAAAAATATACAAGCATTTAAAAGAATTAAATATTTTTGAAACATAAGTTCCTGCTATATTTTTTTTATTTAATGGCTTCGAAAATACTATATTTGTTATGTTGGCAACCCTTCGAAGCTGTTGCCAACAACGTGTGAAAGAAGCTAAGTTTAAGAGGATATATCGAAGTGTGGTTTAGTTCGTTGTTAAGTGTATAATAAGGTATATAATTATTATGAAGATAGTCCGCATCTCTAATTCAAAATCAAAATATTTTATTTCACATAAACCTACATGGGCACTTATGAAAAATTACCAGCCAGTCTGAATATCCTGCAAGCTAAAATTTACAGTGGTCATAAAGATATACCCATGTAAAAGGACTTAAAATGAAGATTAGACGGTTACATGAACAAAAAACCGGCCAAGAGCGAGTCGGACTCGCGCACCGAGGGTTCCGTTCCTTTCTGAAAAAGTTTGCTATTTACAGACATCGTTTTATTTTTCCTGTAATTTTTACATAAACTTCTATCACATTGAATAATTTCAGATTTTTCTCTTTGCTAACTTCGGAGAAAAGGGGGGGAACGGTATTTTTTTTACATTTTTCATCAAAAGTCGAAAACTATGCAGACTAAACAAAATAAATAAAAAATGTTTGAGAATGTGCTCTTTCATATGATACCCCACATGCCCTAGTAGCCCCACTTTGAATTTTTATGTCTTTAATATAAATATTTTTATGTCTTTCTTATTTGCAAAATAGTTGGGCAAGCGTCATCTAAAACTGTTCCAAATTTCAAGTTGATAGAATTAGTAATTCTGGAGACATCCAGCTGTGACAGACAGACAGACTGAGTTTCACCATATGGGTTCCTTTTTTACCATTTTGGTACGGAACCCTAAAAACTGTCCTATTGAGTATGAACATTTGAAACCAGGAAGAACACTGGCAAAAACGTTCGAACTTACGGATTTTTTCCCGAGTTTCCTCAACAACCTAAATAGTAAAGCACATCAAAAATTACCATTTTTTTCTAACAGAATACGTACCTACATCAAAAATACTGTTTGCACATTAAAATTTGCATGTCTATATAAATTAACCTTAACGTCAGGTCGAAGGAGTTTCGCTGCGCGGGGCTCCTATTTCTATCTGCAGGGTTTAAAGGAACCTAACCAAACCAACCTCGGGGCGCCTATAATTATAATTTGTACAAGTTTTGATATTCAAGGTAAGTAATAGTGCAATAATAAGTTTATTAGATGCGCATTTGTTATTTTTGATGAACAGTTAGTACTTTTGATATATAATAATTAATATTTTAGTTGTGACTGGACAAAAATTTATGTATGTATGATGATTATTATTTGTACAAGTTTTGATATTCAATAAGTTAATTAGTAGTGCAATCATTGATTTGGTGTACAGTCAGCAACAAAAGTCGATTAACACTTGTGTTTTCTAAATCTAAATTATTGAGAAAAATACTTCATTAAAAACGGGACAGATGTAAATGTTAAGACTGTGGTCGCCTATTTTCGCGCTCGGATTTTAAACATCTGACGCTCGACGCCGCGTAGCGAGTGCGCGTGTGTGCGTTTTTCCTCATGTACGGCACACAGTTGCGATGCTGCGACGACTAAACGATCTTGATCTGTAGCTATGGCGTACCTATATTTTTTTGAAGTAAAAGCTAGAGGTTTACGGAGAAAATAAAAAGACTGTCCACAAAACATTATTAGTGTATTTTAATTAAATTTATACAAATATGGATGAAGAAAATAATATTATGTAGGTACTTATAAAAACTAAACTCATTTTACTTATTTGCTTAAGTATTTGTATACTTATAAGTAATTGAAGTTTTATAAAAGTATTTGTATTTGACGACACGGTTGGCGCAGTGGCTGAGCAATTGACTGCTGCGCAGCATGTTGTGGGTTCGATTCCCGCACGGAACAAATATTTGTACGACCTACAAGTATTTGTTTCCGAGTCGGGGTGTTTTTCTATCTATAATATGTATGTATTTACAAAAAAAAATGTATATAAGAAGTTTATCAGCCATCTCGTTACCATAACACAAGCATTAGGTTGCTTAGCTTGGGACTAGATGGCGTTGTGTGAAATGTCCAAGGATGTTTATTTATTATTTATTTTATTTATTTGTCTAAGGGGATTGATCGACTTTTCCTTGGATCTATAATTTCTGGGAGAACACAATCAGAATAAAATTTTGTTAACAGCGGAGCCATCTTTTGTCCAAAATCATCGTTTTTTTGTGTAAAACAGTTCAATTTAAGCCCAATTTCAATATAGATAAAGACGCCACGCGCTAGCTATAATTATTTATTTTTCTTGCGGCATTATAGGTTTAGCAACCGCATCAAGTTCATAAAACAGTTGAATTTGAACTCATGCGCAAATGTTTGGTTTACTGTTTTCAAATTTCAAATAGGTAGGTCACCCCGCTGCCACAGAATAAATAATAGTGAAATGAAATGAAATGAAATGAAATGAAATGAAATGAAATGAAATGAAATGAAATGAAATTGTTTATTCTGTAAATAGGATATCGAAATCACTTTTACACGTCATATTTTTTTTAATAAGCTAGATGAAGTCGACATTTCCTATCTGACTACCCTGAGAAGAAATGGCGAAACAAACTCAGGGGTCAAAGTCTCTTTTAAAGTCCAGACATAATCTTGGTCAGATCATGTGAGGACCATGTAGATCAATGTCTGAAATGGTCTTTTGAGGAAAGAACCATAAAAATTTGAGTGGACCTGTCCAGTCAGTGCAAGCATTTGTCAACAATCGTGTAGCTCAACTCAAGGATTTAAGGAGCTCAATAACTCGACGAACAATACCAAAAAAAGGACATTTGGGGAGGTCGCATAAAGTACTTACTCAAAAAATGTCAGACCATCAATAAAACTAAAAAAAAAAAAAAAAAAAAAAGATCCACATAGTGCTCACATTTACAATATTTAAAGAAAAAATATATTTTAATTTTAAACAAAGGTTTGTCATTTTGCATAATATAATGATTTTGGTATTACATATAGGTAATACAAGGTTGAGCGAATAGCTCAAACCCAAGCTTTTTTGTCTTCTAAATAATCGGAAATTTTATAGTAGCCCTTTTTACAAAGTTTGGTTTTAATACAGCTTTTAAATCGTTTAATGGGCAAGTTTCGAATTTCAACGGGAAGTTTGTTGTAAAAGCATATACATTGCCCCATGAACGAGTTGCCTACTCTGTGGAGACGAGTGCGATGGACAGCAAGATTGTGTTTATTCCTAGTATTTAAACTATGAATATCGGACATCTTCTTAAAATTGGATATATTTTTGTGTACATACAATAGATTATCAAATATATATTGAGAGGCTACAGTCAGAATATTTATTTCCTTGAACTTCTCTCGAAGAGAATCCCTTGGACCTAGATTGTAAATGGCTCGAACAGCCCTTTTCTGTAAAACAAAGATAGTATTAATGCCCGCACAGGTTCCCCAGAGAAGAATCCCATAAGACATAAGGCTATGAAAATAACTAAAATAAACAATTCTGGCTGTATCCACATCAGTTATCTGTCGAATTTTTTTGACAGCGTAGGCGGCCGAACTAAGCCTTCCTGACAATTTTTCTATGTGTGGGCCCCATTGCAATTTACCGTCCATGGTTATTCCAAGGAAAACTGTCGACTCAACAGGGTCCAACTCCATTCCATTAAGTTGAACATTGGCAGTTAGCTGCCTGACATTTGGCGTTGAGAATTTAATGAGTTTAGTCTTTTTTTCATTCAGGAGAAGATTATTTACATTAAACCAATGGACAACTCTAGAGAGTGCATCGTTAACTTGTTCAAAGTTGACTAACTGACGTTTGATTTTAAAAATGAGGGATGTGTCATCTGCGAATAATACAATCTTGTGATTGTCCCTTATGTGATAAGGTAAGTCATTTATATAAATAAGAAACAAGAAAGGACCCAGAATTGAACCCTGTGGAACGCCCATAGTGACCGCAGATCCTGCAGATCTCTTGCCATTAACATCTACCCTTTGAATTCTGTTGTTCAGATAAGAAGTCAGAAGGTCGAGAGCCCTGTCCCTTATACCATAGTGGTACAGCTTCCTGATGAGTGTATCATGATTTACGCAATCGAACGCCTTAGACAAGTCACAGAAAATGCCAAGAGCATCCTGCGACTCCTCCCAGGCCTCGAATATGCTCTTCAGTAATTCCACGCCCGCGTCTGTAGTTGAACGACCCTTTGTAAAACCAAACTGTTTCAGATGAAGTAAATTATGTGTATTGAAATGGCCTAACATTTGTTTTAAAATTAGTTTTTCAAAGATTTTGCTCAATGTTGGTAATATCGAAATAGGTCGAAAATTAGTGGGATCAGTCGTGCTGCCAGATTTGAACAGTGGAATCACTTTGCTAAGTTTCATTAAATCAGGAAATACACCAGATGCAATACAAGAGTTAAAAACAATTGATAAAAAGGGTGCAATAATATCAATTATTGAAGACATGGTATGTACTGATAATCCCCAAAGGTCAGCAGTTTTTTTTACCTCGAGATCTTTAAAACAATCTATAACGTCTTTAGCGGTAACAATTGCGAATTTAAAGTGTTTATCACATTCTGGTACACATTCTTTTAGTATTGAGTAAGCAGAAGTGGAGGACGACGATGACAGAGTTTTGGTTGTTAAAATGGGAATATTAGTGAAGAAATTTTCAAACTCAGTAGCCACCTCCACGTCTGCCTTAATATCTACATCATTGACTTTTAGATGGAAGTCACGATTCCGAACTGTCGTCCTTCCCGTTTCTGAATTAATAATATTCCAAGTTGTTTTAATTTTATTTCCAGAATATTTTATTTTATTTTTAATGTGTATGGCTTTTGCTGACGAACAGGCTCTTTTAAAAGTTTTAGAGTAATTTTTAACAAATTCTTTAAAAGTTTCATCATAGTTATACGTTTTTTCATGGTACAGTTCATATAACCTCTGCCTACTTTTGTAAATACCTGGTGTTGCCCAATCACTAAATATAACGCGGTCACAAACAGGTAATGTTTTTGATGTGAATACCTTCCTAAACTCACAATTTATGAGGTTAAATAGTACAGTATAAGCTTGATCCGGGTTACTGTGATAAGGCAAACCTGGTAGTTTTTCTATTAAATTCTTTTTAAATTGTTCTAAGCGACTTTTGTTTACCGGAACAAAACTAACAAGTTTTCTTTGAGCTCTGACTATTTTCTGAGGGAAAGTGACTAACTGGCCACAGTGATCAGAGCCCAACTCATTTATAATTAAGTGGGTAGAAGGTCTTGAGTTTGAAAAAATATTGTCAATACAGGTAGCACTAGTGGCAGTTATTCTAGTCGGCTCAAAGAAAGTATTGTACAAATTATATGACTTTAATAAAGTTATAAACTTATTTACAGTAGGTGATGTTTCCAGTATATTAATATTGAAATCTCCACAGATAACAACTGTTTTATTACTGTTACAAGTCTTTAATAATACTTCTTCCATATATTTCTCAAAAACATCATATGAAGCACATGGGGGCCTGTACACGCTCATTACAATGAACTGCTCAAGCTCAATGCAAGCTATTTCAATAACTCGCTCAACAGAGAGGCTCACTATATCCTTACGTTCTTTAAATTTCATATTGTTACGAACAATTATTAGAGATCCACCACGTATCATATTAACCCTGCTGAATGAGCTGGCAACCTGGTGGTTGTTAAAGCTGAACATGAACTGGTGGTCTTTTAACCAATGTTCAGTTACACAAAGGATATCAATATAACTACAGTTCATGAACAGCTCCAATTCTAATTCCTTGCCTATCACACCCTGTATATTTTGATGAACTATTTTTAGAGAATTATTATCACATTTATTTAAGGTACTATAATTTGATGGGTGTGATATTAAAGAAATACTTTTTGAAACATTTAGATGATTTAAATCAGTATTTAGGTTTCCTCTATTGTCCTAATTTCTAATTTAAATGGTAATCAATGTCATTAGTTGCTGCCAAATTATTGGCAGAATTATTTAAAATGTCATTGCATTGCTCAAAAGAAGCAAGTTGTTTAGCCAAATTTTTGGCTGAAATAGAAAAAAAATATGATAGCGACACAGCTATCTGTCTTTTGAAATAGTTAGGAAGATAGTACATAACAACATTATATCTATCTCTTGTCAAATACAAATTATTACCAACATAATTGTTAGTATCAACTAAATGGAATAGATTATTATTGTATGTCAAATTATGTAGTGTCATGTTTAATTCAAATCTTAAGTTATTTTCTTCCTGTGGCAAACTGTTACTATATGGGAATGTAAACAACACAATTTTTCTTAAACTAAGATTACACAATGTTCTATAATATTTTAGCAATTCTCCTTTGTTCACATTTCTCCTGTTACCCATAAAAATTAATAAAGTAGTATCCCGGTTAAAGTTACATTTAATAATTTGTTTCATAATATCAAACAAAGAACAACCGGGCATACAGTAGTTTATTATGGAGTGTCCTGGATATTCATCTGACAACAAGTGGCCTAAGTCCTTTCCAATCTCATCACAAAAAAATACAATATCATTATTTATAACTTGTTTACAATGTTTCTTATTGCAACTAGCAATAGCAGGAAATGTCAAATTAACACAGGGCTGCGCTAAGGTGGTATTGCAAGTTGTCAATGAATGGTCCGGTGTAGGTACATTGGATGGTGTCTGACAATGCTGACAGTTGTTTGTTTGTGAGTTAACCAGCTCATTCATTGCCAACACAGATTCCCTCATCAGATCTTCAGAGGTATTATATTTATCAGTCATTAAACTGAGTTTCTCTTGTAGATGGTCAAGTTGAGATTGCAAGTCCTGTGTGTCAATGTTGTATTTCCTAGTGCTTTGCTCCAAATTAAAAGAATAAATATCTAATTGTTTAATTAAATTTAACCTATCTCTACGAAGTTTAACATTTTTGGTAAAGAATCTTTGTCTTTTTACCATTTTTTTTGTTTTAGCAATGTATTTATTAATTTTAATGTATTTTTTTAGTTTGTTTCTACTGGTGACTAACCTCACTGAATTACATGATTGTGATTCATCATCACCTGTCAAATCAATATTGCATGTGGAGTTTATGGCAGAAACCATTGACGGGGCAATAGACACCAATTCGCTGAACAGACTTTGATTCAGCGAGGCAGTGATGTTTAGATTTGTGGTCTCAAGTTCTGTGATCTGACTTTGAGCCTCATGCAGCTGCTGTTGAAGTATATGTTTGTGACTAAGAGCTTGTTCATACTCTATGCTACACTGGCTGAACCCGTCCACAACAATTTGGAGTCTATCCCGGGCTTCTATGGCATCGTTGTATTGAATATATATCTGAGCCATTTCGGTTTTCAACTTTCTATTCATTTCATGGGCATCAAAGAGCACTCTTTCATTGTCATTTATTTCCTTATTTAGCTGATCACAGTACTCCTTTGACGCCTTTAATTCGCTCAAAGCCTGACTGAGTTTGGACTCTTCATGGCGAGCACGGGCGCTGCGAGTCATCATGATTTTTAAGGAAAAGAAAAACAAATAAGAAGAGAGTAGGTAGTTGTGGCAGCAGTTTAAAAGATGATTAGTTTAAAAAGAAAATGAAATTTTTGAAATTTAGATTAAATGACTAGAAAGGAGTTCTGTCACCAAACCAAATTAAGGTTATGTTTACGTACAAAGGTCATTGGCATCAACAAGTAGCCGTATTAAAAGTGAACTATGTTGCTGACTGTAATTATGACACGTAAACAAACTGAAAGAAAATAAATTATATACCTATTGTACCTGTTAACAAGATGACAATGCAAAAATTCACTTGTGCCGGCAACTGTCACCGATTCACATTGATAAAATTTCACTTATTTTGCACTTATTATGTGAATCTAATACAAAATACACATTATTATCCTATTTACTTGATGAGTAATTGGAAATAGGCCTTACAAACATAAAATTTAAATAATTAAACATAAATTATCAAGAACAAATTCAAATCAGCTGTTAGCTGTAAGCTAGGAGTACTGCTGCGTTCGTGTGGGGTTGGTTTTATAATGTTTATTAGCCTAGGCAGGTATTGTACGTGCCCAGTCGACCTAATGACTATACAGTCGACCACACGTCGCACGTCAGTGGTAAGTGATAAGGATTTGTATAGGTATCGTTTTCATAGTTTTCGATGTCGACTATAGCCAATAGTGAAGTCAAAATTAAAATCCAAGATGGCGGCTGCGAAAATTTTAAAATTTTTCGTCATGGATGTCGTTTTCATAGTTCTCGAGGATGAAGCCGATAGTGAAGTCAATCATCCTAGAAGGGATGATTGACTGCACTATGCGGCCCAAGAGAGCAATGCAATGGTGGCCCAATGGTAACGATCCCGACATACGAGTAGGTCATGGTTTCGAACTCAGACAGGCACTTTGTGTAAATAATTTCATCACCACTACTCTCAAATCAGTGAAGGAAAATATCGTGAGGAAACCGCCTAGAACCAAAAATTCGAAGACATGTGACATCTACCAACCCGCACTGGGTCCTCGTGGTGTATTACGGCCCACTCCCTCTCACCGAGAGGAGCCCTGTGTCCCAGCAGTGGGAATATTATAGGCTGATTATGATTGAGACCCATTATGTTGTGAGCGAGCACGTTTCAGTGCCAGAGGTCATCACTGATGTGAGACGAGAAGATATATTACGCTCAACACCGCCGCGCGCGGCCCTTGTCCGATCAGAGCGCGGCTAGCCGCGCGTGGCAGCCGCGCTCAAATGCCGCTCTATATTTGGACACACCTTTATATAGTGCCTTTATCTATGCCTCACTCGTTTCGTATCGTTTAGTGCGGTCGCGATTTGAGTATATTTCCCACAGTTTTATTGATGTTTTCCTCGACCAATGTTTTCTTTCTGCGGACTTCTGATCTTGCTTCTTGTACGAACCTTGCTACCACACCGGACACGGTACGGAGAACCCCGCATAAACGTTGGACTTGAACTTGTTATTTTGTATATTACGACCAGCCTACTGATTTCATATTGGCACCATGGATCGTTGTGTAAATTGTGGCAAAGTGACAAGAGGCTGTAGTTTACGTGGTCGTCGAGCTGAAGAACTTCAAAAATCAGCTGTTAAGTACCTATATGTAGATCGTTATGTAACCTCACTTTTATTACATCTCTTTTAACTCGGAACTCAGACCGCGAAAATCCACAAAATGTTCAGTGATGGTTTGATAATATAGTAGCTATAAATTGACACCAATTTCATCTTTTTACAACCCAGGCCCAGGCCCAAGTTTATATGACATGGTTTCCGTCTCCTTTGTCACGGATCCACAATAGAGATTGTGGCAGTAGAGATTTCAAATAAAAATCTGATATAAATTTTTTCTCCATATTCATCCTCCAAAATTCTTGTAGCCATCTTGGATTTACATTTTGACTACACTATCGACGTTAGCACCCACAAGAATCATGAAAACGATACCCATGATGAAAAATTTGAAAATGTTCGCAGCCGCCATCTTGGATTTACATTTTAACGTCACTATCGGCTTTAGCATCCTCGAGAACAATGGGAACGATCCCCATGACGAAAAATTTAAAAATTTTCGCAGCCACCATCTTGGATTTACATTTTGACCAAATTATATTGTATTATTGATATTGTAATTACAATATCAATATTACAAGTAATACAACATAATTCAAGAATTGTAACATAATTCTCCTAAAGTAAGTGTGCCTACCACATTAGCTTCTTAAAATATTACTTAAATGAAAGGATTAAAAATATTTAGTCGCACTACAATTGACTATATATGACGCGAGGCGCATGCGCGGCGGCGGGAGGTCAACCGACATAGGTCCTGCGTCGAAGAGCGCCAGAGGGCGACTGACTTAGGCCGTTCGATGCACCCGATTTTATACTCACTTTAAAAAATTATTTTCGTAAATGATTGAAGACAGATATGTTTTATTTTTTACACATATATAGTACAATCTTTCTTCTTACGTATAAAATGATTTGTGTTGCCAAATGACTTTTAGATTCTGAGAAATGACGTGTTTTTTTGTAGTCGATTTCTCGATTTTTTATTATCTTAGACGTGATTAAAATACAAGTTAATGAATTAAAAATCAAACTTTTCTCAATGCATTTTAAATTTCAGGATATGCCTCTTCGAATGAATACCACTTTACCTTCTTAATTAGTAGTAATAATTGGTGTAAGATTAGTTCAAAGTTGAGCCTTCGCGCGTCATCTGGAAATCGCGCCTTCGAAATCGACTGTTTTCGTAGTCAATAATTCAATTTGAACAAGTTTTTTTTAATAGACTTTAAATAAAAATATATGATAATTACGATGATTGAAGTCAAAAGAAGCTAAAAAAATAAATTATGTGACCAAAATCACTTCAAAATCTCCCAAGTTCTCGATTTACGTATGAAAAATGCAACAACGCTCTTAAAGAAAATTAACTCTTATCTAATAAAATAAATTTATTAATTTAGATGATGTCAAAAAGTAGCAGTGTTAACCGACTTCTGTTGCTGACCATACATGTAGATTATTAGATGTAAACCTACCTACCTACCTACCTATAGGTACCTGTGTAGGTAACTATTTTGATGTAAGAATATATTTCTGGTATGCGATTAATAATTTCCCCATAGTAAACAACGATGTAAACAAGTGAAGAGCTCAAGAAATTACATCCAAACATAGGATAGGAGCCAGTGTTTGTTTGTATACTCACATCACAAGGTCAGAGTGAGGACGTTCCCCAACCGTGACGGGCCGTATGCGTCAAGTGCACGATTTGAAAATTATTGTAGTTAATTCTTGTTTTCATAGTAAACTAAGTACCTATTAGCTATTATTTTCAATGTAGGAGTAAAAAAATTCAACTGACTTCCAAAAACTATTCTACACAGTGAAAATTAACTTTAATTTCGGAAGTCGGTATCTGGTTAAATGTATTTTCGTTTTTTGCCACCGATTTCCGAAATTAAAGTAATTTTTCACTTTGTAGTGTTGTTTTTGGAAGTCGGTTGTATTTTTTTTTTGTAAAAAAGTTTTTATTTTTCACTTTTTAGTTGTGGTACCTACCCGTAAAAATACGTATTATTGAAGCTAACTCAAAAACTACCCAGTAAGTATACATCGAACAAAACAATTTTCTTTTCAAATCGGATTACTCTGTAAAAAGTTATGCGTGGTCAACAAACATTAAAAAAAAGGTACAAGTACGGTAAAGGTATACGTGTCGAATTGAGAACCTCCTCCTTTTTTATCGTCGGTTAATAAAAGAGGTTTTTATCCTGTTCTGTGTGGTGGACTATTTGAAAAAGCTGAATGTGTGAACATTCTCCTACTATTCTCGTCTATGAGAATTGATGCATGCCGTTGTAAGAATAATCAAGGTGTTTCCTAAGATAACTCGTCAAAATATAGGGTACTACTTACAGCTGATTTCAGGTTTGTTTCCATAGTAAAAGTTGTTCAAAATGATCCCTGAGGTTGTGCGTTAATTCCGGGACATGTTGTAAAATATGAATGACATTCAAAACTTTTCGCTTTGATCATACTTATCTACTTCATCATCCATCATCATCTACTTTGCCTTTTCCCAACTACATTGGGGTCGTCTCGGCTTCCAGTCTAACCGAATGCAGCTAAATACCAGTATTTTACATGGAGCGATTGCCTATTTGACCTCTACAACCCAGTTACTGGGTAATACGATACCCCTTGGTAAGACTGGTAGTCAGAATTCCAGGCTTCGGACTATCCGTAACGACTGTCAAATTGCTACGAAGAATGACAGCCTGGGACCAACTGCTTAACGTGCTTTCCGAGGCACGGAGGGGTCTCGGTAAGAAAGGGATGGTCACCCATCCACGGACCAACCGTGGCAAACGTAGCTTAACCTGATGGATCGAACTGTGTGGCTGTTACTCTGCCACGATTTAGCTACTAAATAAGACAAGTAAATAATAATTCACTTTGTGAATTTCAATTAGTGGTACAGGTATTTTAATATTTCACATTATGACGGCCGTTATATCTCGAATTTTTGACGACCTTTATTATGGTATAAGTTTTATTGTTCAAAGCCTAATGTAACTCAAATGAAATAAGATTAAAGATCACAATTAGACTTGTCTTTGCGATTTAATTGGATGCAGTAAAATGCAAGTAATCGTGTATCGGACGGCCGAAATTTCTAGATCGAATTCTGAACTAAGTAATATATTTTTTTCAAAATTTAAATCCGTGTTATCTACGAATAAAACACTAAAAAAAACGACGTTTTTACGACTCTCCCCGCCTTAAATAAGGAGGCTCTTGTATTTTAAACGTTTCCAAGGATCAGAAAGATCAAAGGAAAATAAACAACTTATTCAACAAATTACCTTCTACTACAAGTCTAGTTCAGAGATCAAAACAATATGACCAGTTACGTCTCATACATGATCATCTAATGATCACAGAGGAGTAATAACTGAGCAATCAGCGTCACGCGCGGTTGGTTCAGAAATAATGGTGACCTTGTATGTACTGTGTGTTTTTATGTCAACCGTGATGATTGGTAGGCTGTGGCGGGTTGGAGTTTTTGTCGTGGTTATGTCATGGTGGATCAGTTTTTGTTGTTGAAGAGTTCGGTATGCTACTTCAATATGCTAAGAATTATTGGGTTTTTTCTTTGATATGATGGGTTGTCGTTCTTAACCGACTTCAAAAAAGCAGGTTCTGTATTCGACCCGTATGTATGTAAGTATATTATGTATGTCCACGATTTTTTCAAAAACTAATGAACCAATTTTGATGATTCTTTCACTAACGTGATCTACATACTTTCAGAAAGGCTTTAGTATATAATATATTAGGTAATAATTCTTATGTACGTAGTTAAATGCATAACCTCCGGTATTTCTAAGCGGATTTTGTTGATTCTTCTTTTCGTTCGTCTTGGGCTTCTGTAGGTTGTACCTCTATTCAACTAAAAATGTAAAAAAAATACTTTAAAAAAAAAGTAAAAACCGGCTTCAAAACCTAAAACGCTTTCCGATATCGAAGACCTTTGTACATCTTCGGATCTCGACGTTTGTAATTCGGTCTATTAGCTTGATGCCATACGCAAGCTTTGAGGTTTAGATAGAATCCAGGACGTGGTGATATTAGATAAAAATTGTTCTAATTGGGCGACAAGATGCTAGTTCTTTTGTGGATGATATTTGTGGCATTTACTGCTTCAATAACCTTGATAAAGCACCCTTTCTCACAGTAAGTTTTAGAAATTTCTTGTTGCACGTACGATTCTCAAATTAGCATGGATGAAACAGTTGATTATTAGACCGATTTGGACTTAATTAGATGCTAATTAGGTATCAATTTGTCATAGAAATTGACAATCGAAAGTCACTTTTTCTTTAGTGGTGGCCATTCAAATACTTACCTAGGTTATTCTCAGAGGCGGATTCTAAAGGTATATAGAATATATAAAACTAAAATCATAGTCACGTGTTTGCCTATTAACATAGTTGTTCATATAGTTAAGTTGTCAGAATGATTAATAGATCTATGCAAAACGGCAAACTCGTGCGTCAAAAAACTGAGGCACATACTCAAAATCTCATTGATCAAAATCCCAGCTGAAATCATCAACAGAATTTATCTTCAATTACTCTTAAAATATGTACATACTTAGTAATACAATGAGAATCATCATAAAATCTCCATGAATTACACCGCCATCGCCATTTTTAAATTCGTTAATTTTTAAACCATAGCGTATTTAACTGCCAAATTATACTCGGCAAATGAGCATATTATTAATGAAGGAAGGCACAAAAACTGCTAACATCCGTGTATTCAGGTTTTATTGCTTATGTTATGTATATGTTTCATTTTTCAGCCAATGATAGTTCAAGGACTGCTTTGTGCATGTCTGTTCAGTTTTGTTTATGGTTCCGTACTAAAATGGTAAAAAGGAACCCTTATGGTGCGACTCAGACTGTCTGTCACAACTGGGTATCTCAAGAACTACTAGTGCTATCAACTTGAAATTTGGAACAGTTTTAGATGACGTTTGCTCAACTATTGTGCAAAAAAGAAAGAAATAAAAAAAAAAGTTTGTAACAAAGGGTCTTAAAAAATCGAAGTGGGGGATACTACAGCATGTGGGGTATCATATGAAAGAACGCTGTTTGCACATTCTCAAACATTTTTTTTCTTTTTATTAAGCTGTATAGTTTTCAACTTTTGATGAAAAATGTAAAAAAAATAAAAGAACCAAAGTTTGCATAGAGAAAAATCTGAAATATTCTATGTGATAGAAGTTTATGTAAAGATTACCGGAAAATAAAACAACGTCTCTAAATAGCACACTTTTTCAGAAATCATCAACAAAACTTACATAATTATATGGTACGGAACCCTCGGCAAGTCTGACTCGCTCTTGACTGGTTTTTTAGGGTTAGCAAGATCATTGCGTTTGACGGTTTTTGTTTGGGGTTCGTAGGTCATCTTTGTGAATGTTGTAGGTATTCACCTTTATAAGAGGTAAACGAATCTAGAAGGCTTTGTATTTGAAGTGGGTATTTATATTTAGGCTCCCGAACTTCGATAAAATATACAAGATATATAGGGCCTCAAAAGTAAAGCTATAAAGGCAGAATTACTTCAAGTGATCTTCTTCGTCGTGTCGATGATTCCATTTATATATTTTAAATAAGCTTATAAATCAAATGCAGATAACAAACAGATCATAACTTAGACTTGTCTTTGCGATTTAATTGGATGCAGTAAAGTACAAGTAATCGTTTATCGCATGGCAGAAATATCTAGATCGAAGTGTGAATTATGTAATACATAAATTTTTTTTCAAAATTTAAATCCGTGTTGTCTACGAATAAAACGAGGTTTATCTGGGTAACCTGGCCTTAATCGGACCGATAGAGCTGCCGTTATTTAGTGGCATGCTCAACTTGAGTAAACTGTCTTCCTCATCAGATTACCCATTTCATCTCGTCTTTAGAAGAATTTCAAGGACGATTATTCATTATCTTTTTCTACGCTCTGGTTTTGATATGATTATTCCGATCATCAATGGAAGATGATTAACAAATTAAGCATGGTATTTTATTCTTTCCGCATTCCAATTAGAAGATGATTCACTGCCTAGAAATTGGTCCATTGGGAGAAATCAGGTGATTGTGAATTCGTGTGATAGGTATGTACAGTTCGCGCGGCGTAAGCTGAGCTTTGCACTTGTGTGAGTGATTACCAAAATGGTACGTCTTATCGTTTTACGTAAGACAAAATCTTCAATTAAATCGTCTTAACGTTTTACGTTTTACAACGATGCGACATGGTTTTGTTCATGGCCTCTCGTACTAAAAGAACAGAAGCCGATTGCCAAAAAGCAGTATAAACCGGTTTTAAACCAAACAAAGAACGCGTCGCGCTCTATGCCGGACGTCACACCTACACTATCTATGTGCACTCACACAAATGCAAAGCTCAGCTTAAACCTCGCGGACTGTAAGTATTGGTCAATTTTGATTTCTTATAACACGAAAAGTATTAATGTTTATTTATTTATTTAATAATAAGAACCTCGTGGCTAAGTAATAAGAGGAGCTCGTGGCTAAGTAATAACAGCCGCACGGGTCGATCCATCACGAAAAGCTACGCTTGCCGGGGTTGGTCAGTGGATGGGTGACCATCTTTACATACCGAGACTCCTACGTGCCTCGGAAAGCACGTTAATTATAAGCTGATTTGATTTCGCGATCAAAAGTTGTTCATAATGATGAGTACAATAACCCCTTAAGAGGTTATCCCTTAATTACGGGACACTGTTTATACGACGAAGTCTTCCGAACTATCATTATCCCCTCAAGTGTCGAATGCACCCCATGTGTGCATAAGAAAAACCTTTTTTTTGTTAGGTATAAAATGTAAAAAACATCATCCGATGGAAAACCAATCATCATCATTAGTTGTGAACCTATGGAGTTCGTAGCTAACCCCCGCTCCCCCCGCGTGTGAAATGCACCCAAAGTGTGCAAAAGGCCAAAACTTTACATAATAGGTATATAAGCTTAGATCACATATACACTCCTTTGCAAAAAAAACGGGCAGTTTGGATTTTTCAACATTATTGGTAATCATTTAGTTCTAATGAGGTTTTAATAGGCAAACTATGTTCCTGGCACATAATAAAGAGTCTGGGTATGAAAAAAAGTTAATTTCAAATTCAGAACTGTTGTTTTTAGAAATAATAATCCCTTTTTCAGTTTATGACTTTTTACTTACTATTCGCGGGTTTGCGGTTAAAAGGTTATCAGGCAACTAAAACTAACTTCTCGTTATTTTTATTAGAATAATTTATGTTTGTCGCATAATCCTGCCTCATTGTGACTTCAAACAGATATCTTTGTGTCGATTATAATGGCAGAAAAAGCAATAAGAGCTAGTAACATTATAGCGCCGCTGGAAGTGGGGTGTAGCCAATATTACGGCTCACAGCGGTTAAACGTGAGTCGTTCCACCGTCCAAAGAACCTGGACTCGATACCAAGAGATAGGTTCCGTTCAAAGAAGGTAAGGTTGTGGGAGAAAACGTTGCACACAACCACGAGACGACCGCTTTTTAGTGACTCAGGCATTGAGTAATCGCAAATGCAGTTACATAGACCTCAAAAGAAACCTTGAAGAGGTACGAGGAGCAGAAGTTAGCCTATGGACAGTGAGGAGGAGGCTTTTAGCGGTTGATATACGCAGTCGACGACCAGCGCGGGCCCCCAATTTACTCCGTGAGTACCGGATTGCTCGACCGAGGTTCACTAAAAATTGTCTATCTTGGACACTAGGTAACTGGAGTAGCGTACTCTTCTCCGATGAGGCTCGAATTTGTCTGAATGGTGAGGACCGACGACGGCGAGTGTTACGAAGACCAGGGGAACGCTATGCCGACGTGTGTTTTGAAGAAATCACCCCTTATGGTGGAAGGTCCATTATGTTTTGGGCGGACGTAACTTCCAGCTATCGTACCGAGATAGTGTTCATTGCAAATGGCTCACTAAATGCGCAAAGGTACATAACAGGAATAATTTGTCAACATGCACAGCCCGCACTGACTGTAATTGGCGAAGATGCTATTTCATGGACGATAATGCTCGGGACCACCGTTCTGGCGACGTAGATGCTTTTAAGCAAGAGGTCGGTATTCGTCGTCTGGGTTGGCTAGCGCGGAGCCCTGACCTTAACCCCATTGAGCACGTCTGGGACCTCCTAAAAAGGCGAGTACGACCTGTCCAACGACCTTCCCCAAACATCAGGGAGCTTAAACGTGTGATTTCGGCTGAGTGGGAACACATTCCACAGGACACCATCAAAAGCCTGGTGGAAAGCATGCCAAGACGATTACATGCCGTAATCGCTGCAAGGAGAGGTCATACTCGTTATTAATTTTAATGTCTTTTTTTATTAAAATACCATAAAAATACTCTTAGTCTTAATTTAATTATACCCTAAAAATTTCCATTTCAACACGACTTTCTGTTTACATTGACTAAAACACCGATTCCAGGATTTAAGGGTTAAAAACTGTATTCTCAATGATAATAAGAAATTTCCAGTCATTTATGCTAACGACATACTAAAAATATTAATATTATCCATAGAAAAGCCAATGACTGTAAGGTGCCCGTTTTTTTTGCAAAGGAGTATAAACGTAAAAAAACATCATCCGATGGAAAACATATCATCATCAGTAGTTGTGAACCTATGGGGTTCGCAACTAACCCCCAACCCTCCCCACTCACTGGGGTTTTGGGTCTAAAATTAGCCAAACTCAGACACTTGAGGGGTTATAAAATCTAAAGATACTATCATAATTCATCTCAGTGTTACATCTCAGCCCTGTTTCCGCCATTGCTCATGTAAAAGAGCGTCCATTACGTACAACTATGTAGGTATTCGTTTACATACATATAAGATAAGGCGCATTGTTGAGTCGCCACTGAGAATAATAATAATTAACATTATTTAATCAGTTGCTGGAGCTTGTTTTCTAAGCAGATTAGCTGAGGTTATTATTTTAATGTAGGTAGGTAATTGCAGGTATATTTAGAGCGTTAGTTAAATTGAGTTGAAGCTAACAATGTTCAGTTTATTTAACTTCTTATTCATCTATATGTCAAAGAGTTTTTGGAACGAAGTTCTTTAACGCGGCTTGTGCTAGAAGTCAACTGGCAGAAATTGTGACGTCACGAAAAAGCAATATGCCGTTAGATTCAAGTGTCAAAAGTTTTTGTTTTTGATTACAGAGCCGTCTATGTAGTATAGTTTTAGCAAGCTAAGAAGAGAGATGACTCTGTATTTTAATCTATAAATAAAAAAGAGGGTTCCGTTCCGATTTCTGAAAAAGTGTGCTATTTAGAGACATCGTTTTATTTTTCCTGTAATCTTTACATAAACTTCTATCACATAGAATAAATTCAGTTTTTTATCTTTGCAAACTTCGGAGATAATGGGGGACGGTTTTTTTTTTACATTTTTCATCAAAAGTCGCAAACTATGCGGACTAAAAAAAAATAAAAAAATGTTTCAGAATGTGCAAACAGCGTTCTTTCATATGATACCCCACATGCCCTAGTAGCCCCACTTTTAATGTTTAAGACTACCTTTCAGTCCCTGTTGCAAAAAAATATAAATATTTTTATTTCTTTCTTATTTGCAAATTAGTTGGGTAAACGTCTTCTAAAACTGTTTCAAATTTCAAGTTGATAGCATTAGTAGTTCTTGAGATATCTAGCTGTGACAGATAGACAGACTGAGTGACACCATAAGGGTTCCTTTTTTACCATTTTGGTACGGAACCCTAAAAAGGGAAAAAAAATCTTAATTAAAAAATGTTCCCATTTGATAGCGAAATGACAGTAGAAGTGTCAGTTTACTGCAACTAATTAAAAGTTCGACCATAGTATAGTTTTAGCAAGCTAAGAAAAGAGATGGCTCTGTATTTAAATCTACCTATATATCTATATAAATAAAAAGAGAAGTCCTGACTGACTGACTCATCAATGCCCAGCTCAAACCCTTGGACCTAGGAAGCTGAAATTTTGCACAGAGGTTCCCTTTATAGTGTAGACAAGGAATAAGGAAGGAATTCCCTGTAGTACGTTCCCGTGGGATATTTTCCGACATCCACGCGGGCAAAGCCGCTGGCAAAAGCTAGTGGGTAACATAATAACATCAAAAGGAAGTAACTGGGTTGTGGAGTTGAGATAGGCAGTCGCTCCATATAAAATACTGGTATTCAGCTGCATCCGGTTAGACTGGAAGCCGACCCAACAAAGTTGGGAAAAGGCTACGCAGATTGTTTTTTTAAAACGCTTTTATTAGCTTCACCTGTATGTATGTATGTTTCGAAATCTTTGAACTCGATTTTTACCCAGTTTAAATGGTCAGATTAATTCCAAATTTTGCGCACTTATCATGGCCCGGTGACAATACAATAATTTAAAATAAAAATAATAAAATATACTTACTTAAAAAAAAATATCTTAAATATAATAGTTATAGAATTTTTATTTGGGAAATTCGACTCTAAAAAATTGATAAAAAAATTATAGTTTAAAAAAAATTAAAAAACACGCTTTAATACCATTAAACTGAACTAAAAAGTAAAAAATTAAAAAAAAGCGTGGGGTTTATTGTACGACATTCTTACGCTAACTTTGTAATTCGAAAGCAACCCACGCTTTTTTTTTATTTTTTACTTTTTAGTTCAGTCTAATGGTATTAGAGCGGGATTTTAGTTTTTTTAACTATAATTTATTTTAATCTATGATTTACCAATTTGTTGTAAGTATAAGGTTGATGATAAGTGATTTCATCAGTCTCCTGCCCTTATCCCAATTTATTTGGTGTCGGCGCAACGTCTTTTTCTTCCATACTTCTCTATTAGTCGTCATCTCGGTAGTCACCCCCTTTCTAGCCATGTCATCTTTCACACAGTCCATCCATCGTTTCTTTGGTCTTCCCCTACTCGTATAACCCTCCACATTCATACTCAAAACTATTTATTATTTATTTTATTTAGCCGGAGGCCATTCTTAGATCCTCATAAAAAATTTTAATACTCATAACTTCTACAAAGCGGTGAAGTTTATTACGTGAAAATGATGACAAACGTGTGGGTCGCCCGGCCACCGGTCACAGAGGAGAAAACGGGATAATTTATGGCTATTTCTATTATTAAACCCGGTTCTTATTCCCGATCTCTGAGGTATTTTAACCGGAGTGGATCTTTTTGATACTTCCATAGGCCTCACGTCAGAGATTGTAATAAAATTGTTGTTTGTTATAAACGTACACAATTTCCACTCTGCAATCGGCATTTTATTTTATTTATTTATTGTCATTTGCTAACTAAAGCGCCATTGACACGGTGCAAGTTTATTGCCTGTGGCATACCATAAATTCGAAGTTATAGTTTCGTTCAGAACTGTTAAAGGTGTTCTTTGTAAAAAGATTTGGTTTCCGCACTTAGTCCTTCATGTGGACCATTGTGCGTGGACCATGGCGGCCGTCGGGGGTTATTCCAACCAGCCCAACTCCCTGCTAAAGGTGTAAACAGCACGTACAGGCAGGTCAAGCCAACCGAAACTGTAAAATTTTCCCAATCAACCTTGAACCTAATGCTTTATCGATAAAGATGAAAATCGGTATCCTGCCTGGCCGCCGAGCGCCAGATCCCCCTCTATTGTTGGTGAACAATAAACAACTAAATGAATATCACGCAAACTAAAACATTCTGCTACTTGAAAGTTGGCATTTTAAAACGTGTCACTAAGGCAAATGATTATTCGGCGAAATAAAATTCTGCGAAACGTTAGTTGACAAGTGAAAATCTGGCAAACAATTTTCGGCGACAAGGCAGAGAACCATGAAAATCTATTATAGACAGATTGTAATAACTTGATGCACTGGCGTCTGTACGATAAAATCCCATTCAATTCTCTATCATTAAATCATGAATTCATGAGCGAAAGTTATTTAAAAAAAAATCTTGAGAAGACGTTCAATATTAAGAAATATTTGTCAGCGCAAATACGGGCAATACTTGAATCATTTTACAGGGACATACAACTCTGTGTTTAGACGAGGCAAAACTTGCATGCAATATTTGCTGGTGTAAACAGAATTTACATGCAATTATTGCATGGCAAAACTTGTATTCAGTTATGGTATGCCATTTTATGAAAATCGCACGCGAGTAAACACTTACGTGCAATTCTTGAATGGCAATAAAAATTGAACGTGCTTTATGGCATGCAATTATTGCTCTTGAACGTTCCAGAAACTTACACGTGTAAATATTGTCGCAACATAGAGTAATTAAGGCTCTTACAGACAGAGGCGATATCGCGAGCGATATTGCGATATTATCGCGTCGCAACACCGCTACGCGACACGTCGCGACGCGATATCGCCTCTGTCTGTAAGAGCCTTTACGCAACATGTATTGTCTTTGGTCTTGGTGTGCCCCACGGCCCACGTGTGACCATTAAATTGTGACCTGCCCTGACATCAAGTAATGGACAACATTGACAAACTTCTAAATGTTGAATACGAGACTTTGGCCACTTTGTATTAGTGTGTGTATTTTATGTCTATATGTCTTTTTTGTAATATGAGCTCGAGGAAGAGGAGCTCGTGGCTAAGTAATAACAGCCGCACGGGTCGATCCGTCAGGTTAAGCTACGCTTGCCGGGGTTGGTCAGTGGATGGGTGACCATCTTTACATATCGAGATTCCTCCGTGCCTCGGAAAGCACGTTAAGCCGTTGGTCCCGGCTGTTATTCGTGGATCTTTGACAGTCGTTACGGGTCGTCAGAAGCCCGAAAGTCTGACAACCAGTCTTACCAAGGGGTATCGTATTACCCAGTTACTGGGTTGTGGAGGTCAGACAGGCAGTCGCTCCATGTAAAATACTGGTATTCAGCTGCATCCGGTTAGACTGGAAGCCGACCCCAACATAGTTGGGAAAAGGCTAGGCAGATTGATTGATGTCTTTTTTGTAATGTGCGTCTTGTTTGTGCAGAATAAAGGCTCTTCAGACTGAGGCGATATCGCGTCGCGACGCGATATTGCGATATTATATCCGTAGAACACTTTCTATGAAATCGCGCGCGACCATACACGCAGGAGCGACGCGATATCGCCTCTGTCTATAAGAGCCTTAAACCACGTACTACGGATTCTTAACGCCTATCACACCTTTTTTATCCACCCACCCCAGCCACATTTATCCACCCACCCCAGCCACATTTATCCACCCACCCCAGCCACATTTATCCACCCACCCCAGCCACATTTATCCACCCACCCCAGCCACATTTATCCACCCACCCCAGCCACATTTCGCCAGTTATGTTTAAGTCCCATGTAATAGAGGGCGAGCCTTTATTGCTACTGAGAAATTATTTATGGAAAAACCCAGTAACACTTTGTTTGACCCGGGATTTAAACCCAGGACCTCACCTCATGTTCGCTTGCGACTATTGGTCGCACGACCAACAAGGCAGACAGTAAAATAAAATAAAGTAAACAGGCGCGACGCGACCATATTAGAACAATTTCTATGAAAACTTGAGGGAAATTGTACTACCAGAATCGCGTAGGCCGCGCGTCGCGCCAGGTTTAGGGAGCCTTAGGGAGCGTTCATTAATTCCATGAGGCGTTTACAGGGTCGGGGATCTACCCGAATCTCACCCAATCTCACGTGGGATAGAAAGGTTGAGGGGGGTCTCGGCAAATATCGCAAAAAAAAAATTCACAATAATTGAGAGAAAACAGGCTAATTACTTACTGTAAAAAAATATTAAGCAAATTATGTTTATTTAAATCTAACGCAATCAAGCACAGAAACGTATTTACACTAAAAACACGCATAATGAAAAATCTCACGTGAGAGGGAGGGGGCCGAGCCAAATCTCACGACGTTTCACCAAGGGGGGTGGGGGTGTCAAAAAATCCCCAAAATTACCTCACGTAATTAATCAACGCCCCCTTAAGGCTCCTACAAGCAGGCGCGGTAATATAATCGCGCCTGTTTGAAGAAACCTTTAAAGCAATCACGAGGTTGGTGACTATACAAATGCCTGTTATGTAGTTGTTATTTGTCATGAAACGTAGTTACCACAAGGACACAAACCACACTAGTTTCATCTAGTAAAAAACCGGTCACGAGCGAGTCGGACTCGCGCACCGAGGGTTCCATTCCGATTTCTGAAAAAGTGTGCTAATTAGAGACTTCGTTTTATTTTTCCTATAATCTTTAGATAAACTTCTACCACATAGAATAATTTCAGATTTTTCTCCATGCAAACTTCGGAGATAAGGGGGGACCGCATTTTTTGTTTTTTTTTCATTTTTCATCAAAAACTATGTATTGTTATACCTATCAAAAAGTATAGCGGCCTAAAAAAAATTAAAAAAATGTTTTAGAATGTGCAAGCAGCTGATATCCCACACGCCCTAGTAGCCCCACTTCGAATTTTAAAGAACCCCTTTCAGTCCCACGTTGCAAAAAAATAATATTAAGTAATTTTTTATTTCTTTCTTGTTTGCAAAATAGTTGGGCAAACGTCATCTAAAACTGTTCCACATTTCAAGTTGATAGCACTAGTAGTTCTTGAGATATCCAGCAGTAACAGACATACAGACAGAGCCGCACCATAAGGGTTCCTTTTTACCTTTAGATTTTTTGGGTTTTTTGGTGGGTTTTTTTTAGGGCTTTTTTTAAAGATCTGATTGTACACAGATACGCAATAAATAATTCTTATTCTTATTCTTATTCTTACCATTTTGGTGCGGAACCCTAACAAGGCATGTGTTAATTGCCACTATTTACGAATAAAATTAACTTAACCGACTGTGCTCGTATACAAAGAGGTAATGGTTAGCATACACGTGCTAACACGACATAACTATAAGTAGTTGGTATAAGATATTAAGTTATTTACTTAGGTTTAACTTAGCATACTAAATAGCTTAGTTTATGTGAATATGTGAGTAAATAGATCACAAATGCAAGTACTTAGGTACTAAGTTATGTAGATTGTAGATTTTTTACGAGTAACATAAATCTTCCTTTAATACATATCAATGGTTACAGCCCAGAGTTTGGAAGTTGGCGGTGTAATACCCCCGTGCCTCGTCGCGCTGGTCCTGCGCCCGGGGGTCTACTCCCTAAGACCGTCCGTCCGTCCTACTGACTAAACGATCCGTCAGAACAAGTGTTCAGTTAAATTTTTCGGACGGGCAAAAACATATCGGGATCAGGGGGTCTACTCCCTAATCACGAAGTCTATAGTTTCGGCCTTCGTTAAGAGCGATTTCTACTCCGTATCATCTACGGACAGATGATGATTGGTTCGGGGCCCGAACGAAGTATGAATGCCAACACGATTTTGACAGTTGTCCCTACTCCCGATGTGTTTTTGCTCGGCCGAAATTTAACGTTTACACTTGTTTTGATAGATTGTTATGTCAAAAGGACGGACGGAGGGACTTTGGGAGTAGACCCCATTTTTTTTTTGTGGATTGGAAATCATCAAATGAGTTCTCCCGCTCTGGGTGGAGCGGAAGTGCTTGTCAGACTTTTACTGACTAAAACCCACCCGTGTTCCTTCAGTTGCCTATGCCAAGGCCGCGGTATCTCTTTCGAACAACCCGCGACCCCGGCGGTGAAGTAGACCCCCTGATCTGTCTCCGGTCGTGTCAGATTGCCGTCCCATCGGACTACGAGATTGACGGAAGAGAGGGTGTGTTCCTGTGTCTGTACACACACTTGTGTAGGTACTATAATATCTCCCGCGCCGGAGGCTGGTCTCCGCTGAGATTGGTCGCCATGGCCGAAAGTTGGTCTGGAGAACTATTTTAAATTATCAGTGTTTTATTGTTTATTAAAGTAAAGTGGTAGTCTTGTGTCAATCTAAGAAGTCCGATTTGACACGAGGGTGTCCCTCTTTGTCCCGCTATGTTTGTCTCTCTTTGGCATATGAAAGTGACCTATTATTTTGTCGACATGTCTAGTAATTCCTAGTCCGAGTTTTGTAAACACTGAATTGTCGTGGGTGCGTTTACAGACACGGAAACTCATGGATTTATCAAAACAAACAGAACTTTCGAATGAAACTATGTGTAACGAACACATTAATTTGTTAAGAGTGATAATAATGGAAATGGACAGATGCTAAGAATCCTATAATACAAATCTGTCTGGAAAATAACTGGTACACCTACCCACTTAGCGACCACAAGCGATCGATGTCAGTCAATATCAATACCTACTTACATAATGCTGCGCGGGCGCAGATCTTATAAAGATGTTAAGTGCTGTCAACCTAGCGCCACCATTGAAAAATAAAATCTTGTGTCTGGAGATAAGGAGCATTGTGAAATTTCCTATGCTCATATTTTTAGTCAGATGAGATTTTTTTGTGAATGAATGAATGAATGAATTGCACCGACCCCAGCGTGGTTTAACCAGACTCGATTACTCGACTGAACCCAGAGATTCACACTAGCCCCTGTTGCCTCATGTTACATGGTGCAACAGAGGCCATTGTATATCTGTGAGTACCGGGGGGCGCGGTAATGGTAGGGAAGACATGCCCTGATATGGAGGCGATAAATATTATAACCTGCCCAGTATGCACCGTAAAGCAAGCCTTGAAATAGTGGAGGTCTCCCAGGTTCGAATTCGAAGCCTTCGAAAAATGCCCGTTTTTGGCGTTGCTCTCTCTAAGTTAGATTTCCTCCGGATTTGTCTATTTTGCGAAATGTAACTTGGAGAGATAGTATTCATAATTTTTATGGTTAAAGTTATGTGAAATACATTATATCTTATTGTCGCGAATAATATTTTGATCAAGAATCAAGAGACAACCTTACACTGACCTGCAAATTGCAAAAAACGCAAGAAAATTTCACCGCAATCACCTTAATCAAAGATTAATACAGATGGGACACTACGCAAAATCATTCAAATAAAAAGCGACTCTTGCTACGACACAATAAAGTGCAATTCAGGTCGCACAACGCTTATTACCTACAGTTATATTCAACTACAAGTTGCCTCTCTTTCTATCGTGTAGCTCTTATACTTTCTGAATTAGCCCCGCGGACGCCGGACGGGGCCCGCCGCGTACTTGTAGCTTCATACCTAAACTGCGGACTGTCCTATCTGTATTAATCTGTGCCTTAATCTAGATTTTACTTCGTATCCTAATGAGAAAGTCATCTGAAGCAACAGTTAAAAAAAATGTTTGAATATGTGCACACAGCGCCCTTTCATATATGATACTCCACAATCATGCCCTAATAGTAACCCCACTTCGAATTTCTAATACCCCCTTTCAGTCCCTATTGCAAAAAAACATATGTATTTTTGTTTCTTTCTTATTGGTAAAATAGTTGGGCAAACGTCATCTAAAACTGTTCCAAATTTCAAGTTGATAGCATTAGTAGTTCTTGAGATATCCAGCTGTGACAGACGGACAGACTGAGTCACACCTTAAGGGTTCCTTTTTTACCATTTGGTACGGAACCCTAAAAACAAAACTCTCCACAATCCACTTACCCCCTAACTGTTCGTTTTTCTGTTTTCCACATGACCAAAGGAGCAAGACTTAAAACTAACATACTCGCATACTTTTTCCAACTCGTCACACCACGTGACCACGCCGACAAACATGAACAAAACTTTTTGCGTTCCGTTCCTCAAGTTAAACAGCAATTACCTTTTAATTATAATAGACAATGCTGGCAGTCCGGAGAGCCGGCTGACCTTGGCATAGAGACCGGTGCCAGTTAGCAAACATACCATAGACAACAAGATTGAAGGAGCAGAAGGTTCACTGGAAGATCTTGGAGCAAGAATAAAAAGAAGAAGAATTTCAAAAATGGTAGCACTGAATAGCTTATTGCTTGATTGTAGATATCCCAAAAATTATAGAACGTATGCAAATACATATATAAGGTGTATCTATTCAAACACGAAATCTCTTAAGGGGTCATTGTATTCATCATTATGAACAACTTTTACGATGGGACCAAACCTGAAATCGCGAAAAAAAAAATCTGCTGTTCAGTACATTTATCTACATCAAACTCGGCAAAATGTAATACATATTTAATACCTAAACCTGTTGTTGCCGAAGGAACTTTGGGCGAAAACAACCCTAGAAAGTGTCTGACATAAAAGTACTTCGAAAGTTCATACTAGCTGACCCGACAGACGTTGCCCTGTCCAAACACATGTTTAAAAAATATGAAGAAAATTCACTCTCTCATACATATTATGAGAGAGTGAATTTTCTTCATTTTTTTTTTTGTGAATTTTTCTTATGATGTAAGTATTAGTTATTCGGGGCGGAAACAAATCCAACAAATCAAAAATCGTAAAAATCGGTCCAGCCGTTCTTGAGTTAAGTATAAATGATTCTAACGATTTCGATGAAAGTTGCAATGCAGGAGTTTTAATAAAACGAGATGGATTTATTGGATATCTTTACGACTTAGATTTTACTAAAGAAAAATATTACGTGGAGTTAGGCCGAGAAAGATGAATAAGAACTTACCGATTAGTGAGTTTATTATTACCTGTATCAATGTTGCGTTGGAGTTAGCTTTCTGTAATATTATTTTGTAACGGCGAGACTTAGCAAACGTAACTACATACCTCTTTGCTTGGCGTCAACGTTTTTGTTATTAAAATTCAGCTGAAGATGATTTTAAAATGTATTAAGACTGAATTATAGCTATACACTAAATTAAATTGCTCAGTTTCGCAACTTAAGTTATTATACCGCTATCCCACAGAGCTCCTTTACAAGGAAGCTTAAGTTTTGACAGTGCGTCAACTTTTTATCCTTAACATCAAACAGCATTCATTACTTACCTATCATCCCACAGCCACACATCGCAAAAGACGGTACACCCCCGTAGACCGCCGCCGCCGTCTAAGGGTCAGCGCACACCAAGAGCAGAGCAGAGCAGAGCATTATCTGAGACTATTGAAAAATTTATCTTATTACAATTCCTTACATTGCAAAATTCAATCGTCCAAACTTGATGCTCCACTGCGCTCGAGCATGCTCGAGCATGCTTGTCATGTATATAATTTTGCAATGTATGGAATTGTCATAAGATTTCTTTTTCAATAGTCTCAGAAAATGCTCTGCTCTGCTCTGCTCTTGGTGTGCGCTGACCCTAACTCATCAATCTACTACCCAGTTTTCAAAACGGTTCTTTTGCCACCTAGGTTGTTTTCTATACAACAAAATACACAGAATGTCACCTATAGTTAACCTCACTAAAACTATGTGCAAAAAGAAAGTTACTACAAATACTGAAAACTTACTTACCAATGTGGTCTAATATCGTAGCTATAGCTATAACTTTATTATGTACAAACTTACATACATCACCATCCATAAGTCTTAAAGTTAGGTAACTTTAGATCACATAGTAATATATAACACTTTCATTCAGTCACGCACGCCCAAAAAAGCGCCTAACACACTTACACACACCCACACGTCACTCGCTCAGACCAACACCTCTTCACACACACACACACACACCCTTACACACAACCCTACACTCTTCCACACACAAGTAACCTAATTAAAAAAAAAAGTTTAGTTTAAGTATATGTAAAGTTTGAAATTTTCATTCGAGCCACCAATATTTATAAAATGTTGATTTTTCTTTTTTATCTTTTAAATTTTTGTCAGTGTACAAGTACATACAAAAAAGGTTTTATTTTGTAAGAGGGCGGAGATCTGAGGGGCAATTCCCGTAATTTTAACAACGTTCGCAATATCATCTCAAGACTCGATCTGTCAAAAATTGTATTAAACGCTATACTTACAATTTTTGACAGATTGAGTCTTGAGATGATATTGCGAACGCTGTTAAAATTACAGGAATTGCCCCTCTGGTGTCCTGAAATACAGGCCCATAGCTTAGCTCAGGCACCAGTCTCCCACAATATTCAAATAATGTATTCATGGTGTATTTTGTATTTTCAATAATATTGTGGTGAAAAAATAAACATTTATCTTATCTTTATCTTTATAATTACCTACTGGCACAGGTGCTCCTGGCTAAGTAGTAAAAGCCGCACGGTCGATCCGTCACGTTAAGCTACGCTTGCCGGGGTTGTCCGTGGATGGGACCATCTTTACACACCGAGACTCCTCCGTGCCTCGGAAAGCACGTTAAGCCGTTGGTCCCGGCTGTCATTCGTGGATCTTTGACAGCCGTTACGGGTCATCAGAAGTCCGAAAGTATGGCAACCAGTCTTACCAAGGGGTATTGTATTACCCAGTTACTGGGTTGTGAAGGCCAGATAGGCAGTTGCTCCATGTATACTACAGGTATTCAGCTGCGTCCGGTTAGACTGGAAGCCGACCCCAACATAGTTGGGAAAAGGCTAGGCAGATTGATGGATTACCTACTGGAGTTACTAAAAGGGTTAGTTGATACATGGGTTCAGCGAATATAAATGTGAAGTTGTTTGGCTATCGAAAATGGGTAAAATAATTATCGCCCGCACGTCATTAGGTATACATGGCCAAAATTACGAATACCTACATTGTGATATGGTACCAAAACACCATTATTTTTCCCATTTTGATAACAGTAATCTGCCGGCATTTTGGCTTCCTGGCGATAAGTATGTATTAGCAATATGTGTAACTCTGATAGATAAGGTTATTGAAATTTGGGCGCTATTTGACACAGGACGTGCACAGGACTTTAATTAAGAGTCCATACTACCTCAGCTTTTTATCTCGCTCGCACGATTCTGCTAGCGGACTGAATGAGAGCGAGATTGAGTGCGGTGCTGGCTGGGCGCCGATAGTTTAAATAATTGCTTTTTACGGTGAAAATAATGGTAATTTGAAAAACATAAAAAACATAAGTCCTTGACCATAAGAGATATTATGCAAAGTTTCATGATCTAATTTGAAGTATTTTTGAATCCTAGCAGTTTATTGTTTGGTTTGGAGGTAATTTTGGATTTTTTTGGGTCACAGCTTGATATCTCAAGAACTACTAATGCTATCAACTGCAATTTGGAACAGTTTTAAATGACGTTTGCCCAACTATTTTGCAAATAAGAAAGAAATATATATTTTTTTTGCAACAGGGACTGAAAGGGGGTCTTAAAATTTCGAAGTGGGGCTACTAGGGCATGTGGGGTATCATTATGAAAGAGCGCTGTTTGCACATTCTCAAATATTTTTTTATTTTTTTTGATGATGATGATTACATACCTGAAAAAAATAATTGAATTGAATAATATAGTTTGTATGGAAGTCTCAAGGGACCATCTTGTTGAGACTTCCATACAAGATTACGACCAAACACCAAACTGCCAAAGAAGGACTAAAAACCGGCCAAGACCGAGTCGGACTCGCGCACCGAGGGTTCCGTTCCGATTTCCGAAAAAGTGTGATATGCCTACCTATACCTACCCTGCTGCAAAAAAAAAAATCTTATTTGCAAAATAGTTGGGCAAACGTCATCTAAAACTGTTTCAAATTTCAAGTTGATAGCATTAGTAGTTCTTGAGATATCCAGCTGTGACAGACGGACAGACAGACTGAGTCGCACCAGAAGTATTCCTTTTTACCATTTTGGTACGGAACCAACTCTATTCAGGTAACACAGTGCATAAGTGATTAACTAAGCAACCTGTCACCTGCACCATCTATTTGTAAACATACCGCGTCACATCCGGCCCCGGACGGACTACCAATAGATCGTGCGTGTCATGTATATGGGTTCACTCACTTCCTTTAAGGCTAATCCTGTCATAATGTGGAAGGAATTGATTGTGTTATATCACAAGTTTGGTTGGTAACAATTAATTGTTGCCCGATGATAAGTTTGGGCAGTTCCTGTGTGTATTTTTGGCTGTTTTAAAGCTAATTCAAGAAGAGAAGAGGAGAGTTTGAAGTTTGAAGCTAATGCAAAGGTCCTGAATTGTAATTATCTTATACTTATTTGTGAGGGTCTCTTGTCGTCTTTTATTTGGCAGGATTTGCTATAAAATCAACCTATGCTCGCGCTTTTAACTTCGTCTTTAAATAAATAAATAAATATCCTTTGACATTTCACACAACGCCATCTAGTCCCAAGCTAGTCTTAGCTAGTCTTTGGGGTTGATATTCAACAAATGTTTTGTTAGTAGGAAATCGTCTTAGGAACATCTGCCTAGTCATTTCCCCAACTATGTTAGGGTCGCCTTCCAGCCTAATCGGATGCAGCTGAATACCAATGTTTTACATGGAGCGACTAACACCTATCCGATCTCTATAATCCAGTAACTAGGTAATACGATACCCTTTGGTAAGACTGGTTGCCATACTTTCGGACTTCTGACGACCCGTAACGACTGTCAAAGATCCGATAATGACAGCCGGGACTAACAGCCTAACGTACTATCCGAGGCACGGAGCTGTCTCGGCTTAGCCACGAGCTCCTCCGGCCGTACGTTGTCTGTTGGTCATGAAACAGATGACTAAACGAAAGCAGTTCAAAACGGATTTGACAATCAAATTAGCCATGCGAGGGAATGAAGAGTCATTACTATTTCTTCTCATCTTTGCATTTCAACCAGATTAATTAGGGAGATTAATAGGAGTACTATGGGTGGTTGTGGGTGTACTAAGGTACAGCTCTGCCCAACCCTTTGGGGAAACAAGGCGTCATCATCATCTGACTTGCCTTTTCCCAACTATGTTGGGGTCGACTTCCAGTCTAACCGGATGCAGCTGAATACCGGTACTTTACATGGAGCGACTGCCTATCTGACCTCCACAACCTAGTTATTGGGTAATACGATACCCCTTGGTAAGACTGGTTGCCATATTTTCGGGCTTCTGACGACCCGTAACGACTGTCAAAGATCCAAGAATGACAGCCGGGACCAACGGCTTAAGGCCCTGGTTCCAAGCTTGGTTTAGCTCGGTGTGTAAGTGAAATGGCTTTATGGCTGTCTAGTTTGAGGCACGAGATAGAAGATTCTCACGCGCACCGGAATTATGTCGTAAAAGTGCAAATAAAATCGTATAAAATTAGAAATGAACTATTTAACAAAAAGTAATCCATCACTGGATGCAGTTTGGAATTTGACATTTCATGGTATGTATTTTTAATTATAATTATAATTGCTAATGAAGGGATAAACAGCTTTTAAAGATTATTAGGAGGTATGTTTAAAGATTTTTTTGGTGCATTAAAGTATGTTTAATTATGTTTTGGCTTCCATCACTGTATGCGAAAAGGACTTGAATATATCATATTTTTTTACATGTCAAAATTATTTCCGGTTTATTAGATACACAGCTTTAAAAAACCACCTTATTGATCGTTTTCAGGAAATCTGCGCCTTAACGTGCTTTCCGAGCCACGGCATCTTGTGTGTGTTAAATTAGGGATAGGAAAGTTCCACCCAATATCTAACTTCCTCTTAGCAACTTTATAACCCAACACCGTAACCAAAATGAGAACATTTTACCACTAAACCAATTAAAAACTAGTTAATCTAGTTCGTAAAGAAGGAAATGGAGTGTGAAGAATTACAGAATTTTGTAATAATTCCAAAGATTTCCGTCTTTCCGAATAGTTCTCATTGCTCGCTCGCTGGACGCTATCACGCTAGGAAACAATTGAACATGTTTTTTATTGGTCCACTTCTCGATACACGGAACATTTACAATCGATACGCGTAGATCGATAACTCGGTACTGTCTAATCGGTTGGTTGCATGCTTCGTTTGAGAGTAGTCTTGGATGGAATTTGCATTTTCTAGTTGGAGATTTTCTTAATGCATCTTTATTTATTTTAACACTGAGAATGTCGGTGCCATTTTTCACGGTACCAATTTTTGTTTTTTTTCCATCACTTCGCATAGTGCTCAAAGAAATAAATTATAAAAAAAAACTATTAGAGCTATTATTTTTTTTTTACAGGACTTGAGGAAACCCGTGCCCGAGAGATATATCATATTAAATAAAATAAATACGGGGCATAAATAAAAAAAACTCGTGTCAGGTGGTCACACGAAAAAGAAAAAAAAAAAAAAAAGAAAAAAAGAGAAAGAAGAGAATGTAAAAGAGTGGGCCTCTCTTGTGGTACTTAATACTTTTACGCAGTTAGAAAACATGTGTTCAATAAAACACATGTTTTCTAACTGCGAAGGGTTCGGTCTGGCAAAAATTTTACTCAATTTTCGAGCGATTTAAAAAAAAAATCACAGGGTTAAAAAGTTTGGAAATGACCTTGCCCACGCCCCTTTTCGATATGATCCGTACTTCCAGGGACACCTGTATAACCTGACAGTCTTAAAATAATAATAACAATATGTATACGCGCATGACTTCAGAATGGTTGCACATACTTGGCTAATTCTTTTTAGGGTTCCGTACCAAAATGGTAAAAAAGGAACCCTTATGGTGTGACTCAGTCTGTCTGTCTGTCTGTCACAGCTGGATATCTCGAGAACTACTAATGCTATCAACTTGAAATTTAGAACAGTTTTAGATGACGTTTACCCAACTATTTTGCAAATAAGAAAGAAATAAATAAATAAATATCTTTGGACATTTCACACAACGCCATCTAGTCCCAAGCTAAGCAACCTAATGCTTGTGTTATGGTAACGATGCTTGTGTTATGGTAACGAGATGGCTGATAAACTACTTATATACATTTTTTTTTTTTTTTGTAAATACATACATATTATAGATAGAAAAACACCCAGACTCGGAACAAATACTTGTAGGCTGTACAAATATTTGTTCCGTGCGGGAATCGAACCCGCGACATGCTGCGCAGCAGTCAATCGCTCAACCACTGCGCCAACCGTGTCGTCAAATAATCAAGCCGGAAGCCGGTTGCAAAAAACGAAAATACAAAACTAAAGACTTTCGAAATTTAAGGTTCGTTTCACTTTGTAGTGTTTTTTTTGGAAGTCGATTGTTTTATTTTTGTAATTTTTTTTTTTAATAATCATCATGCAATAAGTAGGTTGTGGGATCAAAGTTACTTTTTCAAATCATGTAGTTTCTGAGTTGATGTTAAACATTCCTGACATCGGTGAAAGAAAATCATCGTGATGAAACCAACCGTGTGATTCTGTAAGACCTCATTCTAAACTTCGAATCTGAATCCGCTGTGAGTTTCTTGATTGGCATTCCAAATTCAAAGTGTCAAATAAAAAAAAACCGGTCAAGAGCGAGTCGGACTCGCGCACCGAGGGTTCGGTTTTCTGAAAAAGTGTGCAATTTACAGACATCGTTTTATTTTTCCTGTAATCTATACATAAACTTCTATCACATAGAATATTTTCAGATTTTTCTCTTTGCAAACTTCGGAGAAAAGGGGGGGGGGGGGGAACGGTATTTTTTTTTACATTTTTCATTAAAACTCGAAAACTGTGTGGCCTAAAAAAAAAAAAATGAGAATTTGCAAACAGCGCTCTTTCATATGATACCCTACATGCTCTAGTAGACCTACTTTGAATTTTTTAAGACCCCCTTTCAGTCCCTGTTGCAAATAAAATATAGATATTTTTATTACTTTCTTATTTCCAAAATAGTTGGGTAAATGTCATATAAAACTATTCCAAATTTCAAGTTGATAGCATTAGTAGTTCTTGAGATATCCAGCTGTGACAGACAGACAGACAGACAGACTGAGTCACACCATAAGGGTTCATTTTTTACCATTTTGGTACGGAACCCTAACAAGTGAGATGAAGTGATGCGAAGTGAGAGTGAATAGCGATGTGAGATGCGAGTTGTTGTTTGAATTTTACAGAATGGACTTACTGGGCTTATATTGTGATAGATAAGTCTGAAACCGCCAACCCGTCTTGAGCAAACGTGGTTATCGATGCTCGTGCCTTCTGTGTATGAGAAGTGGCCTTTGCCCACAGGACACACAGGGTTAGGACAGAGGTTGGTGGTAGACACAGGCGGTATAGGTAGGTAAACTTAAAAAAAAAACTAACTACCCACCTAAGATTTTCCTTAAAAAAATCACCCACGATTCTTAGGGCCTGTTTCACCACCTACGATTAAGTTCCTATTAACTTACTTTGGCAAATCATTTCATACAAATTCTGTTCCATTTTTGAATTTATTCGGTGGCTCTTCGGACATCGTGAAATGACTTAAACATTTTACTAATCGAGGGTAGGCGAAGGTATGCAGGTCAACTACGCATTAGTAGGTTCATTATCTTAATTACGTTTAGTATTAACATTAAGGCAATCTGTTCAAATTACCTATGAGTTATCGCTGCTTATCGCCTTACTGCGCCATAACAAAACCATTGGAAAAAACACTGTCACACTGTGGTACACATCATACACGGGTGTTTTAACAAAAAAAATAAATCATAATAACTTTTTTAAATCACTGCCTGCTTGGAATGGTTAAAAATAAAACAATTCGTATTTCAAATTTTTTTTCGACATTCGAGAAGTAACACGCGTTTTGGCGCGAAAACGCGCGACTCGTTATACGGCATTCACTGAGCGCGACACGCGCGAGACTGAATTGAATTCTTTGGTTTTCGAATGCGTACTAAGATCTTAAGTTATTGTCGTTTTCTTCATGTGATATCGCTTTGTTTGTGTTCCATTGCGTACTTTGCTACAGCTATTGGTAAGTTATTCATATAAAAGTGGTAATGTAAAGAGTTTATTTTCTATAATTTGATATTTTAATGTAGGTGCAAATCAATCACAATTGAATCACTGACAAGCGTAGTGCATTGCGTCATTTCTAGGCTGATTAATGAGTTTTCTTGTAGTTAATCTGTAATGTAATTTCTTTTATAAATACCCATTACAAGTGATATTATGTTAGGTAACAGGAGTTTTGAATCAAATAAAGTAACTGTGAATATTATTGTTATGGACTTTTTTTTTGTTTAAGTAATACAATTATAGCTCACTTACTTGTATCTAATTTCAGAAATTGTAAAATATGTTTCTTCTGTAAAAAAACCGGCCAATTACGTGTCGGACCACGCACAATGAAGGGTTATGTAGTTGAAAAAGAATTTATTACAAAAACAAACTTAACATTGTAATTGCCAAGAATTTTTTTTTATGTGATAAAATTACAAATTACCAATTTTTGGACTTTTTCCTTTACTTGTGCTGTGAGACCTTGCTTCTTGCCAAATTTCATTATTCTAGATCAACGGGAAGTACCCTATTAGCTTTTGATTTACTTGCGAGTATCAAAATATGGCGCATAAATGGCCTTATTAGGGTTCCGTACCTCAAAAGGAAAAAACGGAACTGCCTGCCTGCCTGCCTGTAGTACGTAAAATAAGTAAAATACGTAGATCTATGGTCCCTCGGAGTCCTAAAAAATCAAGCTTCTAAGGCAACGCAATAAAAAAATACGGCCATTTATGTGACATATTTTGATACTCGCAAGTAAATCAAAACCTATGGGGTACTTCCCTTTCACCTAGAATCATGAAATTTGGCAAGAAGCCAGGCTTCACAGCAAAAGTAAAGAAAAATTGTTATTTTGTAGTTTTATCACGTAAAAAAATTTTTTTTTGGGGTTACAATGTTAAGTTTCTTTTTGAGATAAATTCCTTTCAACTACGGAACCCTTCATTGTGTGTGGTCCGACACGCATTTAGCCGGTTTTTTTTTTATTGCGTTGACTTAGAATCTTGATTTTTTAGAACTCCAAGGGACCATTAGACCTACGTATTTGATATTAATTTCAACTTGAGACCTCCATGCGTTCCTGAGAAAAAGGTTCTTGACAGAAAGACGACGGATAACGAAGTAATCGTATAAGGGTTTCGTTTTTTCCTTTTGAAGTACGGAACCCTAAAAAGTGTAAAGCTAGAAAAGTAGAGAAGTGAAAAGGAGGAAAGAGTATCTTACCTACTATATATTTTTATTTTATTAATATAAGGAATGAAAATAGTTATAACAACTTGCTTTGCCTACAGGGTTTTCTCTTGTTTGTTAAAAATAATATACAGAAGCATGTTCACAATTTATTTATTTAATTTATTTTGTTTAATGGGACAGAGTTACATAGTTTTATGTTTGAAAAAGTATACAACTATTTAAAGATTTATCTGATTTTTTGTAGTTTTTTAATTATTATTATAATAAGATATGCAATTTTGTTTTTTTGATATGCATAAAAATATTATGCGGATATAACTTAAGTGTTGTCTAACCTCAGTTTATTTACATGATACCTATTATTTTTAAGTAAATATTAAATTAAAAATGCATTGTTTCTGCATTTTTTAATAAAATTTAGTAAAAACGCAAAGAATTATGGGCGTACAATATTTTTTTTAAATTTTTAACATTAAAAAAAAAAAAAAAAAAAAATTATCAACACTTAAGTTAAATCCGTATGAACTAGAGACAATGATCCAAAAATGTTTCCAAATATTTGTGCGTGGTAGTATCTAGCGCAATATTCAAAATTACTTAACTTAAATTTATATTACGACTTTTAAAAATATAAAATGTACCGACTAACAACTATTTTTTAAATCGACTATTTTATAGTCAATTATTAGTTTAGTTAGTCGAATAATTTGACTAACTTAGGGCGAGTTTCACCGGTGAAACTGAACGTGATCAACACTTCTAAACCGCGTTCAAGACATGAGTAGTCAATGTCAATAATCCACACCAATGATGACACTAATGACACGCTGACAGGTCTTGAACGCGGTTAGTCAAATTAGTCTAGGAATGACATTTATTTCTAAGTTGTCATAATCGGTACATTTTCTTAAACTTACGACTATAATATTATTACAGTAACAGTTTATCTACATAATTGTAACTAATATTTATAAGAGTATTCTAATTTTCTTTGGCGAAGCATCTTTATTTACAATTGTAAAAATCGATAAAAAAATAAAAATCTGAAAATATAAAGTAATAAAAATTTGGCAACAATTGGAATGCGTTCACTATAATTAAACAGTCTTTAAAGGAAAAATAAATAAATAAATATTTTACTACGATTTCTAATTTACTCTATTTTTTTAGTCTTATTAGTTTTTTTTTCTTCAAATCCATGTTTCATCAATTAATCTTTAGATTGAAATCGGATAGTATCGTTTTAAAACGAAAAATCGATCGTTTTTTTCATGAGTATTATTTTGGTATAAAAAAATAAAACATGACAATAATATTATTAAGTACATAAAGAAACAAATACCACATTGGTCTAATAAAACTATATTAAAAGATTTTTGCATGCGGTAATGTATTGGTACATTTTATTAAAATATGAAAAAAAAAATAGTTTCTTAAGTATTCTAGAATTTCCCCACATACAACCCTACTACTCACGTCAATTCCACATATTCCTCTTTTAAAACAACTTTTTAATCATATAATTGACAACCTTGATAAAATCCATAAAATAAGTACAACATTTAAGCACACAAACCTCATAATTTTACTTCGCTCACCACGCTTTTCAAAAAACCGTAAAAATCAAATCACCCGCGCTCACACTCCTTCGCCATCAAATTACCGCACACAAAAAACCGAAAAGTACCCAAAAATTATCTTTCAGTGTCCCTCCTTAGTAGCCTATTCACTCTGTAAACTCTATTCCTATAATTTTCAATGGGACCTCTTCGCAAGAGTCTCGATACTGCAGCCCTAGTGACAGCTGCTTTGTAGCTCTCTGGTGACAAGCTGGCGGGCGATTCCCGCGTTTTCAAGATGTCAACCGGCGCGTCAGATAGCATGGCGTCGATGTCACCGTTGAACATGGCGACTGTGTCGGACGATGTGGTGTAGTTTGTGTTTGGTGTGCACAGCGGGATTGCGTTGGACCACTTTCTGTTTCTGTGAAAAAATTGGAAGATTAAATGGGTGACCAACGAAAAAAGAGTATTTATTCTAATATGGTATGATGTCATGTCGCCTTGGTCATTGGCAGGTGACTTCAGATTTCTCTGGATAGCAGAAGGCCAATTCTCGTACATAAAAACGTTTTGATCCAAGTCGCAATCTCATGCCAGCGACAATCAGATGTCAAAAATATAGCTAAGTACATGCTATACAATTTTTGACAGATTCAAACTGAGATGACATTGGAACGTTATTAAAAATACATGAATTGCCCCTCTGGTCTTTACCAAGGTCCACTTAAGACCAGGACTAGGGGGACTTAGGGGGCGGACTTAAGGAGTCCAGATCTCTGGTAGTGAGCTGCTGTGGCCTTTGAACCGAAAAGGTGTTAGAGAAAGCAATTTTGTTATCCCGAGACATTCAGACGGCTAGACAGGTCCCGCTTATGGATGTTTAAATAATGTGGCACTATTAAATGATGAACTTGTTAAGCCTTGTCACAATACAAGTATTTTGGGCTGATAATATAAGGCTGAGATTAATCGAGTTTTGACACTGAACTTACTTCAAACACCTAAGCATAGGAGCTCCCTTCAGCCGGTACCCTGGCTCGCAGGTGAACGTGATTGTCTCGCCGATCTTGTAGTAAAACTTCACGGATGACATTCGGCCGGATATTGTGGTGCCAGGGTATGTGCAGGCTTGAGCACCTGGGGAGAGATACCATTGTTATTATGTGTTGTGAATTCTGAACGGAACGTCAAGTTGAACCGACTTGGGTGTGCTCGAAAATAGGGGTTGGCAACACTCTACGAGCTGTCAATGTCATTTTGAGTTTGCGGGGGAAAACAACGGTGACAGATGACGGCTGTAATTCAAGGTTCCGGTACTTTACCGACTTCGTGATTAGACACCGAAGTGAACGGACGTGCTCTGCCGACCTCGCCGCGTTCCGATAGGAATCCAGTTTCATCCGATTCGTGTGTGTGTTTGTTAAATCGATCTAATTAAAACTGTAGAGTGCTTATTGAGTCTTATTTTCTCCGAGATATGTTTATTAATTTGCTATGATGTTTCTTAAAGGAATGCAAGTTGTACGGCGAGTGGAAAATTTCTTGAGCAAACGTGCTATTCTTGCACGACTGCCTAAAAAAAATAATTGTTGCTTTAATATAATTAAAAAAATAGCAAACTGCTTAAGATGATGACATTTCGAGTGGTTGTTGCAATAATTAATTCTGATAAAACTAGAAACGGCAGTATGTTACATTTTTAGATCTGTAATTTTTATGGTGTACATAATAAAGAGTATTCTGTCTTTATAATTATGATAAAAATATACGATATCGAAAATAAAAATGTTTTCAATGAAGTGTGCGCTCTCTCTGTTTTTTTGCTAAGACAGAGAAACCTAGGGCCGTACTATGACGTGCAGAAAGATCATGGACCCAGTGTCCCCATAGACCCAGTGTGAGAGAGAGAGACGGAGCTGTATACGACCTGTAGCACCATCCTTTTTTCTCAACGGAACCATGATGGTTCCATGATCTTTTTTCACGTCATAGTACGGCCGCTGTAATTTTAAAAGTTTGACTTACAAGTTGGCGGCTTATCACTCCACCGGCCACTATCCTGGCACACCAGTATGGGCCTGCCATGCAGGGTGTGCTCAGGGTTGCAGTGGAACTGTAGCACGTCTCCGGCGCGGTACGGCGCACGGCCTAGCACGTAGCCTGAAGTAGGCGGAGGTAATGCTGGGCAGGACACCTCTGAAAGAAGCATTGGTTATAGTAAGAATGGAGAAGCAGGAGATACTTCCCTGTCACAGTCTAGCAAATTTTACCAAACAGTAAGTGTTAGACATTACTTTCTGCAATCCGTTTCAGTCAGTGTTCCTTCGACTCTTAAATCAACATTTACAAATTTACTAGCTTTTGCCCGTGGCTTCGCCCGCGTGGATGGTGGATGTCGGAAATTATCCCACGGGAACTCCAGATCATGGTCTACCATTGTGCCAAATTTCATCCAAATCCGTTTAGCCGTTTAACCGTGAAAGCGTAACAAACAAACCAAGTCGCTTTCGCATTTATAATTTTAGTTTTAGGATTCCGAAGTCGGATCTAAATCCTTAATCACATCTTACTCACCTCTGCAAACCGGGAAAGGCTTCGCCCAATCTGCAGCAGGTAGACACACAGTCTCAGGAGCCCCTCGGAGTGCCCAACCCGGCGCACAGGAGAACGCAGCGCGACCACCCACACCTCGCGACACCACCGCCACGCGGGGCCGACGCTCGCCCTCTCCCAGAGGCGTGTCGTGAACTACTTCACCGCATTCTACACCTGTAATGGTGAGAGAAAATTGATATTATGCTGCAGTGAGTTCTTTCTCAACAAAGTATGTCTGCAGAAAAGCTTTCAGTGGTCCAGTTCCGGCTCTGAAGGATATAGTGCTGCAGAATCTGAAGGAACTTATACGGCAGAATAAATTGGACTCCTTTTTTGTAGATTCCTTGGATCACTAAAACAGATAAGGTCACCCGGGGCAATTGTAACCAGGGGGCAAATGTAACGGATTGAGATAACTCGTTATTGTTGCGTTTCCATGCTGTCTAGGATTAATCAACCAGTTACATTTGCCCCCTGGTTACAATAGTCTCGGGTGACTCTACCTTATATTAGAATGGGGCAGATAAACCATGTTTAAAAAAGAAAAACCCGAAGCTAAATAGAATGAAACAAAATAACTGAATGCTAACTCCTTTATTCATATACGTTGCTTAAAGTTAAGAGACATTTAAACGTCAAAAATGTATGGTTAAACAGTCGCTAATCATTACTTAACTTTAAGCAACGTTTATGAATAAACCCATAAGTGATTCGATTAGAAATCTATCTTCTGAACAGTTTATGAAGGTATCGGCAAAAGCATAACCAAAGTCAAGTGTGAAATATTTTGCTAGCTTTCTCTCTACTCGTCAAAATAGACTGTATTACTGAACTTCGAAGTTTAAAATATCGATGTACTGCATTCATAAAGTTTAAAAGTACGAATTACGTTAGCTAGAAGGTACTCTATGACGAATTACTCAATTGAGAATGTTCATAATCGCGATGTACGGAACTTCGAAAGTATGCTATAACGAATTACTTAATTGAGAATTTTCATCATCGCGATGCAGCGAAATCTTCGAAATCTTGCTATGACGAATTACTAAATTTCGAAAATTTTGCTACAGCGATTTTAATATAATAAATAAAACCTGGAGGGTATCTCGAAGCATTCTGCAACTAACCTACCGTGCGTCTTAAGTCTATTACAATATTGTTATGAATCAGAAGTGAAATAAATTTAAAAAATTTAAATATCTTTAATTCCCTTAAATTACACATAAACATAAACTCACGACTTCTTCCCATGGGGCTATGCAGGCCCCCATGGGAAGAAGTCGTGAGAGACAGACTACAGAACGCCTCCTGCGGGCTATGCAGGCCCCCATGGGAAGAAGTCGTGAGAGACAGACTACAGAACGCCTCCTGCGGGCTATGCAGGCCCCCATGGGAAGAAGTCGTGAGAGACAGACTACAGAACGCCTCCTGCGGGCTATGCAGGCCCCCATGGGAAGAAGTCGTGAGAGACAGACTACAGAACGCCTCCTGCGGGCTATGCAGGCCCCCATGGGAAGAAGTCGTGAGAGACAGACTACAGAACGCCTCCTGCGGGCTATGCAGGCCCCCATGGGAAGAAGTCGTGAGAGACAGACTACAGAACGCCTCCTGCGGGCTATGCAGGCCCCCATGGGAAGAAGTCGTGAGAGACAGACTACAGAACGCCTCCTGCGGGCTATGCAGGCCCCCATGGGAAGAAGTCGTGAGAGACAGACTACAGAACGCCTCCTGCGGGCTATGCAGGCCCCCATGGGAAGAAGTCGTGAGAGACAGACTACAGAACGCCTCCTGCGGGCTATGCAGGCCCCCATGGGAAGAAGTCGTGAGAGACAGACTACAGAACGCCTCCTGCGGGCTATGCAGGCCCCCATGGGAAGAAGTCGTGAGAGACAGACTACAGAACGCCTCCTGCGGGCTATGCAGGCCCCCATGGGAAGAAGTCGTGAGAGACAGACTACAGAACGCCTCCTGCTACAATCCTTAGATACTGCTTTTGCCTCGTTTACGTTCATACATCTGAGGGGTTAGTGCGAGTTTTTATACTTACTCGATCGCGTTTACGTTAACGTTGACGTACGTCAATTTGTATGGAATAATTGTGTTTCCCATTACAGTCACCAGACGGCGCTAATTCATTTTCAGTACAAACTGACGTTTACGTTAACGTGATCGAGTAAGTATAAAAACTCGCACTAAGCCCTCTGGTCACACACGCACGCCGGTTGCGAGTACTAGCACCTGACCTTTCTGAAGAACATCACCAATACCACCCTCCCGGCGTTTCGTTACATTAAGAAAAAAAAAAACTTATAAAATTAATTTTTCTTTATATGTAAGTACCTAATATGTATTTTTTTATAATATTTTCTAATTAGTTATAAGTAGTCAAATTATATTACGTTCATACTTTGTTTAGAGAAAAGTGTTGTGTGGCTGGACACATCCAGCAGTGGAAGTCTTTCGGCTGTAATGATCAACTTGACCTCTAACAAATTTTAATTAAGTTTTGTCCTCATATCTGTATACATAAAACCGAAATAGGTACTTACTCTCTCAGAATCTCAATGATGAACATTCGCAATTTAGTAATTCGTCATAACAAGATTTAAAAGTTCCGTACATTGGCATCGCGATGATGAAAATTCTCAATTAAGTACCTAATTCGCTAGACTTATTACTTATTTGTAGCTAATTCGTTATAGCAAGCTTTCGAAGTTCCGTACATAGCGATGATGAAAATTCTCAATTCAGTAATTCGTTATAGCAAATTTTCGAAGTTCCGTACATCGCGATATGAACATTCTCAATAGAGCAATTCGTCATAGTGTACTTTCTAGCTAACGTATTTCGTACATTTAAACTTTACGAATACAGTACATCGATATTTTAAACTTCGAAGTTCAGTAATACAGTCGTCAAAATATTCATCTTTTACAAGCTTTTTAGTTTCACCTGTCTCGGGGTTTGTCTGTCGGTGTCTGTCTGTAATCTAATCTTGTAAGTTAAAGACCCACTTTCCGGTTTCGAATAAATCGGATGACAATGCAATATTAGTATCACATGGAGCTGATCTGTTGATGGAGCCGGAAGGTGGTCATGGGAACTCAGTAATAAAACGACGCAACCCTATCGAGTTTGGGCTCGTTTGATTCGTCTTGACAAGGACTTGGTCCTAGATGATATACAAACTAACAAATGCTTGTTTTTATGCAAAATATTCGTAAATAAATCTGCCTAGCCTTTTCCCAACTATGTTGGGGTCGGCTTCCAGTCTAACCGGATGCAGCTGAATACCAGTATTTTACATGGAGCGACTGCCTATCTGACCTCCACAACCCAGTTACTGGGTAATACGATACCCCTTGGTAAGACTGGTTGTCAGACTTTCGGGCTTCTGACGACCCGTAACGACTGTCAAAGATCCACGAATAACAGCCGGGACCAACGGCTTAACGTGCTTTCCGAGGCACGGAGGAATCTCGGTATGTAAAGATGGTCACCCATCCACTGACCAACCCCGGCAAGCGTAGCTTAACCTGACGGATCGACCCGTGCGGCTGTTATTATTTAGCCACGAGCTCCTCTCAAAATATTCGTAAATAATACACTTGTTTAATACTGACTTTCACACACAGGCAGTGGTGAGCTCCAGTTGCCAGACGCTCTACAGAAGAGCGTGTGCGCACCAAGCAGAGCATTGCCGTTTGCGCAGTGGAACCGGATTTCTGTACCGAGTCGTGTGCCCAGCCCGCTTGCGACCAGACCTCGCCGGATGGGTAATGGAGGACAGTGGACGTCTGGAAAAAATACCATCTTGGGTTTGTTAAAAAACTAGACCGCTTTTCCACTATCGTAAAAGATTTAAAATAACAGAAGACGAAGCTAGCACTGTACCGACCTAGGTCCTTATGAAAAGTTTAAATTGCTTTTGATAGAAATACAGCATTCACAGATTAATGAACTCCAAATGCATAATATCTATTGTAATAAAGGTCCACTTATGTGAGCCCGGTTGATGCCAATAGAGTTGCCCCCTATTACATAGGACTTGAACATAACTGGCAGAATGTGGCTATAACCCTGCCTAACCCTTCGGGGAATACACGCGTGGTGTTATGTTATTTGAGCAATAAACTCGTGCTTTTTGTGCAACAGACTACAATTGGACCCATTTGATACAATCGCCAACAGTAATTAGTAGTAACATCATAATAATCAGTCAATACAATCATCATCATTATTCTCATGCCCATAACCCAATTTATTTGCGTTCAGCGCAACACGTCCTTTTCTTCCATACTTCTCTATTAGTCACCATCGCGGTCGTCACTCCCTTTCTAGCCATATCACACAGTCCATCCATAGATTTTTTGGTCTTCCCCTATGGAACGTCAATCAAACAAGGAGTTGGATAGCTAACTGTTTTATTCATTTTAACGCATACCCACATTACTAAACAATCCGATCCCCGATCTCCGATCTCTGTAATTCTCTAGATCATCTATGATCGGTCACCAAACGTACCAATTCGTCAAATGTCTTCGTCTCTGGAGTCACCGGAGCACATAGATCGCACATCAACGAGTATGTAGTCTCACCCACAACCGTAATTAACAACGGAACACACAAGTTATCCTTTATCTCATTTAATAATATGTACTGTTTGACACGGCGAATATACGACGGCCACTGCTTCGAATGAATGTCAAATGGTTCTAGTCGACCATCGGCATTGTAAATAACAATATAACATGCAATTGGAATTCGATTTCCTCGTCGCCAAATGGAACGTCAATCAAACAAGGAGTTGGATAGCTGACTGTTTTATTCATTTTAACGCATACGCACATTACTAAATAACAAAAGTAGACAGAATACCTTACACCCTAAACACAGCCATCCACATTTATACTCAAAACGTTCCTGATGAAATTTTCTTCATTCCTCCGCATCATACAGTCAGTAAAATATTTTATGTCTTCAATCAATCTGCCTAGCCTTTTCCCAACTATGTTGGGGTCGGCTTCCAGTCTAACCGGATGCAGCTGAATACCAGTATTTTACATGGAGCGACTGCCTATCTGACCTCCACAACCCAGTTACTGGGTAATACGATACCCCTTGGTAAGACTGGTTGTCAGACTTTCGGGCTACTGACGACCCGTAACGACTGTCAAAGATCCACGAATAACAGCCGGGACCAACGGCTTAACGTGCTTTCCGAGGCACGGAGGAATCTCGGTATGTAAAGATGGTCACCCATCCACTGACCAACCCCGGCAAGCGTAGCTTAACCTGACGGATCGACCCGTGCGGCTGTTATTATTTAGCCACGAGCTCCTCTCCTCCTATATTTTATGTCTTAATATACAATTAAAAAGTCATGAAATAATAAATCACCTTCAACAATAATTTCGACCTGATGGCTCTGTCTCGCAGGAGTCTCACACCGGTAGATACCGGAGTCTTCTTTAACGGCGTTGATGATGCTAAGCCTGTATTCCAACGCGCTGTCTCGACCAGGGTCTGTGGTCCAGCCCTCTATGTACTTGCGATCTGTCCTGAAATTGCAAGAGTATGTAGAGATAATGAAGTAAGAATCAAACACGTTCGATTCGGGGGCTCAATTAGCGTAATAAAAAAATAAATATCCTTGGACATTTCACACAATGTCATCTAGTCCCAAGCTAAGCAACCTAATGCTTGTGTTATGGTAACGAGATGGCTGATAAACTACTTATATACATTTTTTTTTGTACATACATATTATAGATAGAAAAACACCCAGACTCGGAACAAATACTTGTAGGTCGTACAAATATTTGTTCCGTGCGTGAATCGAACCCGCGACATGCTGCGCAGCAGTCAATCGCTCAACCACTGCGCCAACCGTGTCGTCAATAGCTATGCAAATGCGTCTGACAGGGTAACGTTTAGTTTTTGGAGCCTGAGTGCTTGTGGATTAACTGGACCAACAATACTTGAGGAACTGTTAGGCTGGCCGGTTTAAAAAAAAAGTTAAGCAAAATACAGGTGGTACTCTATACCCCAAATTACCATGACATATTTTTCCATTCTCCTTCTTTTCGAGTCGATGGTAAATACAGGGTGAGGGACAGCCCTCCGCAAACTAACAGGGTGCATTCAGCTACTCATTTTAGATCATATTCCACCGGAAATTTTCTCAGGAAAATTTTAATTTTTTAAGTATTTTTTTCAGTTAAATTTTCTTTATTTCAATGTAAAATTACATTGTGTGTTCGCAGCACTCCATTTATGTAAAAAAAACAGCAAAAAAACAAAACTGAAAAAAAAAACCAGCAATGGATGTAGAAATACTGTAACAAATGACGCGCGAAATCAGCTGTTCACTTTCTGTCTAGCTACAGAGTTCATCGAACTCACCGCATACCTATTACCTACCCCTCCCAACCAGTAATAGACGCTCCGATTTGTGCACAAAAACACAAACAAATCAGGTTTATTGGATTCCCATAACGTTCCTGAAAAAAATTCATGTACCGGTCATCTTAGTATGATATACTGAATTCACCCTATCAGTTTGCGGAGGGCTGTCCCTTACACCCTGTATATGTAATTATTTTGTTAAATTAGTTAGGTCCAGTAGGTGGAAACGCCAATCGCGGCATCAGGGGCGTGTTTTAGGTCCTCAGAATTGCAGGTTTAGGGACAATTTAGACACCAACATATGGTACATGGTTTGGTCAGGAGCACTCACTCACACACAGGATATCAATGGATATCGGTGGGTTATAATATAATTCCCCATTTGCTAGATTTAAGCATTTAAAACATGAAAACTTAGTTGAAGTCATATGGCCAGTACTTACAAAGGATAATATATCTGCATCGTCAAGCATCCGCATCATTTAGAAGAGGACTCTAGAATACTCACTCAGGATTATTATGTGTGACGTTCCACTTGGGGTTGCCAAATCTTCTCATCCACAAGCACTCCATGTGCAGCACTGTGCCAGGATACACCAGCAGCTTGCCGTCGTTGGTCTGCGCGATTGGACCCTGGGAGTGTCGGAACAGGATCGTAGGCCGTTTCTCCACTGCGGATTAGAATATCAGAATTCTTAAACTGTTATTTTGCTGTCATTTTTAAGAAAATGTTAATCACGCCACGCTTGAGTCATGACTAGTTGTATTTTTCTAATAGTAAATTTGTATATTTTTAGTCGTCATTATTGGACAAAAATTAAGGAAAAATCGATCCTTTCTAATTTAGAAGCCACTTGGTTTTCAAGGTATATAATCATCTTTAAAAAAATACATTATCTACTCACTTGCGTAGTCCATTTGCTGGTTGAGTCCAAAGCACGTTGGTTTAACACCGTCCCATGAGCCTCCAATACATTTGCGCGTTTGTGACCCCGTCATCGCATATTTGCCTATGTCACTGCATCTGTAAAACAAAAAATTTGAAGAAGTCAGTAAACGGGGTAATAACAGAGCTGGTTGATATAAAGCAAGCATACTATCAGATCTCTGTTAAAAAATTAAAATTTCATAGGCAGGTAAGAACAAAATTGCAATAAAGGTCATAAAAGTAATTAATGGTTATTCTAAGATTGGCACCCTTCATTGCGTTTCCAGGACTAGAAATACTATTTCACTAATTAATTTACCTAGATGTTATCATAGCTCCTGCAGGAAAGTCAACCACCTCAGTGATTTGCATGTCATTGTAGAAGGCGACAACATTGAGCTCGTCGTTTTCAAACGTGCAGCTGTTGTTGTTCTGTAACTCCTCATTCTGAGCTTCTAGCTCTTCTGAAAATAAGAATTTAATATCCCAAGTTCAACTGGCATTTAACGGATACAAAAGATTTGGTGGTGGCACCGCCACATGAAATAAGGTTTGATGATGTTGCTCTTGCGCTTTTGTTTTGGACCACTTTGTATTTGCAGTTTCATCTGATTAGCAGTATAGGTTTAATCTAGCCTTGAAACTGCTTTGTACGTATATAATATTTTGTATTGTATTCAGTTACTTAGAATATATAAAATAATTATTATTCTATTACTAGCTGACCCGACAGACGTTGTCATATCCTTTCAATAATTCATACAACATTCCCATAGAAAATACACTTTCAGTTTTCCCAAATTTTCCAATTTTCCCGGCAACTTTTCCAATTTTCCTCTTCACCTTATGAAAACCTTCCCCGGATTAAAAAAAAAAATAAAAAAAACTGCCGAATTGGTCCAGTCGTTTTCGAGTTTTGCATTTAGCAACACAGTCATGTAGATTAAAAAACCGGTCAAGAGTGAGTCGGACTCGCGCACCGAGGGTTCCGTTCCGATTTCTGAAAAAGTGTGCTATTTAGAGACATCGTTTTATTTTTCCTGTAATCTTTACATTAACTTCTATCACATAGAATATTTTCAGATTTTTCTCTTTGCAAACTTCGGAGTTAAGGGGGGGGACGGTATTTTTTTTTACATTTTTCATCAGAAGTCGAAAAGTATGCCGCCTAAAAAAAATAAAAAAATGTTTGAGAATGTGCAAACAGCGCTCTTTCATATGATACTGGGGTGTCATATGAAAAAATCAAAGTGGGGCTACCATGCCCTAGTAGCCCCACTTTGATTTTTTAAGACGCCCTTTCAGTCCCTGTTGCAAAAAAATATAAATATTTTAATTTCTTTCTTATTTGAAAAATAGTTGGGTAAATGTCATCTAAAACTATTCTAAATTTCAAGTTGATAGCATTAGTAGTTCTTGAGATATCCAGCTGTGACAGACAGACAGACAGACAGAGTGACACCATAAGGGTTCCTTTTTTACCATTTTGGTACGGAACCCTAAAAATGAGCCTTTAAAATACTACTCATGTTAGGAATATTTACTGGTAGTATTCAATGGTAGAAAACAAGACACCTTTAAGGTATTTTTACCATTTTTAAACTCACCACAATTAAAACTCTTGCCAACCCAGTTCCCCTGCTCACAAATCAGCTTCCAAGTGGTCTTCTCACCCATGATGGAAGCTATGCATCTGAACGTGATCTCGGTTCCATGGGGGTACCCTTCCATCCCTAAGGAACTGTTCACCTCAGCTCCATCCCGATATATCAGCGTACCCTGGACCCTTCAAGCAATTATTCCAAGATACTGAGGTATAAAAAATATTGATTACGATATTTTGGCCACTGATGATTGAGAGTTGGGGATCTTAAAGGCTCTTTAAATAGAAGGCCTGTTAAATTTAATCTTAAATTATTATATTTACAATACAATATGACTGTTAGAAACATTTTTCTTTATAGTCTATTTATTTATTTATTTGATTGTATAGTTTCACCAGTGGCCGTAACAAATATAGGTAAAAAGTTTTAATAGATCAAAAACTTGTAGAATATTATTAAAATTTAAAAATATTCCGTTGATAACACAGCAAAACATGCACTAAAAGTCGAAATTTTAAATAATTAGCAACCAAACAAAAGCTTGGCCAAGACATAAGAAGCCAGGTTACGGCCATACAATTAGCGTTCTTATTAACATAGATATAAAGTATATTTTTTAACGTTAACTAAGCCCTGCCTTCCGAGGATTTGTACCATGATAGTGACCTTTAAACCCTTGAAAAAGTGAGAAAAAGTAGTGATGTGTTGGGAATGACTAAGATCCGTAAAACACAAACTAACATTGAGAGGAATTCGAGAAACTTTTTTTAACTTGATTTATCTTAAGTATGTGAACACCGTTAGTTTATATTCTAACTTGCGAGATTGTAAACTGTCGGTAAATTGTGAACTTACGATGTAACGTATTAATTTTCGATAGCTATCTATCCATGTCAAACCATCTAATTGTGAACGAACCTGCACTTACCGACAGGGCTCACAATCTGTCCGATTTCGAGTCCCTGATTGGTATGTCTTGACGGTAGCCGAATTGGTCGCTGTAACTAAGCCAGGGGTGCACTGGCTAAATGCTGACTAAATGGGTTAGGTTAGGTTAGACTTGTGAACAACCGCGCGCGACCCGAGCGAGAGTAGCAAACGGAGCCGCAGAAGCGGCTGAAAAGCGCTACTTCCAAGTTAGTCGCAGTTACTTGACTATTTAGTATTAGCACAAGGTGCGTCCGTTAAGCAAGTTAGATACCAGTTCACAATTTGTCGGTTTGCCATGGATAGATTATAAAGCTAATCCAAAAATAATGCGTTAAAATAGATAGATAGATAGATAGATAGAATACTCTTTATTATGCAAACCAAAAAAAAAAAATAATAAATGCAGTTCAAAATTTTTCTATAATTTATAATATCGAGAGATAGAATATAAACTAACGAAGTTCATAATAATACGGTGACATATACTTTATGATCTTATATTGACTTAAAAAAGTCATCACATTTTTCCTAGACAAGAAGGCAATTCAATATAAATCAATATCATACCTGATTTCCAAGATCATATAGCGTCATTTGTCTTTATGACTGAATAATGTGGAAATCATAGCACCCACTAGTCACGGACTTGCAGTAAATAGTATAAAATCTCAGAACAAAAATAGCCACTCTACTTCAATTAAACTGTCTTAGTCAAACCCATACCCTGGCCACACCAGACATCACCATAAAATGTCAAAACATGAAGTTACAGTTGATGAGCATGATCATCGATGAGCAAAGGGTGATGATGTGAGGTAGTTAAAGAAGCAAAATTTCGAACCTATAAGGCTCTCACCAGGGCTTGGCATCCCTGAACGCCTGGGTTCCCTTCAGTCTTCAGCGAGCAAATAAGAAACGCATATCTTTGCAAACACATTACTTCTTTTTTATCGCGGCTTGGTTCATCCTCTTGTGGATGACAGTGATTAAATGAAGGAAGCTGTGTTCAATTGTTTTGTTGAGAAATTCAAGAATTCCAATTAATATTCTTGAAGAGATGATGAGTAATTTAAAACGTAGCAGTTAACAATTTGGATTAAAGAGATGTCTAAAGTTTTAAATAATTATATCAGTAACTTTTGTAGGCATAGCGATGAAAAACGACAAAATCTTATCGAAAATACTTGAAAAATAAGAGTTATTGAGTTTTGAACACAATTTCCTTCAAAACTTGCTTATTACATTGTACAACAGCAAACATAAAGGTAAAACAAAAAACAAACGAAACAAACAAATCGCTCCAAAGCGTTAGGATCTAACATTATTGACTCACTAAAATGATTGTTATTTATTTGACATGATCTGTCATGTCTATTTTGCAATGACAACTGCAATGTTTGATCCTTTAACGAGATTTGGATGAGTGACGAAACAAAAACCACTTGAATGACATGTCTGTACGCCATATTTCAAATTCTTCTTATGATGCATAAAATAAAACAATAACACGTTATTATCTAAACTGCAGTTGTAGTTATCTTTCCTTCTCTATTATTATCGGTTATTTTCAAAGATATATAAATGTTTGTATGTATCTTTTTATTGGAGATTTCGATCACAATCATCGTACTTTAACTATAAATCAAACAAGTATAAAAATTACAGGAACAGATATGGTACCATGAGGAACACCAAAAGTCAAGAGTTTAAATATTGACCCAGGATTACTATATGTAGATAAAACTGTTCTGTTTCTTAGATATTCTTTTAGAGCTTGTTTCTTTTATCATAAATATGGCATAAAAAGACATGTATAAAATAAAATCCACATAGAAGCTACAATGAAAGCGTTTGGTCAAATTAAACAAACGAACTCGAATGTCACAAACTAATCAGGTTGATATTATTTTAGCTTTTATTGATACATTCAGAGCTAATCACACATTACCTGACTTCTTGTGGATTCCTGCACAAAAAATTACAACGTTTAAAAACTTAATTACTGATGCTTTTGATTTTATAATTTTTTATCTACCTGTCTTGTTACTTCAGGCTTTTTTATTGATGCTACCTTTTTTGTTTTAATGACTAGTCATTGAATGCTTATGCTTTGTTTTTTGTATGTATTATCCCTTGTCTTTCATACATAACTCCCTAAATATGACACGTAATTTACAAATCTTTAGCTTCCACTTATTTTTTTTGTTTTATTCTACTACATTCATGATAAGATAAGATTTGAACCCTTACACCCTACTATAGAGTTGTCAATCACAAAAACCCCTGTCTCATTTCTATTATAACTGATAACATGTGCTTAGCTCTTCTTTCTAGCAGTATGATGGTCTGGGTTACCTCGCAGGAGGGCCGCAATCCGTGTTGGTGGTGCTATCAATATCGGGCTCAAGCTCCGAGATGTCTTCTCTGACGATGTCGGAACCGCTCTGGTATTCGGAGGTTGGGCGTGGACGAGTAAGATTTGCTGAAACAAAATACCAATTACCATTTAAATGCAATTATTTAAATTTCAAAATGAGCTCATGCGAGGGTTTCATTTTCTAGTCTGCTAAGATCAAACGATTACGTGAAAACGGGTTGATTGACGCAATTGTGCATTAGAAATTCCGAATGAATTGATTAATTAGGTTTTCAGAAGAAAATAAGTGCAAAGTGGATCCTTTATCGACCCGACACAAGCATACAATTTGAACTTACCCAAAGGTCTACAAAAATCATGGACGGTCGGCTGCAGCCTGCCTAAATGGCAGTTGAGTGTAGCCGGAGGTGATCTGCCAGGTTCGCAAGCTATGTTGACGGAGGAGGCATGTGCTACTGTGAGTCCTGCTCGGTACCCTGCCTCGTACGTAGCGCCGTGAAGAAGTGGGAGTTCACAGGGAGCTGAAACATTTTTTCGGTGGAAGTAGTTGAAAATATATTCGACTGGTGTTGCAAGTTGTAAACTGTTGTTACCAACCTGCCACACACTCTGGCATGCTGGTCACGGCCCATTCTCCAAGCCAGCAGCGTAAGTTGGTTGGTCCTTGCACGTTATATCTGAAGACAAACAAGTCTTCAATTAGCAGTGTGATGACACCTTTAATCTTTTGACATCAATCAAATCAAGCCAATGATCGAGTGGGATTACTTTCAGAAAATAATCTTGTTACCAGAATTTTAGGAATTCGCGTCTTATTCAACCATCATAGTCCATTCTGCATTGACGTTTTTCGATTGACGTTTAAAAACTTTGAAGCCCTGCATGTCTCCCTAATTCGTAAATAATACTTAACCTTCAATGAAACAAATCCACTCACCCATATTCACAAGAGAAGTGCACGACCTGTCCATTAGGCACAGGGTCGGTCTCATTCAGCTCCTTCTCGTCCTGCAGGTTAGAGCCCAATACTTGACTGGCCGTCATCGGATGACCAGCGTCCGCGGCCATCGTGTAGATGCCGTACTCCGTTGATGGGACGTGGCAGGGTACTGGATAGTGGTAAAAAATTGGCTTTATTTTTGTAATAAAAATTGTACCTATATTTTTTGAGCATTTATGCTTTACATCATGGTCTTTCGTCATGGCAAGAGCGTAGAGTATCTCCATCAGTGCAGAACCGCATAATTATTTTTAGAAGTCTATACTCCTATAAATTAAAAGAAATTCAGGCGGTCTACTCCCTAACTCCATCCGTCCGTCCGTCCGTCCGTCCGTCAGACCGTCCGTCTGACATAACGATCCATCAAAACAAGTGTAAAAGTAAAACACATCGGGAGTAGGGATCGTGTTGTCATTCATACTTCGTTCGGGGCCCGAACCAATCATCCATCCGTAGGTGATACGGAGTAGGAAACGCCCGTAACGAAGGCCGAAACTACGGGTTTCGTGCTTAGGGAGTAGACCCCAGGTATTGTAAGGTTTATTAGAGTCTGAGTTTAACAGACGACAATCCTGAAAGAAATAAATGTTGATCGTGTACTTACGTATTTCACACTTAGGCTTTTCGGGTTTCCATCTCCCTCGTACACATTTAGCAGTTGCATTTGTTTCTAAGTTTAGTCCGTAACCCTTTCCACAGGCCACACGAACTATTGTGCCTGAAAGTATTTTTTTTTTGTTGGTTCATTGGTTCTCAAACAAGAGTCTCTTATTCATTATCATCATCCTATTGCCGTCCATTACTGGATAAGAGTATACACGATGTAAGTGGAAACAGTGGCAATCTTTTAAGGGGACATTGTACTCATTATGAACAAGTTTTACTTTGGGACAGTATGGACCAAACCTGAAATCGCGAAAAAAAAAATAGCTGTTACCACCTACATTTTGACGAATTATGCGAACATAAATGTACTGAACAGCAGATTTTTTTTTGCGATTTTATGTGTGGTCCCATAGTAAAAGTTGTTCATAATGATGAGTACAATGACCCCTAAAAGATTGCCACTGTTTACACTTACCTACACCCTGTATATGCCTTTCATATCGCAATTTGTTTTTCTCCGTACCCGATCGTCATCAAGCTGCTACGAGTACCAGCCACCCTGCGTTGTCCTCATTCCCAAAGCATGTCTTAAACTACTTTATCGAAGATCTCTAATTTTTAATCATTAATATTGACTGAGTTTAAAAAAATATATGATTTTGACGAAAAAAAAAACAAATCACCTGAACTAAACGTATTGTTAGGATCCCGTCCATACTTGACAATCTCAATATTCACAAAAGGTTCGCTTTCAATAGGTTCACAGGGACTTTTAGGGCGTCCCTTTTTGCCCTTCTCAGTAGTGTTCTGGGCGCTTCCACCTTCGGCCAAGTCTTTACCATCGGTTTCTGAATCATCACCTGTTGAGGATTGCTGCCTCCTACCACCTTTGCCTTCTCTGCCTCTGTAAATAAAAAAAACTAATGACGAGCTACTCAAAACATAGATATATTATTATAATCTATGTTTAAAGCAATATGTTATATTTTGTTGTAATATTTGTAAAGGTATAACTTTTGTTTTAAGAACGTACGACTGGATAATATAAGGTTCTGATGTCCTACTGCGATTTGTGTATTTGTAGTGTTTAGCTAAAACTTACGTTTTGGGTATAGTGGCTGTCGTTTGATTCAACCTATCAGTTTTCCTACTTGTCCTTTTATCACGCTTGTCTAAAATGTTATCAACTTCAGTAGAATTCGTTTTATTGTATTGTAACGATACTACAGCCATTTCTTTACTGTATTCATTGTAAGTATCTTCTAAGTTAGGTTTTAAAGGTATCACTGCCATCTCCTTACTGTTTTCACAATCATCATCTCTATGCTTAGTTGTCAAAGGCACCACTTTTAATAAATCTATTTTTATTTCGTTATTCAATTCTGCGTCATCTGCTGACGGTTTCAGAGTCCAATTGTTTGTGTCAAATTCTTCGTTGTTAATTCCACGTTTGACTCTAGTTTTTGTTGTAATTTCTGGCGGTAGTTTTGTTACAGTATCAATTTTACTTTCATCGCCTTCCAATTCTAGATCCGTCTCCTTTTTTTCATCCGATCCTTCAAATTCAAAATCGGTATGATCCTCCTCAGCACCTGTTTCCATCCTCTTTTTGGTGTCATCAGCATTCTTATGCAAGAACCTCTTCCGTCTTTTATCAACATATCTTTCAAAATATTCATGTTTTAACTTGTTTATATTATCAGCGTTACTATCTGCACTCAAACTTTGATCTCCAAACATTCCTCCTTTGAGTACAGTTACATGAGAAAGCTCATCTTCTCCCTCATCAGAGTTTTCATATTCAGACGTTTCTTCATGTTGTACTATGTCATCTTCTTCAGGTTCATATACAGGTTGATAAGAATAAAGTCTATGACCTACTGGTTCTCCGTGAACATTATAAATAGTATAAACAGCTGTTGGGAAGTTCTCATCATTTTTCTCTGCACTAGTTGGTGGTTCTACGTCTTCTTCAAAATCAAACTTCTTCATGATCTTGAAGTTTGCGTGTCTTAAAGTAGGTTTGGAAGTACCGTGGTTGTATTTTTCGTAGAGATGGTTTAAGTACTGTTGGGACGGATCTGATTGATGCTGGAGGTTGTTGTAATACTGTCTGTAGGTGGATCTTCGATGTCGAGTTTCTTGTTGTGGGATAGAGCGGCGTCTTCGGCTCCAGCGAATACGTGGATGCTGGTAGAGTGTACATCTGAAAATGAAGGCATAGCATGCATAATCATAATCAACGTTCTCACTGCTGGATACAGGCCTAGCTCCTCTTTGTAAGAGGGAGTGAGCCAAAGTGAATGAAAGCAAAAAAAGTATTTTTCAATAGACTTCCTCGAAAACTGGTTCATATCACACCACGATTAGGTTCACAATGCAATGTATTTCGCACGCGTGCGATTTTTCATTTTCCCGCACGTGTGCGGGAATAAAACTTGCCACAAATAACTTATACCTATACTTAGTCCAAATTGGTCCAATGCCTCTATTCACAACTATCTATTCGGAGGTGAACGTTTTTTTAAATCTCGGCAAAGAGCGTCTTTACGGCGTTAATATTTTTTGAATATTAAATAATGTTTATAAATAGAATATCGTCAAAAACTAATAATCATTACGATAAAAAAAACGTTTATGAACAAATTAACATTTATTTGTGATAAAAACTCGAAAATATTTGAATTTTCTATTTTTCATATTAGGCTGTTTATCGGCTTATACCTTTGCTTCTTCTTCAACCTGGCGAAAGCAAAGCGCGAAAAAATAAAACCGGTCAAGAGCGAGCCGGACTCGCGCACCGAGGGTTCCGTTCCGATTTCTGAAAAAGTGTGCTACTTAGAGACATTGTTTTATTTTTCCTGTAATCTTTACATAAACTTCTATCGCATAGAATAATTTCAGATTTTTCTCTTTGCAAACTTCGGAGATAAGGTAGGGGTGGGGGGGGAACGGTATTTTTTTTTACATTTTCCAGAAAAAGTCGAAAACTATGCGGCCTAAAAAATAGTTTGAGAATGTGCAAACAGCGTTCTTTCATATGATACCCCACATGACCTAGTAGCCCCACTTTAAATTTTTAAGACACCCTTTCAGTCCCTGTTGCAAAAAAAATATAAATATTTTTATTTCTTTCTTATTTGCAAAATAGTTGGCTAAACGTCATTTAAAACTATTCTAAATTTCAAGTTGATAGCATTATTAGTTCTTGAGATATCCAGCTGTGACAGACAGACAGACAGACAGACAGACTGAGTCACACCATAAGGGTTCCTTTTTTACAATTTTGGTACGGAACCCTAAAAAGAAAATTTAAATCATAGTTTCCTAATAATTCATGACAAAAATATTTTCCGTTATTTTATTTTATTTCTTCAAAAGTGTATTGAAAAACGTCGTTTGATACTCGTGGACATTTGTTATTGCAGTTCTCGGCTCAAAAACAACCTCGCCTACGGCTCGGGTGTTAATTCCGCCTCGAATGCAATAACAAACGTTCTCCACTTGTATCAAAATGTGCTATTTTTTATGATGAGGTCAATATTGTTCAGTAAGAATCTAGATTGTGAACTAACTTAGGTAATTCTCTGGGACTCCAATGGCCACCAACGCAAGTGGCTCCAGGTGGTCCTTCAGACAGCACGTATCCTTTTTCACATTCATACATTATCTGTTTGTTGTTCACTACCTGCAAAATAAATAGTTTTTGAAAATAACACCGATAAATTACGAGACTTGTAATTATATTAAAGTTAAATAGGTACCTTTTTTACATACGGTCGATAGTCATATAAACCCATGTTACCTACAAGTAGGACTTTTCCGTTTTCTATGTAGCCGGGGAATGGACAGAATACTGAAACAATATATAGATTAGCAATTTATTTTAATTTTTAAATTAAATTATAAAAAAAAAACTGGCCAGGATTTCTCAGGGTATATTAAAAATATTTGAGAATTAAAAAAATATACAATATTTATGCCATAAAACTAGAGGGGGACAATTTTTTTTTACTAGTCATAACGAAAAACGAAAATAATGAGTTCCAGTCTGAGACGTAAAAGGGCACAATAAGTTCGCTTATATGCAGCATTATGTAGCTGGAGTACATTTATATAACCCACCTTCTTCGCACTTAGGTGTGTCTCCACTCCATACTCCAAACGAGCACACAACGATGGGGTTCCCCTTCAGTTCATACCCATCCTTGCAGCGGAACCGAGCCTTCATGCCGTGCTCCGTCTTGGGTGCGATCACCATACCGTTGCGAGGGTACTTCGGCATTTTTTTGCACCTGTCGAAGGTAAGAATAATTTAGTAGTTTCTTTGCAAAATTAATAAATAACTCATTAAAATCTTCGGTTTCATTGGTAAAGTTACGGGGAATATCAACTCTTAATTCATCGATACCTGTTACAATTTATTAATATGCTTGTCTGCTTGAGCTCCGAACGGTCTAACCTTAAGATTTCAGGATCTCATTAAGTGAATAGCAGATGAACGGCAGTTGTTGCTTTGGGAAAAATAATGACTGTTATACGTTTTCTAGCTTAACTACGAGCTAGCTCCAATATGTCAGCTAAAGGTGAACTAACCTGGCTGGCTGACACCTTGGTATCTGCGTCCAGGTTCCATTGTTACACGTTACTGCAGCGTTGCTTGACGGAAACTCGTAATTCTTTTCACAATCAACTACTATTATTTCGCCTGCAACATAAAAGAAAAAAGAAGAAGAATTACTTTTAGTATTCTATCAGGGATTTCGGAGTTCAGCTATGATGTTAATGCCAAACGGGAGTCTTGAAAATGTAGGACACGTAAAGAATTCAGCCGATCTTAAACGTATCGGCTGAATTCCCTGGATCAGTTGGTACTATACTGTGTTCAGCGTAGATTATCTGCGAAATAATGGAATTCTTTATGTGGCAAGGTTCTAGTAACATACCATGTTGTACCATAGTGGAACTGCCAACGATCTGCGTGTTCGCTTCTTGAGTGGTGTTGTCTCCTGTTTTGTTCTCCACCAGCACCACCCGACCCTGGGACACGTGGGGCACCACACACGGCGCTGAAAGATATTATTATAGAATATAAAAATGTATTAGGGAGATCTTAAAAGTTCACACTTTTTATTTAGATTCAGACACCGTCCTTTGGCAAATACTCTCAAGGATCATTTTTCATTCTTAAATTTAAATATCTCAGATCTAAGAACAGTCCATAAGCAACTATGCCTTCATGAGTGACTATAGATAGCATATTCGATCGTACGTATGCCTACTTAGCCATTTCCCAACTATGTTGGGGTCGGCTTCCAGTCTAACCGGATGCAGCTGAATTAATTTTTCAAAGCAGTTCTTGTAATTACTATAACTCTTAATATAAGACATAGTATAAGCAACTTACCTAAGCACATAGGCAGCGGGTGACTCCAAGTGCCATCACTCTGGCAGATCGCAGAGCCGTTGCCCTCCATTTTCATGCCATCCTGGCACCTGAAAATGATGGAAGCACCCAACCCCGTGCCAGAGGAGATGTTCTCCAGCCAGCCGTTCCAGAGCTGGCCTGGGTGACCGCAGTTTATTTCTGAAAGTAAGTGGGGTGCAGAAGTAAGTAATTTTATATGTTGTACAGCCAGAGTATTAGAATGTCAAATACAGCAATAATTAAAAGTATCATTGCAGCCTTTTTTTTTTTTTTTTTTTTTTGAGGGCGTGTCAGACTTTTACTGACTAAAACCCACCCGTGTTCCTTCAGTTGCCTATGCCAGGGCCGCGGTAACCCTTTCAGACAACCCGCGACCCCAGCGGCATCATTGCAGCCTGATGTGGCCTAAATATATCTACGACGTCTTTCTGAAGTTAATCGTCATTCAAATCAAATCAAAAGTGAGTTATTCAAATTAGGCTGAAAATCTGCACTTTTGAACGTCAAAATTACATAAGGCAATACCACAAAACCCCCGCCCTTTACGACTTCCTAGTGCATTAGATGGGAAGAAGAAGTGGCACAACAAACTCCCCAGCAGAGCTTTGTAATCAACTCGGCATTGATTTTACCAGGTCTTTAAGTCAAATTCTGCACGATCGGAGTTCAAATAGGATAGGATGCTAGTCGTAGTTTTATGGTTGTGTTTTATTTACCTTTGCACATCGGCTGTCCACCAGACCACTTCTTGTCGGCTCCACATCTTCTGGTCGCGTCGCCTACAAGCCGGTATCCGTACTTGCATTCGTACGAGACGACCGAATTGTACGCGCAAGACGTGTACACTGCCTTGCCGTGGCGCGGCGCCTCGGGTGGTGGACACTGCACCTGCGTTACCACTAGATGGCGACACGCGTCGCTTTAACAATACCCGAACAAAACATAGATGGCGCTGATACCAAAATTTCAACCATGCAAAATACATGCAAAAATAAAACGAACTCCATTTTTGTTGTACATTTATTTCACTACAGCGTTTAAAGATAGAAATTTACAATAAACATCGAGTACTACTAACATTGCTATATCATCTAATAGTCAGATAGGCAGTAAACGACAATTTTTTATCATGGCCACAGAAAGAAACAACTTTTGAAGTTGCGGAAAACGATAGCTTCATAGAATTTGAAGGTGACAACGTTTCTATAGTAACATTACTTTTGATATACTACGTAATGTAATGGATGCTCAAACTGTCCCGGAATCTCCTTCTAAGCAGCATTAAAAGGAGAAAAAACAATCAGAAAAATCCATTTTTGGGCAAATTTCAGAGGAATTCCCACTTTTGACAAAGAAATCCCACCCGAAATTAAATTTTGGCTTCCCTAAACCCAATTAAAATTTTAGCAAAATGTTCTACAGTCCCAGATTTTTAAAAAATAAACTTTTACAACACCAATAAATCAATATCCAATTTGAATAACCTATTTTCGAAAACAACCAATAAAAAGTGGGATTTCCATATATTGCGTCATGACAATGAAATTGCTCCGATGATAGCCATGATAATCATTTGTTTAAGCGTCATGCGAACTATACCGATGTAATGTAAACGAGAACCGGTACCATGCAACATTCCAAGATGAAGGACAACACTGAAATCGGCAACTACATTGTCACGAAGCAAGACCACTCGCGGAGAATTTTAAAAATATTCTGGGTCTTGATGATGAGTCTCTAGTCTTTCAGGTTTTATAAACTGTCTGTAAAAGTTTTCTGGATTATGTACCATGGAGTTTAAAAGCCCAATTTCTGCAAATATTTTTTCTATTTACCAAAATGCTTAAAGTGTAGTTTTAAATCACTTTTGTGAATGACATAGTCAATCGTCGTTTGTTAAAAAACTGAGCATCAGAGTGTCTTTCAAAATGAATGTGCTTTTTCCACGAGACAACTCATTCTGCTGACTTGAATTTTGTACATTTATCTCGTTGTTATCAAAATTAATATTAATTATGCCCGCTTACATCACGTCACTGTTGTCAATTTAATGAATGTGATTTTCTGAATATGTTTAGCGCTAAATGCATTTAGTGATTTAGGATGAAAGCGGGCCTTAGTTTTTGATACCAAGGGCTGCAAAACCCTATGCGATAAACATGTCATTAAATGATATCAGCTAAAATCGACATTATAGACCATAGCTCAATAGTATTTACCTCAAAAGCGACTCATCATCAAGATCCCTTAAAAAATATCCAAATCAATATGTACTCACGGACGCAAGTGGGAAGCTCCTTAGGTGCCCACGCGCCGTCAGCCTGGCAGTAGCGTTCGGCCTTGCCGACGAGCTCGAAGCCTTGTCCACACTGGACCACGGCACGGCAGCCGAAGGTGTGGCAATCAGCCGTCACCCAGCCGTGCGGGACGTCGCCTGGCTCTCCACAGGAACGAGCTGAAGATACGATTATTGTATGATTTAAAAATTTGTATTCCTTGTACTCGTATTAGTATTTTTTTAAAGTTCATATTATTTGAAATGGCAATACAACGTATCCTATAAGCCTAAATACATTAATATTAAGGTATCGATTCTGAGTAAAAACTGAAGACTTTGGTATTTATGAATAAATTCGGAATAGTTTCTTGGGGTTTAACAAAATTCTGCTATGTGTATGTATGATACTGCTCATGTCACATCACGTTGCAGTGTTTTAAAGTTGTTACTGAAAACTTGAATACTCACGTTCGCAGCTAATATCAGGTCCATACCAGGATGCTTGACCGTCAATGGCCAGACACTTGGCTCTGGGGAAGCCATTCGTCACGTAACCAGTATGGCAGTTATACTGGACTGTAGCATCGAGGTCAAAAGTCGCTTGTTCAGGAAGAGCGGAGTGACGCGCGTGCTCGATCGTTGGCGGTTGAAGGCAATAGACTGCGAAACCAGGTGGAGAGTTGGTAATTAGTTATACAGTACCAGACCGTTAAAATAAACATCAACTATTAGAAAAAGTTCAGCTTTGTAGAGCGTTGTCTCTTTCACTCATTCCTGTGTGGAACGTTTGGGTAGTGTACAAGATTTAGGGCAAAGTATGTCGTCTAAGTATAAGAAAGTTTAGAACTTGATTATTGAATATCAGATGTTGTGGTTAGGACATTATTGATCTCGTGTTTGTACTTAGTTTGTGTTCAGTTTTACGAGGGCAATATAACGTCCCTTTTGTATCACTTTGTGTTATTTTGGACAGATTTGCCGCTTTATCTTCATTTGATAATAAGCTTGATCTTGATCTATCTGTCTTCCACTTCACACAAACTTGCAGTGACAATTAGAAGTTTAAAAAATACCTTTGTGTATTAGTTACATGTTTATTAATACATACTATTCTCCTTGCAGGCTGGTGGCTGACCAGCCCACTTGCCATCCGCCTGACAGCTCCTGCTCTGTAGACCCACGACGTGGTACCCATGGGGACAGGAGTATACCGCTCTGAAGATAATAAGAAATTCAATAAGTAATGATAACAAAACAAAAATATTGCCCTTGCTGTTCCAAAGCTGAAGTAAAAGACAAGATACTTTCAAAATAAAAATCTATTGCAAAAACAATGTGACATTTGAAAAGGAACAGTAGTGCAGTTTGCTCTACGCTGAAAATAGACCCATGCATACTTAAGATTTTTAGTAAATAATTATTATTATAAATGAAGGTAAACATACTTATCGCCAAAAAGTCTTCCAGTTAGGGTAACCTTCCCAATTTCAGGCTGTGTTAGTTCAGGACATTCACGATCTGAAACAAGCAAAAAGAAAGTTAAGTTATTAAGATTGATCAATGAGGTCGAATTCATTCCAAATAATATTCAATTTCTTTGAGTTGTCAATTTTTTCCCTTCATAAATAATTTGTATAGAGATAGAGTTTGAAAATTGGCCATTGTAATGTTAATTAGATTAAATTCGTGTTGTGAACCGAGTGATCCGTCTCACAGGGTATCATAATATGGACGCCAGTTTCTCACAAAAGATCATATTTTATGCATTTTTATCAAAATGGTATATTTCTTATCTCTTATCTGTTTATAACTTTGTGAAGCTTTGTGAAGAGAGAAAAAAAAATTGTTAATTAAAAGTATAATTTTCAGTTCAGAACAGATTTTCATAAATAATATTCAAAATTATTCATGCGTACTTCCACGGATGGCAAAACAATTCACAATTACGATACAAATGCTTCACAAGTCTACAAATCTTATCCTACCCGCCATTGCTTATTAAAACAATAGCCAGATTTATCCCAACATTCTCACAATGAATGCGTGGGATCATAAACAGCTGTTATCAGTATTCTAATTCAGTTCAGTTATTTACTTGGCTCAGTAAATCCGCGAAATAATTTGTATTTGTTAATTTTGTCGGCTTTGCTTTTATGTTTGATTACTAATTAATTAACTTCTGTAAGGGTAGGTTAGATTGGTGTGTGGTATCAAGTAGATACCTATATTATTACGTAGAGAATAAAAGTTCTGAAAACGGCTCGTGTAAATATAAAACGGTGAGGGTTTGTTAAACTTGTTCTGAATTTCTCTGACCCTTGATATTTTTGCGTAGTTGTCACAAATTTCAACTCTTTGGATTGACCAATTTATTTCTAGCACTTGGCCAGCGCAGCAGTATATTCCATATCCTGAGGGAATTTCGAATAATCCGGCCTTATTTCTTGTCTAAATCATTAAAAGGAACCACTGTGCATTTCAGCTTTCTAGGTTCAAGGGTTTGGGCTAGTCATTGATGAGTCAGTCAGTGAGTGAGTTAGTCTGGACTTTTCTTTGCCTAAACACCGAGTTTTGTTAATTTGCTTTTTAACTTCGACATAGTGCTTAGTACATTAGCAGAAACTATTTTGTAAATAAGATTTTGTTAAATAAACAAAAAATAGCTTTTTCATGCACAATAAATAAAATATATTGAGTTGATGGCCGTTGTAAAAGGCACTTAATATCTTAAAACAATAACAAACTATAGTCAAATTGTCGTAACACACAAAGTAAAAGGCAACATCAAACGAACTCATTATCTTTGACCTTCTTGTCGGAGGATATGTAAGAATTGAAAACTCTTTACTTAAGAATGAAAAGCAAATAAAATTTGGTTAGGGATTAAGAAGATTTTACACTGGTTTAACGTACTAGTTTATGTGATTAAATTGAGATTTTGAATATTTTATAAACGGTTAGGTCTTAGTTTCTTGGAGAAATTAACTTAATTAGACCTTAAGAATGTTCCCTGGAAGTTAACGCAAATAAAAATGATAATATTGGTTCAAAAAATGTGATAGACTTTCTGAAGGTTTTTGGAAAATATTTTTTACCCTCATTATAATAGTTAATAACCATAGGTTCTGTATTGATGATAATTACTTCGAGTCTGACTAAATCTTAGAGAAACAGGAAAATAGTTTCGTGAAACTACCATTTTAATTAGAAAGCATTTGAAGACGACAATTACTAATTTTCTAGAACAAAATAATTCTAAAACTAGTCACATTAATAGAATAAGTACTCAATCAGTCACGTCTAGTAGGTAAGCGTCAAACAATAAAGTGATTACGTCTAGGATACCATTTAGACCTTAGATAATATACATCTAGATCGAGCCACCGCGTGGCCGGTCATGAGACAGGAATATAACACTTTTTCTACGTTATGTGGTATGAGAAATGAAGTTTACCGTAAGAAATATTCCATATTTTGGACAGAAACCCATGTCAATACATACGCAAAATGCAAAAACTGTCAAAAAAAGTTAAATTAATCGACGCAACATAAATTTTGTAACAGTGAAAGCACTTTGTTTGACTAACATTTAAAAGTTCAAGACCGAAGATACGATGCTTTGTCTCAATTTTCCTACTAATTTCATTTATATGTGGTTCACTTCCACACTTCACACTGTAATCATGGCAACGTCTAGAGGTTTAATATCATTGATTCAGACAGACAGGAGCCGATGTAATGGCTGCCGCAGTGTTTACTCAGTTAACTGTCGCGACTGTACGTAATCTAGATTCAATTAAAAGGATAAATGGAACTGCAGCTTTCAGTTGTAAAATAAATAGTTTGAGTAGAAATGGGATAGTTTTATCGATTTGGCTTCGCTTATTATTTGTATTAGAACACGGTAGGTACATACAAAAACTCACGCCTTCTTCCTGTGGGGGTAGGCAGAAACTACAGAACGCCACCTGCTACGATCCTTACATAGGTACTCCTTTTGTCTCGTTTATGTTCATACATCTGGTCATACACGCACGCCGGTTGCGAGTAATACGCATCTGACCTTTCTGAAGAACAACACCAATAAGGTCACTATATGTCTAAAAAACATGGTGCATTATTGGTCTTAACAATAGGATTATGATTTAACGTGTTCTCTTATGGGCTGGCATAAAATTAAATTGCATTGCTGGCATTTAAAAGAAAAAAAGATAGACTAAATGTAGAACCAATAATAACAGTATAGGTCCTTAACACTTTGAGCGTAGCGACGTTATAATACGTAAAAGGAAAAAACTGAAATACTATGGAGCCTGGTATTTTATTCAAATTGAACGCAACCACAGGTTATATGGTATTAATCGGAAGGGGATAAAATATAGTAGGGATAAATTATATCTTAGTCACGTAAATATCCTGCAAAATAAAGATTTTCATTTTTAAAATACGCTTGGTAGGATTTTGAAGTTCACAATGCAACACTGGTTGATTTTGGCAACACCATGTTTTACGTTCCTATGCATACCGCAGCGCTAATGATTAATTATGAGGATGGTTGTAATGAAACACATTTTTAGTAATCAAAGTCATAAGAATGGTTACGCAAAGAAAAACCATGAGGAAAAGTAAATAAAAATGAAAAACAAGGTGTACCTACCTACATGTTTGTGCTTTGCAGCAGATATACTTGAGAATGCATTCAACGTAATTAGGAACGCGCTGCGTCGAATGACATTTGAAAAAAGCTAGATGTCACTGTCGCTGTCACGATCGTAGAAATATAAAATATCTATGGTCACGATAGATAAGTCCGTATTTTGTTTGGGAACATTTATCAAAACAAACAAGCTCGGTTATACTAAGGGGAACATATCCGAGCAAATTGTCCCGTCCCCGCAGCTCCTACCCGTAGCGCTGCCCAAACTACGCGACCATCTGACCCGTTGGTTACTGTGAACATTCCTACTGCTCCCCCGGCAGAGCCCGGGCCTTTATAGGAAACAGGCCGGGCTGATGATGACGGCTTCGTGACGGTGCGACAGAGTAGCTGTAAGAACAGCTGCGGCAAGGCTCCTACGTAGCCCAACGAAAAACTGCGTGCTGCGAAGCCGAATACTCCGGTGAATATTCTCCACTACACCACTGATGCGGAGAACATCGTGACGTACGTGCGCCAAAGGCTGAAGTACGCGCCGAGAGTACAGCTGCTGGAGTCACATCGCAACGTCAACTTTAAGGCGTTTGTGGTGCGCATACCAACATGCTACCTGCAGTTGGTGATGGTTGAAAGCTTTTGGTCGCAGGATGTGGTATTCCACCGCTTCCGCGGACAAGTGCCACCGGAACGCACAAACACTTAGTGCAAATAAGTGAAACTAACATAGTTATTAAGTTTTATTTACTAACAAAATTGTTACTATGTTATTATTTATGATTAGGTTAAGGTATGTATCTATGGGTCTTTGTTACCTGAAAAAAAATGGTTTATTATTTATTATTATTTGGTAGAAGTGATTACTTACAGAGTTAAATGTTGTTCGTGTACCAGGTATCTCCGCAAGTGAGCCCGTCTTGATTAGAGGCAGGATAAGATCACATAACCGCAGTCGGACTCGGGTCACTGTACTCGTCATTGTGAACAACTTTTATTATGGGACCACACCTCAAATCGTGAAAAAAAATTCAGCTGTTCATTTTGACGAATTATGCGAACATAAATGTACTGAACAGCTGATGTACAATGAACCCTTAAAAGATTGCCACTGTCTTTACACTAACACTGTAAATTATTGGACACAGTGTCAAATAACTGGCAAGAGAGATTATCCATATCCCTTTCTGCAAATCCAATCTTGGTCTCAACGCTCCCTTGGTCCGAATGTGCAGAAATTACAACAACTTTTGTAAGTCGTCAGAAACCGACTTACACGGTGTAACACTCAACAAGTTTAAAAGATCAGTCTCTGAGGTACGGGAGAGCATAAATTAACCAATAAATAAGCATACTTTTTTTTTGTAATTCATATTGATATTAAATCTTAGATTAACCCACACTCATAGGTACCTTCCGAGACAACATATTATATCTTTCATTTTTGTTAATGTATTTATACTACTACTTTGAACTGCTATTTTAATATTGAATTATAATTGTATGTATTTTATTTTAAGTTATGTGTTCATAAGTTTTTAAGTTAATTACGTTGTTGTTTTGTGGTCAATTCTGTGTATACCTGTAATAAGCATACATACCAGTATTTTTATTATCTTCTACTTGTTTAATTTCAATTTATGTACTGCTGTTGGTGTACCCAATAAATAAATAAATAAAAGAGAGCATATTCTGTGCTTACTATTGTAGTTGCATTAGGTATAGGCAAGAGGACCGTTGTTGTAGTTGTGCTCATGTTGTTACTATTGTTTGGTATTTGGGATGGGCACGGTCAATCAAGAGTTCAAGACAATATTTCTCCACCTGCACCTTTTTTAGATGGAATAGTAGTAAGAGGATTTTGATTAATAAATACACATTTAAAAAATACTTGAGTATTGTTTTTTAATTTTATTTCCTCATCTCCTACCTATTATCAGTCACAAGACAATACAATTTTCCGAATAGTACGCTCGGCTACAGATCAAGCTATACATTTCCAGTATAAGCTGATCTCGCATTGTGTAGGATTTCCTTACAATGAGAGGTCAGTGTAAACTGGAAATGTATAGCTTGATGTGTAGCCGTGTGTACAACATAATCTGTGGTTGCGTTCCATTTGAATAAAGTACCACGCTTCATAATCTTAAGGCGAAAAGGCCAGGGTAGCTCGTGAAATTCAATTTCTTTTTGAGTTTTTTGCAATTTGCAGGTCCGTGTCAGGTTGTATCTTGATCAAAGTATGATACGCGGCAATAAAACATGTATTTATATACAAAAAACCCAAAAAAAATTGAATTTCGCGGGCTACACAGCGCAATCCTTCTAAATTATTTTCTCGAAAATGCAGGCAATTTCCAGCTCGAAACTTGAGATTAGGTAGTCTATTGTGAAGTATTATCTGTGATGATTTTCTTTACAGTGGTTAGATTTTCTCAGAATAAAGTACCAAAAAAGACCATGTCTTTTGATAAACGCTATTTGACAACGTTTAATCACGTCAGCAAAAAATATGTCTTTCTTTAAAGAACGTGTATAAACGGCTGCGGCCTATACCAATTCCTTCAAGCTACGTCATCGCGCCGTATCGCTTTAAATTTTCGGACTGCTAGCGCCACTCCACGTTAGTTTTGTTGTACACTTTTTAAGACTACTCACACACATACATTCTAATTACGCATACATTCGTAGCGTCGACGTGTAGTAACGGTTGTGTCACATTTCATATTATCTTTGCTTGTATGAAAAACCAGAACGTCACTAATCGTCATATATTTTGTATGAGAAAATAGTGTGCCGCGCAACAAACATTTGAATACCCAGATGCTCAGCCTAAACTAAAACAAAATTGTTTACCACATTATTGCAAAATTGTATGTAGGAACCGAATTCTGATGATAATGTTTTCTTACAACGATGATAAGGATAAGGTTATCACATTACATCCGAAGTTTGAATAATTATATAAGAATGCCTTTAAAACGAGTTAATACGACGACGATGAATGATTGCTTGCTATATGATTGTTGAAAGGCGGTAATACTCATGGCTGCAATAAATGAATGTATTGCAAGTCTGAGGATAAGTAAAGGACAAAAGGCGACTAACAAAAGGTATTTAATCGTACAAGGTAGATGTGAGTGGGAACGCAGGAACGGGGGACGCCTTAGAAGGACATAGTGACCTTATTGGTGATGTTCTTCAGAAAGGTCAGGTGCGTAATAGTCTCGAACGGCGTGCGTATATGACCAAATGTATGAACGTAATCGAAGCAAAATGAGTATGTAAGGATCGTAGCAGGTGGCGTTCTGTAGTTTCTGCCTACCCCCATGGGAAGAAGGCGTGAGATTATGTATGTCATGTATGTTGAAGTTCATTGCAAGGAGAATAGCCACCACGGAGCACGAAATCCGATTCCGTAAAGCGAAAAGTCAAAGAAAATCACCCCAATGAACTACTATTCCACAAGTCTGTAGTAATAAAAATAACCCTTTTACTCTAGTCCAGTCGAGTAGAATATAAAAAAAAACCGGTCAAGAGCGAGTCGGACTCGCGCACCGAGGGTTCCGTACCATAATTTATATGTATTTTTTGTTGATGATTTCTGAAAAACTGTTCTATTTAGAGACATCGTTTTATTTTTCCTGTAATCTTTACATAAACATAGAATAATTTCAGATTTTTCGCTTTGCAAACTTCGGAGATAAGGGGGGGAACGGTATTTTTTTTACATTTTTCATCAAAAGTCGAAAACTATGTGGCCTAAAAAAAATTAAAAATATGTTTGAGAATGTGCAAACAGCGCTCTTTCATAATATGATACCTCACATGCCCTAGTAGCCTCACTTTGAATTTTTAAGAACCCCTTTCAGTCCCTGTTGCAAAAAAAAAAAATAAAAATATTTTATTTCTTTCTTATTTGAAAAATAGTTGGGTAATCGTCATCTAAAATTGTTCCAAATTTCAAGTTGATAGCATTAGTAATTCTTGGGATATCCAGCTGTGACAGACACAGACAGACAGACAGACTGAGTAACACCATAAGGGTTCCTTTTTTACCATTTTGGTACGGAACCCTAAAAACAATTGCCAGCTACGCTAAAATTAATACGACCACTTGATATTAAATTTTATAGCAGAGAAGCATAAAGTGATATAAAAACTGTCGGGTTGAAAGTGCTCAGACGGCGAGGAATAAGAATTATGTCAAACTAAGTTTTGCTGCGGGGTTTTTATGTAACTGTGTCGTTTTGTTAAAAATAAAAACCAGCCAGTAGTTGGGAAGAATTTACTCCAAAAACAAACTTAACATTTTAGTTGAAAAACATGATGTTCTCACATAAATCGTTAGGCTGACGTATAATACCGATGTATGGGTATGAGGAGAATATGTTTCATTCAACGTCGGTCAATTTTCCAACTGCAGAAGTAAGTTTGTAATAGTTAAACATGTATTTTAAGGTGACAAAACTACGAATTAACCATTTTCCTACTTTTTCCTTTACTTGTGCTATGTGACCATGCTTCTTGCCAAAGGATAATGCAACTTTTCCCTTGTGTTCTGGGTTCATTTTTGTTACAATGCTGCCCACACATAAAATCTATACCAAACAGTAGATATAATTGTCGCTAGTAACTTTCGATATGGCGTCACAAAAATCGCACCACGGGTTTTTTTTTTTGAGGTGTACCTACATTACCTAATGTTCAAAAATTCAACTGAGACAATACAGGGTGTAAGGGACAGCCCTCCGCAAACTAACAGGGTGCATTCAGCTCCTCATTTTGAATCATATTCCACCAGAAATTTTCTCAGGAAAATTTTCATTTCTTAAAATTTTTTTTCAGTTACATTTTCATTATTTCAATATAAAATTGCATTGTGTGTTCGCAGCACTCCATTTATGTAAAAAAAAACTGCAAAAAAAACAGCAAAAAAAAACCAGCAATGGATGTTGAAATACTCTAACCAACGACGCGTGAAATCAGCTGTTCACTTTCTGTCTAGCTACAGAGTTCATCGAACTCACCGCATACCTATTACCTACCCCTCCCAACCAGTAATAGACGCTCCGATTTGTGCACAAAAACACAAACAAATCAGGTTTATTGGATTCCCTTAACGTTCCTGAAAAAATTTCATGTACCGGTCAGCTTAGTATGACGTACTGAATTCACCCTATCAGTTTGCGGAGGGCTGTCCCTTACACCCTGTATAATTAATAAGCCATGTTTTTAGCAGTATGTATCTTTTTTTCTCTGCATTAGATTTTTATGACGCCTTAGTAAAAAGTGATCGTATAAATGAGATCTATAACTTGGTGTATGTTTCATGTTTCGGCAATAGCTTTTCATTATTGAGCCCAGTAAGTTGCATTATCCTTTCATGATTTATTTGAGTATCAAAATGTGTCACATAAATGGCCGTATTTTTTTATTGCGTTGACTTAGAAGTTTGATTTTTCTAGAGCTCCAAGAGACTGTAAATCTACGTTTTATATATTAATTTCAACTTGATACCTCTACGCGTTCCTGAGAAAAAGGGTCTTGACAGAATGACAGACAGACGGATAGCTAAGTGATCTTATAAGGGTCTCGTTTTTGCGTTTTGAGGTACGAAACCCGAAATATAGATTTTATGTTGTTACAGTTGTTTTATCTCACGAAAGCGGGTGAGCCATACTTTTAGATGTAATGCGTATAGACACGCGCTCTTGTGTGCGTACCTGCAGGTAGCGCGCTCCCGAGATTACGCACACAAACACAATGTGCATGTAACATTTACACACACAAGTATGGCTCGCCCGCTTTCGTGAGATAAAACTATAGTATCTAAATGGGCTGTATTAAAAAAAGTCCCTGAAAGGTGATACTTTAATGTGTACGTCCTGTAAATTGCTGTAGCATCATTTGTGTATAGTGCGCGCGGAACTAGTTGGCCGCGCCTTAGGTGGCGACAGGGTGGTAATAATGATAATGATAATTAGAATTAAAAATTAAGGCGCAGATTTCCTGAAAACGATCAAAAAGGTGGTTTTTTAAAGCTGTGTATCTCATAAACCGTAAATAATTTTCACATGTAAAAAAAATATGATATTTTCAAGTCCTTTTCGCATACAGTGATGGAAGCCAAAACATAATTAAACATACTTTAATGCACCAAAAAAATCTTTAAACATACCTCCTACTAATCTTTAAAAGCTGTTATCCCTTCATTAGCAATTATAATTATAATTAAAAATATACCATGAAATGTCAAATTCCAAACTGCATCCAGTGATGGATTACTTTTTATTAAATAATTAATTTCTATTTTTATACGATTTTATTTGCACTTTTACGACATAATTCCGGTGCGCGTGAGAATCTTCTATCTTGTGCGTCAAACTAGACAGCCATAAAGCCATTTCACTTACACACCGAGCTAAACCAAGCTTGGAACCAGGGCCTTAATGAAAAAACTATTAAACACATGCATGCACCACCATTAAACCTACTTATCATCATCTTTGTTATATTCATTCTCATTAGCTAAGGCGCGGCCAACTAGTTCCGCGCGCACTATAGCCTTTTCCCATCAATGTTGGGTTCCACTTCCAGCTAACCCGGATGCAGCTGAATACTTACGTGTTGTTTTGCATCCTCGACGAATTTCAGGGTGTGGTACAATACATCAAACAGAACAACTTTTTCCATGGCACCAACATCGTAATCGCGAAAAAATAATCAGCCGTCCCATACATTTGCACCGAGTAGGGGAAGTCAGCTCAAAGCGGCCATAGGAGGCAAAGCGGCCACGCTTCATTTTTCTGTTATTCGAAATGATAGCGCGGCGTGGCCGTTCTGTTCTCATAACCGATCTCTCGCCTCGCGCCGTGCAATCATTCGGTAGCAGTGGGACCGAGCGCATGGTTGCAGTGACAAAATATATTTATTCGCGTGTTCTGTTAAAAAAATGCGAGGGAAGTTCAATCTGTTTTGGTCAAACCTCTTTATATTTCAATGCTTTTATTGCACGTGTATTGTTACTTAAATATTTGGATTTGTTTGTGTTCTATTCTCTCTGAAATATAATTAATAATGTGATAGCAGTTCATTATTAAAACAAAATGGCCGAAAAAGGCAAAGCGGCTCGGGCAAAGTGGCCAACTGACCGCTTTGCCCTTTGTAAAATTATTATGATTCGATAGATAATGCTTAATTATTTTGTTTAGATGGTTAACAATTATAAAAGGAAGACTATCCAGGCGTTATGGGATGAAGATATGATGGCCTGGGCAATTAAAGTAAATGTTTTTTTTTTGTTTTTTAAGAAAGTTTTAAAATTTTAGAGCATTCATTTTCATAGAAGATGTAAGACTGTTGAAATAATTAAGTAACACTTATTGTTGATTATTAAAAATGTTAATTATTGCCAAAACTAAACCTGATTATAAGTTCCTAATAGTTTATTAGAAGTTTTTAAACTAAATATAACAATACAGTTAAGTTAAATTACCCTCAAGACTGATTGTAATTAAAGGAAAGTATAAAATGCTGATTATTTTATAAAAATGTTAAATAACATTTAAAATATTTTCGGTATTTTTATTTTCGGTATTTAAATACATTTCTTGTTTATTTTGGGGCGGCCACGTTACCCCTATCCCCATGGCCGCTTTGGGCGGCCACTCGGGCAAAGCGGTTTTTTGACAAGTTTACGTAATTTACAAATCACATGGTTATTTTTAAATTTGCGCGAATTTTAATTTCACATTATAAAAATTTAATAAATTCTCTGGCTGTTAGTATAAAATTCTCTTCAAAAGTCCATCGTTTACTAGGTTTTTTTTTAACTCAAAGTTAAGGTGGCCGCTTTGAGCTGACCTCCCCTAGGTATTGAAGTTTTCTATGGGACAGTTAAAAATTTTTTCGCGATTACGATGTTGGTGCCATGGAGAAAGTTGTTCAGTTTGATGTACCTACTGTCCAAACCCTGAAATTTGACGAGGATGCAAAACACACGTTGTATTAAAGTCTGAAAGTCTGACAACTAGTCTTACTAAGGGGTATCATATTACCCAGTTACTGGGTTGTGGAGAACATATAGGCAGTCGCTTCATGTAAAATACTAGTATTCAGCTGCATCCGGTTAGACTGGAAGCTGACCAAAACATAGTTGGGAAAACGCTAGGCAGATGATGATGATGACATGGAGCGACTGCTTGTCTGACCTCTACAACCCAGTTACTGGGTAACACGATACTCCTTTTGAGGACTGGTTGGTAGACTTTCGATTCCGGCTTAAGGCTACTCGTTATGATTGTCATTCCAACTGTCATTTGTAGACTTTTGCTATAAATGACAGCTGGGATCATCGGCTTTTCGAGGCACGAAGGAAGGGGTCTTGTGACGAAACATTTTCGGCTGTTAAATTATCTATTTTGCAAAAGACATCTAGGTACATCGTTTCAAAGAAGATATAACTCACTTAAGAATTTCAAAGCAAATGAAATAGGAGAGAGATTTAGATACCACTAGAATGCTCTAAGGACTTAATCCGTAAACGAATCCAGGAGAACAAACTAGCAATCAATAAATTCAATTTATTTCAATATCAACGTGAGCAGTTTTTCTATCGGATCCACTTTTTTTCTTTTTTTTTTGCTGTCCGTCGAGCTAAGAGCATTAGCATCGGTTTTACTATAGTATAGTTAAAATCTCGCTGCAGACTTGGTCATAAATCATAATCGGAGTAGGGATGTGCGCTAGTTGCGCGCGCTCAAGGTCATTATCGATAACAGGTGATGACGATGACTCAGACGAAGAATTTTAATTTTCTACTTTTAGTTTTATATATACGTTCTTTTGTTTATATATTTAATATGCTTTGTAGTAAATTTGGTAATAAAAAATAAAAAAAATGTGTATTTATTTCTATCACCCATTTATAAATATATAAAACTATCGATATCACTCATCGACTGCAGTAATGCACAGGACTACGTGTGGGCGTGGCCTGCCCATAAGGCCCGTGAGTGGGAAAGAGAGCGAAACACTCGAATGATTTATGACCGAGTCTGCAGCGAGATTTTAACTATACTCAATATTTTATTGCATTCCATAATGTGTAGGTACATAGTTGGTATGTTAAACATCGAATCAATTATGGACCCTGTCGGGCACAGCAAAGTTAATTTTAAATAGGAGAGAGGATGAAGGCGCTTTTTGTTAAATAAATATTATATTAAAATAGTATCATTATAGTCCGGGCGGCGGCTGCACGATCACTCACGTCACAGAGGCACTGGAAAATACCACATTCCACGAAAAGCAGACCCAAAATAGGTAGGAAAAAACCAGGTCTGGTACTATAGCATGTACTCTAACTAGTTTAACGAATGTTGGATTAACTAAATAATCATCAACATCATGTTCGTGCCGCTATCCCAAGTTACGTGGGGCTGGCGCAGCACGTTTTTTCTTCCATTCTCCCCTGTCAATCGTCACGCTAACCTACTCCCTAACTATAATATTCTAGTTTAAAATGTCAAGTATTTAACCCCTCAAGTGACGAATGCACCCCATGTGTGCATAAGAAAAACTCATTTTTTGTTAGGTATACAACGTGTAACGTTAAATGCGCAAAACCTCTTAAGGGGTCATTGTACTCATTATTATGAACAACTTTTAGTATGGGATCAAACCTGAAATCGCGAAAAAAAAATCAGCCGTTCAGTACATTTTGACGAATTATGCGAACAGAAATGTACTGAACAGCTGATTTTTTTTTCGCGATTTCAGTTTTGGTCCCATAGTAAAAGTTGTTCATAATGATGAGTACAATGACCCCTTAAGAGGTTTTGCTCATTTAACGTTACACGTTGTATAAGCTTATATCATATATATATATAAATGTAAAAAAACATCATCCCATGGAAAACCAATCATCATCATTAGTTGTGAAAATATGGAGTTCGTAGCTAACCCCCCCTCCCCCCGCGTGTCAAATGCACCCAAAGTGTGCAAAAGGACAAAACCTTACATAATAGGTATATAAGCTTAAATCACATATATATAAACGTAAAAAAACATCATCCGATGGAAAAAATATCATTATCAGTAGTTGTGAACTTATGGGGTTCGCAACTAACCCCAACCCTCCCCACTCGCTGAGGTTTTGGGTCTAAAATTAGTAAGAAGCAGTATTTTATATAATAATTTAAAGTGTGTAATTGAACGAGGAGCTCAATCAATCTGCCTAGCCTTTGCCCAACTATGTTGGGGTCGGCTTCCAGTCTAACGGGATGCAGCTGAATACCAGTATTTTACATGAAGCGACTACCTATCTGACCTCCACAATCCAGTTACTGGGTAAGACGAGACCCCTTTGTAAGACTGGTTGTCAGACTTTCGGGCTTCTGACGACCCGTAACGACTGTCAAAGATCCACGAAAGACAGCTGGGACCAACGGCTTAACGTGCTTTCCGAGGCACGGAGGGATCTTGGTATGTAAAGATGGTCACCCATCTACGTACCAACCGCGGCAAGCGTACTTAACAGCGACCCCTTACTTGTGATCACTATCAGTCTGTCGAAACAAACAATTTCACAGCCTCAAATTTCAACACTAAGGTCCATATTACAGAAGGAAACTCAAGCACTGATCTTTGTTTAAATTTTGTGTAAAATGGCTTGAATCTAGTTTTAAGTAATGCTTGAGAGAGACGTTCTGTAATTCGGGCCTAAGCCTCTGATTGTAAATTCACCAATAAATTGACAACATAAAACGCCTGCAAATACTCCTAGATGTCGCCACCCGTCTTTAGAAAAACTCGATAGATATAAATGGCCATCTCTGTCGCACAATCCCCAAAGCCTCGAGGCATTTGGGAGATAAATCACTAATCCGTAAAGCCTCGAGACAAACTCTTGGATTCAGGAAATTCAGGATGTTTCCTTATGGTGGGTAGGTAGTGGTATTTGTGACATGCCGATAAACGGATGGGAAGCTACATGGGGTTGCACACTGTGGAATTTTGCTTCAATTGCGGTCACCTATATTTTATCCCTTCATCCTATAGATCCAGCGAAGAACTGAAACTTCTGGGAACAAACCATGATTTTTTTATGTTTAGTTTTGAAGTTATTTTGAAACTCGAGAAAACTCCATAGAAACCATAGAAATGCATTATTTCGTCTCAAATGCACGATTTTGCAATTGTTATATATGAGGTCTTAAAAAGGACAGTTATATGTATTAGTTCAGTAGAAAAAAAAGAAAAACTAATCGTAAATAGAAGGAAAAATCAAGTTTTCATCAAAAACTAAAAATATTTTTTATTTTGTTAGTCTCATTGTATCCGCATTTTTTTTAACACGAATAGTTTCATATCATAATATGCTTTATTATAAAAAAAAATCAAGTGTGGATAATGCGGGACTTCTGAGTTATTGAATTTTTATTTTTGAGGTTAGGGCTGTCACCTACTTTACTTTGTCTATTCCTGGATAACTTTGACTGTCAATTTACTATTTTTCTTGATGTAAAATGAAATGTTATGGTTTTCTTTGGTGGAAAATAAGTATTTTAAGTTTTCTTGTCACGTAAGAGTTGAAAAGTAGAAATAGGCAAAATCTACTAATGGGTATTCTACATATTCTTTTAAATTGTACGTTGCACATTATCATCGATGTTTAATCATAATCGCTGCGAAGCCGCATAATGTTCTGCTGATGTTGCACTACTCGAGTAGGAACATCATGTGAGTCAGTTGAATAGGGTATTACACCCATTTTTGAAAAGTGTCTCAATTAGATTCTGTAGTGCTAACAAGCCACTAAAAAAAACATAATTTTTTTATTCAATCGATAAGTGCCATAAAAATGCATTTAAACTTTACATTTTCAAATTTCGCTCGAAAACGCTGGACGCAGTGGACGCCATATTACTCTGTGGTCATGAAGTCAGTTGGCAGTGTAAACAAACACTTTATATACGCTGATCAGTTGATAGTTGACACTTTTTAATTTGCGCAGCCGTATGACGTAATAACATGGCAGCTACTTTCATGGTGTTAGAAAATAGATTAAAAAAACTGAAAACGTTCTGCCTTGCCTTTTCCCAACTATGTTGGGGTCGGCTTCCAGTCTAACCGGATGTAGCTGAATACCAGTATTTTACATGGAGCGACTGCCTATATGACCTCCACAACCCAGTTACTGGGTAATACGTATCGTATTACCCAGCCCTTGGTAAGACTGGTTGTCAGACTTTCGGGCTTCTGACGACCCGTAACGACTGTCAAATATCCACGAATAGCAGCCGGACCAACGGCTTAACGTGCTTTCCGAGTCACGGAGGAATCTCGGTATGTAAAGATGGTCACCCATCCACTGATCAACCCTGGCAAGCGTAGCTTAACCTGGCAGATCGACCCGTGCGGCTGATATTACTTAGCCACGAGCTCCTCATTTTTTCTCCTATTTAGTAAAATACCGTAGGTATTGAACTACTGCGGTTTCGCTGCTATGGTTTGTATGAATCGATCGTGTAATATTTATTCATATCAATAGGCTCAAACGTTAACAATTTCCATTCGAATAAAATAAAATAAACAGGTATATGCAATTTGACAACCCTATTTCCATAGAAATTCTATGGAAACTTTAGAAATGTAATATTTCCGAAGTCCCACTGTTAACTTTTTTGCTTTTTATTTTGTGTAGTTAATAACTATATTATGAATGCTCAGAGTTAAAATCAGATACGGAATCAATAGGAATACGGAGAAAACTGCAATTTAGTGAAAATAGAAAATAAATCAATTTCTCTTTGTACATCGTAGATGCAATACCTAAACTTTGTATGGAGTTAGATATTGTATTGTTACTGAAATAAAATAATGATTTATGTAAATCGTATTATTATTTTGAAATGTACAAATAAAAACAGTTTTTTGCTGACGTCAGCATAAGTTTAAATAACTTTAAAACTATAAATAATAAAATCATGGTTCCTTCCCAGAAGTTTTAGTTCTTCGCTGGATCTATAGGATGAAGGGATAAAATATAGGTGACCGCAATTGACGCAAAATTTCACAGTGTGGGTTGGTACCATGTCATTTATTACGATCATTTATTTCATGCATTTTTTTTTGTTTGTTTTTTCTTAGTCAATTTTTACTAACTTAACATTGACAGACCTTGCTTTATGCCATAAACAGCGGGTATCAGTAAGGTGTGATTAAAGTTAAGGTGAACTGAAGAACTTTCTCCATGGGACCAATATCGTCGAAAATTAGTCGTCCCACAGAAAACTTCAATACTTACTCGACCCAAATGTCACACCTTTTTGATGAATGTTCATAATTGTTCATGCTGTATACGTTTTGTAGGTTACATACTGAAACATTTGGTAACAATGTAATGTACTGCATACTAAATGTGTGTGTGTGTGCATATTTGAATTTAGATTTAATTTATGTAAAAAACACGGCCAAGTTAGTGACCAATTTTGTGCTGGTAAATTATAGTATGCGTTTTGAATTTGATTTGGCCATTTATTTTTGAAATGAGCTTTGGAAGCAGCATATTCTGCCATCTGACAGAAAAAAATAAAATAGGCATTTAAAAAAAGAATCACAGTTTAAAAAACAATTATAAGATAAAAGAAAAAAAAACAACAAACATAAATTCACGTCTTTCTTCTCTTGCACATTAAAAAAAATACAATCATTTACATTTACGCGGCTAATAACCGACATTAAGAAGTAGATTAAATTTAAAATGTTTTCTGACTAAGGAGTAGCCATTTTTCTTTCTTTAATAAAAAAATAAAGCTTTATTAACATAATTACCGTCAGCAAGAACGTTAATAATCTAAAACAAGATGATACCTAATCAATTAATTTAACTTGCTTGCTCTGTCCATTAACTGAGCGTTTGTGATTCGTCAAAGTTATTTCAAACGAAACTTTATGAAACGCAGATTTTAATCAAAATTACTGATGAATGGCCGAATATGAATCCGTCACGGATTCAAATGACACCATTTTTTTGAGAGCGGGCAAGCGCGAATCGTTTGTAGAGTTTTTGTTTCATAGACAATTTAGTGGTGGTTTGGCCGGTTGCAGTTTTGTCTATTGGTACTTAACTAATTTAAGTACCAATATACAGGATGTTTCTTAAAGGTGTCAAGCCAGTGCGAGCTGATAGCAGAGTATCGATTTAACCCCCATGTATGTTCTACGATTTTTTCTTTCTTACCTTGGGGTATCGTATAACCCAGTTACTGGGTTGTGGAGGTCAGATAGGCAGTCGCTCCATGTAAAATGCTGGTATTCAGCTGTATCCGGTTAGACTGGAAGCCGACCCCAACATAGTTGGAAAAAGGCTAGGCAGATTGATTTTATATTTTTTTAATTCTGTTTAATTGTACCTATGATCCAAAGTTTTGAAATAAATAAATAATAATCATGACTTATAAAAAAAGATGGACTCCGCGCCACGCATATCGAAAGTGAAGCACCCTACCGATCTATGTGTGCGTGTTTTGAGTACCTGCAAAGACGCCGTCGCTCGTGTCACCTAATGGCGGCCGGTCGGCATACTATGATGTAAATGTGTGCGCGAGGCGTGTTTGTACAAACGGTCCCGGCATACTTACTGTGCTTCACTTTCGATATGCGCAGCGCGGAGTCCATCTTTTTTTATAAGTCTATGATAATAATAATATTTGTAGAGGTTTTTCGTGAATTTTCATTAAATTTAAATTAAAGGACATTAAGGACAATTTCCTCGGACAAATTCTTAGATCATTGGTATTTATAAGTATGTATGCTACTTTTTGACAGACATAGTTGGGAAAAGGCTAGGTACCTAGATGATCCTAGATGATGAAACGCTACTTAGGAATCATACCTTTTATTTTCGTGTTACAGAACCATATTCACCATTAATTTGACTACGGAACCCAAACAAAGCGTCTTAAGCTAAATCCGATGTTCAGGGCTTTTTTCGGTAATATGGCCGCCTCCTATTAATTATCGTGTTTCACTAAAAAGCTTTTTTGTGGTAATTTTATTCGTTAATATTTTTATAGGACTAGCTGAGTGCTGAAGTAGGTACTTTGCTTTTTATTTGATTTTTCTTTAATGGCCAACAATTATTTATACTGTTGCAATTTAAAAAAAACTGGTCAAGAGCGAGTTGGACTCGCGCACCTATGGTTCCGTTCCGATTTCTGAAAAAATGTGCTTTTTAGAGACATTGTTTTATTTTTCCTGTAATCTTTACATAAACTTCTATGACATGGAATAATTTTAGATTTTTCTCTATGCAAACACTATTGTTTTTGGCTTTTCATTCTTTAGAACTATTTATATACGTTGACTGTGCCAATACTTTCTGGGTTTTGTCCTGGGACCAAATAAATGCAAGATTATCATTACAAGATCATTTTGTCATCAATCATCATTCTTATAAAAAACATCTTCCCGAATTTTATGTGAATAAATCATTCATTCATTCATTCATTTTTCATGGAAGTTTCGACCGCCTTGCAGCGATCGTGGTCACGGGAGGACTGATGACAGCTCGATGACGGTTCGATGTTGTTTTATAATGTGTGCAAATCGCGAAAGTTTAAAAAGTTTAATCATCATTCTTATCGTCTTCTGCCCCTTATCCTATTTTATCGCCGCACACGCAGCAGGTCTTCTTCCAGAGTAACTCTATCAGCTGTCATCGTTCTAGCCATATCATCTTTCACAGTTAGTTGAGCTGTACGATTACTGACAAATGCGTACACGGACTGGACAGGTCTACTCAAACTGTTTCTTTCCTCAAAAGACCATTTCAACCAATCTCACATGATCTTGGTCTTCACATGGTCTGACCAAGATTATGTCTGGACTTGAGACTGACCTCTGAGTTGGTTTCGGCTTTTCTTCTCAGAGCAGTCAGATAGGAAACTCCGATGACATCTAGTTTATAAAATAAAAATATAATTGACGAGTAAGTGTTTGTACAAATCAACTTACAGAAATAAAATCATTTACTTATCATTTCACAGTCTTATTTTGCCAAAAAAAGATGAAACATCTTAATTATATTTCTGCAATCCACTCTCTCAATAGCCTTCTAACTCACTTTTCAAACACAACCACAAAAATACGAAACATTTGCATAAAGCCGTTACACACAAAGTCAAACAGTTCAGGGTTTCAGTTTCCCGTCTGTGTGGACTTGACCTTGGGCACAAAGGCGGAGGAGAGCACTCCATGCCCTCCATGCCTTCATAATAGCCCTCGAGAGGCTGAGGGGCCACGTGGACGGGTATTTTCATGCCCCGTTTGCGGAGTGTGCTGGGTAGGGTAGTACTGGAAAGATGTATTGGGAAGTTGATGTTTTGAGAAGCAGATTTTTGTGTCGAGAACTTTCTGTTTGATCTGATTTTAGTTTGGTTAGAGGATGGGAGATTTGGTGTTCCTATTGTAATGTACCATTTACAAGTAAATGGGAGTAAGCCGGTGGTTTATTACCTACGCTACGTCGACAAGAATTCGAATTGTTACATTAATAATATATTATAAGGGCGAAAGTTTTTAAGTGTTGTATGTGTGTGTGTTTGTATATTGGTTAGTTCTTCACGCTCAAATGGTTGGACCGATTTATATGAAATTTGGTATGTAAATAGCTTATACCCTGGTTTATTTAACTTTATGCACAAGTAAAAAAATACTGTACAAAGGCGGACTTAATGCCTGAGGCATTTTCTACCAGTCAACCTTAGGGTGATGCAGAGACAAAACATGGTAGGTGCAACACAAGGGATAGATAACTGGAAAAATAATAAATACCAATAAATACATACATACATACATACATATAAACAAAATAAACTTTGTCAGGAGAAATAACGATAGGTAGAGGAGAAAAAGAATCCAACAAATCAGCGCTGCGATGATTTTGCCAACTTTTCACGAATGTGTTCACGTGCCTTCACTTTGAAAGATAACGGACTGGTTGCCATCCTGATGTTCAGAGGGAGCGCATTCCAAAGAAATACTGCCTGGACAAAGAATGAAGAATGAATAAAACCAGAGCGGTGAGAAGGACATCGTAGAAGAAGATTGTTGGTTGAACGAAGATTTCTACTATGGGCAGAGCATAAGTATTGAACATGGGAAGTCAGATAAGAAGGAGAAGTAGGCTTGTTTAGTATGGAATATAACATAGACAGATACCTCAGCTCTCTGCGCTGACGAATGGGTAACCATTTTAAAACCAATCGGTGCGCAGACACATGATCATACTTACGAAGATTGAAAACGAATCGAATGCAGTTATTTAGAAGGCGATCAAGTTTATTGAGGAGATCTGCATTCAGGTCATAATAACACACATCACCATAGTCAATGGATTAACACATGGGCTTTTTATACCGGTCTACGGGGGTGAAACTGCGGGGCGCAGCTACTTGTAGAATAAGAATCATTTATTTGTTAATCATAGGTAATAATTATATTCAAGATATTAATAATTAGGTAGTGCGCTATGTTTTGCCAATTGACATACAAATTAATAAAAACGATTAAATGATTTGGTACTATTAAATTACTTTATAAAATTATAATGTCATTATTTACGTACCTGATTGTATTAACAATTGCATGCAAATTTTTATTATTCCTTCATAGTCCATTTCAAATCTTAAGTCAATTCAATTCAAAAGATTAAGATAGGTATAAATTAATTTGTCGACGTATACATCTTTTTGAGGCTGATTGTACTTACACATAATGCCGTTTATGGATGCGGCAGTAATCTTATATCACTAGCTGACTTAAAAATATCTATAAAGAATTATTGATCCGGATGCAGTAGGCATAACGGACCAAAAAAATATGTATTTTTATTTTTTCAATGCTGGAATTGGCACTCCCCTATAAGCTTTCCCAAAAACCATTGGTAATAAAATGAATTCTATATTTTACTAGTACACTCGTAAACTGCAGTAGAACGTTAGATATTAAACCGTTGTGACGTATGACGTATCGACAACACAGTGACCTACTGAAGTTGTTTTACATTAAACGAGAGCTGCGCGCTCTCAGCTTACGTGGGGCTTTGAAACAAGCGATAGAGCAGTTTCAGGCTGTGACCAACGTAACTTTGGAAGAAAGAGATTGCATGATGAAGCAAAGCGTCGTGTCAAAAAGTTTGTCGTGGGAAATAAATATGAATGTGTCAAAATCAATCAAAAGTCATTTATTCAAATTAGGCTGAGAATCAGCACTTTTTGAACGTCGAAATTACAGTAAGACAGTCCCCACAAAACGCCCGCCCTTCACCACTTCCTAGTGCTTCAGCTGGGAAGAAGAAGTAGCGGAACAAACTCCCCAGCATGTATTTTTACTGTCGTGACTCCAGCATAATAATATCAATAGGGATAAAAAAATATGTTTGAAATCCTCATAACAAGCCCTTTCATTTGATGTCACACGGTACAGTATGCAAAACTATTAAAAAAAAAAAAACGATTTTTCCCTCAAAAGTGAAGCCCATATTCAAAATTAATATATTTACATTACACGATCGTATTTGTGTCACAGAAATTCATTTGTGTACCAAATTTCAACTTAATCAGTACAGTAGATTCGGAGCTAATCGGTTGTAACAGACGGGTAGACAGACATACAGATGCACGAGTGCTCTTATAAGGGTTCCTTTTTTCATTCAGACGTACGAAACCCTTTTTTTTTATGGATGGGAAATCATCAAATAACTTCTCCTGCTCTGGGTGGAGCAGGAGGGCGTGTCAGACTTTTACTGACTAAAACCCACCCGTGTTGCTTCAGTTGCCTATGCCAGGGCCACGGTATCTTTTTCGAAACATCTGACTCAACAAAAACTATTGCGTATCTTTCCTCCTTTTCTCGTGGCCCCACCGCGTTCACCCACTATGCAACGATAGCTGAATACGATCCGACTTGATCCCTCACATGTGTTCACTTGCGTTACCTCTGAAACTCTGAAACTTTCAGCTGTGATAGCAGTTCTGTCAAGTCATTTATTTTGTTGCACTTTTAGTTTCTGACTTTGTGTAGTTTTAAATTGTGTGTAAAAGGAATAAAACTAACAAACGTTGAATTGTAATATACAACGTGCAGCTGCAATTGCGACATTAGATCAACATGCGTATACTCGTGTTGATTTAATGTCGCAATTTTCAGACAAAAAGATTTCAGGTTTAGTCCCAGAGTAAAAGTTGTTTATAATGATGAATACAATGACCCCTTAAGAGATTTCGTGTATGAATAGATAGACTTCATCTATCTATCTATCTACATAAATAAAAAGAGAAGTCCTGACTGACTAACTGATTGACTGATTGACTGACTCATCAACGCCCAGGCCAAACTTTAAAACTTAAAAAGCTAAAATTTTGCACAGAGGTTTTCTTTATAGGAATAAGGAAGGAATTAATTTTTTTTTTGGACATTTCACACAACGCCATCTAGTCCCAAGCTAAGCAACCTAATGCTTGTGTTATGGTAACGAGATGGCTGATAAACTACTTATATACAATTTTTTTTTTTTGTAAATACATACATATTATAGGTAGAAAAACACCCAGGATCGGAACAAATACTTGTAGGTCGTACAAATATTTGTTCCGTGCGGGAATCGAACCCGCGACATGCTGCGCAGCAGTCAATCGCTCAACGACTGCGCCAACCATGTCGTCAAAATTCCTGGTAGTATGTTCCCGTGGGATATTTTCCGACATCCACGCGGGCGAAGCTACGGCCAAAAGCTAGTTATAAATATTGCCATTAAAATGCAAATAAAAAAAAATAAAAAATTGACAGCGTTTTGTAGTGCTGATATTTAAATTGACACAGTGCGCCCACGCGAAGCTATCACACAGTTTAGCACGTTCTATCGTGACATCTGTCACGAAGTTACGACACGACATGACAACTGAAATGCTTTGTCACGCAGTTTCAGACGAGTAGTAACTTTTTAAGGCGTAGTAGTAAACCAAGTAGCAACCATAATAGCTTCGTCATATATTTTATACTAACTCTTACCAGCGGCTTCGCCCGCGTGGATATCGGATTCTCGGGTGTGGCTAGCGAATTTTTGAAAATCTTTGAATGCAGTTTTCTTTCTATTCAAAAATAAAGGAATCTTTTCTTTGAGTAACATTTTCTATCTACAGTATTATGAGTACTTTCCGTTCAGGTGGTATTACAAGCCGCTGGGGTCGCGGGTTGCCGCTGGGGTCGCGGGTAGTGCCGCTGTGGTCGCGGGTAGTTTTAAGAAGATACCGCGGCCCTGGCATAGGCAACTGAAGGAACACGGGTGGTTTTTAGTCAGTAAAAGTCTGACACGCCCTTCCGCTCCACCCAGAGCGGGAAAAGTTATTTGATGATTTCCCACCCTCAAAAAAAAAAAACAAAAGGTGGTATTACAAAAGTACACCCTGTATAAGTGGTATAGTAGGATAGACAGTCACTTAGGTACTAATGGGTATTGTGTTTTACGTTACTCAGTAACTGGGTTGTGGAGGTCAGATAGGCAGTCGCTCAATGGTCAAGATTCCTACACGCACTTACTGGAATACTTTCTTCCTTTAACGTCGGGAAACAAGTAGGTACCTGTTTACCTCGTAAAAAAGGAAGATCGCGATAAGACCCGTTCTCGATATTGTTTTATAATGTAATACTTATTTCCTTCCTCCGAGCAGCTCTAGCGAATCTCCACTCAAGCCGAACAATAAAGGCAAGAAAGAGGTGGGAGCTCTGTTCCTCATCAGTGTTCACTCCAGCCGACCAATAAAGGCAAGCGAGAGGTGAGGAACAAGACTTCTCGCGGGAGATAGGGCCCGTGGGTAACAGCTCGCCACATACTGCCCTGCGGGTTTATGCGTCTCTTTTGGTATAGCTCCTCACCCTAGACCTGTTTCGGCAAAGTTAACTCCACCGGCACAGACCTAAAGTTCCGAGCGCGCAAGCCCCACCACGACGTCAACGGCAGTGGGGTACTAGTATTCAGCAGCTGCAACCACTGGAAGTTGACCCCAACATATTTGGGAAAAGGTTAGGCATATAGATTGATATCAGAGATGCAGAGGGATTTCTAAATTAGAAATATCATCGGTGTCCGCCATGTTGCACGAGGTTGAACAGAATCAGTGCGCACACCCGGCTCTCTGAATGTCAATTGTGTCGTGTCGCTAACACACTAGTCTCACCAATGACATTATACATCTAGACGTTGCCATGATTACAGTGTGAAGTGTGGAAGTGAGACACATATATACGAAATAATTAGGAAAATTGAGACAAAGCATCGTATCTTCTGTCCTATAAGGCGTGCCGTATTTTTGCATGGCAAAATTTAAAAATGTTGCCAAACAAAGTACTTTCATTGTTACAAAATTTATCTTGCGTCGATTAATTTAACATTTTTGGACAGTTTTTGCATTGTGCGAATGTATTGACATGGGTTTCAGTCCAAAATATGGAAGATTTCTTACGTTAAACCTCATTTCTCATACCACATAACCTAGAAAAAGTATAATATTGCTATCTCATGACCGGCCACGCGGTGGCTCGATCTAGATGTAAGTATATTATCTAAGAGTCTCACTTTGGCATCTGACAGATGTCAAACACCACACGCGACAGAACATTTACAACCCCGACTCGAACTATGCAAACTACTGACTCAATGACAGCTGTTTTCGATTTGATAAATCGACTAAGGTATCTCAAACGCTAATAGATGGCGCTACTAGTACGCAAACAATAGCCTTTTACTTCACTCCTCCGACATATATATTTTATATAGCCGGCCCTAGTGTTTTGTATAACATTTCGTCCAAACTTTATTTAATCATACAGATACCGCAGATAATATATTATTCATGGACCAACAACGATACAAATCAAATAATTTATTCCCTTAGACCTACGACAAAAGGGTTTTATTTTATCCTTTACAAATTCCTTCAATCCTTTTGTATGGCAGCATGTGTCGGCAACCCATCGCAGTCTTGACTAATAAATATAAAAACAATGTTAGGAAGGGTCGGGCCTTCTGGGCGATTCTGTGATTTCCCTGCGTCGACGTGACGAGCCTGCGATGTCAGATGTTCGATTGACGAGACGTGCTCCATTTTAATATTTTATGTTACGCCCGTGGCTTTTGAAAGAAAAAAGAAAGAAAGAAAGAAAAAATGTTTATTTGCGGTAAACATGACACAAATTACAATAAAATAAAATAAACTATTTAAATACAATATGTATGTGTTGTTTTGTTGCGTGATCTATTTTCTCAGTTTATTTTTTTGTCTGAAATTGTAGGAGAGTTTTTCTACTACGTCGTCGTGTGAAGATCTGTGGTTACTTAGCTACAAATAAGTACCCAATGTATAATATGTTTTGTTTGATTTATAAATCAATAAATAAATATACTTGGACATTTCACACAACGCCATCTAGTCCCAAGCTAAGCAACCTAATGCTTGTGTTATGGTAACGAGATGGCTGATAAACTACTTATATACATTTTTTTTTTTTTTTTTTTCAATCTGCCTAGCCTTTTATATAAATAAATAAACCATTTATTTCGGGCGACACAGGCCCATAGATAAATACGATACATATCTATCTATATATCCAAACATCAATTGCTGTTCGTTTGTCTGGCTAAGGGCGAGCGCGCACTGCGGTGCGTTCCGTTAATTCTGCCGCACTGGGCGGGGCCTACAGTAACAAAACGCATGACCGCAGTGCGCGCACTTCAAAGACATTCCATACTTCACAGATTATGCGTTAGAAAAACGCACGACAGTGCGCGCTCACCCTAAAACTCGAGAACAGCTGGTCCGATTTAGCTGATTTTGGTTTTGAAGTCCAGGAAAGGTTTAAAAGGTAAGAAAAATTGGAAAAGTTGCCGGGAAAATTGGAAAATTCGGGAACACTGAAAGTGGATTTTCAATGTGAATTTGGGACAGGACAACGTCTGTCGGGTCAGCTAGTTTGAATATAAACAAAACTTGTGTAAATAAATAAGGCTTATGATTATGACTATGTTAGTAGCACTTCACTTTGTACTAGCTTGACTTTATGCTGCCCTGTGGAACTTGTCCGCGGAAGCGACGGAACACCACGTCCTGCGGCCAAAAGACTTCTTCCATGACGAGGGGCAGATAACAGGTGTTTTTTCCTAAGTATGTTGGGGTCGGCTTCCAGTCTTACCGGATGCAGCTGAATAACAGTATTTTACATGGAGCCACTGCCTATCTGACCTCCACAACACATTTACTGGATACGCCTTGGTAAGATCAGACATTTCAGATTTCTGACTACCCGTAATGAGTGTCAAAGATCTACGAATGACAGTCGGGACCAACTGGTTACCGTGCTTTCGGAGGTATGGAGAGGTCTCGGATGGTGACCCATCCACTGACCAACGTCACATTTATTATAATTCATAATAATTCATAATTCATTTATTAATTGTTTGTCACAGGTGAAAATAGTTCTTACAGTTATCATTTTTGTATCACTGAAACATACCCATGGGTGTACAATATTTATTACGCATGTCAATATTATTGGCTATGTTAAAAATAATTTTATAAAAATACAATTACATTTTTTTAATGTTTGCTGGTTATTATCCATTGCATTGGTTGTTATAATCAACCTCATTTTACATTAATTACTATAAATAAGCATTATGGTCATTCAATTTACGTTTATATTAGGCAAAAAAATAAATAAAATAAAAATAAGCATAACATGTCGATTTTTAGTCGACCTCATCTTACATTCACACATTACATTCCATTCACTATAGACATCGGTAAGAATCTACTATATAGGGTGACTAGTAATTAGTGACCGATACCTAAACACATGATTGTGCTCATGATAACAAACAACTTTTACTATGGGACCAAACCTGAAATCGCGAAAAAAAAATCACCTGCCCCATACATTAATGCATAACTCGTCAAAATGTAGGGAGCAGCTGATTTTTTTTTCACGATTTCAGGTTTGGGCCCATAGTAAAAGTTGTTTGTTATCACAATCATGAACACAATCATGGGTTTAGGTATCGGTCACTAATTACCAGTCACCCTATATACATTACCCGGCGATAAATATTGCACATCGACCTTTGTAAAGAGATAATCGGCTAATTTCGGCTTCGTAGAGCGTTATCTCTGTCGCACACTACCGATGTGACGTTTTGTCAGTCGTTGCTCAAGTGCGATAGAGTGTTAGTTCAAAATATATATTTAGAGTTGTTAACACCCCCAAATTTAAATAATTTAAAGTTGTACTATGGCATCTTTAGGAAAAAGAGGGAAACATTTACGAGGTCAGTCACGCGAAATTATCTACAATGTTTATAAATATTTTGTAACCGAAGCTGACAGATTTAAAAACAGCTGTAATTTACTAAAATAATTAAATACGTAAACATAATGTGAACATGTTTTTTTTATTTTATTTTACCCCAACCTAAAGCCATCACTTATACAAAAATTGGTGTATTGTATACAAAGAATAAAAAGAATTATCAAAAAAAGCAAATCATAATTGTTTTAACAGCTCTTAATAGATACCGGACTGTTTGTATTTCGTGCGACAGAGATAACGCTCTACGAAGCCGAAATTAGCCGATTGTCTCTTTCCAAAGGTCGATGTGCACTATTTATCGCCGGGGACTGTACTTCCTCGCAGCATCACTACACAATCAATCACTTTGCTCCCTAGCACGAACGTTTTAACATTAGGTGACATGTTCGGATGACCCGGTGGGGACAAGTGCGAACGTGACGCTACCCTTGGGAGTGTGGGACAAATGGATCCTTGGGTAGAGCGACATTCTTCGGTATAAAGGTTAGGTTTAGGGGCAATTAGGTTTAGAGGTAAAAAAAAAAACCGACTCCCAAAAAAACACTACAAAGCGAAAAATAACTTTAATTTCGGAAGTCGGTGTCTTTGGTTTTTTTTATTTACTTTCGTTTTTTTTGCCACCGACTTCCGAAATTAAAGTTATTTTTCAGTTTGTAGTGTTTTTTTGGGAGTCGGTTTTTTTTTTGTAAAAAGTTTTTATTTTTCACTTTTTAGTGTGACACTACAACTCAAGGAGCGCAATTTGAAGCGGCATATAGTTAGCATTCAATCATTTATAGCCAGAGTGCACCTCATGACAATTCCAATAAGCCCAAACACGGCTACGATACATTATTTTACTACCGATTTCCAATGCCTACCTTCCGGCTTCTTCATCAGATCGGTTCGATGGTACCATTTTCATCAGAGCTTCGTCATAGTCGCTTAACTATTTTTTCGCGACCCGTGAAATACTTATCATCGTGTGAGGAGTTCCAGTAGCTTTCTGTGGTCTTCTTCATCAGTTCCACTTCACCAGATGATACTTTCTGAATGCAAACGCTTGATTTGTTGATGAAAATACCAAAATAGCTATATGTATGCCTATAATATTTGAGGAGTTCCCTCGATTCCTCATGGATCCCAGCATCAAAACTGGATTTCGACAAAAATGAGACCAATCTGGAAGTATACCCTTTCAAATAAAAAAAGAATTTTCCGAATCGGTTCATAAATGACGGATTACTGAGGTAACAAACATACAAAAAAAAACATACAACCGAATTGAGAACCTCCTCCTTTTTTTGAAGTCGGTTAAAAAGGAACCCTTATGGTGCAACTTAGTCTGTATGTCTGTCCGTCACAGCTGGATATCTCAATATCTACTAATACTAGCAACTTGAAAAATGAAGATAACATTTGCCTAACTATTTTGCGAAGGGACTGAAAAAGGGTCTTAAAAATTCGATTTTTTTTTTGTTTTTAGGCTGCATAGTTTTCGACTTTTGATAAAAAATGTAAAAATAAATACCAAACCCCCTCCCCCCCCCTATGTCTCCGAAGTTTGCATACAGAAAAATCTGAAATTATTCTATGTGATAGAAGTTTAGTACATATAAGTAAAAATTACAGAAAATATAAAATTATGTCTCTAAGATAGCACGAGCGAGTCCGGCTCGTTCTGGACCGGTTTTTATAATTTCAGTTTTTAGATTTTTTTTTAAGATTTAGCTCCATTAAATTTGAATCGTACTATACCTGCATTCGCAGCTAACTTCCACGCCGCCATTAAGTTTGAATCGAACTGTACCTAAGGTTAATTTAGGTAGTGTCTAAAGTCATTAGTCTACAGCAAGTTTCATCCTTCCCTAATCTCTGTTAATCATGTCCTAGCGTGTAGTTCGTGAGGAACATGTCAGGTTACAGCGTGACGTCCCAACACGGGTCGTCTCCCCGGACACTAATAAACACGCTTTACATTTATGGAAGTATAGAAATTGTGGACCTACTTGACTTGTTAGCACCTAGCACCCTAATTGCGTAACACAATGTGTGAAACAAACGAAACCAAATGAAACCAATTACGATTGATAATGTAATTATCAATCGGAGTTGGTTTAATTTTGACAGTTCAACAACATTCTTTGCGTTATTTACGTTGCCGAGCCGACAAATTTTTCGAATATATGAAGTAATGGATTAGCAATTTGTTTCAAAAGTATTCAAACTCCGATTGATAATGTCTTACGCAATTAGGGTGCGGTTCGGTCTCGTTTGAATGGGTCGTCGAAGAGCTAGATAAGTTTTCAATCTCTTAAATGGCTCATCGAAGAGCGAGATAAGTTTTCAGTATCTTAAATGGCTCATCGAAGAGCTAGATAAGTTTTCGGTCTCTTTGAATGGGTCGTCGAAGAGCTAGATAAGTGTTCGGTCTCTTAAATGGGTCGTCGAAGAGCTAGATAAGTTTTCGGTCTCATAAATAGGTCGTCGAAGAGTTAGATAAGTTTTCGGTCTCTTAAATGGTTCGTCGAAGAGCTAGATAAGTTTTCGATCTCATAGATGGGTCGTCGAAGAGCTAGATAAGTTTTCGGTCTCTTAAATGGGTCGTCGAAAAGCTAGATAAGTTTTCGGTCTCATAAATGGGTCGTCGAAGAGTTAGATAAGTTTTTGGAAAACAACATCACGCATTCATTTCCCGGAGGGGTAAGCCTCAAAACTGAAAGGGCACAAATCGAGCAAAGTAGCTACTGAGAATTTCCTAGTAGGCAATCCCAAAAACACAACCCGATTCGAGGATCTCACCTAAGAGCAGTCACGCTTGTGAAAAATAGCCGCACAAGTCGATCGATCAGGTTAAGGTACCCTTGCCGCGGTTGGTCCGTGGATGGGTGACCATCTTTATATATAAAAGGTCCCATTAAAATAGATGGAAAAATTTTCACAGGGTGTTCTACCCATGAATATGAACAACTTTTAGTATGGGACCAACCCTGAAATTAATTAATTGCCAAAACGACGTTATCTACAGTTGACCAAAAAACCAGATATCAAAACCTTTAATCGTCTCCAATAAAGACCCGCATCGTGAGGGACGTGTCACGTCGGCGGGAATCGCGAGGCGATTTCGGGCCACCGTAGGCGCGGGCCTGCGGACGGTGAGCAGCGGGTAGCTCGCCGTCCGGTAAGGCGCGCGAGTCGACGGCGCGTTGTGTTCCACGCGCGCCTCAAAGAGATGTCAGCAAGTGACGGGGTCCAATAGGGCCGACGCCACTGGGGTCGCGGGTTGTCTGAAGAGGTTACCGCGGCCCTGGCATAGGCAACTGAAGGAACACGGGTGGGTTTTAGTCAGTAAAAGTCTGACACGCCCTTCCGCTCCACCCAGAGCGGGAGAAGTTATTTGATGATTTCCCACCCTCAAAAAAAAAAAAAAAAAAAAAAGGGACGTGTCACGTAACACGCAGGCATTCCAACACGGCTCGTCTCCCTGGACACTAATACGGATAACATACGGAGACAGCTTACACGCGGTCCGGTGGCGTCTCGCATTATGTTTGAGATATTTATTGTTAAACATAATATAATTTGTAAAGCAAGTTATGGTAGTCTTTTTGTATTTTTTAATCTGTAAAAATAATCAAAAATAGATAAATAATAACAAGTAAATCAGGAGGTACGAGTATCCTCAATTATCATAAATTTTATGAGTCTGTGTAAGTTAAGTAAGACGCTAATGTATTAAAATAAATCATTTAGCAACAATTTTTGGCTAAAATTAATATAAAACACCTCTTATTATCATAAAGTGTCCTTAATCGTTAGGTATACCTAATGATTAATTTCACAACGTTTAGAGAGACATGTCTTGTAACACGACACTCGGACACGGGTCGTCTCCCTAGACACTAATACACGTTTCGTACGGAGTCAGTTTGTGAGCGGCCCGGTGAAATCTGATCACGTTAGTCTGCTAGAATGAGAGATTTATTCAAGATGTTTGTCGTTTATAAGTCTGTTTGAATTTTGAAGACACCATTGACTTTTTAATTTAAAACCTCAACCCAAAAAGAAAATAGTTGTACCAATCAACTATTAGGGACAAAGCTCTAATTAATATAAAGTGTCCTTAACCGCCAAGTGTCCGAAATGAATAATGTCGGAACCTTTAATAGCTGCTAAAAAATAAAGTGACGTAATAGCGCGAGACATTTGGACACGGGTCGTCTCCCTAGGCACTAATATACGTTACGTACAGAGATAGTTTGTGAGCGGTTCGGTGCAATCTGGCTGTGTGAGATTTATAGGAGACGGAATTTAAGAAACAAGTAGGTAGTAGTTAGTGCTATTAACAGGAAATGGGTAAGTATTTTGAAAAGCTTTGTATATCTTCTTTTTAAGAGAGATGCGCTAAGGTAGCCCACATGGGATTATATTTTTCATATTTTTTGCAAGTTGCAGGTACAAAGCCCTAATTAATACATAGTATCCTTAACCGCCAAGTATCCCTAATGAATAATGTCGGAACCTTTAATCGCTACTAAAAAATAAAGTGACATAACACAGCGAGACATTTGGACACGAGTCGTCTCCCTAGGCACTAATATACGTTACGTACAGAGATAGTTTGTGAGCGGTTCGGTGCAATCTGATTGTGTGAGATTTACTATGAGACAGGGATTTAAGAAACAAGTAGGTAGTAGTTAGTGCTATTACCAAGAAATGGGTACTTTGAATAACTTTGTAAATCTTCTTTTTAAGGTAGCCCACGGGATTAAATTTTTCATGTTTTTTGCAATTTGAAGGTACCAAGCCCTAATTAAACCTAATATATATATTATTATATATATATTTTGTAGCCTTAATTAACATAAAGTATCCTTAGCCGCCAAGTGTCCCTAATGAATAATGTCGGAACCTTTAATCGCCACTAAAACATAAAGTGACTTAACACGGTGTGACATTCGGACACGGGTCGTCTCCCTAGGCACTAATATACGTGACGTACTGAGATAGTCTGTGAGGGTTCGGTGCAGTCTGACGTGTTAGTAAGTTAAATGGACAGAGAGATTTATTATAGCAGGCAAGGATTTAAGAAACAATTAATAGAGGATTAGTATTGCCATACAACGTGGCAATGCCGCCAGTCTCTTGGGTACTTTTAGTACTTTACCAGTCGACAGCGATGCGGAGGAATTTTTTGACGCCATATTTTAGTTTTTTATTAGTTTTAGTTTAAGATATTATATTTTTAACTTATTTTACCTTATTTTTAAGTATATTGAAATTAGTAGTGCTTTTTATATTAAGGCGACGATAAACAACTTTTAATAATTTTCAAATGAAGATCATGTCAAAACGAGTAGTGTTAATGATTTGGAAAAAATATAAGTTAAATTAGAGCATTTTTTTAATAACTTTATTATTTTATATTATGTTTATATTACATAGTTTAATTAATTTATAAAGTTATGTCTAATGCGGATAAAAAACTGAGAATTACGCAATAACTATCTAGCGTATCTTTAATAAACCTACAGCATTTTAACGATAATTTAATTATTTATCTTCTGGTAGACATGTTTAAATAATACCTTTTATTTTATTGCAATAAAATTATAAAGGCGAAAATTTGTGAGTGAGTGTGTGTTTGTGTTCGTTACTTCTTCACGCTCAAACTACTTGACCAATTTGGATGAAATTTGGTATGTAGATAGTTTATGCCTTGGATTAACACATAGGCTGTAATAATAAATGGTTACGAAAAAGTTCCCAATTTATTTTGGTATCGCCTGAAGGCTCTTTCGTCAGTTTATTTTAACTCTAGACTCGTAGTTGATATAGACAAGTAGACCATGTCTAGAATATTGTTAAGAATTTTTCAAAATTGGCATTTTCCGTTTGAACCGTGAAGCCTGTCGGACAACAACGACGCGTCTTCGATATTGAAAGTTTCATCGTTTAGAGAGTGTCAACGATATTTATGGCGATATAATACGTTCAGAGTTTTGAAAATCTAACTTTGTAAGGAATATATTAAAGAAAAGTAATTGAAAAAAAACTCCGGAGAAGTTTTTGTTAGACCAAAAAATACTTTAAAACAGTTAGGCCTCCCGTTATTAAAATGCCTAAGTAGGTGTTCAATTAATTTGTCGACAAATCTCATGTCAAATTATTTATTTTATCTTATAAAGGCATACACTAATATTATAAAGGCAGAAGTTTGTGAGTGTGTGTGTGTTTGTATGTTTGTTACTTTTTCACGCTCAAACGGCTGGACCGATTTGGATGAAATTTGGTTTGTAGATAGCTTGTACCCTGGATTAACCCATAGGCTACATTTTTTATCCTGGTCTACGCGGGTGAAACCGCGAGACGCAGCTAGATAAAATATAAAAACCACTTGGTGATGAAAAGCAGCATATTCGGTGATCAATATTTAATTTGTAAAGTATTATAATTATAATTATATTAATTATCGTGAATGTGAGGACTACGGGATGTGCGTATTTGTTTTGAGAGTCATAATGACACTCTGGCAGTTTTAGTATTTTATGCGGCCTACCCAAATTTTTTGGAATTTTTCCAAATTATTAAATTTTAAAATGTTGATGGTTAAATTCAAAATCGAATGAGAAAATTTGATGAACGAAGAACGCTCATTCTCATCTTAAAAATCCTTTCATCCCAAGAATACCTATCTACTAGTACATAACTTTATCAGAAATACGTCCTCGACACGGATTGGGTCCCCGGGCGATAATATACAAGGCAGTATTTACCGACAATATACGGGAATGTATTGCGAGCCGGCCCCGGCGGCTCGAAATGTGGACGAGAATAATTCATTGGTTTCATGTGATTCATTTGATGGAATGGATTAATGGCATCATTTGGGAGTGTATTGGATAAATGGGTGGTAATTATTGAGCTATTTTTTTTTAAATAAGTGATATAACAGTTATTATCACGCTTGCTTGTATTACAAAAAGCACCCAAGTGCGCGTCGGACTCGCATACAACGGGTTCCGTACCACCATACAATATTTGACACTAAATATTTATTTTACACGTTTCTTGTCTGGGGTAGTCTGTCTACTTAAATTTTTTACTTTTTTAGGGTTCCGTACCGAAATCGTAAAAAGGAACCCTTATGGTGTGACTCAGTCTGTCTGTCTGAGCGTCTATCTCAAGGACTACTAATGCTATCAACTTGAAATTTGGATCAGTTTTGTATGACGTTTGCCAAACTATTTTGCAAATAAGAAAGAAAATTTTTTTTTGCAACACCAAAAATTCGAACAGCGACTCGAAAAATTCGAAGTGGGGCTACTAGGGCATGTGCTCTTTCATTACTTCATCAGCAACCAGCTGAAGGAGTCTTCAAGGACAGTGTGATTGCTTATTCTGGTAAGTACAGTGTACAGTCAGCCACAGCATTAGCTGACCCACCCTTGCATAAATGGTTAAGATTTTTTAGAATACAGTGTAACTTTCTCAATTCTGTGGATCGATGTGTGATTGAAGACATGTTTCCCCTCCACTCGCAAACTAAGTATTACAGTTCCCGCATCGTTTTAAAATTATACTTACCTAAACCGCTATACCCCGCTATTTCAAACCAAACTATCTTCCGTATGTTTCTAGCCAAAAAAAAAGAGCTATCCGTTTAGTTAATAGAACGGTAGCGCTCCCGTCATTTTACTCTAGTTACTTTAGCACAAAAAACCGGCCAAATGAGTGTTGGACCACGCACAATGAAGGGTTCCGTAATTGAAAAGAATTTATCCTAACAACAAACTGAACATTGTAATCCCAAAAAATTTTTTTTATGTGTTTTTTTTATGATAAAATTATAAATTGCTTCTTGCCAAATTTCATAATGATTCTAGGACAACGGGAACTACCTTATCTAAGTTTTGGTTTACTGGCGAGTATCAAAAAATGTCACTTAAATGGCCGTATTTTTTTATTGCATTGATTTAGAAGCTTGATTTTTTAGAACTCCAAGGAACCATAGATATAGACCTACGTATTTGATATTAATTTGAACTTGATACCTCCACGCATTTCTGAGAAAAAAGGTCTTGACAGACCGACAGAGAGACAAACGGACAACAAAGTGATTTTATAAGGGTTCCGTTTTTTCCTTTTGAGTTACGGAACGCTAAAAAGGGGTCAACCTAGGAATGAGAGGATAATAAACTGGGAACTCGTAGACACCTTCACTTTGGTGTTATAAAAATTGTCTCAAAAGTCTCATAAAATTTCGTGTCTGCGTCAAATCAAATCAAATAATCTTTATTGCAATCCATAATGTGGTACAGGTGGTAAGTAATAATTTAAGAAACAATTATGGACCCTGTCGGGCACAGCAAGCTCAGTAAGAGAGAGGAAGAGCGCTTTTATTATTTTCGACAGTTACATTCGTCGTAAGTTATTCAAGGTCAAAGGACACAAAAATTGATTATCTCTATTTCTTTAGCTCCAATGATATTGATAACTTTAAACAATTGTAGAACATAAAATTTGCAACAATTTTTATTCCGAACATTTTTTCATGCGCTCAACCGTTTTTGAGATAGAGGGCGGAGAGCGAGTAGCTCTCAGCCATACATACTGCAAAGAAAGGTCAACCTTGAATCTCGGTGAATATTACCTTGTTTATAGTTATTAATCTCTCATTCCGAGGTTGACCCCTAATATGACTGGACTACTTGGTTATCAAAGATTTCAACCCTGAAAGGATCCTTCAAAGATACTGAGGTTAACTTGAACTTCAATGCTTGTACAAGCTTTGTGGTTCAAGTACCTATAAACGGTACCTACCAGTCAGCATGTGGTGTCGATAATTTGACATGGACAACGCGCAACGCCTTTATTTCTTACCAGTAAGGATGGTTTTCGTAGTTTTAGTGTAATTACAACGAACGTTCGGATGACTGTACGATACTCCCATCACGAAAGGCAAGAATCGCATCGTCTTTCAAAATTGAAAGCGTACCTCTCACACCAAGTAAAAAACTCCGACATATCGCTGCGAACAATACAGTGAAGCATGCGCAAAACTACACCTCGCTCTGTGCGTACACGCTCACACGCACACATTTACACCAAACTACAATAAAACTATACCTCAATATGTGCACATATGACCGGCCTCACGTCACTGTTGACAGCGCTATGTCTTAGTTTTTGATTTGGTCTGAGGCGTATCTACCTAAATAATGTAACGTATTTTGAGCTCAAATCACAGTCCAAGAATATTAACTGACGAATCTTGTAAAACATTCTGGTATAATTGTAGGTTGATTATAAACAGACTCCATAATGCGTAAATTGCCTGGTGATTCTCTCCTACAAGTCTCTGAATATTTGCAACTTGCAAGAGTGTGAAACTCTGCTCATGTCGTCGCTAATCTAACTAAGTGACGTAACTGATTCGAAAACAGAAAAAAATTCGAGAAAATTTTACTTTATTTTTCTTCATTTTTACCCGACTACGGCTAAGCCAAAAGGAAGGGTTATGATTTTAGCAGTCTACTTGTGTATGTATGTATATAAGTATGTATTTACATGTGTTCCACCGTAGCGCCTAAATTACTGAACAGATTTTGATGAATGAGGTATCAGTAGATTCGAAATAATGGTCCGGGTGACATAGGCTACATGAATTCTCCCTAAATTTAATATAGTGGACATAACACGTAAATTTCTGACCTTGAAAAAAATTAAATTGAGATAATCATGACATGTTTGGTATTAAAAGAAAGTTCTTGACAAGCACATTACAAATATGTATATTCATTATTGTTTAAGTAAATAAATATTTTGAACTTTTTAGATCAATTTTATTTTTCCATAGTCGGGTTACAGTTTTTTAAACTTTATTCTTGTTTTGTAAACTGTCGATATATCGGTGTTGATTTTTGCATTATCTTGGGGACCGTAAGGCATATGTACAGATACGCCGATTAGACAAATCGATTCGACTTGGAAAATGTATCAAATTACTATAGTTAGGTCGGCTATCGGCTTAGTCCGAAATTACTATAATTAGGTCGGCTATCGGCTTAGTCCGAAATTACTATAGTTAGGTCGGCTATCGGCTTAGTCCGAAATTACTATAATTAGGTCGGCTATCGGCTTAGTCCGAAATTACTATAGTTAGGTCGGCTATCGGCTTAGTCCGAAATGTCAGATACGTCAGTTAGTTAAATTAGCGACGATGTAAATGTTCATCTATTTGTTCAGCATTCTTCAAAGGATTTTAGAATAATTTTCTACGAAACACTTAATGGATCAGATATTTTGATATCGGTAGTTCCCTGTAATTGGGTTACAGGGGTCGAATGGCAGTCGCTTCTCGGGAAATATTGATATCAGAAACATCTGGTTAGACTGGGAGCCAATAGCAACCTAGTTGGGAAAAGGCTAAGTGGATTTTGGTTTCTAAAAAGATTGACTGTAATTTCTCTCAAATTTCTCTGAAATTAGAGTTTTGAGAGTTTGTAAACTCTCAAAACAAGAGAAATTAGAGTCAATCTTTTTAACCGAAAAAAAAGGAGGAGGTTCTCAATTCGGTTGTATATATTTTTTTTTTTGTATGTTTGTTACCTCAGTACTCCGTCATTTATGAACCGATTCGGAAAATTCTTTTTTTATTTGAAAGGGTATACTTTCAGATTGGTCCCATTTTTATCAAAATCCAGTTCTGATGATGGTATCCATGAGGAATCGAGGGAACTCCTCAAATATTATAGGCATACATATAGCTATTTTGGTATTTTCATCAACAAATCAAGCATTTGCATTCAGAAAGTATCATCTGGTGAAGTGGAACTGATGAAGAAGACTACAGAAAGCCACGGGAACTCCTCAACGATCATAAGTATTTCACGGGTGGCGATAAGATATCTCGACTATGACGAAGCTTTAAATAAAATCGAACCGATCTGATGAAGAAGCCGGAAGGTAAGTCGGAACTCAGTAATAAAACAATATATCCGTGTTTGGGCTTATTGGAATTGTCATGAGGTGCACTCTGGCTATAAATGATTTAATGCTTACTATATGCCGCTTCAAATTGCGCTAGGTACTTGAGTTGTATGTTATGTGTGTGGGGTAGGCCACCACTAAAAAGTGAAAAATAAAAACTTTTTACAAAAAAAAAACAACCGACTCCCAATAAAACTCTATAAAGTGAAAAATAACTTTAATTTCGGAAGTCGGTGTCAAAAAAAATACGAAAGTAAATAAAAAAGCAAAGATTTCGACTTCCGAAATTAAAGGCATTTTTCACTTTATAGAGTTTTATTGGGAGTCGGTTGTTTTTTTTTAGAAACCAAAATCCACTTTCATTTACGTGGATACGTTTATATACGTTTTGCGTGGATGTGACGCATTTTAGTATGTAGAAGAAGAAGAATTCTTAAAATCTATACTTATTATTAAATAAAGTCGCTTTTCGTGTCTGTCTGTGTGGCCGCGATGTTCTTCTAAACTACGCAACGGATTTTGATGCGGTTTTCACTATCATGTAGAGAATTTATTCCGGAAGGTTTATATGTATAATCAATAATATTTAACTTATAAATAATATAGAAACCTTAATGTTTTGTCAAGTCGTAAAAATCGTGCGAAGCGAAGGTTCGCTAGTATTGAACTAAATAATAAATAAGCATTTGTTCTGCACCCACTTTACTAAGTTAACAAAGTCAGAATGGCTTACTTAACTTTATTTAATCGAGGACAAAGTAAAAACAAAAAACAACCAAAACCAAGTACGACTAACTCCATCTTTTAAACCAGAAATCTTATTTTTAATCGACAAAACTTTTATGGCCATTTCGTTTTAAATCTCAGTAACTTGGCATCACTTGACTACTTCGCCAAGTTTACCGTTGAGAACTTGGCAATACAGCGGCATTCCTAGCCAAGTTTTAAAAGTTTTAAAACTTTACTCGAAGTTCGAACAGGTGAGCTAACTTTGTATTATGTTTTTTAAAACTTTATTAAACTGTTATTTTGTCAGGTTTTTATTGTATAAAATATAAAAATTCAGTTGGAAGTTTTGTGGAATTGTTACTAGTCGTTTTATTCTATTTTTAACCCACTTCAAAAAAGGAGGTTCTGTATTCGACCCGTATGTATGTACCCGTTTATATGTCCGCGATTTTCTCAAAAAATAAGAACCAATTTTGATGATTCTTTCACTAACGTGATCTACATACTATCAGGAAGGTTTTAATATACAGTAGGTACATTAGGTAATTATTCTTATGTACGAAGTTATGCGCCATTTCTAAGCGGAAGTTGATGATTTTTCTTTTCGTTCGTGTATGTATAGTTCACAGAATAGATAAAGAGGTCCTCTTCTTTATCTGTTCTGTGGTATAGATAGTGCAATCCACGAAGACGCGCCCCACTACTCCTAACCGTTGCACACATATACTATAAAGTATAAACGGTTAAGAGGAGTAGTGGGGCGCGTCTTCGTGGATTGCACTATCTATACCTAATTGTATATTCAACTGAAAATGGAAAAATTAATTTACTTTAATAGTTATTTATGCAACTTACGTATAATAAGGGGTATAGCCGAGTGTGATGATAACAGTATCACATGAGTGTTTTAATACCTAATTATGTACAGTTGCATACAAGACTTTATCTACATCCATGTTATCAATCCTCTATAAAAGGTTCTGAAACAGTTTTTTGCAATGCTAATACTAGTATCGAACATGGCGGCCGGCGTCATAGTATACCATTCATAGTGCGTGGTAGTTAAAAATAATTTACTTAACCCAAAAACAAACTAAACATTTTAGTTCAAAAGCGAAGTAAAAGCGTGGGCAGGCGATTCGATGCGATGCGACGGAGTGGCTCGGGGAACAAGAAATTTCACGCGGACGAATTTTTATGAAGTATTCAGTGTAATGAAATATAAGCGAACTCTTGTGGCGAGGGACGCGACTGCAGGGAAGAGGGTGTTCACGGATTTTGGAAATGAGGGACTATTGTTCAGTTGAAAATTATTCCACATAATATACAAACCTGTTGTTAGACATAAGCAAACAAAAGAAATATCATTAAATAATCATTTAGTTTTGCTTGTGTTATAGTCAAACCTCGAAGCTCCATCAGCGCTCCTAGGTTTGACTAGTCAATCCTCAGGTCTGACTTGAAGTCTCAGTCAAAGCCCAAACAACGGTCCACGTCAAGTGCCCCTGACGTCGACCGCCTAGGCTTAGGGTTTTCGTCAAAAGGTCGACTTAGCACCGTTGTGCACCGGTCCTATTTCTGTCTGCAGGGTTTAAAGGAACCTCGGGGTGGGCACTTCGAGGTTCGGTTCCAAAGTACAAAATTAGAATTTATTTCGGGGTTTGGCTGAAGGCTTTGGTCAAACCTAGGATAAACCAGTCATTCCGGGAAGATACAGCATATCGACCTTTGACTATGACACTTATTAAGATATTGTCGCCTAAGAAAAACAAAAGACGATGTAAAACCATTTAAAATTAAGAATGATAATAAAAAGAGGTTTTAATACCTTCTACCTAGTCTTGAAAATGGAAATTATAGGACCGTTTTCCACCCCGAAGGGAAGAAAACGATTATTTCAGGTCTTGCCGAGGCTTGACCTTCGGAGATAACCTACCTTACCTATCTGTACTCACATGCGTCTACTTACGTCTTCTCATCTCTGAGCGTGTTCCAGGTGCGGGGGTGAGGCGCGGCGACGCGCCTTCCCCCCGCGCGGGGGGCGGCGGCTGCCGCGCATCGGGAGAGCGCGCGTTCTCGTTAGTATCTTACTCCGAAGAGCCGGCAAGGACTTGCTTCGGTCAAGCCTCGGCAAGACCTGAAATAATCGTTTTCTTCCCTTCGGGGTGGAAAACGGTCCTATTTCAGTTCTGTGCCTTCGGCTTGACCTTCGGAGACGTGTCTATTTTCTGCCGGCGCCCTCTAACTATAGCGTACTGTGACAGAAGTGGGTGTGAAACATCCTTTAGCCGAGATTTGAGACAATCAAGCTATTTCTATTTCCCTTAGGAATCTTAAATTTAGTACAAGTCTTTGACTCAAAAATCTTAGGTCTAACTTACAGCGTTCAGTCAGGACAGTCAATAAGATAGAGACTATTAATGAAGTTCTGTCCAACAAAAAGAAAACAAGACCTTAAGAAATAAAATATTAGTATAGCACTATACTTAAAAATAACAAATATTATGTGTGTCCAACGATATACTTATTGAGATCTTTTTCAGCCTTTCAAATCTTAATTAAAACATAGGCAAGATTAACACAATATTAGCTGCTTAAACTGCAGAGAATGAATTATTAAGAATATTTAAGTTTTCGTGTCTAGGACTTTCTAGCGATTTGCAATAGTGCTTTGTCAGAACCTCTCCAGTTTCCTCTTTTTAAGATAGAGTCTAAAGGCACATTATTTTGATAATTATTTGACGCAACGGCTGATCTTATTGAGCCCGGACTATAATTTATGCCTAAATCACGAAAAGGAACCTTAATCCAACCGGCAATTATTCACCACGTGTAGTGATAAATAGACTATGCAAATTAGATCGTGCACTTCTACTACTTGCGGACAACTCAATCAAGCAATTCACCCATTTGACCAAACTTATTTCAGGGTCTCCTGAACAAGATAGCTGCCATCCAGACTGCCGATTCTTGCTGATATTATCGGTTTTAGAGCCAAATTTAGGCCAAAACGTTATCGAAGAGCTTGATCTATCGCAATGTTGATCGTTAATGCATGACAGTGTTAGGTCGTGAATACGACGACCTGAAGCTAACAATAACAGCAAGGTTACATGCCGAGAAACCTGAAATATACTATCTTCAGTTGGACAATGAGATCTCAACCATCTCAGTAGATCCTGAACATCTCAAATTTGTGACTATGATGATGAGGATGTACACTTTTTAATGCCTATAGCTTTGACTTTTGCTGAAACTAAAGGGTGTGGCCAACCCTTTTTCCTGCGTGGGATCTGCCAGAGTCAAAACAACTGAATTGTGGACCAAAATGGTCGAAACTGTAAGCTTTCTAACACGGGATAGGAACCCCAAATAGGTGGCGACATCCTGAGGTCGAGGACTACTACTTTTACCATTTTGTCTGCACCACGAGACCCACTGTTTCCAGGCAGACTCATAAGTGCGCCACGTGGAATCACGCCATGCGGACTGGACAAGATCGATATCTCCCGGATCCATATCTGCTATCAGTTCACTCCACCCCGTATCCTCCAAACCTCGAAAAACAGGTCTCCTGCGTTTGACAGAGGGCGATTGGTGGACAGGTCGACCAGACTCTTGCTGATATTGCGTATCTGAAAGGGGGCTTCCAGGGCTCTCCGTTTCAGATCGCCCTTCCAAAAAACTGTTTCCCAGCGCGGAACCAGCAGCAGATAGGTTCCTGAGGACTGGTTCAGGTGTCGTAACACTCTGAGTATAAGAGGTGGAGGTGGGAAGATCCATGCCAGTTTGTAATGCCAGGTCTGGCTGAAGGCGTTGATAAATGCCGCCTGCGTGTCCCATGCTTCTGTCGAAACATATGTCGAGACTACTTTCGATCGACTGGTTGCGAGCAGATTTATCTGAGGAATACCCCACTTTAAAAACATTTTTGTCGTGACCTCGTCTGCGACATGCCAATCGCAAAAAAAAATCGGGGCTCTTTCCCCTCGACAAACAGTCGGCTATGGAATTGTAACGGCCTGGTAGGTAAAAGGAATGAATAACCCATAAGCTTTCCGCTAGTATCAAGATCTTTTTGGTCTCCTCTAGCAACGCCGCGGAGCGTGTTCCTCCCTGATTTCTCAGGTACGAAACCACCGTTCTGCTGTCGTATTGAATCATAATCGACTGTCTGGCATTTCTTTAGAGCTATGTATACGGTGAACGACTCCTTTCTGAACAGACGACCTAGGGGAGTCACCAGGGCTGCAAAACCCAGTCAACCTATTAGTGAAGTTCCTAACCGCCACGTCCATTGACCTTTCCGCATTATCTTCATCTTCTCTAAATCTTTCAGCAATAATCAATCAATCTGCCTAGCCTTTTCCCAACTATATTGGGGTCGGCTTCCAGTCTAACCGGATGCAGCTGAATACCAGTATTTTACATGGAGTGACTGCCTGTCTGACCTCCACAACCCAGTAACTGGGTAATACGATACCCCTTGGTAAGACTGGTTGTCAGACTTTCGGGCTTCTGACGACCCGTAATGACCGTCAAAGATCCACGGATGACAGCCGGGACCAACGGCTTAACGTGCTTTTCGAGGCACGCAGGAGTCTCGGTATGTAAAGATGGTCACCCATCCACTGATCAACCCCGGCAAGCGTAGCTTAACCCGATGGATCGACCCGTGCGGCTGTAATTACTTAGCCACGAGCTCCTCTTTCAAGCTCCTCCTTCTTTATAAATCTTTCAGCAATCGAACTATTTTCTCGTCCGGAAGCCTTTTCTCGTTCATGTATGTGTCCCACACAACCTCCTAGAAATTCTAGATTTCTTGTAGCCTCCAGAACAGACTTCTCCAGATTTACACACCAGCCGAGACTTTGCAGAACACCCAGTGCATAGCTCATCTGGCTTCAGAGTACATAAGGGTCCTGATGTGCCAACAGGAAATCGGCTAAGTATACTAAAACTCGTAGTCCCTTTGTTCTCAGGAACTTTGCTACCCATTTTCTGACGCGGGAGAAAGCTAACGGTGCGCTGGATAGGCCTAAGGGAAAGGACGTCACGTCTAGAAGATTTCGTTCGCTCACTTTTATTGGCACATGAAAGAAGGCTTGACTTATATCTAACTTCCCTAAGAAATCGCCGGGCTGGAGAAAATTGGGGACCTGAGCCTGGTTTATCAGGCAAAACTTTCAGGGGCTTAGATAACAATTCAGGCGACGGAGGTCGCAAATTTGCCGGAGCTTTCCGTTTGTTTTCGGAATTAGAAACATTCACGACAGAAACCCAGTTTCGGAATGACATCTTTCGACTACTCCTTGGGCTAAAAGCTCTCAGAGCTCTTTGAACCTCGTGTTCGAGGGTCTTGTCGCGAATCTTCCTAAATTTTCTTGCGTGGGGATGGAAGACGGTTTGGAAAAGAATGGTATTCTATAACTTGAAATTATTTTTAGAATCGTGTTTGGGGCTCTGATTTTTTTTTTTTTTTTTTTTTTTTTTTTTCCATACTGGCCGGAACTCGCACAGCTGTCCCCCTCGAAAACTGTCAATATGTACCACGGGACTTTCGGAACTTCTTGTCGCTTCCGCCCCTACCCCTGCGTTGGTTGTAGTTAGAAGGCTTTTTACCTGGCGGATTGCGGGGTGATGAGTGGTGAGAGGATGAGTGGTGGGGTGATGAGTGGTAGTTATCGGGGTAATGGTCGGGAGCGCCAAGTTGGTTTCGTGCCTTTAGATCTAGCAGATGGTATCGGTTTTTGAAAGGAATTCACGGCCATTTCCGTAGTCCTTGAAAAAATAAAAACAGCTGCCACTCCACCGTTATCCTTGAGCAAAGAACTTAGCTGTTTCTCGTCAAATAAATGTATAGGCGAACGAGGAATGTTGTGGAGCGCACCATTCAGAACCTCATTCCTTGTCTTAAAGGCCTTGCGACGAAGATCTATTGATTCGGACCGATGCGCGCGCACGAACTGCAGGAGCTGGTTTGATATTAATTTGAGTCCTCTGTCAATAACTGCCTCAATTCGGCGCTGGCGCTCGGTCACTGTTTAATTATAGCCTTCAAACTTTCAGCAAGGGCTCTGCGTTGTAGCAGCAATCCATGCGTGATTGTGCCTAACATACCTTCCTGTTTTGTTACCCAAAGAGACGGTTGCGAGACTAGAGTCCCCAGCTCAGTATTCACTCTAAGCGCGCTAAATACTGCCTTTGGTGCCTAATCTTTGGCACTCAATGCCCTCACTCTTACTCTTGCCCTGAGCCGACGGCTCGGGTATCCGCCTCTTTAGTAGTGGGCAGAATTCGAGCTCCCTCTCGTCATCCTCGACTTGGCAATCCAGATTGGGGTCCAAAGCAGGTGCTTTCCATGACGGAGACTCAGAAGTCTCCGAAATTGACTCTTATTCACAGTCAGAATAGTGATTTTCCTTGTCGGATTCGGAGTCACGCTGTTGTCGCTGCTCGAGTTTCTCTCAGAGAACAGAAAACATGCCTTCAAATTTTTTTGTTCCATAGCTTTAGCATTCTGTGATGTGGAGGGTGAATTTGAGTCGCGCTTGCACCTACGTGCCAGAAGTTCATGGCTTTGTGATGTCGAAGCCGATGTATTCCTCCTCTTCCGACTAGTCTCTTCCGTTTCAGAAAGAGAACCGGAGAGAGGTCGCAGCGCCTCGACTCAGTGCGCGCTGCCGTCGTAAGCGGTTTGCTACCGCTGGTAGTCCAAGAACAAGAGCCCTTGTAAATGCCCAATCCTGATCCGCCTCTGGTAAAATGCGCGGGCTAGGCCCACGGTGGGCAGGACGTATACTAATTTGTTTAATATATTCGGTTCAATCTTCTCACCAAATACTTCCTCCTTTGTGGCGGTAGTAACTTCCCAGCGAGTCCATCCATCCGGGAAATTTTCCTGTGCCAAAACCTTCACCCGCTCCAAAATCTCCTCGTCTTGATCCGTTCCCGCATGCGCGTTCAAAAACTCGCCAAGGGTCACAGCAAAAGCGAAGCGGTTAAGCGATACCAAAGCAGGTAGTACCAAGTACTCATGGGGTTATTATAGCAACATTATACAATTTCTGAGCCGCGCCGCCCACATTATGACCCGCGCCGACCGAATTTTGAGCCGCGCCGCCCAAATCCGGAGCCGCGCCGCCCGAATTTTGAGCCGCGCCGCCCGAGTTTTGAGCCGCGCCGCTCAGTTACCGGGCCGCGCCGCCCAATTTTTGAGCCGCGCTGCTCAATCTTCGAGCCGCGCAGCCCACTACTCGGGCTACGGTTTTGACCAGGCGGACTGTGGCTGAATAGCCGACATGTCGCGCGAACGCCATTGCTGCGTCGCCGTTAGGCATGCAGGTAGGTACGTAAAATGTGGATGGTATGTCCGACACTACGATAACTACATATAGGTACATATTTTGTGGATGGAATGTCCGACAAAAATTATGCCACCAGCAGTGCTTTATAGCATGCTAGGCTTATAATATGTTGCAGTCAAAACAAATTTTATTTTCAACATCAAGCCGCACCTTAGAACAAAACAACACAGAGACAAAAATAAAACATTTTAATGACTTACCCCAATATCCAACGGTAAATCACTCACAAAAACGTTACAACAACGTTGAAACACTAAACTTTTCGTAATGTTTTGATCGTAATCACTTACGTAAAAGAAACATGTGCGTACACTAGGTAATAGTAAGCGTACTAACGAGAACGCGCGCTCTCCCGATGCGCGGCAGCCGCCGCCCCCCGCGCGGGGGGAAGGCGCGTCGCCGCGCCTCACCCCCGCACCTGGAACACGCTCAGAGATGAGAAGACGTAAGTAGACGCATGTGAGTACAGATAGGTAAGGTAGGTTATCTCCGAAGGTCAAGCCGAAGGCACAGAACTGAAATAAGAAAGTTAAAGTTCTGTTATGACGGAGAGTGTGGCTATTCCATTTAGGGTGAATTTGACCAAAATTTTCGAGTATAAAGCGCCGTTTACACGGGGCAAGTTTCTGGAACGTTCAAGAGCAATAATTGCATGCCATAAAGCACGCTCAAGTTTTTTGACATTCAAGAACTGCATGAAGTGTTTACACGCGTGCGATTCCATAAAATGGCATGTACAATAATTGAATGCAAGTTTTGCCATTCAATAAAATCGCATGCGACTTACACCAGGCAATAAAATTGACAGGCGATTATTGCATGCAAGTTTTGCCTAGACATGATATTTCATTAAATTTCATTGAACGCTTCTCAAGATATTTTTCAAGTTGTTCTTGATTTGATTTCTTGCCTCAAAATAGCAACAACGGTTACCACACCCTCACTTACCGCACTCATATTTCAATGACAGCACAAATGTCAGATCATGCCAGAATTGAATGCGATTTTATTGTACGAGCAATTATTGTATGTACTGTGTGATTTTCTTGTACATGCTTATACCAGTTTTCAAAGTTGCCCGTATCGTCCAACAATATTGTACGTGTAGTTTAGACGGTGCCAGATATTTGCCTGTCAATTTTATGGTATGCCACAGGCAATAAAATGGCGCCGTGTAAATGGAGCTTAAGTCTTAATCTTCAAATAAATTTTGAATTTTTGACAGTTTCGCCATACAAAAACTGTCATTCGTCTATTTAATTCCTGGGAATAAATAAAATTATCTTCATTAAATTGAATTCATCCCAGCTACGGAACCCTTCATTGTACGGTTTTTTAAATTTTATTTTTAACATACACGTATATAATTCATTGTTTTGCATATGATTATCACAAGCACAACAACTTTCATAAAAAAAAACCTCAATGAAAACAAAATAAAATTATTTGAAGGCTGTCCCAAGGCTTTCCCCAAAGAGCTGGTCCTCTCATCACCTGCAAAGCAATGACCTGTGTTTCATATTATTTGATTTGTCTGAATTGTGAATCTGAGTGAACGAAAATACTACCTCAGTGAACAATGCGTTGTTTTATTTGTAATTCTATGTGGATATATTATGGTTGAAAGTTTGGGGGCTCGTGGCTAAGTAATAACAGCCGCACGGGTCGATAAATCAGGTTAAGCTACACTTGCCGCGGTCGGTCCATGGATGGGTGGCCAGTTATTGGCCATCTTTATATATTCCGTGCCTCGGAAAGCACGTTAAGCCGTTGGTCCCCGTTGTCATTCTTGGATCTTTGACAGTCGTTACGGATCGTCAGAAGCTCGACAGTCTGACGACCAGTCTTACAAGCAGTGTTAGTGTGTGTTGTTTGTTGTTAGTGCAAAAACTGCACTAACAACAAACAACACACACTAACACTGCTTGTCAGAAAACACTCTATTTATTCCTTGTTATTGAACTTCATATATGCTACACGGCCCTACAGTGAACAAAAGTTCTCTTTTTCCATTTATATTGTTTATCTACATCATTAATCCATTTCGTCCCGAAGGACCATTTTTTTCGATAAACAAAACAAATGTAGGAAAAATGTAGTGTTTTATGAAAAAGGTTCGACCCCTAATGTATCAACGTCGACACTGTAGCACTTACAGCGTGTGACAGGTGACTAGCTATCTCGGATCATCTTGTATAATGTCATAGTCTCTTAGGAAAATTTATTGTAAACATACTGTACCTATGTAAGAGCAATTTTATACTTCTAATCTGTCTTTATGAACATTTGTTCTACAAGACTGAATAAATATTATGAAAAATTATAAAAATCCACATTTAAATTAGGGCTGAATTTTCATTGTAACCTACGAGTAGTATTTCTTTAGCCAGTTAGAATGAAAATTCAACCTCTAATAATTAACAAACGCTAGATTGCCTAGCCTTTGTTAAATTAGAGACCGAATTTACTATTATGACTTTGACGAAGAGAGGAGCTCGTGGCTAAGTAAAAACAGCCGCACGGGTCGATCCATCAGGTTAAGCTACGCTTGCTGAGGGTGGATAAGTGACCATAATCTTTACATACCGAGACTCCTCCGTGCGTAAACAAGCACGTGGATCTTTGACAGTCGATACGGGTCGTCAGAAGCCCGAAAGACTGACAACCAGTCTTGCCAAGGGGTATCGTATTAACCAGTAACTGGGTTGTGGAGGTCAGATACGCAGTCGCTCCATGTAAAATACTGGTATTCAGCTGCATCTGGAAGCCGACCCCAACAACATAGTTGGGAAAAGACTAGGCAGATGATAACTTTGACGAAGACCTTTCTCAAATCCAATATTTTGATATGTTAACAAGATGAAGATAATGTCATCATCCATCAAAAACCTTTGATAGCTTATTTACGTTACCCCGAAAAGGTCACCAAAGATCAATGAGAATTCCAAACAAATCTTGCACATTATATGAGTCAAAAGCCGCCACAACGCGGGATCCGATCCCCGGACCTCATGTAAGAACCGCAGTACTATCGCTTCATCTTCCTACCCCCCAATTAATCACAGCCTAGCTTCCCCTGACCCACAGAACAAATTAGCTGACCCACAACCACGGGGCGATAATCTCCTATAAACTAAATAATCGTAGAGCGAACTTTTGGCCTATTATTCCCGAAACTGGTGCTTTGTTTTTGGTCCTTTTGGCAGAATTTAATGAGCGTTTGTGTTAGAAGTATGTGGAATTTATTTGAATTTAGTGCTGGGTTTTAGACTGAAATTAATAACGGTTGCTCCGTGGAAAGTAATGTTATTCAGCCGCATTTGGTTAGACTAGAATTTTGAATTAGTTGGGAGCATTGATGTAATAGGAAGATAAGGTTCGCGCTCCTCGACGTGGACCGCATAAATTGAGTTAACTGCACACAATGGACCTTAGTCACAATCGAACTGGCGTTTGTGTAGCACGTTAAGGATGATGCGCAGTGGTAGCCCGCGAAATTCATTTTTTTTTGTTTTTTTTTGCAATTTGCAGTTCCGTGTCAGGTTGTATCTTGATCAAAGTTTTAACCATAAAAATTATCAATACATCTCTCTAAGTTATATTTCGTGCAGATTGGTTAGATTTCGTTCGTTTGACGAATCTGCACGAAATCTAACTTGGAGATTATTGATGATTTATTGATGATTTTTATGGTTAAAATTATGTAAATACATATATTTTACTGCCGCGTATCATACGTTGATCAAGATACAACCTAAACGGATTTCCAAATTGCAAAAAAACCCAAAAAAAAAAAAAATTTCGCGGGCTACACAGCGCAATCACCTTAAGTAAAATTACCGTAATTGTCTAAATAAGCAGCAACAATGCCTTTATGTATTTTCAAAATGTGCACAAATAGTTCAAAAACCTAAAAGAAGTTCCAGGGGATTACTGATACCGTGGCCCTGGCATAGGCAACTGAAGGAACAAAAAAAAAAAGAGGGGATTACTTTTCACTGTTTACTCAAGGCATACTCGTATTTGCAAATCGAGGTGCTCGGCGCAGTGTGACTTGTTGGGAACAGAACGAACAATCTTTCCCAACGAGTCATACTGTGAGACTGTGACATGTTCAGTGTGTGACTCATTGGGAACAATCGTTATAAAGCCTAAAAATGGCTTAATATAATACTAGCTTCACCCGCGTGGATGTCGGAAAATATCCCTGGGATTAAAAGTACCCTATGTGTTAATACAGGTTTTAAACAATCTGTGTGCTAGCAAGAATATGTTATTCGATCCAACGTTGCAACACCCCCAATAAAGAAACCTGACTACCTCAACAACCAGGTCAGATGAACCACTAAATAACAACGACCCAGATGCAAGCTAAGCAGCTCAAAGTACAGCAAAACTTCTTCTATAACCTAGATACGAGTACAAGAACCATTTTAAATGACAAACATTCCCTTTTAACTTGTAATTTACAACGAGTTCCTTCCGTGGTTTCCTTCCTATGCTTTTTCTACAGAAAATTTATGGTCCTACGTCTTTGTTTAGTTTTTCGTTTAAATTTTTACGCTCCGGAAGTGGGGACGATTGTAATAGCGGTTTATCACGGAGTTTTCTTTACACTGTTTTTATTTTTGTGGTGGTTTTTTCTTTGGCTGTGTTTTTGGTCCTTGCGTTACGAGTGTAATTTTATTATTTATTTTTATTGTAGGAAAAGATAAAAAACGGCCAAGTGTGTGTCGGAACACGCACAATGAAGGGTAGTTGAAAAGAATTTATCCCAAAAACAAACTTAGCATTATATTTAAGTTTGTAATGCCAAAAAAAAAATGTTAAGTGATAAATTAAAAATATACATTTTCGGACTTGTGCTGTGAGACCTTGCTTCTTGCCAAATTTCATGATTCTACTTCGATCAATGAATAGCACCTATTGATCGAAGTGATTCTATGACAATGGGAAGTACCCGATTGATTTTCTTAGAGCTCCAGGAGACCATTAGAACTACGTAATTAATAATAATTTCAACTTGATACTTCCACGCGTTCCTGAGAAAAAATGCCTTGACAGACTGACGGACGGACAACGAAGTGATCCTATAAGAGCGAGCGCGCACTGCGGTGCGTTTCCGTTAGTTCTGCCGCACTGGGCGGGGCCTACAGTAACAAAACGCATGACCGCAGTGCGCGCACTTCAAAGACATTCCATACTTCACAGATTATGCGGTAGAAAAACGCACCGCAATGCGCGCTCGCCCTTAGAGTTCCGTTTTTTTCCTTTTGAGGTACAGAACCCTAAAAACGGAAATAAATGTAGTTACTTTATTTGGGTTACTCGTAGCCTCGTCGTAGCAGACTGGCTTTATATTTTCATCACAAAAATTAATGCAGTGTAAAAATATTTTTATCTCATTAACATGAAATATCAGCCACGAAAAGTATATTAAATTTTTGCAGTATATCAGGTTGAAATAATTTTAATTCTACCACCGAACGAGATTGCGATTCAGAGATGCATGCACTGCTTCATACAGTAACCCTAGGAACGCGTGAATGATACTGATTATGAAATACAGGCCTCGGGTCAGTATACTCATGTGTATAGGGCTGTCAAAACCGTGTCGAAGGGTTATTTATTTAAATAAAGTTTTGAAAGTTACCTAAACGATCTCGTTGTATAATAAGATCTGTTTTACAATTTTGGTATAGCCTCTGTGTTGCCAAAACGAAATATGACCTCTTCAAAGAGACGTTAAAACAATTTTTGTTGCTCCCTTGGTGCCCGATCCCTTTTTTCTGTTGAGCACTTCGCCCGCGCTTTTTTTGTGACGTAACGCAAGGCAGTGGATAGGTACAGCATGTATCAAACTGAACAACTTTCTCCATGTGACCGACATCGTAATCGCGAAAAAATAATCAGCCGTCCCATACATTTGGGTAAAGTAGGTATTGAAGTTTTGTATGGGACAGTTGTTTTTTTTTTAGTTTTTAAATTAAATTATTCTTGCCTTTTATGGCAAAGTGGTTTTCCTACCTTTGGACAGATATAATATATTTACTTACTTAAAAAGTATAAATATAAATAGTACCTACACCAAAATAATTGTAAAACAGCTCATCAATCTGCCTAGCCTTTTCCCAACTATGTTGGGGTCAGCTTCCAGTCTAACCGGATGCAGCTGAATACCAGTATTTTACATGGAGCGACTGCCTATCTGACCTCCACAACCCAGTTACTGGGTAATACGATACCCCTTGGTAAGACTGGTTGTCAGACTTTCGGGCTTCTGACTACCCGTAACGACTGTCAAAGATCCACGAATAACAGCCGGGACCAAGGGCTTAACGTGCTTTCCGAGGCACGGAGGAATCTCGATATGTAGAGATGGTCACCCATCCACTGACGGATCGACCCGTGCGGCTGTTATTACTTAGCCACGAGCTCCTCAAATTGTAAAACAAAAAAACATTGTAAAACAGCTCATATAATATGACGATATTGTTTATTTTATGTTTATTAATAACTTTCAAAACTTTATTTAAATACACCTTGTCCTTGGTTCTAATAATATTGATATTGTATGTACACCAATACATACAATGAGAGGTCAACTTATATTGAAAGTGTATAGCTTGATATGTAGCCGTGTGTACCTAATTTAAAAGTCATCCAAACAAAGATAAAACAAAATAAATAAATAAATTCTTTATTTCACCAAAAGCTCATGACAACATCCTTATGACTAACACTAATTATTAGGCTTATTACAAAGTTCAATGTTTAAATACTCTGACTCCTAAACTAGGTGTAAGTTCCTGTGACTTAGGAGTCAGTGATTCTCCGTAGCATCTTAAAGCCACAAAAATTAGTGTAATTTGTGTTTTAACAATTTTATTATTAATGGTGGAAAACAGAATCACCATTTCAATACAGAAGAAAAAAAAAAGAAAAATACTTATTTGTGCATATGATGAAGCATGTGTGTAGTGTGTAAGTGTTGGTGTGTGTGTAGTGTATGTGTGAGTGGAGTGTGTGTAGATAAATAACAACTACGACCCTTGCATCGTCCATCGGTCACAAAACTTTTTAACGAACCTCAGGGGTGACAGTTGATGAAGTGTACGTCTGTTTGTACATTGCAACACTGAAGCTCGTTAGCGTTCAGTTTTGGCTAAACAATGTGAGGCATCCTTTGTGTCAAACACTACGACTGGTTGGGGTGTTGGGTTTGAGAGTAGGCAAACAAAGTAAGATTTACTCCTATGGAAATTATTAGGATTTTGTTCCTATGCGTAGTTTAATTATTTAAAATTTTATTAAAACCCCTGGGAATGACAACTAGAAAAACACTAGTCGTCTTTCCAAGCTCCAAAGCTTGGGAAGACGGCCACAGTTTTTGAAGTGAAAACTCTTTTCGTCGCGTTTATGCGATTTTTGGTAGAGTTCGCGTCTTCGTCACTGCGACACTCGACACCGCGACATGCTATGCATAGTTTTATGGAGGTTTTATGTTTAAGTTTTCACTTCTGTCGGTAGTTCCAACAGCCAATTTTTTTTATCTAAAAAAAATTGTAAACTTTATTAAACAGGTTGTTAAAGTAATTTCGTGCCATAGCTTAGGGTTAGGTTCAGTATCGATAAAGGAACCTAGGAAAAAATAATAATAATAAAAAAATACTTAAAAACATAAAAATAATATTGCAAGATCAACCTAATTTAGTACCTACTAACTTAAAATAGCAATCGTTTAGAATTAAAATTATCGCGAGCCATTTTCAGTAGCAAATAATGCCCTTAGTATTCGAACGCGAGAAGTGAAGGACATTATTAATTTATTGTACTTATAACAAAAGGTATATTAAATGTATACTAAAAAATTGTAATTAAATTACCTTTAAAATGGTTTTATAAAAATACGCTTGATTGTTTTTGCGTGATTCTCAGTTTTTTATCCGCGTTAGACATAACTTTACAAATTAATTACACTACTACCTGTGTAATATACCTAAACATAATTTAATATACCGGATGACTTTTTTTACCGTCTCGAAAAAAATTGGGTATATTAGGTGAACGCAGTAGAAGCCTATGGCATACCCAACTTTTTTTTTTCTTTTTTTTTAAATAAAAAAAATCTAAAATTCAAATCATATCCAGGCTGCATATGACTTGAATTTCGATATTTTAAAACGATTTATTTTTTTTTTTTCAAAATTTCTGTTTTTATGGTTCAAATATATTATGAAAAGTTTACATCGAATTTGTAGTATTTATTGGTACTTAGATATTTTTTTCTGTCTAAGCTATTAAAAAAAAAACTAAGTATGCCATAGGCTTCTACTCCGTTCACCTAATATACCCAATTTTTTTCGAGACGTTAGAAAAAGTCATCCGGTATATTGTGTTATTTAGAAAATGCTCTAATTTAACATATATTTTTTCCCAAATCATTAACAAACCATTAAGTCGGTTATCTGCGCCTTAAACGTTCTACAAAAAGGAAAAATCATCAAAAATAATAACCCATTTAACTCGCAAAAAATAACATTTATCCCACCAACGTACCCAAATTTACTAACTTACTTTATTTCATGTAAAATCCAATTTTCATTACAATTTCTCTCTGGCAACCCTATACCTGACCTCCTGCATTCTTTATGCGTCCGCCACGTATCGCGTCGGAAGCTCTTTTAGCTAAAAAACATCTTTTGACAAGGATTTATGTAACCCAAGCTTCATTATGGCGTGTAACCTACATTTTCCGACTACCCGCACGGAGGGTTTAAAAATGCAGTTCTCTTGGATGTGTGAAAAGGTTTTAATGGGATGAATAATCTGATATGTTAGGAAACATGGTTATTTTTGTTTGTGGAAATGTGTTTTTAATTGTTTGTATTGCATTAATTATTTTATGGAAAGACTTAGTCGCGCACTGGATTTTCAACTCTCTGCTTAGCGCCGGGAGTTGAAAATCCAATAGTGTGTTTTTCGTCGCGCTGGGATGCACTCTGTTTTTGTTGGGTTGGATTCTCAACGCTCGGCTCAACACCGAGAGTTGAAAATCCAGTGCGCGATAAAATCCCGCCGCGATTTTATTACGCTCGTGGGCCGTACGCTGACTTAGCCGTCGCGCGTCGGTCGCATGGACGTAAAATTATCGCGGCGGGATTTTATGGCGCACTGGATTTTAAACTCTCGTTGTTGAGCCGAGCGTTGAGAATCCAACTTAACAACAACAACGTGCATTCTAGTGCGTCGAAAAAACAAACTGTTGGATTTTCAACTCTCGGCGCTAAGCAGAGCGTTGAAAATCCAGTGCGCGAAACAAAATCGGCGCGATATATTTACGTCCGTGCGAACGTCGACTTACAGTTAAGTTCAATTTCAACGAGACTCACATTGTCTTGGAGGTCATACTTAAGAGGTCTATTACATTTCACTCGTGATTTTTGCGTTACAAATTTACTTTTAAAAAATCCATTGATGTGCAAACTTTTTGTCTGACCAAAGTAATTGTTAGCCGGTCAACTAGTACCCTAAAAAATGGCTGTTACGATACGATATTTTTGGAAAGTATACCTGGCTACATTAAACAGTATCTGGGGGCCTACTCCCTAAGAACGAAGCCCGTAGATTCGGCCTTCGTTACGGGATTTGTTACGGGCGTTTCTTACTCCGTATCCGTACGGATGGATGATTTTTTCGGGGCCCGAACGAAGTATGAATGACAACATTATTTGCCAGTTGTCCCTACTCCCGATGTGTTTTGGCCCGTCCGAAAAATTTAACTTTTACACTTGTTTTGATGGATCGTAATGTCAGACGGACGGATGAACGGACGGACGGAAAGACGGACGGACTTAGGGAGTAGGCCCCCTGTTTACAAGGGACTGTCAAAGACTACCATTATTTCATAAGGTATACCTACACTGACAGTTAATCTACAGGGTGGCCGGAACATTGACGTCCAAAAATAAAATTTCGGTCCCTCGTATCGTGGGGTATTCGAATCACCCCCATGTATGTTCCGCGACTTTTCATAGTTTTCGAGTTATGAATTTTTTTCTGAATGTTTGAAAATTTTCGACCTGACCAACCTAAAAAAATTCTAAAAAAAAAAGTAGAGGGTTTTATCGATGTTACGACGGGTGACCAGGTATTATAAATAAATAAGACGACCAGACTATTTTATGTATCGTGTATTCAGCCATTACATGACGAGCGATCGGAATCGGTGACAAGACAACAGGATCCGGAAATACCACAGATAATACATATTTTATAAAGACTGATACACATACGTAACATCTCCCTTATTAAGAAAAGAAAATGGAATCGTTACGTGGAACATGGTACGTAAGTATACTCTTTTTTTTTTTTTTTTTAAAACATTAACAAAATTCTTATATACTAGTAGACTAAGTGGAACGGAACATCTCTAAGAAGTGACAAGTTGACTTGACTGACATTTACATTGCGACAGTTCTGACAGTGACGTCTATCAAATTGACTTAACTAAGTTTTGACAGCTACTAACAAAACAAAATTAGGTTTGACAATGCTTGTACAACAATACATTTAGTAAATTAAATTAAAACTAAGTACAAATTAAGAACTTAATCTAGACCAATTTTCAAAATCTTCGGGGCTTTATTATTGCTCTACCGAATGAAGAATAAGTTGTGTGTTGAGTTTGTTTATTTGGTGTATGTGATGTGTTTGTTTTTGTTTCAGATTCTTGGACAGGATTACTTGTACAAGGAGATTGATAATTAGATGGAGATGACGACGGCAGTATATTGGAAGGCGACGGTGGATCAGTGTCTAGTGGAACTGATGGGGATTGAAGTGAACTTCTTCTACTAGGAGCGGACTCAGTTGGTGAATGTTTTGGCTGTAGGATATGTTGGCGATTACGGCGAAAAGTACCTTCCGGGGAGACAATAGTATATGATCTAGGCTGTGGACCTATGTCTGACACAGTACCAGGTGTCCAAATACTGTCTGGCTGTTTCTGGAAGTAAATTTTATCACCAATGTTTAGGGAAGACAACGGTTTAGTATGTTTATTATAATAAATCTGTGATTTGTTCACTTTTATTTGAGTTTTATTTGTTAGAGACCTGTAGTTAGGTATTTTAGGTTTCAGAGTTTGTTCTAAGACTGGAAGTTTAGTTCTGAGTGTCCTGGACATTAGTAATTGGGCAGGCGAATACATATTTTCTTTAGGTGTATTCCTATACTGTAATAATCCTAGATGAGGGTCTGTATTATCAGTAAGACATTTCTTTAATATGTTTTTAACCGTGGCTATGGTTCTTTCTACAAGACCATTAGACCGTGGATAATAGGGACTTGATGTAATATGTTGTATTTGCCAATCTAAAGCAAAATGATTAAACTCTTTTGAGTTAAATGGGGGACCATTGTCTGAAATTAGAATGTTGGGTATTCCATGTCTGGAAAATATAGACTTTAGGTGACTAATGACAATTTTACTAGTAGAACCACCTGCTAGCTTTACAAGCTCGACATATTGGGAAAAATAATCTACGACTATGACATACTTGTTTGAATTGAAATCAAATAGATCAACTCCGACTTTATTCCAAGGGATTGGTTTTACCTCATGGGGCTGTAGTGACTCTTTGGAATTGCTGCGTCTGTTAGTGAGACAGTTATGACAATTATTAACATATTTTTCTATATCAGAGTACATATTGGGCCAGTATACTAGATTTCTTGCCAATCTTTGGCAACTATGAATACCTTGGTGACCTTCATGTATCTGTTTCAAAATGTCTTTTCTCATGGCTACTGGTATAATGACACTGTTGTTTTTGAAGACAATACCATTAATTATATGTATATCGGTTTTTAAAGGAAAATAAGGCCTAAGTATGTCTGGAAGCAATTTTTTATGTTCAGGCCAACCTGTTATGCAATATTTACTTAAGAGTGACAATTCATTGTCTTGGGAAGTCTGTTCTTGAATAGATTTAAGTTTATTTGGACTAACTGACAGTGATCTAATGACTAAATTGACATGTAAATCTAGATCAGAATCTAGATCATGTAATGACTGTTCTGGTAAAGCTGCTCTAGACAGAGTATCAGCTACATAAAGATATTTACCTGGTTTGTAAGTTACGTTCAGGTCATATGGTTGTAATCTTAGCATTATTCTTTGAAGACGGGGTGGAATGTTATAAATTGGTTTTTTATACAGCGATACTATTGGTTTGTGATCTGTTTCAACTAAAGTGTGGCGACCATAGACATATTGGTGAAACTTTGTACAACCAAATAGGATTGCTAACAGCTCTTTCTCAATCTGAGAGTATGACTGTTGACATGAGCTTAATGAAGCTGAAGCATATGCTATGGGGTGTTTATCATGGCAAATCACTGCACCCATGGCATCTTTAGACGAATCAACTGACAGTGTAATTGGTTTATTTTGATCATAATATGTCAAGACAGGGGCTTTTGTTATACATTCCTTTAATTCATTAAATTCTACATTATGTCTCTCTTGCCAAGACCATTCATTATCTTTGGACAGAAGTGTTCTTAAATTAGAAGTTTTATCTGACAAATTCTCTATGTATGAGCCTAAGTATGTAACCATACCTAAAAACCTTTGTAATTCTGTGACATTTGTTGGTGGTGGCATACTGCAAATGGCTTTCACTTTGTTTTCATCAACTCTCACACCATCTTTAGAAAAGATGTGTCCTAGGTACTTGACTTCACTTTTACATATATTAGACTTGTCTTTATTAAATTTTATTCCTATTTCTCTAGCTCTATCTAAGACTTGTTTTAACCTAAAATCATGTTCTTGTTTAGTTTGACCGTAAATTAGGAAATCATCCATCATGATTTTGACTCCTGGAATATCACTGAATCTATTTGTCATGATGGAATGAAACAGTTCTGGGGCTGCATTTATCCCGAAGGGAAGTCTTAGGAATCTATATCTACCTTGAGGTGTGATGAATGTACATAGTTTTGAGGAAGCTTCATCTAACTTTAGCATATAAAAACCTTTGTTAGCATCTAGGGTAGTGAAATATTGTGAACCAGAGAGGCTGGATTTAATTTCATCAATAATTGGAAATTGATAATGAGGACGCATAATGGCTTTATTAAGTTTTCTTGGATCAATGCACAGGCGTAGTTTACCATTTTTCTTTGATGCAATTACAATTGAGCTTACCCATTCAGTAGGTTCCTCGACTTTGACTATAATTTGATTTTTTTCTAACATGGCTAATTCTTCTTTTAATTGTTCTAAGAGACTGAATGGAATTCTACGACAGGCATCTATAGACGGTACAGCATCAGGCTTCATTGACAAATGACATTCATAATCTTTAAGACAACCTATTCCTGAGAAGAGATCTTTATATTTGTCAAGCTGTGATACATTGAGTGACTCATGAAATTGGACATTATGGACTCTTTTAACTAATTTTAAATTCTCACAACTGTTGCGACCAATAATATTCCTACAGGGTATATCTATAATGTGGAAATTAACATTGTATAGTTTGTTGTTATGTGTGACAGACAGAATGCATTGACCTACAGTCGGTAATACTTCACCGCTAAAGGTTGATAGTTTGTGACTACTTTTCTTTAAACTACTCAATGGCAAATTAAGTTTTTTATAAGAGTTAAATGATAAAATGTTAGTGTCAGCACCTGTATCAAGTAAAAAGTCTACATTCTTACTATTTATGGACAAAGTTGTATGATAAGGGTTTTTTTGGCTGACAGAAATCTCATTAGTGAAAAGACTATTTAGAAAATAAGTATCAGTACCCGTACTTTCTTCTTCTTCTTCTATGGATCTCACATGTTTGCTGCGGCAACACTTGGCAAAGTGATTGGGCTTGTGGCAGTTGTTACAGATGACTCCTATGGCTGGACATTTTGTTTGGTGGACTTGACCACATCTGGAACAATTCTTGGTTGACTGTTTGGATTGAGGTTCTTGACTGGACGATGCTTTACTTGATTGACGACTTTGACTTGTTTGAGACTGATGACTTTGACTTTCTTGACGGCTATGACTTCTTTGACGACTGTGACTTCTTTGACTGTGACTTTTTTGATTGCGACTCTCTTGACTACGATGTGTTTGGCGACTGTGATGCGATTGACGACTGGCAACGACACTTACTTCTTGGCTTGATAAAGCTTTAGCCTGTAACCTAGTATTTCTTAGTGTTTTAGCGAGACTGACGGCGGCATCAAATGTTGATGGTTTCTCGATCAGGATACGTTCTCTGATGTACGAGCAAGATGAATTTAAGTTCCATGAGAATATGTCCTTTACTATTGTTAGGGTTTGTGAATTTTGATTTTGCTAATCGATTATTTTAGTCGATATTCGTGCTTTCATTTTAATATTTTACGCTGGCAACTTTACCCCTTTATGGTATTCGTGGTCGTTCTGTGATTGGTTGACGCAAAATGGCGGTAACCAATCAGAGAACTAGTTTCTTCCCGCTAAAATGGAGGGGTCAACGTGGGTTAGCAGAACGCTTGGCCGGTTGCGTGGTCGCTCTTGCTATTTGGGACTCAACGCGATAGGTTGTAATATAATTAATAAGTACCTGGTGCTAAGTATTGATTCTTGTATGTGCAAATTCAAGTGAATTATAAGACCAATAAGTATATCTTTGTATCATTATTCGACTACGTCCCGTTCCTGTTGGTGTTTCCCACATTTCAGAACCGGGATAAGCAACGTAAGTACACGCCCATTAATTTTTGATTATCTTTATTTCTTTGTCGATAGCCCTGCTTGGTAACATGATTTTTATTCTTAGTTGTAAATAATTTTTTAAAGTCCGTCTGCTTAACTAGATAGCAGAGATCAAGGATTCAACGTTTATATGTATAATTATTTTAGATAATCATGATTATGTACCTACCCGCACAAACGTTTCGTTATACCGATCTGTTACCGAGTAAAGGCTTTGATTATTCTATGATTGTCTATGTTGTTACTGTTTCTTTTTTTTCTTGCATTCAATGTCAGTTTAAGTAGTGTTAATCGTTTTTATGATTTTACTCTTCAAACATTTTGGTAAGATTGCTTGCTATATTAGCTCAATAATATTATCGTAGTTTTATGGACAGTAAGTTTTGATATTTATCACGAATATCCAAATCATAGACCTTCTTTCACTAGGATATTCCAGATTTTTTTAATATTTTATCCTCTGGAAACGTAAATGATTTAAGGATAACCTTTATTAAAATTTGTTTGGCACGTGGTATGCTCAGGCATATTACAAAAGGGGAGCAACATTTTACCGTTCCATTTTCAACATAGTTACGTTAGCCAGTTAATAGAATGCAGTCGTATTTCAGTAATATTTAGGTGTTATTTCAATTGCCAGCTTTGAATATATTTCATTTCATTTCATTTATTCATAAAACAATTTTTTTTTTACATTTCGTTGAATTGCATACGCCTACAGAGTACATAGTTTAAATTGCTTAGATCAAAAGCTAAGGTTGTTTTTGTTTTCCCTCTCGAGCTCTTGCATCATGGATGGGACATCTAGGCGCCCAAGCATGGAATCCAGTCATCGACGTCTTGAGACGCCATACGTGATGGAGCATCGAAGTCGGAGCCGGGTGAGAGACCACAGTCATAGTCGGTTGCGAACTCGCAGCCCATGTCGCAACCGGGATCAAGAACTGGGTTTGACCCATGAACGAGTCAAGCTCCTGGAGAAGCAGCTGTTACAAGAACGGGAGCGTCTTCTACATGCCAAGACCCGCAACCGGAGTCGCAGCCGACGCAGTTCGCAGCGCACTTCGTCGCGGCACGCCACCCAGCGTAGCAACCGCAGTCGCAGCCATCGCAGTGGGACACGCGACCATCAACGGCAACGAGCGGAAGCCAATCAGCACGGCGGTGACAGCCGACATGCAGAGCATCGTAACGTCGCAGGATACTATGAAAGGTCACGTAGCCCATCTGTATCTAAAAAATATATTGTTGATGTTTTCAAATGTTTGAAAGATAGTTTGGCATCTCAACCCGCCCGAGACACACGGTCCTTTCAAAAAATTGACCACATGAACATACTACCTAATTTTGATCCATCTACAAAAAACCAACGAATTGATGTGTGGCTCAAGAAAGTCAATGAGTGTGCTAGTGTGTACGGTTGGGATGACAAAACTATCGTTCACTTTGCTATGCAGAAACTTCAAGGCCTCGCCAAAACATGGTATGAGGGTTTAAACTCGGTTTTGTTCAACTGGCAAGAATGGCAGGAAAAACTAATAAACGCCTTCCCTTGCGAACAAAATTACGGTCAGGCCTTGGAGGACATGCTTAAAAGAAGGAGTAGGTATAATGAACCTATAGAGGTTTACTTTTATGAAAAACTGGCTTTACTTAATCAATGTGACATAGTTGAGAAACGTGCAGTAGATTGTATCATTCATGGGATCAGTGATAGGACCCTCAAATCAAGTGCTCTAGCTTTACGGTCTTCTCACCCCGATCAGCTTTTGCAATTTTTGATGAGCAGCAGAGACTCTCATCAGCATTTCGATCGAAACCATAACAAAAACAAAAACGATCACTCTAATAACCCTAATGGTCAGCCCAATCAGAAGTCGGGTACTAAATCGGGTTCATCTCCTGGATGTTATAATTGTAAAGAACGGGGTCACAGCTTTTTACATTGTCCTAAACCACTTATAAAATGCACAAAATGCAATAGAATAGGTCATACAGCTACTAACTGTAATACGCAGCTAGAAAATAACGTCGTAAAACCCAGTGGTAATATTCCAAAAACCATGTGTATTGATGTAGCCAATCAAGGACGTAACACTCACCCGAACTCGAAATTTATGAAGGATGTAAGAATTAACGGTACGTTACAGCAAGCCTTTGTAGATTTTGGGAGCGAAGTCACGCTTATAAAGGAGTCTGTAGTTAATGAGTTAGGCTTGACCCACGATCACATACCATCATTATTGAAAGGGTTTGGAAACGGTATAGTAGAGTCACTAGGTGGGTTGTTACTTAATTTTGGGGTGGATGGTGTCAATGCTCAGGTTCCATGCAAGGTTGTGTGTGATAATTTGTTAGAGAAATCCGCGCTTATAGGGCAGTCCTACACCGAACAACCTCACATCATAGTTTATAAGGACGTAACTAGGCTACAGTTTATCGATATTGGCAATGAAATGCCACACCCAGATACGGATCTAACAGAGTCCTCTCTTAAAATTAGGGCAACAGGAGAGTTGGTGGAACTCTACGGTCCAGCATCAGTGAAGGCATGGGTTGAACCCTCCACATGTGGCAGCATTCTCTTGAAAAATGTTGTCGCTGGGAAACCAAATAAACAGTATCTTGTTTGTGGAGGTCTCTATCGCTCTGAAAGTAGTCGTGTCTATATAACAGTGTTCCCATGTTCGAGTTCCTGCTGTATCACAAATAATTTAGTTTTATGTCGTGCAAAGCGAGTAGAGGTTGTCAGTAGGGTAGTTGTCGAACCACCAGAAATCCCTATGGCGATTGAGGGTGACCTCGATGAGAATTTGATTCGTGTCGGTGATAAGGTGCCAGAAGACGTGAAGCAAAGGTTGTTAGAGTTGCTCAGAAAATATCATCGTTGCTTCGCATCCTCTCTTATGGACCTAGGTTGTACCAACGTGACTAAAATGAATATAGAGTTAAATAGTGAACGCCCTGTCGTCTATCGCCCATATAGGTTGTCGCATCATGAACGTGAGAAGGTACGATTAATGGTGAAGGAGATGCTGGATGCAGGGATAGTAAGGGAGTCGATTTCAGGATACGCTAGTCCAATTCTACTCGTACGCAAAAAGGATGGGTCGTTTCGAATGTGTATCGATTACCGTATGCTTAATTCTATCACGGTGAAAGAGCGCTATCCTATGCCCATTATCGAAGACGAGATAGCACGTCTTACTGGCCAGGCTTATTTCATTTCGCTCGATCTTGCATCGGGTTATTACCAGGTACCGATGTCAGAACAGAGCCGACACCTCACCTCGTTCGTCACGCCAGACGGACAGTATGAATTTAATCGCATGCCGTTTGGTTTGGCTAACGCACCGGCCGTGTTCCAGCGGATGATTAATTCGATATTAGGGTCAGCTCGGTTCAACAAAGCAACTGCTTATTTAGATGACGTCCTTATTTTCGGTAAGGACTTTAATGAATGTCTGGTACGGCTTGAGGAGGTATTGCAAATGTTGGCGAAAGCAAATTTAACTTTGAATCTTTCCAAATGCGACTTCTTACGGGACAAAATTGATTATCTTGGTTACGAAATCAGTGCAGCTGGGGTCAGGCCAGGTGATAAAAAAATCATTAGTGTCATGAATTTTCCACGACCTGAGAATGTCCATAATGTACGCCAGTTTCTTGGTCTGGCTAGTTATTTTCGCAAATTCATCCAAGATTTTGCCCGAATCGCCTTACCTCTCAGTAAGTTGCTAAAAAAGGACGCCTCATGGACATGGGGTGATAGTCAAGAGGAAGCTTTTGAAGTCTTGAAATCTAAGTTGGTTGATAGGCCCATTCTTGCAATATATGATCCTGCAGCAGAGACAGAGCTTCACACCGACGCAAGCAAATTAGGTGTTGGAGGTATATTATTGCAGCGCTCGAAAGGAAATGACGCTTTCCGTCCAGTAGCTTACTATAGTCGACAAACCTCTCCTGAGGAGAAAAATTTCCATTCGTACGAACTTGAAACTCTAGCAGTAGTCTGTTCTTTGCGAAAGTTTAGGGTTTATCTTCTAGGTAAATCATTTAAGGTCATTACAGACTGTAGTGCCCTACGATCTACGTTCTCAAAACGAGACCTAATCCCGAGAATAGCACGCTGGTGGCTCTTACTGCAAGAGTTTCAATGTTCAGTTGAGTATAGAGCAGGCGTAAAGATGGCCCATGTAGATGCGCTGTCCCGCAATCCAATCGAGGGCTCAGGAGAGAGTCCCATCGATCAATTTTCAGTAATGTCGATCAGTAGTGAGGATTGGTTACATACGCTTCAGCTTGGAGATACCGAACTCTGTAGGATTAAAAACATTTTAAATGATAGTCTTAATCAGAAGGAACTCAGATACATAAAGGATAATTTTGTGGTTAAGGACAACAAATTGTTTCATTGTATAGATAATGATAAAAATAACATTCGTTGGGTGGTGCCAAAAGGTGCGAGGTGGCAAGTGTGCCGGATGAACCATGATGATATAGGCCATTTTGGGGTGGAAAAGACTCTCGAAAGAATAAAGAAACACTATTGGTTTAGTAAAATGTCTAAGTTTGTCAAAAAATATGTTAGTTCATGCATCGAATGTGCATATGCAAAGAACAAGACTAAAACTCACGAGGGTCTACTCCATCCCATCGCCAAAATAGAAGTACCTTTTCATACGGTGCATGTTGACCACCTCGGGCCTTTTGTTAAGTCAAAGAGAGGCTATACTTACTTACTTGTAGTTGTAGAAGCCTTCACCAAATTCTGTTTTATCAAACCCGTTAGAAATACCAATAGTTTGAATGCAATTAGAGTTCTTGAAGATATATTTTTTACATTTAGGGTACCTGACCGCCTTGTAAGCGATCGTGGTACCTGCTTTACATCTCATGCTTTTAATCGATTCTGCCTTGACAAGGGAATTAAGCACATTCTTAATGCAGTAGCCAGTCCGAGATCAAATGGCCAGGTTGAACGTTACAACCGTACAATTCTGGACTCTTTGAAAGCGATGACGGTTAAATACGGTGAAAAAGATTGGGATAGTCATCTAGGGAAGATTCAGTGGGGTCTAAATAATACCTTTCAGAAAACCACTGGTAGGACCCCGTCAGAGGTACTATTTGGAACTAGTATGAATAGCGAAATAAATCCCATTCTTAACGAAGCTACCGAAGAATCTCGCGAAAACTGCGAAATTACCGCTATTCGAGAGCAGGTTAAGAAAAGGATTGATAACGAGCAGGTTAAGCAAAAGCAGGCTTATGATAGGGATAGGGTGCCAGCCCGGATCTATGTCGAAGGTGATCTCGTCAAAATAACCAAGACTTGTTTCAATAATGACGGACAAAGTAAAAAGCTCATGCCTTCGTATATAGGGCCCTATCGTGTTACCAGAGTCTTAGGAAGGGACAGATATAAAGTAGCACCGGTTCCGGGTTTGGCCGGCATGCAAAAGAAACGGCCCACAACTGTGGCAGCAGATCGTATGATGCCATGGATACACATTGCGGCCCTAGAGGTGAATAATTCGGATACCAGTAGCACTGATGACGAGGACAAAACTGAACCATAATTTGACCATTTTATTGTAATTTTCCCAAGTTCTATGTGTATGCCACTAAGTTTTAGAGACACTTAACTACAGACGCGTGTCATTCATTGTTTCAGATCAGGCACGAGAATCGATCGGATCGTGACTTGATTCAACAAATGTCCTACTGGTTGCCACAAGTAAATCGATCGTCTTGTAGGCATCAGTTAGGCCCCGAAAAATCGATCGTTCGGGTTAGTAGTTTGATGATGGGTAAACCGATTAATCGATCGTCGGAGCCCAAAGCAAAGTTTAATTGTAAGTGACAGAGAACATAAATCGATCGTTGTTTTCTGATCAAATTCAAAGAGATTTGTTATAATAGAAATTATTCAAGATGTTACTGATCCGATGAATGTAATTAGACGTATATTACGTATATTGTATATTTAGACGTTAAAATTGTTACATGTATAGTGAGTTGATTTATACTTTACGTTCCTTGATAGTTGAATTAATCTTATGTGTGTAATTGAATTTAATACATCATATATTTACCTCAATCTAATGATTTGTTAGCTATTGCATTTATACTCGTACCTATCTTATTGAACCTAATTAAAATTAAACTTATTATTTAGCTTAGTAAATTCTTATTAATTTGTAAATGCCGTATTACACTCTTGTTGGTTACCTACTATTGTAATTTGATATTCAAACAATAAATATGTAAAAACTGAGCAACCTGCCAGCGTTCCGATTGTTAGGGTCCCACCTGGGGTCGTGTGCGGGGACGCACACGTTGTCAGGACGGGCGATTGTTAGGGTTTGTGAATTTTGATTTTGCTAATCGATTATTTTAGTCGATATTCGTGCTTTCATTTTAATATTTTACGCTGGCAACTTTACCCCTTTATGGTATTCGTGGTCGTTCTGTGATTGGTTGACGCAAAATGGCGGTAACCAATCAGAGAACTAGTTTCTTCCCGCTAAAATGGAGGGGTCAACGTGGGTTAGCAGAACGCTTGGCCGGTTGCGTGGTCGCTCTTGCTATTTGGGACTCAACGCGATAGGTTGTAATATAATTAATAAGTACCTGGTGCTAAGTATTGATTCTTGTATGTGCAAATTCAAGTGAATTATAAGACCAATAAGTATATCTTTGTATCATTATTCGACTACGTCCCGTTCCTGTTGGTGTTTCCCACACTATATCATCGGCAAGACCTTCAAAATTGCATTGGATGCTTAGATTCTTGAGATCCGTGGCATATGTCTCAATTTCTTCATCTGGACCTTGTTTTCTGTTGAACAGCTTATGTCTTTCGACGGAAATATTGACACGTGGTGTGAAGTAGTCTTCAAATTTGGCGAGTAAATCCTTATAGGTGATCTTGTCAATTTGTATGTTAAACGAGTAAAATATCTGAAGAGCGTCTGGGCCTATGATTTGTAGTAAAATGGCTACCTTTCGTTTGTCTGGTTGTTCTTCTAAATTGTTGGCTATCATGTAAATCTCTAGACTTGTGTTGAAATTTCTCCAAGCCAATGGCATGTTCGAGTTGTTGATATCTAAGCTGAAATTACTCGGCGGCAGGGGATAACTTGTATTATTTGCGTTTTTATTATCCGGCATTTTAGGGCTGGACCACGCGGCGACGTTTTACTCGAAATTTTTTTTGACTGTTTGCGGCACTTACTTTTGTGGTTTTTTGTGACTTCTTTTTCTTCTGTATCTTCTGACACCATGTTACGACGGGTGACCAGGTATTATAAATAAATAAGACGACCAGACTATTTTATGTATCGTGTATTCAGCCATTACATGACGAGCGATCGGAATCGGTGACAAGACAACAGGATCCGGAAATACCACAGATAATACATATTTTATAAAGACTGATACACATACGTAACAATCGAGTTTCTTTTTTTTCAACTGAATTTTCATAAGTAGTACTTTTATGCATAAAATAATCAGCTTCGTAACTGTGATGAAAGTTATGAAAATGTTGATCTAAAGTGAAAAATTTACGTTCGGTAAATTATGACTCAAATTTTCAACTTTAAATTAAAAATCTTAACAGGTGACTTCATAATTCCTAAGTAGGCTTCAAGAATGCGCCAGACTCTCAGCTTTCATAATCATAAAAAAATGAAGTACTTAATAGGGCTACTTTGTTTAAAATCGGCCTTCAAAGACAGCGAGGTGGAAAAATTCTTAAAATTACCCATCTGAGTAATTATTTTTTTTTGGCTATTTTCTCGTTCCTAAGGTTAATTAATGATAAGAATACTGAAAACTAACCAACAAATAGTTTCAGAGTTGGGTAAGAAAAGTTTTACGTAAAAAGTGGTTTTGAATAAAACACAGATGATAATGTGAAAAAAGTACTTAATTTATTTTTAACATTTACAAAAGGTTTTCAAAGTGGCCACCACCAGCAGCAATACACATTCTACACCTACGTAAGAAATTGTCTGGCAATCGTCTAAAAGCGTCTCTGTTCTCTCTCACAACACGTTCAGCTTCTGCAATCAACTGCCTCAGCTCTTGTTCACTTGAACAGTCTCGGGCGTATGCTATTTCCTTGTAATAGCCCCAAATAAAGAAATCGATGGGGTTGAGATCAGGTGAGCGTGGAGGCCACCTAATTGGTCCGCTGCGTCCGATCCATCTGTTGGGGTATGTTTCATCTAAGTAATTTCGGACCTGGGTTGCATAGTGACACGGGGCGCCGTCATTTTGCAACACCATGGTTCGTCTGAGTTCGAGATTCACATCTACCAGCAATAATGGAAGTTCATTTTCCAAAAAGTTTTTGTATGTTTCTCCATCAAGTCTGGACGGCAGTTCAAACGGACCAATTAGTTCGCCATTGAGGATACCAGACCAAAAGTTAACGCTGAAGCGATGTTGAAATGTCGAAGCTCTCACTTCGAGTGGATTTTCATTCGCCCACGTGTGGTAATTATGAATATTGAATATTCCGGATCGCTCAAATCGTGACTCATCTGACCATAAAACTTTATTGAAAAATCCAGGATCCTCTTGCTCTTTTCGTAACATGGTTTGGCAAAAATCAACGCGCAATTGGTGATCTGTAGGCAGTAAAGCTTGGACTCGTCGGATGTGGAACGCGTGGTATTCTTCATCGTGAAGAATGTCTTGGATAGAAGTCCTTGGGATGTTCAGAGCACGAGCCATACTTCTCGTACTCGTAGACGGATTTCGCTGAACTTCTTCCAGCACCATTTCTCTGCGATCCGGGTTAGCTCTAGGGATTCCTTCATGACTGCCGCGTCGACCAGGAATGCGGCCTGCCATCAAAGTGTTGTGCGTGTTAATAAAAACACGATGGTCGGGATATCGCTCAGGTTGCGGCCCACCACGACGTTGAAGTTGTTCGCGATACAGTCGCGCTGCTTCATGGCCGTTTCCTTGTGCAACTCCATAAAAATAATGCATTTCTGCATATTCACTTAACGTGTAACTCATTTTTTACACTTCCACGTAAAAAAAGTCCAAATCAGAATGCAAAACACAGTCCAATAAACGAGCAAAGTAGTCAAACAAGTAGGCAGCGGAGTCCGTGGGCAAAGCGAGTGTGGTAAAGACAAAATGGCGACACGCGTATAGCAGTAAACACAATGTGAGTACGACTGAGGTACTTGTTTTGCGTTGGCTTCGGTTGCGCGCCTTGCGTGAGAGAGATAGCAATAATTCGGTCTCTTTTCCTCTCGGTCCATTGTTATTGCAGGTAAAAGAGTTGCACCCTCGTTTACAACCCATAGTCCACGAGAACGGATCGCGCAAAATTCACTAAACTAACATTTAAAAAAATGTCCGTGTTTAAATCTTAGCTTTCCTGCAGTCATTTTTGGTTAGCAAACTAAATAACCTTAGGAGCGAGAAAATGGAAAAAAAAAAATATTAATCAGATAGCTAATTTTAAGAATTTTCCACCTCGCAGTCTTTGAAGGCCGATTAAGGCCAAAGTTAGCCCCATTAAGTCCTACGTTTTTTAATGATTATGAAAGCTGAGAGTCTGGCGCATTCTTGAAGCCTACTTGAGAACCATGAAGTCACCTGTTTAGATTTTTAATTTGAAGTTGAAAATTTAAGTCATAATTTACCGAACGTAAATTTTTCACTTTAGATCAACATTTTCATAACTTTCATCACAGTTACGAAGCTGATTATTTTATGCATAAAAGTACTACTTATGAAAATTCAGTTGCAAAAAAAGAAACTCGATAAAACCCTCTACTTTTTTTTTTAGACTTTTTTTAGGTTGGTCAGGTCGAAAATTTTCAAACATTCAGAAAAAAATTCATAACTCGAAAACTATGAAAAGTCGCGGAACATACATGGGGGTGATTCGAATACCCCACGATACGAGGGACCGAAATTTTATTTTTGGACGTCAATGTTCCGGCCACCCTGTATAATATTCCCTGTCTACGCCAAAACCCGTCAGTCACGGTTGAAGCCTGAAAGTCTGACAACTTAATGTTGTAGCCTCAAGACATCATAATGTACCCGGTAACTAGGTTGCAGAGGTCAGGTGAGTTGGACTTTCCGACCTAGTAACAATTATTATTATTATTATTTTTTTGTTTTTAGGGTTCCGTACCTCAAAAAGAAAAAACGGAACCCTTATAGGATCACTCGTGTGTCTGTCTGTCTGTCCATCTGTCCGTCTGTCACAGCCAATTTGCTCCGAATCTAATCGACCGATTAAGTTCAAATTTGGTATACATATGGATTTTGGTGACCCAAACACGTACGGTTAAAGATAATAAATAAATTTTGAATACTTGTTTGAGTAACTACCCTAAAAGTGACCCCACACTTTTAGGGGGTAAATAAGAAAATTAAAAAAAAAGTTTTGCGAACTGTACCGTGTGACATATCAAATAAAAGGGCTTACTGTGAGGGTCTCAAATATATTTTTTTTGTAATTTTAAAATAAATCGTTTTAAAGTTCCGAAACTACTGAGCCTAAAATTTTGAAAAAAATACAGAAAATAGTTCTATATCTGTAGATTACAGGAAAACCTATAGGAAGTTTGTAGTCTTAAAATAAGATGGTAAATCTCTCAATATTGTGAGTACAAACTTACATTTACTGTTGGAATGTATGGGAGAACATGTTTTTCAACTATAATGTTAAGTTTGTTCTTGGGATAATTTCATCCTAACTACGGAACCCTTCATTGTGCGTAGTCCGACACGCACTTGGCCGCTTTTTTAATGTTTAAGTACTTTGTTACTTTTATATGAATGATATAAAAGTTATAGTTAGTTAATATTTTTTAATTTACTGACCCGACAGACGTTGTCCTGTTTTATCTATGTTGTTATCTTAGCTATGAATATTCTGATGTAAACGCCTGAAATTTTCCAATTTTCTGCGAAATTTTCTTTTTTTTTTTCATAAGAACTTTCTCCTGACAATAATAAACACAAAAAAAAGAATTAGCGAAATTGTTCCATCCGTTCACGCGTGATGCAATGACCAAGGGAAATAGAGATTCATTTTTAACCGACTTCTAAAAAAGGAGGAGGTTCTAAATTTGACGACACGGTTGGCGCAGTGGTTGAGCGATTGACTGCTGCGCAGCATGTCGCGGGTTCGATTCCCGCACGGAACCAATATTTGTACGACCTACAAGTATTTGTTCCGAGTCTGGGTGTTTTTCTATCTATGCTCGTGGCTAAGTAATAACAGCCGCACGGGTCGATCCGTCAGGTTAAGCTACGCTTGCCGGGGTTGGTCAGTGGATGGGTGACCATCTTTACATAGCGAGATTCCTCCGTGCCTCGGAAAGCACGTTAAGCCGTTGGTCCCGGCTGTCATTCGTGGATCTTTGACAGCCGTTACGGGTCGTCAGAAGCCCGAAAGTCTGACAACCAGTCTTACCAAGGGGTATCGTATTACCCAGTAACTGGGTTGTGGAGGTCAGATAGGCAGTCGCTCCACGTAAAATACTGGTATTCAGCTGCATCCGGTTAGACTGGAAGCCGACCCCTACATAGTTGGGAAAAGGCTAGGCAGATAGATAGATAGAATATGTATGTATTTACAAAAAAAAAAAAAAAAAAAAAAATGTATATAAGTAGTTTATCAACCATCTCGTTACCATAACACAAGCATTAGGTTGCTTAGCTTGGGACTAGATGGCGTTGTGTGAAATGTCCAAGGATATTTATTTATTTATTTTATTTATTTATATGTTCCTTCTGTGTACTTGCTCTGCGTGTCCCAAATAAAATATTTTTCTTTCTTTCTATTGTGGTACCTAAACAGGTGCAAATAGCTTCTAAAGATTGTGAGAGTAGGCGGTCTATTCAAGGATTTTTTTTTTAATTTCAGCTGTCAATAATGGTCAAAAAAAAAAAAATTGTTTTTTTTTAAACGACTAGCTGACCCGACAGACGTTGTCCTGTTTTATCTATGTTGTTATCTTAGCTATAAACGCCTCCTCTACGATCCTTACATACACATAAACTCACGCCTTCTTCCTACAGGGGTAGGCAGAAACTACAGAACGTCACCTGCTACGATCCTTACATACACATAAACTCACGCCTTCTTCCTACAGGGGTAGGCAGAAACTACAGAACTCCACCTGCTACGATCCTTACATACACATAAACTAAAGAACGTCACCTGCTACGATCCTTACATACACATAAACTACAGCACGCCACCTGCTACGATCCTTACATACACATAAACTACAGAACGCCACCTGCTACGATCCTTACATACACATAAACTACAGCACGCCACCTGCTACGATCCTTACATACACATAAACTACAGAACGCCACCTGCTACGATCCTTACATACACATAAACTACAGAACGTCACCTGCTACGATCCTTACATACACATAAACTACAGAACGTCACCTGCTACGATCCTTACATACACATAAACTACAGAACGCCACCTGCTACGATCCTTACATACACATAAACTACAGCACGCCACCTGCTACGATCCTTACATACACATAATCTACAGCACGTCACCTGCTACGATCCTTACATACACATAAACTACAGAACGTCACCTGCTACGATCCTTACATACACATAAACTACAGAACGTCACCTGCTACGATCCTTACATACACATAAACTACAGCACGCCACCTGCTACGATCCTTACATACACATAAACTACAGAACGCCACCTGCTACGATCCTTACATACACATAAACTACAGCACGCCACCTGCTACGATCCTTACATACACATAAACTACAGCACGCCACCTGCTACGATCCTTACATACACATAAACTACAGAACGCCACCTGCTACGATCCTTACATACACATAAACTACAGCACGCCACCTGCTACGATCCTTACATACACATAAACTACAGAACGCCACCTGCTACGATCCTTACTGTTCGCGACGAAGCGTCACCAAACAATAGATACATAGGTTTTTTATTTTGTTCTAACTTAACGTAGATTCATAGTAGGCGACGAGACCCTATCTGTGCACATAGGCGCAAGTAGCGGGGGACCGTCATAGTTCACGTACAGTGTAATCGCGAATCAAACGGTGTTTCTAAGTTAGGAAATCAAAGACTTTTGTTTTTATCATTTTATTTAGTGAATTTAAAGTAAATTCAACGCGTTAAAGTGTAATTTAAAGTTAATTCAAAACGCTAAAGTGTTCTAAAACTCTGTGATAGTGAAATAGTGAAGTTTCCTAAGGAAAACTGTAAGTACAACCTCTATAAATAGCAACTGAGTGGGCTATATAGCCGTTTTATAGTTTTTGTTGGTGCGCTCAGGTACCCTAGCTTAAGACCTAGGCCTGGACGTAGTATTAGACTTGTAGTTTACCTACAAAACCCACTTAGTTGAGTTTACAGAGGTTGAAACTGTGAACGCCACCCTATAAACTACCATTGAGTGGGTTATATACCTGTTTTTTATAGTTTTGATAGTGTGCCCAGGTACCCTAGATTAAGACCTAGCCCTGGGCATAAAAATTAGACCTGTGGTTTAACTGCAGAACCCACTTAATTGTGTTTATAGAAGTTGCAACCGTACTTTTGTTAATAGATTTTATTGTTTTAGGTTTTCAGGGCGCGTCACGCCCTGAAAAACATAGTGCCGATATTTAAACTATTGTATTGTTCTAGGTCATTAGACCGGCTTCAGATATCTGTATAGACCATTGAAATAGCTTCAGTAGTTTTCGAGTAATTTAACTTGCAAAATATTTTTTGATCAAAATAATCGAATTTTCAGTGTTTACACACTAATATCTTTTCAGAACATAGACTTACAGGAATAACAGATATCTCAATCGATGCGCGGTCTAATGACGATTCTAACAACATGTCACATGTTATATTTAATGAAATATTTAAGATAGAAATAAGCAATTTTGTGAAATTTTTTAAATAAAAAATAGTCGAAAATAAAACCAAAATCAGGAGACGATTCGCGGTCCTCAGTAAGGTAAAGTTTTGAGGTACCTAAGCACACAAGAAAAAATAGCAAATCGTAGCCATCGGCATGGTACCATCTATCTTCCTGAAGAGTGCGCCAATCGTCTCCTGAACTCCGCTGAACACTTATCAAGTTGCTGTTTCATTGAAAATAATCCTTCAGAACCTCACACGAACATAGCTGCTGGTCATCGGTTGCAGACAATCCGAGCCTATAGAAACCGGACGTCAGCGCCGCTTGGACTGGGAGGCCTAACCTCACACATAGGCATTCACCTGGATAGGCTTACACACTCCCTTCACTTCACCGTGTCCAACGATCACGCCCGTCCGGCACATTTGCTGGTCCTTGCGAGCCGGATGTTTGCGGCCGGGACGGTTCCTGTGGGATCCCTGAAGAATAAGAAGATTGAAGATTTATTTTGAAAAATTATTATAGAAGACTGAAGCCTTGTTCCTGTAACCTTTTTTCTGAAGATTTATTATAGAAGACTGAAGAAACGTTCCTGAAGCCTTATTCCTGAAGATTTATCAACAGAAGATTTATCATAGAAGAACTGTTCCTGTAACTTTTCCCTGAAGATTTATTTCTGAAGATTCATTATAGAAGAACCATTCATAGAAGCCTTATCTCTGAAGATTTATCATAGAAGATTTATCACAGAAGATTTGTCATAGAAGAATTGTTCCTGAATCTTTTTCCCTGAAGATTTATCTCTGAAGATTTATTATAGAAGACTGAAGAAACGTTCCTGAAGCCTTATTCCTGAAGATTTATCAACAGAAGATTTATCATAGAAGAACTGTTCCTGTAACCTTTTCCCTGAAGATTTATTTCTGAAGATTCATTATAGAAGAACCGTTCCTGAAGCCTTATCTCTGAAGATTTATCATAGAAGATTTATCACAGAAGATTTGTCATAGAAGAATTGTTCCTGAAGCCTTTTCCCTGAAGATTTATTTCTGAAGATTCATTATAGAAGAAACATTCCTGAAGCCTTATCTCTGAAGATTTGTCACAGAAGAATTGTTCCTGAAGCCTTTTCCCTGAAGATTTATTTCTGAAGATTCATTATAGAAGAACCATTTCTGAAGCCTTATCTCTGAAGATTTATCATAGAAGATTTATCACAGAAGATTTGTCATAGAAGAATTGTTCCTGAAGCTTTTCCCTGAAGATTTATTTCTGAAGATTCACTATTGAAGAACAATTACTGAAGCCTCAACTCTGAAAATTTATTCTTGAAGAATTATTATAGAAGATTGAAGATAGAAAATAATTCTGAAGTTGAAGACTCGTTTCGGAGATTGAAGACTAACATAGAAGATGACACTAACAAGATCACAAAGCAGAGACCGTAGTGCTCCAGGCATTCGTCACGAGCGACCACCACGATCGCCGTCCACCGTTGAAGGAACAGTACAGAACCCTGCCCCGAAGAAAGACCTACCTGTACGAGCTCGATCTGAGGGACAACCATGCACTTCAAAACACAGCCAGAAAACTCAGTCAGAAGAAACTTCAGACGATTCAATGAAGTCTGTAGACCAGACGATACAGCCAATAGAAAAGGAAACCGAAGAAAACCATAGCCGAACCATGCCGATGACTACCCGGGGTGACGCCCGTAACGAACATAACAAGCCGCCGTCGACTACAAATAGAACGACGCGGTCCCATAGAAAAATTTCAAGAGCACGTGAAGACTTATTGAAGATTAAGTTGGAACTTGCTCAAATAGCACTTCAAAGAGCCGAGGAAGAAGACTCCGACGGCGAATATATGGATAATAGAACCTCAAACAATGAGTACGTGCGTTCCTGGCTAGAAGAGGCACCAGAACCAGAGCCGCCGAAAGGGGCCAACTCCACTAAGGGGGACAATAGAAATAGAAGCCGTGTGCAACGTCCCCCCCCTGTGGATGCCGATGTTATAGTGGGCCTCCAGACGCAAGTAACTCTGCCGAATCCTATAGAAAAAGAAGTGAACAACATAGCACCTTCGAAAGAAGAGAACACCGGGGGAGATTTCCGTCCTTTCATAACGGAATTGACGTCCGCTATAGCATCGTTAGCCGACAGGAAAACAGAACAGTGGACACAGCAGCCCTCGGCGTCAAAGGCCATCATGACCTTACCGAGCTTCAATGGAGCTCATACAGAATGGCTTTCATACCGTGCCATCTATGAAACCACAAGAAAATACTTCAATGATGTTGAGAACACAGCAAGACTTCGAAGAAGCCTGCACGGACGTGCGCTAGAGACAGTGAGCTCGGAACTCATCGGAAATGCAAGACCAGATGACATCATGAGAGAACTCGAGCTGCAATTCGGCCGCCCAGACTCAATAGCTCAAGCCGAAACAGATAGACTACGTGGGTTGCCGCGCTGCAGCGAATCTCCAAAAGACATCTGCAATTTCGCAAGCCGAGTTAGAAGCGGCATAGTCACTCTGCGCGCACTGAAGAAAGAACATTATCTTATCAATGCCGAGCTGATGCGAACACTTACCGAGAAGCTGCCGAACTCGCTGCGTGTACAGTGGTACCGAACATATACCGAGAAGTACCAGTCGCTACCAGACCTCTCACTCTTTAGCGACTTTATCACTGAACAAGCTCGATTCTGCAGCGCCTTCGCTCCACCGGAGAACATCAGCTCTGAAGCAACAGCAACCAAGCGTGTCGTGCAGAGAACTCACACTGCTACAGACAAGTCAACTAGCAAGTGTCACGTCTGCGATAAGGAGGGTCACAGCACTACTGACTGCAAGAAATTTAAAGAAGGATCCAGTGACAAGAGATGGGAACTCGCCAAGAAACTCAATCTCTGTTTCCGTTGCCTGCGAAGCCGTCGCAATGGTCACACATGCAAAGCGAAGAAGTGTGACGCCAAGGGGTGTACAGCCACGCACCATCGGCTTCTTCACTACAACAAGAAGTCTAAAGCAACGGAAGTTGAGAAGCCCGATGTTCCAGTAGAGAAGAAGGAAGCTCAAGAAACGGTGGCCAGCTCACGAACAGCTGCGAGTCATGCCTACCTCAAGATAGTCCCGGTTCGAGTCATTGGACCGGCGGGAGAAGCTTCCACATTCGCTCTTCTCGACGATGGATCCACCGTTTCTTTGATCGACGAAGAAATCTCAAACCAAATTGGAGCAGAGGGCCATATCGACCCGTTGAAGATAGGTGCGATCGGAAACACCACGATCGACACTCCTTGCTCCCGAAGAATAACCGTCACTCTTGCAAGCCAGCTGAAAGATAGGGTGCCATTCAGAGCGCGCACCATACCGAAGCTCAACCTCGCACCGCAAACAGTCAGCGAAGAAGACGTCGCACAGTGCAAACATCTCGATGACCTGAGGCAACAGCTGATTTACGACACAGGCGCACCGAAGATACTCATCGGTCAAGACAACTGGCACCTACTACTGGCCAGTGAAATTCGAAGAGGACCGAAACACCAGCCTGTTGCGTCGCTAACCACACTGGGCTGGACACTTCACGGTGCGCACACAAGAATCCTGGGTCAGCAGGTGCACTACGTCAACCGATTGGTGGACAGCGACGAAGATCTGAATGAACAGCTTCGTGAATTCTTCGCTATAGAATCACTGGTTATTAATCCTAGAAGACCAGACTCCGATCCCGAGAAGAAAGCAGAAGACATATTGACTCGTCACACTCAACAGTTAGAAGATGGCCACATAGAAACGGCTATGCTGTGGAAAAATGAAAACACAGAAATGCCAGATAGTTACGGGACAGCACTCAAAAGGCTCGTCTCAATAGAGAAGAAACTCGATAGCAAACCGGCTCTTCGAGATAGATATACAGAACAGATGGAAGCACTTATCCAGAAAGGTTACGCGGAGAAGGCGCCCAAGACGAGCACACCGGGTAGAACTTGGTACCTACCTCATTTCGACGTGTTCAATCCAATGAAGCCTGAAAAACTCCGTATAGTACATGACGCCGCTGCCAAATCAGGAGGTCTATCGCTCAACGACTTCCTCCTAACTGGACCGGACTTGCTGCAGTCGCTGCCCGGCGTCATGATGAGGTTCCGACGTCACCGAATAGCCATTTCCGGTGACATAGCAGAGATGTTCATGCAAGTGAAGGTGCGGCCGCAAGACAGAGACGCCCTACGATATCTGTGGAGAGGCGACAGAAGAGACGGAGCACCCGAACAGTACCGCATGACGTCCATCATATTCGGCGCGGCAAGTTCGCCGTGCACAGCCATTTTCGCGAAGAATTGGAACGCGAAAAGGCATACAGAAGAGCATCCAGAAGCAGTGGAAGCCATTATACAGAATCATTATATGGATGACTATCTCGATAGCTACAGATCTGTAGAAGAAGCGACTCGTATCGCAACAGCGGTGAAGACAATACACCAACAGGCGAAGTTTGAACTAAGAAAATGGGTATCAAACAGCTCGCAACTTATAGAAAACATAGATCCATCACAGATCCGTGCTGAAGTCGTCAACATCGGAGACATAGATGGTACAGAGAAAATCCTCGGCCTGATATGGAGACCAGGGGAAGACACGCTGGGCTTCAACCTGACACTCGCACGTCTACCAAAAGGCGTAATAGAAAAGGAGGTGCCAACTAAACGGGAGGCGCTGAAGATAGTCATGTCACTATATGACCCGCTCGGACTCGCTTCACCAGTAACCATTAGAGCCAAGCAGATATTGCAAGAGGCATGGAGGCGAGGAATCGACTGGGATCAGCCGCTACACGAAGACCTAGCGATTAAATGGAAGGGCTGGACGCAGCACCTACAGCAGCTCAAAAATGTCAGCATACCACGGTGTTATCCAGGTTACAGTGAAGCTAAAGAAACACAGGTCCATGTGTTCACCGACGCGAGCGAAATGGCATACGCAGCAGCAGTGTATTGGCGGGCCACGACAGAAGACGGCAAGCAACACGTCAGCCTCGTCATGGCAAAGGCGAAGGTGGCGCCACTGAAACTGCAGTCAATACCGCGCCTCGAGCTGCAGGCGGCGGTGATGGGAACCCGTGTGGCTGCAGCTGTGATGCGCGAGCACAACATCAAGCCCGCATCGGTGACATACTGGTCAGACAGCAAAACCGTTCTGACCTGGATAAGAAGAGGGGCACGAGTATACAAGTCGTTCGTCGCCCATAGAATAGCTGCCATTGAAGAAAACAGCAAAGTTGAAGACTGGCGATGGGTGCCCACGAAACTGAATATCGCTGACATCGCTACCCGTGACGTACCACAGCACTTTGACTCACAGCATGAGTGGTACTGTGGTCCCAAGTTCTTATATGAAGAACCGTCGTCGTGGCCGTCTGAGAAACCTCCAATTACAGAAGAGACTGGGGAAGAGAGAACGTTAGTCGCCGTCGAAAACGTCATAAAGTTGACCGAAGCCATTCCAGATCCATCCAAGTTTTCTAAGTGGGAACGACTACTCCGCGCAACAGCAAGCGTTCTACGATTCATATTTCTTTGTCGAAGAAAAACCGAGAAGACGTTCTACAAAAGAACGAAACAGAACTTAGAAAAGGATCCCGACTGGCGAAAGCAGAAAAAGGCGGCACCTCTCCCACTGAAACGAGCGTCGAAGCCATCAGAAAACGACAAAAAACAGATAATAGAAGCCGAATTTCTCCAGCAAGCGGAGAAGATACTGGTCCAGGTCGTACAGCAACAGTCTTTTGCAGAAGATATAGCCAGGCTGCGAGAGCAGAAATCAATAGAAAAAGACAGTCGACTGTGGCCGCTACAAATAGAAGTCGTAGACAGCGTGATACGGCTAAGAAGCCGTATAGCAGCGACCGACGAGGTCACCGATGATGTGAAGCGTCCACCGATACTACACGGCGACCATCACATCACACAGTTATACATAGATTGGACGCATCGGAGTCTACAGCATAGTGGGACAGAGCTCACAATCAACGAAGTAAGGCAGCATTACTGGGTCGTCAAGATGCGACCAACAGCTAAGAAGGTGATAGCGCAGTGTCTACAGTGCCGCATTCGAAAAGCACAGGCACCCGTCCCTGCGACCGGCGACCATCCGAAGACGCGCCTCGCACATCATCAGAGGCCGTTCACATACACCGGGTTAGACTACTTTGGCCCGTTGTCCGTCACCGTGGGCCGCCAACATCAAAAGAGATACGTAGCCCTATTTACGTGTCTCACTACCAGAGCTGTTCATCTAGAAATCGCCGCTAGCCTCAGCGCAGACTCCGCTATACAAGCCCTGCGCCGCTTCGCTGCTCGTCGAGGCTGCCCAACAGAGATATACTCCGACAACGGTACCAACATGCACGGTGCCGACAAGGAGCTCCGAGACGCCTTACAAGAAGAAGCCAGTCGTCGTGGCATCGTGTGGCGCTTCATAACGCCATCAGCGCCATTCATGGGAGGCGCCTGGGAGCGCCTAGTTCGATGCGTGAAGTCGGCGCTATACACTGTGCTCATAGAAAAGCACCCCCACGAAGAGGTGCTGTCCACATTGCTATGTGAGGCAGAGTACACAGTAAACAGCCGACCGCTGACACACGTTTCTGTGGACAGCGAAGACGACGAGTCGATCACACCGAACCATTTTTTACTCGGCGGGTCGGCGCGACTCCCATCACCTGGTGTGTTCTCCGAGCAAGATATAGACGGCAAGAGACTATGGCGGCGAACACAAATACTCGCCGACATGTTCTGGCGTCGCTGGGTCCGAGAGTACCTGCCGGAGCTTCAAAACCGGCGGGAGCCGCATAGCCGCGGGCCCGGACTACAGGTGGGCGATCCCGTGCTCATCGCAGACGGCCAGCTGCCTCGCAACACGTGGCCGCGAGGCCGCATAATCGCCGTATTCCCCGGAGCCGACGGAGAAGTCCGGACCGCTGAGGTGCGCACTGCCGGCGGCACCTTGAAGCGTCCGGTGAAGAAACTCGTCCCATTACCGAAGTAATAGCAGAGCGTCGCGGCGACGAGCGTCGCGGCGACGAGCGTCGCGGCGGCGAGCGTCGCGGCGACGAGCGTCGCGGCGGCGAGCGTCGAGACTACGAGCGTCGCGGCGGCGAGCGTCGCAGTATAGCTACGAGCGTCGCGCCTACAGACGTCGCTCACCGGAGAGAATGCAGCGCCGCGCCGACATCGCTACGAGTCATCACTGCACTGCACGGCGGGAGAAATGTTCGCGACGAAGCGTCACCAAACAATAGATACATAGGTTTTTTATTTTGTTCTAACTTAACGTAGATTCATAGTAGGCGACGAGACCCTATCTGTGCACATAGGCGCAAGTAGCGGGGGACCGTCATAGTTCACGTACAGTGTAATCGCGAATCAAACGGTGTTTCTAAGTTAGGAAATCAAAGACTTTTGTTTTTATCATTTTATTTAGTGAATTTAAAGTAAATTCAACGCGTTAAAGTGTAATTTAAAGTTAATTCAAAACGCTAAAGTGTTCTAAAACTCTGTGATAGTGAAATAGTGAAGTTTCCTAAGGAAAACTGTAAGTACAACCTCTATAAATAGCAACTGAGTGGGCTATATAGCCGTTTTATAGTTTTTGTTGGTGCGCCCAGGTACCCTAGCTTAAGACCTAGGCCTGGACGTAGTATTAGACTTGTAGTTTACCTACAAAACCCACTTAGTTGAGTTTACAGAGGTTGAAACTGTGAACGCCACCCTATAAACTACCATTGAGTGGGTTATATAGCTGTTTTTTATAGTTTTGATAGTGTGCCCAGGTACCCTAGATTAAGACCTAGCCCTGGGCATAAAAATTAGACCTGTGGTTTAACTGCAGAACCCACTTAATTGTGTTTATAGAAGTTGCAACCGTACTTTTGTTAATAGATTTTATTGTTTTAGGTTTTCAGGGCGCGTCACGCCCTGAAAAACATAGTGCCGATATTTAAACTATTGTATTGTTCTAGGTCATTAGACCGGCTTCAGATATCTGTATAGACCATTGAAATAGCTTCAGTAGTTTTCGAGTAATTTAACTTGCAAAATATTTTTTGATCAAAATAATCGAATTTTCAGTGTTTACACACTAATATCTTTTCAGAACATAGACTTACAGGAATAACAGATATCTCAATCGATGCGCGGTCTAATGACGATTCTAACAACATGTCACATGTTATATTTAATGAAATATTTAAGATAGAAATAAGCAATTTTGTGAAATTTTTTAAATAAAAAATAGTCGAAAATAAAACCAAAATCAGGAGACGATTCGCGGTCCTCAGTAAGGTAAAGTTTTGAGGTACCTAAGCACAAAAGTAAAAAATAGCAAATCGTAGCCATCGGCATGGTACCATCTATCTTCCTGAAGAGTGCGCCAATCGTCTCCTGAACTCCGCTGAAGACTTATCAAGTTGCTGTTTCATTGAAAATAATCCTTCAGAACCTCACACGAACATAGCTGCTGGTCATCGGTTGCAGACAATCCGAGCCTATAGAAACCGGACGTCAGCGCCGCTTGGACTGGGAGGCCTAACCTCACACATAGGCATTCACCTGGATAGGCTTACACACTCCCTTCACTTCACCGTGTCCAACGATCACGCCCGTCCGGCACACTTACATACACATAAACTACAGAACGCCACCTGCTACGATCCTTACATACACATAAACTACAGCACGCCACCTGCTACGATCCTTACATACACATAAACTACAAAACGCCACCTGCTACGATCCTTACATACACATAAACTACAGCACGCCACCTGCTACGATCCTTACATACACATAAACTACAGAACGCCACCTGCTACGATCCTTACATACACATAAACTACAGCACGCCACCTGCTACGATCCTTACATACACATAAACTACAGAACGCCACCTGCTACGATCCTTACATACACATAACCTACAGCACGCCACCTGCTACGATCCTTACATACACATAAACTACAGCACGCCACCTGCTACGATCCTTACATACACATAAACTACAGAACGCCACCTGCTACGATCCTTACATACACATAAACTACAGAACGCCACCTGCTACGATCCTTACATACACATAAACTACAGCACGCCACCTGCTACGATCCTTACATACACATAAACTACAGCACGCCACCTGCTACGATCCTTACATACACATAATCTACAGCACGTCACCTGCTACGATCCTTACATACACATAAACTACAGAACGTCACCTGCTACGATCCTTACATACACATAAACTACAGAACGTCACCTGCTACGATCCTTACATACACATAAACTACAGAACGCCACCTGCTACGATCCTTACATACACATAAACTACAGCACGCCACCTGCTACGATCCTTACATACACATAAACTACAGCACGCCACCTGCTACGATCCTTACATACACATAATCTACAGCACGTCACCTGCTACGATCCTTACATACACATAAACTACAGAACGTCACCTGCTACGATCCTTACATACACATAAACTACAGAACGTCACCTGCTACGATCCTTACATACACATAAACTACAGCACGCCACCTGCTACGATCCTTACATACACATAAACTACAAAACGCCACCTGCTACGATCCTTACATACACATAAACTACAGCACGCCACCTGCTACGATCCTTACATACACATAAACTACAGCACGCCACCTGCTACGATCCTTACATACACATAAACTACAGAACGCCACCTGCTACGATCCTTACATACACATAAACTACAGCACGCCACCTGCTACGATCCTTACATACACATAAACTACAGAACGCCACCTGCTACGATCCTTACATACACATAACCTACAGCACGCCACCTGCTACGATCCTTACATACACATAAACTACAGCACGCCACCTGCTACGATCCTTACATACACATAAACTACAGAACGCCACCTGCTACGATCCTTACATACACATAAACTACAGAACGCCACCTGCTACGATCCTTACATACACATAAACTACAGCACGCCACCTGCTACGATCCTTACATACACATAAACTACAGCACGCCACCTGCTACGATCCTTACATACACATAATCTACAGCACGTCACCTGCTACGATCCTTACATACACATAAACTACAGAACGTCACCTGCTACGATCCTTACATACACATAATCTACAGCACGTCACCTGCTACGATCCTTACATACACATAAACTACAGAACGTCACCTGCTACGATCCTTACATACACATAAACTACAGAACGTCACCTGCTACGATCCTTACATACTGCTTTTGCCTCGTTTACGTTCATCTGGTCACACACGCACGCCGGTTGCGAGTCACCAATAAGGTCACTATAATGCACTTCTAGGCCGTCCCCTCCCGTCTCTGTAATTTCAACGGGAATCCTAGTTTAGTATCTAAGTGGGTTTCGATTTACAATTTAGCAACCACAGAGACGCTTTCTACCAAACCCTGGAGAAATGCAAATCGGGTTTTAGAGAGAGACGGAACAACTAGAACCATTTTAAGGCTCTTACAGACAGAGGCGATATCGCGGTCGCGACGCGATATTTCGATATTATATCCGTACAAAAATATCGCGTCGCGACGCGATATCGCCTCTGTCTGTAAGAGCCTTTATACGGACGAATCTCATTTCAAGTCTTTGAAAACGGTTTTGTTCATTATATTATTATATTATATTAGAACGGATGTTATAAATGCATACGCTCTGGCCGCGGTTTTGCTTACGTAGAATAAGTTATTTGTGTATCTTTGTGAAACCTCTATGTACCTACGTTTGTAACATACCGAGGTTTTGCAAAATTCATAAGTGCACAGGCACGTCTGTTATTTAATTTATGGAGAAGATGTAGGTAGGTACTTGATATGTTTTTCGTCAAGAGAGATAATGGTGCCGATTCTCTTGTCACAAATGCCTCTAAACTAGACTAAAAATGACCAAAATTTAGTTTATTCCTGTCAAACGATGATTTCCCATTGTGAAATTGACTAAAGTGACACAACATTAACTACTTAGGTATAGTTTAACAGCACTAAGATGCACTGAGTTATTAAAAGCAATATTAAAAAAATCTGAATGAAAATGTTCATAATAGAAAATTTTAATTTTTTCATATTTTCCATGCAAACAGTGAACAATTCCATATAAAACACTTTGAAGATCCCTGAGCGCCTCCGGCTTTAAAAAACATTCTCGGGGTAGAGCAAAGTACCTACCACTCGGATTCGCGATTGTCAAACTCGATTGTAGTTGTGTCAAAATAGTTTTTTTAATTAGAGAATTGGTTTTGCAGAATAGCTCATAGCCCAAAAGTAAGAAATTTTAGTGATAGTTTAGTTCGGTGAGAGAATTGGCACCATTACCTATCTGCCTAAGGTTTCTAAAACTCTTACCTAGTTTCTAGTCTCTTGTCAAATATAATGCTAACTCAATCAAAAAGAAAAGCTAATTACAGAGGTAAAATAATTTTTAACCGACTTCTAAAAAAGGAGGAGGTTCTCAATTCGGATGTTTGTATTTTTTTTTTATGTTTGTTCGCGCATAACTCCGTCGCTTGCCAACCGATTTGAAAAAATATTTTTTTGTTGGAAAGGGGCTTCCCAAATGGTCCCATTTTTGTCAAAATCCAGTTCTGAAGATGGGATCCTGGAGAAATCGAAGGAACTCTTCAAATATTATAGGCACACCTATAGCGATTTGGGTATTTTTTATAGTAACTCGTGCATTTGCTCTCGGAAAGCACCACTTGGTGAAGTGGAACTGATGATGAAGACCACAGATGGCTACCGGAACTACTCAATGATAAATATTTCACGGGTTGCGATTCGATTACTTTAATATGGTTGCGAAGCAATTTCCGCTCGTCACACAATGCGTGCGGTGAGTGGTTGTTGAGGAGTTCTCCTGGTTCTTACCAGCAGAACTCCTCAACAATTAACGTCCCAGCATCGGGAAAAGCAATATTTTGTAACATGTGATGAGCAATTGACATTAGACTATTGTAACTTATACAAATTATAAACAGACCCACTAAAAAGCGAGAAATAAAAACTTTTTAACAAAAAAAAAAACCGACTTCCAAAAATTACTACAAATCAGAAGTCGGTGGCAAAAAAAAAAGAAAGTTAATAAAAAACGAAAGACACCGACTTCCGAAATCAGAGTTATTTTTCACTTTGTAGTGATTTTTGGAAGTCGGTTTTTTTTTTGTTAAAAAGTTTTTTGCACACTTGTTCGTACTGCTCACGTTCTTTTTTACACACATATACCCTCACTTAAACACCTTCTAACCAACATCACATGATCACACACATAAATATCACACTCATTCAAAACACATTTTTACACTCACACTCATGCACTACACACATGATCACACACTTATTCACAAAAGCGTTTTTTCTAGTTTTTTATGTTTTATTTTCTATTTATTATTGATTTCTTTATTGAGTTTTTTTTTTAACTTTCAATTCTTGGATTTTTATTTAGTTTTTTTGTAATTTGAAGCAAACCTTTTTACATTACCGAATATGTTTTAAAAGAAATGTTTAATGGTAAACCCTCCATATTGGTGCCCAAGATACAGGCTTGCCTAGTTTGGGGCTAATGTAAAAAAATATTTGTAAACTAATTTAGCAGTAAAGTTTCATTTATTTATTATTTATTATTATCAACCTGTCTCCCCTTTCCCAACTATGTTGGGGTCGGCTTCCAGTCTAACCGCTGAATACCAGTATACCTACTGCTGAATACAGCTGAATAACAGTATTTTACATGGAGCCACTGCCTCATCTGACCTCCACCACCTAGTTGAAAGCATTTAATTGTAACACAAAAAAAAACCGGTCTAGAGCGAGTCGGACTCGCGCACCGAGGGTTCTGTTCCGATTTCTGAAAAAGTGTGCTATTTAAAGACATCGTTTTATTTTTCCTGTAATCTTTACATAAACTTCTATCACATAGAATAATTTCAGATTTTTCTCATTGCAAACTTCGGAGATTTTTTTTATTTTTTTTTTATTTTTTCATCAAAAGTCGAAAACTATGCGTCCTAAAAAAAAGAAAATAAATGTTTTGAAAATGTGCAAACAGCAGTCTTTCATATTATAGGATACCCCACATGCCCTAGTAGCCCCACTTCGAATTTTTTTTAAGTTGCAAAAAAAATATATACCTACTTATATATTTCTTTATTATTTGCAAAATAGTTGGGCAAACGTCAACTAAAATTGTTCAAAATTTTGTTTTGTTTTGTGTTTTTTCAATTAGTAGTTCTTGAGATGTCCAGCTATGACACACGGACATACAGACTGAGTCACATCCAAACATACGATTTATAAGAAAGAAGATTTCTATGGTCACACCATAAGGGTTCCTTTTTACCATTTTGGTACGGAACCCTAAAAATAACAATTATTAAAGAACTTATCTTCTAAAATCTTAAACTTATTATCTACTTATTTTTTGGGATGAAAAAACTCGAGTCTTTACCTATTACTCGTATTCCATACTTACTTACGTAAATGGCTGTCTGTCTGTTTGTTACCTTTCCATGCCTCAACCGATGAACAGATTTAGATGAAATTTAGCACACGGGTAGACCATGACCTGGGTTAGGACATAGAATACTATTTATCCCGGTAATACCTTCCCGTGGGTTAGTATCCGACCTCCACCCGGGGAAGCCGCGCGCAAAAGCTATCATTCAATCTCTGAGTTGCCCAAAAAAAATTCTAATGAAGCATGAATCATTACCTAATACCATCTAGAATTTAATAAACAATATCCTATCTCTACAAAATCCGTCTTTTTGCTTATATTTCAGCATTCCAAGCTAAGTATAAATATTCATTCAGTATAATCGTGTGATTCTCGTCTCGGAGCCGGAGTCGTGTCGTCGCGTCTTTACATAAGCGCGCTAAGCGCACATGAATTATTCAAAGTATATATATTTTGTATACAGAAGGTATATTTGTAATATTTTCTGATATTTTTGCGGGTTTTAGTAAGGATTTTTTAAGGAAGTAGTCATTTATGCTCCTTATGAAAAATATTTGGAGGATTTAATTTAAAAGGAAATAATATATGCGCTCAGAGAAGAAACTCAAACAAAAAAAACCGGTCAAGAGCTAGTCGGACTCGCGCACCGAGGGTTCCGTATTTGTGTTGATGGTTTCTGAAAAAGTGTGCTATTTAGAGACATCATTTTATTTTTCCTATAATCTTTTCATAAACATCTATCACATAGAATAATTTCAGATTTTCTCAATCCAAACTTCGGAGATAAGGGCGGTATTTTTTTTTTACATTTTTCATCAAAAGTTGAAAACTATGCGGCCTAAAAAAAAGAAAAAAAAGATTGAGAATGTACAAACAGCGTTCTTTCATATATGATACCCCACATGCCCTAGTAGCCCCACTTTCAATTTTTGAGACACCCTTTCAGTCCCAGTTACAAAAACTTTCTTATTTGCAAAATAGTTGGGCAAACGTCATCTAAAACTGTTTAAAATTTCAAGTCGATAGCATTAGCAGTTCTTGACATATCCAGATGTGACAGACAGACAGACAGACTGAGGGGTTCCTTTTTAGGGTTCCGTAACAAAATGGTAAAAAAGGAACCCTTATGGTGTCACTCAGTCTGTCTGTCTGTCTGTCTGTCACAGCTGGATATCTCAAGAACTACTAATGCTATCAACTTGAAATTTGGAAAAGTTTTAGATGACGTTTACCCAACTATTTTGCAAATAAGAAAAAAAATAAAAATATTTATATTTTTTTTTGCAACAGTGACTGAAAGGGGGTCTTAAAAATTAAAAGTGGGGCTACTGGGGCATGTGGGGTATCATATGAAAGAGCGCTGTTTGCATATTCTCAAACATTTTTTTTATTTTTTTTAGGCTGCACAGTTTTCGACTTTGGATGAAAAAAAAAATACCGTTCCCCCCCTTTATCTCCGAATCTGAAATTATTCTATGCGATAGAAGTTTATGTAAAGATTACAGGAAAAATAAAACGATGTCTCTAAGTAGCACACTTTTTCAGAAACCGGAACGGAACCCTCGGTGCGCGAGTCCGACTCGCTCTTGACCGGTTTTTATTTCAAATACTTAAACATACTTACATGGGCACCTAAATGAAACGTCAGAAACTAAGTAATTTGCGCGAAATTTAGCAACGGACCCCTAATTTTTGTCCACCATTTTATAGCTTCCAATAAATCCCTATTCAATAAATTAGAACATTTAAAATTACAAAAGAACAATGAATGTAGTCCACAAAAAATCCGCTGTAGCAACTGGCCCACTAGACAGCAATAATTCTAAAGCACTGCAGCGCTAGAGTGATTTACTTGTGCAATAATCCTGCTCGTTTATTTTAACAGTGCGGTGACATACGACACGACTATTTGGTCGTAATTTTAAACGGAGGTTTAATCTCCCGTTTGTGTTACCTACCGGCCTATACGCTACCCAGGCAAGAAATCTGTACCTACTTCGCTGGTTTAGGTAATTTACTATAAAGTAAACAAATCATAAAAAAAAACCGGCCAAGTGTGTGTCGGACCACGCACAATGAAGGGTTCTGTAGTTGAAAAGAATTTATCCCAATGACAAACTTAACATTGAGTCGAAAAACACGTTCTCCCATACATTGATATACGTCACGATCAATTCTCCAACTGCATATTTAAGTTTGTATTCGCAAAAAGCTATTGTTAAACATAACATCACGCCTTGTTTCCTCGAAGGGTTGAGCAGAGGTGTACCTATAGTACACCCACATTTTTCCAGAAAAAGATAACGAAAAACTATTTTTTTTATGTGATAAAACTACAATTAATCACTTTTCAGACTCATTCCTTTACTTGTGCTGTGAGACCTTGCTTCTTGCCAATTTCATGATTCTAGGTCAACGGGAAGTATGGTTTTGATTTACTTGCGAGTATCAAAATATGTTGCATTTAAAATCGCCGAATTTTTTTATTGCGTTGACTTAGAAGCTTGATTTTTTTTTAATCTAAGGGATCATAGACTTACGTATTTAATATTAATTTTAACTTGATACCTCTACACGTTCCTGAGAAAAAGGGCCTTGACAGATGACATACTTAAAAATATTTTTTTATGTGATAAAATTATAAATTAACAATTTTCGGACTTCTTCCATTACTTGTGCTGTAAGACCTTGCTTCTTGCCAAATTTCATGATTCTAGATCAACGGGAAGTAGCCTATAGGTTTTGATTTACTTGCGAGTATCAAAATATGTCGCATAAATGGCCGCATTTTTTTATTGTGTTGATTTAGAAGCTTGATTTTTTAGGACTTTTAGGTGCCATAGATTTACGTATCTGATAAATTTCAACTTGATACCTCTACACGTGCTTGAGAAAAAGGGCCTTGACAGATGACATACTTAAAAATATTCTTTTATATGATAAAATCATAAATTAACAATTTTCGGACTTCTTTCATTACTTGTGCTGTAAGACCTTACTTCTTGCCAAAATTCATGAATCTAGGTCAACGGAAAGTACCCTATAGGTTTTGATTTACTTGCGAGCATCAAAATATGTCGCATAAATGGCCGCATTTTTTTATTGCGTTGACTTAGAAGCTTGATTTGTTTAGAACTCCAAGGGACTATAGATTTATATTTGATATTAATTTCAACTTGATATCTCTACGCGTTCTTAAGAAAAAGGGTCTTGACAGACAGACAGATAGACGGACAGACAGACAGACAGACAGACAGACAGACAAACGGACAACGAAGTGATCCTATAAGGGTTCAGTTTTTTCCTTTTGAAGTACGGAACCCTAAAAAGGGTTTTCTAGATGACACTTTCTTGTTTAAAATTCGTTATTATTAATTTAAGTAATTATTAAAAACACATTTTTATTGTGACATTTATTTAACAGATTTCAAAAACAGATAATACTTTTTGAGCTGAGTTTATAACACAATAGAAATGTATTTATGAAATTAGGTACCTACCTATTAATAGTACATTATTGCAAAGGCCGTGAAATAGGCAATTGCAGGTCGAGTATGAGTTTGAAGGCCGAGCCGTAGGCGAGGACTTCACTAATACGAGACAAGCAATTGCCATTTCCGCCGAGGCATATATAGTGCTTTTCTGTACATTTCAGCATGGAATAAATTGTCCATAATGTAGATGGGTTTTTAGTTTTAGCAATCTCATTAAAATACGCCAAAAATAATGTTTCAGAGAAAATGTTCACTTTTTTCTCAATGATATATTACCTTTACGTCATTGTTTTTTCTCGTTTTTCCAAATCATAAAATTTTCATATACCTAGTTTCATGTATTTTTCTTTTGACTTCACTGGAAGCAGGTTTTCCATTGCCAATTTGGCTTCTGATCTTAAATCTGGTAGAGTACCTACAATGAATCTTCATTTCACTTTATATTTATTATGAATGTAAATTTGTTATTTACATACATAATACTTAAATATAAATTTTCAAATCAAGATGAATTTTCAGCTTTGCCGCCAATTTTCTATCTAACATCTGTGCCGAAAGGCATTTGTGGCTATCTACAGGGTGTAAGGGACAGCCCTCCGCAAACTGATAGGGTGAATTCAGTATGTCATACTAAGATGACCGGTACATGAATTTTTTTCAGGAACGTTAAGGGAATCTAATAAACCTGATTTGTTTGTGTTTTTGTGCACAAATCGGAGCGTCTATTACTGGTTGGGAGGGGTAGGTAATAGGTATGCGGTGAGTTCGATGAACTCTGTAGCTAGACAGAAAGTGAACAGCTGATTTCACGCGTCGTTGGTTAGAGTATTTCAACATCCATTGCTGGTTTTTTTGTTTTTTTTTTGTAGTTTTTTTTAAATAAATGGAGTGCTGCGAACACACAATGCCATTTTACATTGAAATAATGAAAATGTAACTGAAAAAAAATTTGAAAAAATGAAAATTTTCCTGAGAAAATTTCCGGTGGATTATGATTGAAAATAAGGAGCTGAATGCACCCTGTTAGTTTGCGGAGGGCTGTCCCTTACACCCTGTATACAGCCACGTGAACGCAATTTATACTAAGCAAAGAGACTGCCTTTGGTATGCCAAGAATGATTGCAAAGATAAAAATCTGAAATTATTCTATGTGATAGAAGTTTATGTAAATATTACAGGAAAAATAAAAAGATGTCTCTAAATAGCACACTTTTTCGGAAATCGGAACGGAACACTCGGTGCGCGAGTCTGTCTCGCTCTTGACGGGTTTTTTATTGATATAAGTAAGTGTATTCGAAATAAATTCAAAATGTGATTGAGATTTAAAAACCGGCCAAGTGCGTGTCGGACTACGCAAAATGAAGGGTTCCGTAGTTGGGATGAAATTATTCCAAACAAACTTAACATTATAGTTGAAAGTTGTTCTCCCAAACGTTCCAACAGTAAATGTAAGTTTGTACTCACAATATTGATAGATTTATCATGTTATTTTAAGACCACAAACTTCTTATAGGTTTTCCTGTAATTTACGGGTATAGAACTATTTTCTGTATTTTTTTCAAAATTTTAGGCTAAGTAGTTTCGAAGAATAATGGGAGGAATGGTAAATTTTCGTCTATTTTCTTAAATAACTTTAAAACGATTTATTTTAAAATTATAAAAAAAAATATATTTGAGACCTTCTTAGTAAGCCCTTTTATTTGATATGTCACACGGCACAGTTTGCAAAACTTTTTTTTTTTCTTATTTGCCCCCTAAAAGTGACCTCCATATTCAAAATTAATTTATTTACTTTAGCCGTACGTGTTTGGGTCACAGAAATCCATTTGTGTACCATATTTAAACTTGATCGGTCCATTAGATTCGGAGCAAATTGACTGTGACAGACGGACAGACAGACGGACAGACAGACAGACAGACAGACAGCCAGACAGACAGACACACGAGTGATCCTATAAGGGTTCCGTTTTTACTTTTGAGGTACGGAACGCTAAAAAGTATTTGCAACTAATATAATAATAAATAATTTTTTGCGCACAGGGCTATATCGGACAATGTCTTTTGTATGGTACAGTCGATACTTTTTTCGCTGTTGCGATATTGGTCCCATGGAGTAAGTTGTTCAATTTGATGGTCTGTACCACACCCATAAAATTAAATATGACCACACCTTTCTGGTACAGACAACATCACATCAGGTTATACCAAACTGTCAAATGTCTCCAAATTATTTTAAACCTTAAACTGTTGAAAGTTAACTTCAAAAACGAATGAGAAAATTTGACAGTTTGCATTAACTTGACCTACTGCTGTTTATACATGCTGTATAACCACCAATGTGTTTATTTTCAAATGCACGCTGCGATTTTTTGTCGCGTGTCGTTAGTTGAATGCGGTATTTAATTTAGCTGGGTTTGGCGACGATTAATGTCATGCGGTCTTTTATTAACCGTGTAACGGATTGTTTCAATTTAGTCGCGTGATGTGTGGCTGCAATTTAAGCGTAGCGAAACCACCACAGTATAACACCGGTCAAGAGCGAGTCGGACTCGCGCGCCGAGGGTTCCGTGCCAATATGTAATTTTTGTTGATAATTTCTGAAAAAGTGTGCTATTTAGAGGCATCGTTTTATTTTCCTTTAATCGTTTTATAAACTTCTATCTACATATAATAACTTCGCAGATATCCTCATCTCCGAAGTAGATGAGGTTATATCCTATATATCCAATATATCCTCATCTCATAGGTACAGTCAGCGTCAATAATATCGGGACGAACAGACTGTTCAAAACGATCACAACAACTAAAAATATTGAACTTTATCACAATTGGATAAAGTTCTGGTAAGAATGACAGTTGTCGTGTACCTACTGGTCTTCATTCTGAAACATTCCTTGTGTGAATGAGTTAATATTTCATTTTCATAGTTGTTCAGATCATTTTGAACAGTCTGTTCGTCCCAATATTATTGACGCTTTTTTTTTTTTTTTTTTGAGGGTGGGTAATCATCAAATAACTTCTCCCGCTCTGGGTGGAGCGGAAGGGCGTGTCAGACTTTTACTGACTAAAACCCACCCGTGTTCCTTCAGTTGCCTATGCCAGGGCCGCGGTAACCTCTTCAGACAATCCGCGACAATATTATTGACGCTGACTGTACTCTTTAAAAAAAAGAGTATGTATAACGCGAATCCTTTTCTAACAGCTCCCGACACAATCCGGTCAAGGTCAGGTAAGGTAAGGTAAGGTCAAGTCGAAGCTTCTAGAAGGTTCTAGAAGGTTCCAAACAAATGACGTGCATTCTTGTCGTTGACTTCTGAGAGAGACGTATGTCAAACGTGAACTAAGGCTGTGCACATTTTTAGATATTTACAAAACTAGATCTTCCCCCGAACCCAAACTGTTTATATTAAAGCACTTACCATATAAGTAGGATAATGAGTTTATGTTAAAAGAGCTTTTTTCCAAAAACTTATCTTTGAACATTAAAATTCATTAGATACACCTTCACTCCCTATTAACAAAATTGAGACTAACTTTAAAATTGCGTCGTCAGAAACTCAGAACCAACCAGTCCATACGGAGCTCGTCACAGAAACAATACGATGTTTAATTATTATTTGCATGGAACACGTTTTAATGAACTCCTTCTATTATAAAAGTAGGGCGCGAGTTAGGGAAATTAGAATATTTTGTTATTATATATTGTCACGACTTGGGCTGTACCTACCTACATAAAACGTGCTGCCGCTATCGCGACATTCCTTCAAAACGCTGGTAGGGCTAGTGGTAAGTAATCATTAAAATTATAATAATAAAATAATTCGTAAATTGAAAAAAAAATCAAACAAACTAAATAATAAAATAATAACCAAAAAACTTTTTTACAAAAAAAAACAACCGACTTTCAAAAAAAAATACTACAAAGTGAAAAATAACATTAATTTCGGAAGTCGGTGTCTTTGGATCTGTATTTTAGTTTTTTGCCACCGACTTTATTTTAGAATTAATGTTAGTTTTCACTTTGTAGTATTTTTTTTGAAAGTCGGTTGTTTTTTTTTGTAAAAAAGTTTTTTATTTTTCACTTTTTAGTGAGTCAGTTTGTAATTTATCTAAGTTACAATAGCATAATGTCAACTGCTCATCACCCTTTACAAAATATTGTTTTTCCCGATACAGGGACGTTAATTGTTGAGGAGTTCTTCTAGTAAGGAAGCAGGAGAACTGGAACTGATGGTGAAGTCACCATCAACTCCACTTCACCATATGCATTGTGACGAGTATAAATTGCCATATTAAAGTAATCGTATCGCAACTCAAGTGAAATACGTATTATTGAGTAGTTCCGATGGCCATCTGTGGTCATCCTCATCAGTTCCACTTCACCAAATGGTGCTTTTCGGGAGCAAATGCACTAGTTACTATAAAAAATACCCAAATCGCTATAGGCGTGCCTATAAAATTTGAGGGTTTCCCTCGATTTCCATGGGATCCCCTCATCAGATTCTGACTTGGTGACAGTGGGACCACTTCGAGAGCACAACCTTTCAAACAAAAAAAATAAATTTCAAAATCGATCCACAATTGACGGAGAAATCGGTGTACATACATAAAAAATATATAAATAAACCAATTGTAAATAAACCAATAAATAATAACGTTACTGCAATAAATATATCTTTATAACACGCGAAACCGTATACGCGTGTGAATTAAGAGAGAAGCAGTCTTACCAAGGGGTATCGTATTACCCAGTAACTGGGTTGTGGAGGTCAGATAGGCAGTCGCTCCATGTAAAATACTGGTGCATCCGGTTAGACTGGAAGCCAACCCCAACATAGTTGGGAAAAGGCTAGGCAGATTGATTGATTAGTGTAATCCTCAAATGATTACAATTAGAACGTCACTTTTAGCAAAAGATGCATGCAATCATAATTTTTGGCACTTTTATTCAAGAAGATTTTAAATGTATTTATAAAGATAAAAACAAATAAGAACGTGCCATGTGATGATTAAGATATCGAATATTAATAATGTGCTTTCAGATGTAGTTTATTACTCTTAATTAATGAGATATTAGTCTCTGAATAACGCACTATCGCAAAGGATTTGGTCGGGGTAGCGCCTTAAATTCAGCCAATGAATAAAACTACACTTGCTCATTACCAACCCAAATGAAAATTCAAGCCTTTAATAAGCCAAAATGTATTCAAACCACCATCTTTTTAGCCAACTCAAAACCGTGTCACAGGCATCACCGCGCCGCTACTAAAATTTTATAAAAAGAAAAACTTCAAGCAAACACTCGACCTTATAAAGTTAAAAGTGCCTGTTTATGAACTAAGAGAGGCATGGATTTTTTAGGCTTCAATTCGGTTCATTTTAGCCGAGTTATACTGAGTTAATTATTATAAAAAGCCGACCAAGTTTTGATTAAAGCACGAAAAAGTTCTTTTCTTTTTTGTGAAGTGGTCCTTCGGTAGGGATAGGACCGTTTTTTTTGTTGTAAGTAGCGTTAGAGGTGAATTAAGCATTAGGTTTTTGTAGGTTAATTTTTACACAAAAAAAGTATGAAAAACAATGTGTTGTGAGACTTGTGAGTCTTCCCATGATTGGCGTAGGCAGATACATACTCGTTTTGCCTCGTTTACGTTCATACATCTCTGGTCATGGTCTGGTTGCGAGTACTAAGCACCTGACCTTTCTGAAGAACATCACCAATAAGGACACTATATTGTCCTTCGATATTTTCAGTCATGAAATATTGTTACTTTTTAACCGAAAAAAATTTAGGAGGTTCTCAAGTCAACACGTATTTTTTAATTTTTTTTTTATGACCATGCATAACTTTTTACAGAATTGTCCGATTTCAAAGATTCATGTTTTATTCGGGAAGGTATACCTCGAAATTGGTCCCATGTAAAATTTATTTACTTTGGTTGGGTAGTTTTTTGAGTTACCTTCAGTAATACGTATTTTTTACCTTCTTTATATGTCGATGATGTTCTCATTTCTTTTGCAGGTATTCGTATTTGTGTGGGGTAGTACCACAACTAAAAACCAGTAGTGGGTGGGGTAGTACTAACTTAAATTTTGGAAGTTGGTGGTAAAAACAAAAATACAAAACCAAAGACACCGACTTCCGAAATTAAAGTTATTTTTCACTTTGTAGTGTTTTTTTGAAAGTCGGTTATTTTTTTTTTTGTAAAATGATTTTTATGTATCTGACACAAACAGTCTTTGTTTCAGGATTTTCAGACCAGTTTCTGAGTCCATCAAAGAGAGAAAAACATAGTGGGAGCTTGCCAGTAAGTTCTACACACTATTATACAGTACACAAATAAATCAGTTAAAGTTCTGCCAGCCATTTAATCACAACGAGGACGAACGTTTATTACGAAGCTAACAGAATTACGACAAAGCTGGTAATAAATAAGTCTGAGATCTGTCTCATTAGATCTAGGACGAGCCGTTTAATTAAGTATTGTGATTAGAGTCGACTTTGAACTGTCGTATACTAGGTATACGGCTCGAAGGACCATTGATTAGACTTTTTAAAAACAAATGAGGAGCGTAAATTTAGAAACAAATGAGGAGCGTAAATTTAAAAACAAATGAGGAGCGTAAATTAAATTCATGCCTCGTTCGTGTAGTGGTCGCAAATGTTACTGCTGAGCATGAGGTCCTGGGTTTGATTCCCGGGTCGGGCAAAGTGTTATTGGGTTTCCATCTGTAATTTCTCACTAGCAGCTTGGAGTCTGGATTTGTTCCCGTTGATGGCAACAGGTTCACCTTCTGCTACATGGGTCTTAAAAACAACTGGTGAAATTTGATTAATTAAGTGTTAACCCTTGGGGGAAGCAAGGCGTGATGCTAAGTTATAGTTATTATGTACATTTATTTATTGAAAACAAATGAGGAGCGTAAATTAAAGTCATGAAATCTTAAATTACCGTGTTTGATAAGTTAAATGAAAATGAGAATTATGGACCTTTTTACCAAATTGCTTTTATTTAAGAGTTTCCTCTTGAGTTTTTATTTGATGGTTTTTATGAAGTTGTTACTGAAATGAAAAACAAGGAAATTTCATTTTGTTTTTAGATTTCGCAGTTGTAGGAATCGTGGACTATAGGGATAATTCTTCGGTGCTGGAGATAGTGGGCAGAGGTTGATGGCACAATTTAAATTAGTTTTCTCCACTCTTAGATGTTTATTGAAGACACAAGAAAAGCACGTATGCATCACAGACAACCTAATTCGAGAGAGAGCCGGTATATTGAGCGAACAGAATTCTAATTAAAAAATAATAAGGCAAAATGTTACCTAACTTAAAAATTAAATATCTACCTTTAATTACATGTTATATTTTGTTGGTGTTGCCAACAGCAGTCACTCTTGTCTATTCTGTAAAAATCTCTTCGTGAAAACTTAGGTGAAGTGAGCTGTCATTCACGAGAGGCTAGGTAAGCAACTTAAGTATTGGAGTCTTATTTAATAAATAAATAAATATGTCGGCGCTTCCGCTTTTCTAGTGCGTCAATTGACATCCGTACAACTGTCAACGTCAAAAACGAACACCGGGCACTGGGGAGGTGGCCATCTTGTAGAAACAGGCAGTGAACTTCGAATACTACTTAAGGTTGATGCGCCAGGGTAGCCCGCGAAATTCAAAATTTCTTACGTTTTTTGCAATTTGTAGGTCAATGTCAGCTTGTATGTTGATTAAAATATGATTCGCGGCCGTAGCTAATATGGCTTTACAGAATTATAATCATTGGAATCAGCAATACAACTCCATAAGTTAGCATTTATCTCAAACCTCATGATTTCATGAAATCGCTAGATTTGCTAGATTAGTTTGAAAACACAATTGGACCCGGTAGGTGGCGCTGCAGTCGGATTCTAGGATCGTTCAGACAGGACAACGTCTGTCGGGGCCGCTAGTTAAGTAGCTATAAAAACGGCAAAAAAATCACGTTTGCCACTATTAAATATTTGTTTTATTTTAATTTAATAATTTACTTTTAAAGTGAATATTATGTGAATATTTCAAGCTGTTGCAGTTATAAATATCGAACAAAAACGAGCAAAAAAATGTCGTTTGTTGTATGGGAGCCCCCTTAAATATTTTTTTATTCTGTTTTTTAGTAGGTATTTCTTGTTATAGCGGCAATAGAAATACATCATCTGTGAAAATTTCAACTGTCTAACTATCACGGTTCATGAGATACAGCCTGGTGACAGACGGTCGGACAGCGGAGTCTTAGTAATAGGGTCCCGTTTTAACCTTTGGGTACGGAACCCTAAACACAAAGTCGGAAGGTGTCGTGGGACAACCGTTTGGAACGAATTTCCTTTCGATGTAAGTATCTATATTATGTATGTTTTAATACAAAGCCATCTTACATAGTCTACTTTTTGTTGAAATTCGAGTTATAAAAATATGTTCTAGTTACAAATTCTAAAAAATTCGACATACCGTGTACTTGGCAATATTTTTCATCTTACTGAGGATTACAACAAAAAAAAAAACATTTATAATTTTTGTAAGTAATTATTTTAACACGGGAGCTCTCGATGCGCTGCGGACGACCGGGGAACAAACCGGGGTACGCGAGAAGTGGTATTGGCAGCCCGCGTAGAATTTTATGCTTATTTTGAGTTTTTTTTTTGTATCGAGCAAAATTGTGTCTATCGTGTTTTGACCCTCAAATTTTAATAATCATGAAAAAATAAGGCTTTGTAGTTTTTGAGGAAAAAAATTGATTTTGCGTACACTTTTAAAGTATGAACGCGCATGACAATTTCTACCTGCGAGTCCATGTGAAACCCACCAACTCACACTGTGCCCGCGTGGTGGATTACAGCCCACTCCCTCTCGAAGATATGAGGCCTGTGTCCCAGAAGTGGGAACATTGTTAGGCTAGTAACTAGCCTAACTGTTATGCTTTGACCGAACTCTGGTATTCGACACAAAGGACCATTAACTTGCTAAACAAAAGATTTATTGCAATCATAAAAAATATAATTTTGTGTAAAGTTAGTGGGTCTTCTTTTAATTAAGAGCAGACGTTTTTAGGGTTCCGTACCTCAAAAGGAAAAAACGGAACCCTTATAGGATCACTCGTGTGTCTGTCTGTCTGTCCGTCTGTCACAGCCAATTTGCTCCGAATCTTATGGACCGATTAAGTTCAAATTAGTTTGGTAGACATATGGATTTCTGTGACCCAAACACGTACAGCTAAAGTAAATATATGAATTTTGAATATGAGAGTCACTTTTAGGGGGAAAATAAGAAAATTAAAAAAAAAAGTTTTGTAAACTGTACCGAGTGACATATCAAATGAAAGGGCTTACTATGAGGGTCTCAAATGTATTTTTTTTATAATTTTAAAATATATTGTTTTAAAGTTATTTAAGAAAATTGACGAAAATTGACAATTCCCCCCCCCTTATCTCCGAAACTACTGAGCCTAAAATTTTGAAAAAAATATAGAAAATAGTTCTATACCTGTAGATTACAGGAAAACCTATAAGAAGTCTGTGGTCTTAAAATAACATGGTAAATCTATATATATAAAAAAATCAAAGTCCTGACTGAGTCACTGACTAATATATCAACGCACAGCCCAAACCAATGGACTTAGAGACTTGAAATTTTGCACATAGATACCTTATATAGTGTAAACATCCATTAGGGAAGGATTTTTGGAAATTCCATCCCTAAGGGGGTAAAATAGGGGATGAAAGTTTGTATGAAAAATCCTATCCCTTGAGTTAATAGACTTGAAACTTAGCACGAATATTCATTTAAGTAAATTATAAAGTTTATCATTTTTAGTTTTCCTAAACTACCCCCTAAGGAGGGATTGGGGGTGTCAAAGTTTGTATGGAGGAACTTTAACACGCGGTCCGATTAACTCAAAACTCAGTTTTTATACTTGAGACCAAAAATTAAGACTAACGTGTATCAGGGTTTTCCAAAAATCTACCCCTATGGGGTGAAAAGTTAATTTTATAGCGGAGGATTTTATTGGGGGCTTGATTAACTCTAAACTTGGTGTAAATAATGTTTGAGTCAAGTTATGGAAACATACCAGACGATTTTTGAATTTTTATTTTAGAAAAATAATTAGGGTTCCGCGCAAGAAAATTAAAATCCATGAAATCAGACAACCACGTACAGTCCAGTACAAACTTACTAAGCCTCCGCTGTCTATTACGGCTATAACAACAAATAATAAAAATAAAGTAAAATATAAGGGGTCGGTCCCCATACAGTAAACTTTTCATTTTGAAAAAAAAAATAAAAATTTTAATCTAGCTTGTGGGGTGTCATCGTCTAGAACTCATTGAGTAGAGTACAAACATATTTCTTTTTATCTTTTAAAATTAAGAAATAGGGGGCCGCAAAAGTTGTAAATTTTAGACCATTTTTGTACGAGCTCTAGCGCAACAATTCAACAAATTAGGAATTTGAAACTTCTTTATACCATGTAGGTACCATGAATACAGCAGTGCGATTCTGTAACCATCTCACCGTGAAAACTTAGGTGAAGTGAGCGTGGAGTGAGCTGTCAATAGTGTTAATTCCTAGCAAAAACAAACTCACGTCACGTAAGTTTTCACGGTGAGATTTTTACAGAATCGACCGGCTGTATTTAATCAACAATACTGAAAACGGCGATTCATAAGGTATTTTGTTTAAACATGGGTGATTTTCTGCAACTGCAAAAAATAACCTTGTAATTCACAGTATCTAACTAACTTCAACTGGCTTCAACTTTCTGACTTACCTACTGACCGACTCTTTGACAATTCAAAAGTGCCCGTAATTGGTTTAATTGAAATAAATGCTTTGAGTTTGAGTTTGAGTTTGAGTTTATCATTATACAACAAGTATAAAGTTATCTTTGCGATTGTTAAACATATAATATGGTACGGAACCCTTCGTGCGCGAGTCCGACTCGCACTTGACCGGTTTTTTTATACTAACTGTAATTTCAGAGTAGCGCTACAGAATAATAATATTACAGTAGTTTATCTTCATAGAAAACGGCTGAAACGACGCGCTTCGAAATCTCAGTACAATGTACCAGTAAGCAACAGTTCGCCCGCACGGACGCGTTTTTTTAGTGAGCGGCCGTAGGTAATTAATTCAAGGCCCAAATAAACTACTGCAGCTGGTATATTCCCGATGTCCACCACTGGTTTGCCCACCACTGGGGGACAGCGAAACAACTTTTAAAAATTATTCCCGCTGTCCACCACTTCATGGTTAAAATATGTCGAATCTGTTCCAAAACCGAATCGGGGCACATCGACTTTACGTAGTTATTTGGCTGCTACCCCTAGAGTGTATATAAAAAGTGGAGGCGCGGAGGGAAAGCAACCCCCGCCTGCTATAACAAAGCAGCCGAAACTGCGGAGATGAGCATGGGTGCATCCTTTGTTACGTAAGGGCGAAGGGGTTGCACTTCCCGCAGCGCCGGAGACGATGCAGAAGCAACTTTAAAGTGTTTGAGGTTAGGTCTGTCCCCCGGTGGTGGACAAGAAGAATAATTTTTATAAGTTGTTTCGCTGTCCCCCAGTGGTGGGCAAACAAGTGGTGGACATCGGAAATAAACGCTGTATCTTTATTATTCTCTGGTAGCGCTGTCTGAGCTCATCCCAAGAGATGTTTCACGAAACTAGACATTACTTGTTTGTGCCAATTATCTTGTAACTAGTTATAGCTACGTCTGACTTTTTGTCTAGTTTGTTTTCTTGGAAAACATTTATTAGATACTTTTTCACAAAGTTTTATCTTAATGTTGAGAAGGTTCTATTAGTTAGGCTCATGAGAAAGAAAGAATGGATGAATGATTTAGCGTAGTTATATTATGTGAAAAAGTGTAATTTATACATTACTAGCTTTTGCCCGCGGCTTCGCTCGCGTTAATAGTAGAATTTGACAATATAAGACCTGGCTTCTTGCAAATTTCATGATTCTAGGTCAGTGGGAAGTACCTTACATCCCAAAAAAGAAATTGATAGATCCCAAAAAAGAAATTGATACATCCCAAAAAAGAAATTGGATCCCAAAAAAATTTTTTTGATGTCATAAAATTACAAATTCACAATTTTCGGATTTTTTCCTTTACTTGTGCTGGAAGACCTTGCTTCAGGCCAAATTTCATTATTCTAGGTCAACGGGAAGTACCCTATAGGTTTTGATTTACTTGCGAGTATCAAAATATGTCGCATAAATGGCCGTATTTTTTTCTTATTGCGTTGATTTAGAAGCTTGAGTTTTTTAGGACTTCAAGAGAACACAGACCTACGTATTTGATATTAAATTTAACTTGGTACCTTTACGCGTTCCTGAGAAAAAGGGTCTTGACAGAATGACAGACATACAGACAGACAGACGGACAACGAAGCGATCCTATAAGGGTTCCGTTTTTTCCTTTTGAGGTACGAAACCCTCCTTCTAAAGGTCCCCAGACTTCCGAGATATGACAAAGGTACGTAGGTATAACTTTTAAAATTAATAGCCTTTCAGAAACCAAAACCAGACTTCCTTAGGGATTCATACCGCTAAGCTATCTCCGAGTCGCAGCTAGTAATAAATATATAAAGTCTTGAAGACAATGTTTAATTAAGTAAAGAATTATCTACAAAGGCACAGTAATCCTTTGAGACATGGGCTTGACAAGTCTTTTGTCTTTGTAAGATATTATCTATCGTAGTTTTGGCTTTGTTTTAGAAAACTTAAATGCCTGTTTTAAATTTTTAATGAATAGGTACACGAACATTTTAGGGTCGCCAAAGAGATTTTCAGACTCATAAAAATCTCACTCATACGAATATAAAACGTGTTGTTTTTCATCCTCGTCTTTAAGGGTGTGGTATAGACCATCAAACCGAACAACTTTTTCCATGGCACCAACATCGTAATCGCGAAAAAATAATCAGCCTTCCCATACATTTGCGTCGAGTAGGTATTGAAATTTTCTATGGGACAGTTGAAAATTTTTTCGCGATTCTTACGATGTTGGTCCCATGGAGAAAGTTGTTCGGTTTAATGTTCTGTATCACACCCTGAAATTTGACGAGGATGCTAAACGAGACGTTATATTTATGTTATGGCCTGAAATGGTTACTAAAGCCGAAATCCATAAACGTTACTTAGCATGTTCTTTGGCTAAGCGTTATTAGTGCAAGTAAGAAAAAAAATCGGTCAAGAGCGAGTCGGACTCGCGCACCGAGGGTTCCGTACCATCATTTATATGTAATTTTTGTTGATGATTTCTGAAAAACTGTACTATTTAGAGACATCGTTTTATTTTTCCTGTAATCTGTACATAAACATCTATCACACAGAATAATTTCAGATTTTTCTCTATGCAAACTTTGGAGATAAGGGGGGGGGGGGGGGGGGTGGTGGCGGCGAACGGTATTTTTTTAAACATTTTTCATCAAAAGTCGAAACTATGCGGCCTAAAAAAAAGAAAAAAAAAATGTTTGAGAATGTGCAAACAGCGTTCTTTCATGTGATACTCCATTATGCCCTAGTAACCCCACTTCGATTTTTAAGACCCCCTTTCCCTGCTGTAAAAAAAAACATTATTTTTATTTCTTTCTTATTTGTAAAATAGTTGGGTAAACGTCATCTAAAACTGTTCCAAATTTCAAGTTGATGGCATTAGTAGTTCTTGAGATATCCAGTTGTGACAGACAGACAGACAGTATTTCTGTCTGTCTGAGTGACACCATAAGGGTTCCTTTTTAGTACGGAACCCTAAAAGGACCACTTCTAGGTCCGGTGGGTTCTTCTCTCCCTACGACTTTTCAAATTCCTGTTTCATTAGCTCTCTCACTTACTCGTACACTATACGAGCATAGAAGCATAATCAGCGTATAATGTTCCCACTGCTGGGACACAGGGCTCCTCTCTGTGAGGAGTGGGCTGTAATCCACCACGAGGGCCCAGTGCGGGTTGGTAGATGTCATATGTCTTCGAATTTTTGGTTCTAGGACATGCCGGTTTCCTCACGATGTTTTGCTTCACCGTTTTGAGAGAATTCACTATATTTACGAGAATATTGAAAAATAACTTCTTTTTCACTTTCATGAATTATTGACACTAACGATTCATCTTCCCGTTCCATTATCAGATCATCCGATAATATCATATTGACATCAGAACTACACGTGTGTGCAAAATTTTTACACAATCTGATTTACAAGAATTGGTTGAATCAGAAGGGTGTGAAGATAAATAAAAATGTCTGAAAATTCCGATACGTAAGTAGGAAAAGGATAATTATACCTACTCAGAGAATGAAAAAAGTAGTTTTTCTGTGTTTGGTCACAGTTTTTGTCAAAAAAGAAATATAGCTACCTACAATAATCATCATCATCAATAATTTAATTCGGAAATTATCCATATTGTATTAGTTGTATTTGTTGTGTTGTGTTGTTGTTTTGTTGTTGTTGTTGTTGTTTAACTTACAAACTATCAATCAATCAATCTGCCTAGATAGGCAGATTGATTGATTGATAGTTTTCCCAACTATGTTGTGGTCGGCTTCCAGTCTAACCGGATGCAGCTGAATACCAGTATTTTACATGGAGCGACTGCCTATCTGACCTCCACAACCCAGTAACTGGGTAATACGATACCCCTTGGTGAGATTGGTTGTCAGACTTTCGGGCTTCTGACGACCCGTAACGACTGTCAAAGATTCATGAATGACAGCCGGGACCAACGGCTTAACGTGCTTTCCGAGGCTCTGAGGAGTCTCGGTATGTAAATATGGTCACCCATCCACGGACCAAACTATGTTAGTGTTAAACTATATTATCAAAATCAAAGTTAAAATTGAATTTGAAATCGTAATCAAAATAAAAAAACCGGCCAAGTGCGTGTCGGACCACGCACAATGAAGGGTTCCGTAGTTGAAAAGAATTTATCCCAAAAACAAACTTAACATTGGATCCCAAATTTTTTTTTTATGTCATAAAATTATAAATTCACAATTTTCGGACTTTTTCCTTTACTTGTGCTCGGAGAACTTGCTTCTTGCCAAATTTCATTATTCTAGGTCAACGGGAAGGACCCTACAGGTTTTTATTTACTTGCGACAGTTGCGAGTATCAAAATGTGTCGGAAAATAGCCGTATTTTTTTATTGCGTTGACTTAGACGCTTGATTTTTTTAGAACTCTAAGGGACAATAGACTTACGTATTTAACATTAATTTCAACTTGATATTTACTACACGCGTCCTTGAGAAAAAGGGTCTTGACAGACTTACAGACTTGAACATTTTTTTATGTGATAGAATTACAAATTAACAATTTTCGGACTTTTTCATTTATTTGTGTTGTATGACCTTGCTTTTTACCAAATTTCATGATTCTAGAACAACGGGAAGTACCCTATAGGTTTTGATTTACTTGCTAGTATCAAAATATGTCACATAAATGGCCTTATGTTTTTATCGCATTGACTTAGAAGCTTGAGTTTTTTAGGACTTCAAGAGACCACAGAGCTACGTATTTGATATTAATTTCATTTTGATACCTCTACGCGTTCCTGAGAAAAACGGTCTTGACAGACTGACAGACAGACAGACAGACAGACGGACAAACAAGTGATCCTATAAGGGTTCCGTTTTTTCCTTTTGAGGTACGGAACCCTAAAAATCAATCAAAATTAAATCAAAATCAAATTAATTAAATCAAAGTTGAATTAAAATTAAATTAAAATCAAAACTAAATTAAAAATAAACTCAAACATGACCATAACTTATCCTCTATATAAAATATTATTATTGTTACTTACCTACCAAAAAACATTTGACGTGCAAAATTGTAATTAATATCTAACCAACAGAATTTGTATCCTTCATAGTAATATGATTTTCATTTATTACCTAAATATATTTTCTTTATTTCTCTCATGAATAGTGTAGGATTGTAGATGTTGCATGAGAATAAATAATTCCTTTCCTTCCTCGACTAAACACGAAACACTTAGGTACTATACAGTTGGCCTGTATGGTGTACCTACTATATAATTCAAGTAAGTCCGTACTCTTTGCAATAAACGCCACCCATTCGCACGCTACTGACGAACTAGAGCAACTTTGCAATTTGTACCGATTTGGAAAATACTGGGCGGAAAGACCACAATTGGATTTTAAATTGACAACACTTTGGTAGAAATTGTATAAAGCTCTAAGCTCTATAATTCAATTTCATCCTGTTGAATTATAATCATAAGAGTCCTCAATACAACTACTTATCAAAGTTAGAATTGGCCTTAAGAGGATATATCGAAGCGTGGTTTAGCTTGGTGTGTAAGAGAAATGGCGTTATGGCAGTATGATACGCGAGATAAGAAGTTTCCCACGCGCACCGAACTAAACGCGCTTCGTTTAAATGTCGATTTATGACAAAATGCTATACTTAAATCAATTTTTAGCTTATTAAGTTCTTAACATATTTAAATAAAATTTAACTGCACAATAAGGAACTGTTTACGTATAATGGTATAAAACAGAAAATAGACGGTACTAAGTAATCATGTTTCGTTTTAGTATATCAGTAGACAATATAGTAAAATAACACATAATTATGGAAAATCCAAATGATTTAATCATATCGATGCCTAACAGCCAAAGTCAATTTTGCAAAAAACGTCGCTTATCCCTTATAAGCGACATTTTTTGCAAAATTGACTTATATAAGTATATGGTTAGAATCGGCTTTTTTTTCTGTGTCTATTCATCTAAGTTTCGTGATTTCGCAAAAAATGTCGCTTATCCCTTTTTGGCTATTAGGTATCGATATACATTTGGTTAAAGGATAGGTTGTATGCCCTTAAATGTCATAATTTCATGAAATAGTCATTCAATAGGATAATTTGAACTTAAAGAGATATATTGATGATCCTCTAAATTACTCCTCTGTGTGTTTGTGTGCTTGAAGTGCCTATTAAATAAACAAATAAATTAATAAAAATGTGCACAGAAAATTTTAAAGTCGTACCTATATTGGCAGTCACGTAGACTCAAACATTGTTTAAATTCAATATTTTCGTAAAGGCCTGTAGATACGGGAACTTAATTACCGTGAGGTGTCAGATAGGACTAAAATTACTTTACGTTTATCGCCGAAATGAACGTTTAAGCACTGAATATTTAAAATTGAAGCATGTAAAACCTTAGTACACTTTATTGCATTTTTATTAACTACTAGCTGTGCCCCGCGACTACGTTCGCGTGGAAGTTGTAAAATACACAATATACTAAAATAACAGCCACATTTTAATAAAACTCCCTCGTCCCCCGACCCGCCGCGTTGCAACGCCCGCCCGCGCTATTACTTCGTTTTCACTTAGCGTTCTTTCAGCCTTTTTTATTTCTGCTCGGGTCCTAAGGGTCGTAGCGTGAAGTTAAATAGCCTATAACCATCCTCGAAAATTGGGCTATCAAATTCAAAAATAATTTTTGAAATTTGACTTTTGTTCACATTTTCATTGGTTTATTTTTTTTGCGCGGAACCCTATTTCTTTTTCCAAATTAAAAGTAGCCTAAGTTACTCCTTATAACATTAGCTACCTGCCCGTGAAAGTTCTGTCAAGATCGGTCCAGCCGTTTCAGAGATTAGTCGGAACAAACAGAGAGACAATTAAAAACTGTTTATATGCTATTAGTTCCGTGTATAGGTACCTACTCATACTTTCTTAAGCATTTAGAAAGTATGAGTAAGTAAGTGTTAATCCAGGGTATAAGCTATTTACATAACTAATTTCATCCAAATCTGTGCAGCCGTTTGAGCGTGAAGAAGTGACAAACATCAAACACACAAACTCACAAACTTTCGCCTTTATAATATTAGTTAGGATTGTCGACAGCATAATCTAGGTTCAAAACTGACATGACAATGAATGTTACAGGCATAGACTTATAAAAAAGGAGGACTCCGGGCCTCGCATATCGAAAGTGAAGCACAGTAAGTATGCTGGGACCATTTGTACAAACACGCCTCACGCACACATTTACATCATAGTATGCCGACCGGCCGCCATTACGTGACACGAGCGACCGCGTCTTTGCAGGTACTCAAATCACGCACACATAGATCGGTACGGTGCTTCACTTTCAATATTCGTGGCGCGGAGTCCATCTTTTTTGACAAGTCTATGGTTTGTACAAACTTTTTTACACGTCAATCATATTTTTAAAACTAGACGAGGTTGGCGTTTCCTATCGACTACTCTGAGAAGAAAGGCCGAAACAAACTCAGAGGTACAAACACGCCTCACGCACACATTTACATCATAGTATGCCGACCGGCCGCCATTACGTGACACGAGCGATTGCGTCTTTGCAGGTACTCAAATCACGCACACATAGATCGGTACGGTGCTTCACTTTCGATATGCGTGGCGCGGAGTCCATCTTTTTTGATAAGTCTATATGGTTTGTACAAACTTTTTTACACGTCAATCATATTTTTAAAACTAGACGAGGTTGGCGTTTCCTATCTGACTACTCTGAGAAGAAAGGCCGAAACAAACTCAGAGGTACAAACACGCCTCACGCACACATTTACATCATAGTATGCCGACCGGCCGCCATTACGTGACACGAGCGACCGCGTCTTTGCAGGTACTCAAATCACGCACACATAGATCGGTACGGTGCTTCACTTTCAATATTCGTGGCGCGGAGTCCATCTTTTTTGACAAGTCTATGGTTTGTACAAACTTTTTTACACGTCAATCATATTTTTAAAACTAGACGAGGTTGGCGTTTCCTATCGACTACTCTGAGAAGAAAGGCCGAAACAAACTCAGAGGTACAAACACGCCTCACGCACACATTTACATCATAGTATGCCGACCGGCCGCCATTACGTGACACGAGCGACGGCGTCTTTGCAGGTACTCAAATTACGCACACATAGATCGGTACGGTGCTTCACTTTCAATATTCGTGGCGCGGAGTCCATCTTTTTTGACAAGTCTATGGTTTGTACAAACTTTTTTACACGTCAATCATATTTTTAAAACTAGACGAGGTTGGCGTTTCCTATCGACTACTCTGAGAAGAAAGGCCGAAACAAACTTAGAGGTACAAACACGCCTCACGCACACATTTACATCATAGTATGCCGACCGGCCGCCATTACGTGACACGAGCGACCGCGTCTTTGCAGGTACTCAAATCACGCACACATAGATCGGTACGGTGCTTCACTTTCGATATGCGTGGCGCGGAGTCCTCCTTTTTTGATAAGTCTATGGTTACAACAGATAAGAACTTCGTTAATTGCTTAGACACCGCAAGGTTTACGGCTAAAGGAAACATCGTGAACAATCCTGGAATTTAATGGTCTGAGATCGTGAACACGGCAACACGCAACGACGCGGACTGATTGATGTTCATTCCTGTCCTGAATGAGTAAGCTCTTTGCCTTGCAGAAGAACAATTACAAACTGTTTTTAGACATTCATGATCTGTGAAATGTCTGGTTTTGACGTTTGAATTTCCACTCTGCAATTTACCAGAGATTTTGACGTTTGAATTTCCACTCTGCAATCGGCTTTTTGTTTTGTTTTCGTTTACTTGTTGTTGTATTACATGTTATTACGTAATGTGTATTGTCAATGGTAACCATTCTATTTATTTGTGACCTACCTTAACATTATGCAGTAGAGAATACTGTAAAAGTTTGAACTTTAAAATTCTTGTTTTCTTTTTTTATTTGTGGAATACTAGGCTTTTGAATACTTTGTTTCAGTGTGTGTAGGTACTTGTTTAAGTGTTTCAAACCGTGTCTCCTGCGCGTGTTTTTTGAAACATTACCACATATATTAATACAGATGGGACACTCCGCAGTTTAGGTATGAAGCTAGTACGCGGCGGGACCCTCTCACGGGGCCAATTCAGTAGGTTAGAAGGTCTATGAGTCACGCGATAGAAAGAGAGGCAACTTGTAGTTGAATATAACTGTTGGTAATAAGCGTAGTGAATAAAATGTTATTGCGGAGTGTCCCATCTGTATTAATCTGTGACATTACCTCTATCCGACTAAATTTCTATTGTGGGATGCCTCGGATATAACTCATTAGAGGTAAGGCGAGCACGAGATCAGCTCACTATAGCCTGCAAGACATTCCGTGGCACTATTGATGCACCTGATCTGCATGCTGTCCTGGCTCGCTTCTTCGTCCCAGACAATTACTGCCGCGGCAGAAAACACAGCCTGTTTGCTGTGCCCCCATGTCGCACTGTTGCGCGTGCTCAGTCCCCAGTACCTCGCACTCTGGCCGCACTTAATGATCTCTTGGATTGTAATCCAACAAACGATCTGTTTGCGGATGAATGGACGAAGATATTATTGGCATGTCAGAAGTACTGTGAGAGGGATTCATGAAAGTACCTATTGCAAATTTTTTGATTGTTTTTTATTTTTACAAATTTTGTTTTCTGTGTATGTGTCTTTAATTATTGTAATTGGTTTTTAACCGTGCTAATTAAAGTTAAATAAATAAATAAATAAATAAATTACACAAAAATATCGAAACAAAGAGGCGTGGCTATACACATTTGTTACATACACAAATGTGTATAGCCACGCCGCTTTGTTTCGATGTTTTTGTTTTCTGAGCTGCATGGAAAACATTCCCTGCGCAGGGGAAGAGGGGAAGGATTTGTTTCATGTTCAACTGCCGCGCGCATTACGCACATAATTATGTTGCCAAACGATAGAACGTCTTCCTCACCGGAACTCACAACAACATATAAACAAAATGTGTACCTAAAAATATTTGAATACGCAGGAGTCAGCTTGTGTATGAAAACAATTGTTTATGTGTAATGTTTCGCAAAAAGACGCGCAGGAGACACGGCTTTTTAAGTGCAGAATAAACAATTTTTCTTTATTTTCTTTCAAAACAGCAGCCATCTAGACCCAAAAAAAATGACGAGTACAAAAAGGTTTTATTTATAGAACCTATTACTGAAAATCGAACACAAAATAAGCCCATCATTATCGACAATCGCCCATTCACAACTATTCCACAATTCACATCTATTTGCCACATAGTTCTGCCCATATAAGTCGCAATAACCGTCAGCGTCTGGCACGCGGCGCCGCCGGGGCCGACAACTATGCAATTTGTACAATTTCCAGTGCCGACTACGACGCCTCTTGTGAATATCGCTCCATTTCCTTCCACCGGCAAATAAAACTGCCTGAATTTGTGTGATAGTTTCTCTATTAAAGTGCTTACGTATTTGTAGCACAAGTTGTAGAATCGCTTTTGTTTCTTTGCAGTAAGGTGAGTGGTGTGCAATGTAACGTTCTTATGAATGGTACAATACAGGTAAAAGCTCAGTTTCCAAAGCATTTCCATGTAATGTAACGTTCCTGCGAATGCTCGGCGTAACATTTCGTTGTACGCACGGCAACAGATCACGCTATACATTTCCAGTATAAGCTGATCTCGCATTGTTTAAGTCTGGACTTTAAAAGAGACTGTGACCTCTGAGTTTGTTTCGGCCTTTCTTCTGAGAGTAGTCAGATAGGAAACGCCGACCTCGTCTAGTTTTAAAAATATGATTGACGTGTAAAAAAGTTTGTACAAACCATAGACTTATAAAAAAAGATGGACTCCGCGCCACGAATATCGAAAGTGAACCACCGTACCGATCTATGTGTGCATGATTTGAGTACCTGCAAAGACGGCGTCGCTCGTTTCACGTAATGGCGGCCGGTCGGCAGACTATGATGTAATAGTGTGCGCGAGGCGTGTTTGTACAAACTGTCCGTCATACTTACTGTGCTTCATTTTCGATATGCGTGGCGCGGAGTCCATCTTTTTTTATAAGTCTATGGTACAAACCTACTTACAGAAAATAAATAATTTATCATTTATAGGATTTCCTTACTAATGATAGGCCAGTGTTAACTGGAAATGTATAGCTTGAGTTGTAGTCGTGTGTACCTTGCGTTCATTCTTCCTTCAAATGTTGGACCTACAAGATGCGTCGTGCTGCGTTTATCTTGATTAACTAAAAGACCGACGCGTGCGTCGTTCATCCCTCTCCCCCCGCGTCACCCCGCACCCGCGCATCGCCCGCGCTCGTGCAAAGGCTCGGCGAAATATTACACCAATACGCGCGTTGCTTTGTACAATTATTGTTGTTTTGGTTCGTGAAGGGTATACCATAGAGCGGCTCGTTGTTCTGTTACAAGTAAATGCTCTAGCTAGGCTATACTCACCTGTACTATTATTTATTCTGTGCCTGTAGGCTCAGATTAATACAGATGGGACACTCCGCAGTTTAGATATGAAGCTACAAGTACGCGGCGGGCCCCGTCCGCGGGGCTAATTCAGTAGGTCAGAAGGTACAAGAGTTACGCGATAGAAAGAGAGGCAACTTGTAGTTGAATATAGCTGTAGGTAATAAGCGTTGTGCGACCTGAATTGCACTTTATTCTGTTGTAGCAGGAGTCGCTTTTTATTTAAATGATTTTGCGGAGTGTCCCATCTGTATTAATCTGTGCTGTAGGTAACAATATGTCACTGTTTCACTGTTTTGAACGTATTTAAGGCTTGTCCTACGTAAAAAGTGCGGTCACTGTCAGACTGCATAGAAAAGAAAGAGAAGCGCGATGACACAACGATTGCAAAATATGAAGCAATTATCTATTTACAAAAAATCTATTGAGTCGACTAAAAAAGTAATGACATGAAATTATTGCTTATTATTTTGTAGAGAACTGTATAAATGTATGAACATTCACGACTTAGCTGCGGCAATAAAAGCACGGAGTAATATTATGGTAAAAACTTATTTAGTTTTTTTTTTCTTTAGTTCTATAAACTAAAATAGATTTCAGGATAAATGAGATGACTTCTATGATGATGATTATTAGATTAGTAGATTACTGTGTTTTTTTTCCTTTCAAAAAGATGCTATACCTAGTTACTGTAAAAGATGGACACAAAGTTACTTAGTTTCGCCGTATTTTCGGAGGACAAGTCTTAAGAAAAAACACCGGTCAAGAGCAAGTCGGAATCGCCCACCGAGGGTTCCGTACCAACATTTATATGTAATTATATTATTGATGATTTCTGAAAAACTGTGCTAACTTAAGAGACATCATTCTATTTTTCCTGTAATCTATACATAAACTATCACGTAGAATAAATTCAGATTTTTCTTTATGCAAACCTCGGAGATAGGGAGGGAACGATATTTTTTTTAACATTTTTCATTAAAAGTCGAAAAATATTGGACCTAAAAAAAATGTTTGAGAATGTGCAAATAGCGCTCTTTCATATGACACCCCACACGCCCTAGTAACCCCACTTCGAATTTTTAAGACACCCTTTCAGTCCCTGTTGCAAAAAAATCATGTGAATTTTTGTTTCCTTCTTATTTATAAAATAGTTGGGCAAACGTCATCTAAAACTGTTCCAAATTTCAAGTTGATAGCATTAGTAGTTCTTGAGATATTCAGCTGTGACAGACAGACAGACAGATTGAGTCACACTATAAGGGTTCCTTTTTTACCATTTTGGTACGGAACGCTAAAAGCATACCAGAATGGTTAATCTGTTATGGTTTGCTACTACGTTATTTCGTCATCAAGAGAAAAGCTTAGGTGTACGAAGCCCCTTAGGGTTGGAAAACGGCCAGAAAACAATGCTCTTTGCGTGTTTCTGACGTCCTTTATTGTCGTTTATATCAAAGGATAAAGTTTTACAAAAATCAAGAATCGGGGTCTTATCATGTCAGAAATAGGTATTTTGGTTGTCCCAAATATCTTTTGTTATATTTGAGTGTCGTATAAGTAGGTATTATTTATTCGAGTTAACTTATCTTTTTTCTAAGCACGAGTTTCTGTAGCAAATAGTAAAATTATGTTTATTTATCTCCACAAATTACATTCTTACATATTAATACACTCCTAAGAAGGAAAGAATAAGTTAAGTTAGTAGGTATTAAGTTTACTCTTAAGAATCGATTTTCATTTATGGCCCCCGCTATGAAAATTTTATGAGGAGTGAAATTAATACAAACGTTAACTCAAAAGCGTTACGTTTTTCAGCGCAAATTACCTTGCGCACCTTTTACTTTGAAATCATGTATGTGTTTTGTTTATTTTCGGTCAGTCTTCATTGTAGCTGTCAATCTAGCCATTATATTCAAAGACAAGGAGCATGTAATGTAGGAGTAAACTCCAGTCGTGCGTCGGAGCTGACAAACACACAATTTCTTTTATTTTCTTTCTGCAAATGTATATAAGGTGAACTTTTTTTAATTACAAATATTTAAACAGTACATCTAACTATACGCTAGAAATACGGCGCTAGCATTTTTTTTCAAATATTCAGGCTAGTTTTTTTTTTAAATTTTTCTAACAAAAAATAACAATATTTTTAAAAGCATCCTGTATACTGACTCAGTGAACTCAGTCATTGTCCTGCGCGAGGCAAAAAAATCTACCGTATTACGTCATCGCTCGGACTCTCCGCTCCCCGCTTGCTGCACGTGTTGCAAACCGTTATTTATGACTTTCTTTCTTAGTAGGTACCTACCTATTCGTCTAGGATCTTGTTTCCACCTTGAGCAACGCTATTAATATTCCGCTGCAATAAACGAAAGTAACATTTGCGCTTATCTTTGGTAGAGATATTTCCAATAAATCGAAGCGGATCAGTGTGGAGCTATTGTTTTTTTATGATAGATATTAACAATTTTACTAACATTCATTTAAAATTTTTCTACTGACTGGTGTAAGACTGCCTTTGTAATGCAGTAATCAAATAATAACGTAAACGTTACGTTCAGTACGTTCAGTGGAAATTAATCCTAAGTAATAATACAAATAAATAAAACAAAATAACAAATAAAACTCACCAATTATTATTATTTTTTTAACTTGGCGTGTTTAAAAGTCAAAATTCACTATCAGATTTACACTTATTTACACAATTTACTAGTTATTTACACATATCACATCAATTGTTGGACGTGACGCCCTTGTAGACGCACACACTGTCTAGCGCGATCGAGACAATGCCTCCGCACTTCAGTAAGCACTTGCTGTTCACTGGACATCACGTCAAATGCACTCACAATTCGCGCACGTAATTCATCTAATGTACGGATCGTTCCCATACACTAGGTCTTTGGCCCGACCCCACACGTGGAAGTCCAGGTGAGCGTGACGGCCAGCGGATAACGCTACCGCGCCGAATCCATCGCTCTTGGAACGCCTCATCCAAGTAGGTGCGTACCCGCACACTGAAGTGCACCGGCGCGCCGTCGTGCTGGTAGTAAGTACATGTACCTGCGGTACAACACAGGTATATCCAGCAGTAGCTCTGGTAGGTCTCGCTGGAGGAACTGCAGATACGTGTCCGCAGTCAGTCGATCCAGAAAAACGGGTCCTAATAATTGGCCGTTCAACAGTCCTGCCCACACATTCACACTGAAAAGGTGTTGGAAGTGGTCCGGCCGAATCACTCGTGGATTGTAATCGCACCAGTAATGCGCATTATGCACATTACATAGTCCCTCGCGCGTAAATGTGCACTATCCGTCCATAGCACGTTATCAGTGAAATGATTTTAGCGAACTAGACGCTGGTCCCGCGTCGAATGATGGCTGGCCGCGCAACGGGGTGCGGCAGGGGCGAAGCGGGGTATGCTTTTAGGTAAACAACGCGACTCCTTTGTTATCTGCCATAAAGTACGTTAGCTGGAATTCCCCGTTATACACGGGGTGTTGAATTTTACTTTTTAAACAAAATGGTTTTTAGTGTTTTTCTTGGAAACTAGCGTATAGAAATTTATGATTTTTTCAAGAAATGTTTATCTTATGGTAATGAATCTATCCTCAAAATTTTTGTACTTACTAATAAATGACCTTATAGTAGTAGGTAGTAAACACATCCAACAAAAGTTAACTTCGGACGAAACCCTTAAACATCAATTCCACCAAACTGGAAATTCTGGGAATTATGTCTACCACTGACCTGGTTTGATGCAGGACATGCCGCACGCTCCATCGCAGAGACACTTCTTCTTTTTACTCTTGCAGTCCTCGTCGGATGAGCACTTGCGGAGACACTTTTGACCCTGCAGAAGAAGAGACGAATTGCTTTTTTAACCACGTATCTAATCAAACAAGGTTTTGATTTAACTGGAATTCAGGATTCCAGATTTTACAGGAATATATATTGTTAATGTGCTCGTGCCTCCTCTGTACCAGAATAGCCTTTGCCCTGCAGAGGGACAATAATAGGCTGGTATTATTATTATATAATATGTGTCGCCGCCGCCGCCGCCGCCGCCGCCGCCGCCGCCGGCCGGATCAGCCGTATTGTATTACGGCGGAACATTGATCTGCTGCATTGTGGAACGCGATGCGCTATCACAATAACGCGTACGTTTATTCAGCCGTAATACATTTTGGCTGAACGTCAATCAGCCGTAATACAAAACGTCTAGCCGAAATACATAATGGAGCTGTTTTGTATTACGGCTGATTGACGTTCAGCCAAAATGTATTACGGCTGAATAAACGTACGCGTTATTGTGATAGCGCATCGCGTTCCACAATGCAGCAGATCAATGTTCCGCCGTAATACAATACGGCTGATCAACGCTCCGCCATAATACAATTTCATGAACGAATAATTAACCTCCAATGGTTAATTATTCGTTCCCGACATAAAATTCAAATGTATGAAAACTCGTTCAAGCACATTACATTTTGATTAAATTTTGTACTCTTGTACTTGTAAAAATAATGTACTTACAAGTGATAAGAAATAGTACTGCTTCCGCCGCTATACTTTTTACACCATTTAACTGAACATTTAGTCATTTTTGGGGATGTTTTGTTGACAAGTAAGTGCTTGAGACTGACGCAAAAACAAGCGACCAAGGCTAGAATTTCCTGGTTACTGACAAGACCGGTAAAGTTACGTCCGCTTGTATGTCGGGTCCAGTGGTTAATTCGTTCATGTACAATTTGGCGCGTCGCTTTGTATTTTTTAGTTCCAAAATGCTTAGGTTAATAGAACTGTGACCAACCAGGCGCGAGGCGAGCGAGCGAAGCGAGTGGTGCTACGGCAGCGGCTGACGAGCGCTACTTCCAAGTTGGTTGCAGTTACTTGTCTTGGTTACCCTATATTTTGATCTGTTTGCAATAGGGATAAAGGTTGACCGCCGTTTTGGCGAACGTATCATTACGACATTTTGGCTGAACGTAAATCAGCTATAGCAAAAAACGGCGCCTTTATGTATTTCGGCTAGACGTTTTGTATTACGCCGTATTGTACAATTTGGCTGCGACATAAGTGTAATATTATGTTATTGGTGTCTATAAAAACAGCTACATTGTTTACTTTTGTTTCGTTTTCTATTTCATGTTTAAGTGTCGTAAAATACAGTAATAGGATGGCTGGTACTGGCAATTTGTTTGTATAGCTATTGGCGTAGCGAAAATATAGTTTGCCAGCAATATCGGCAGCGGGAATGATTGCTCAACGGTAACAGATGGTGAATAAGTAGAAACGCTGATTAATTTCTACTAAATTATAATTATAAGACCTCCTTGGTCTATGGTCGCAAGTATGGTCGCTTAGCATGTGGTCCTGAGTTCGATTTCCAGGTCGGGCAAAGTCTTATTGGGATTGCTAAGTTGCCCAAAGTTGGGATTTGTTCACGGTCAATGGCTATAGGTTCGCCCCCTATTACATCTTCTTGTATAAATAAAAAGAGAAGTCCTGACTGACTCATCAACGCCCAGCCCAAACCCTTGAACCTTGAAAGCTGAAATTTTGCACAAAGGTTCCCTTAATAATGTAGACAAGGAATAAGGAAGGATTTCCCGGTAGTACGTTCCCGTGGAATATTTTCTAAACATCAACGCGGATGAAGCCGCTGTGGGACATGAACATATCTGGTGAAAGCTGGGTGTACTATTAAGGCTTGTCCTCCGAAAATACGGCGAAACTAAGTAACTTTGTATCCATCTTTTACAGTAACTGTAGCATATTTTTAATAGAAAAAAAATTTACAGTAATCTACAATACATAAGAACTGATTTCATTTGTCCTGAAATGTATTTTAGTTTGTAGAACTAACGGAAAAAAAAACTAAATCCAGGTCTATTTCTGTCTATTTTTCGAGTTGTTACCATATTACTCCTACAGTTTTCATTAAAAGTGTTCATAAATTTATACAGTTCTTTACAAAATAATAAGGAATGATTTCATGTGATTACTTTTTTAGTCCAATCCATAGATTTTTTGTAAATCGGTAATTACTTCATATTTTGCAAGCGTTATGTCATCACGCTTCTCTTTCTTTTCTATGCAGTCCGACAGTGACCGCGCTTTTTACGGCGGACAAGCCTTAAAGTACCTACACCTCTACCTAACCCTTCGTGAAACACAAGCATGATGTTATGTTAAATTAGAAAAAAGAATATAAATTATATTCGTACCAGCAAGGTAGCCTGCTCCTCATCCCGAGGACACTGCGCCGAGGGTGAGTTCCTTGGGTTCTTGTAGATCCTGCCATCATCATCAGCGTCCGCTCGGCTTTGCTGCGTCGTCTCGTCCTCATCATCGTCATCGTCGGATGCTGTCGGGCTCGGCAGGGATGATACTGGAACAATGAGATGTGATATATTAGCGGTTTGTAGGTGGCTGACTTGGGTTGAAAGCACGGTAACCGACGGAACAGGTTAATACAGATGGGACACTCCGCAAAATTATTTAAATAAAAAACCGGTCAAGAGCGAGTCGGACTCGCGCACCGAGGGTTACGTTCCGATTTCTGAAAAAGTGTGCTATTTAGAGAGATCGTTTTATTTTTCCTGTAATCTTTACATAAACTTCTATCACATAGAATAATTTCAGATTTTTCTCTTTCCAAACTTCGGAGATAAGGGTACGGGTAGGGGAACGGTTTTTTTTTTACATTTTTCATCAAAAGTCGAAAACTGTGCGGCCTAAAAAAAAGAAAAAAAAAGCTTGAGAATGTGCAAACAGCGCTCTTTCATATGATACCCCACAAACCTTAGTAGCCCCACTTTTAATTTTTAAGACCCTCTTTTAGTCACTGTTGCAAAAAAAATATTTTTATTTCATTCTTATTTGAAAAATAGTTGGGTAAACGTCATCTAAAACTATTCCTAATTTCAAGTTGATAGCATTAGCAGTTCTTGAGATATCCAGCTGTGACAGACAGACAGACAGACTGAGTGACACCATAAGGGTTCCTTTTTTACCATTTTGGTACGGAACCCTAAAAAGTGACTCTTGCTACGACACAATAAAGTGCAATTCAGTTCGCACAACGCTTATTACCTACAGTTACATTCACCTACAAGTTGCCACTCTTTCTATCGCATAACTCTTATACCTTCTGACTCGTTAGGGTTGTCTTCTTTTACGACGCGGCGCGTGAGTGAGTATCGAACTAACGTGCTCCCCGGCCGGCGCGGCAGCCCACACTGAATTGCCCCAGTGAGATGAGCCCGCCGCGTACTTGTAGCTTCATACCTAAACTGCGGAGTGTCCCATCTGTATTAATCTGTGCCGACGGTCATGTAGGCAGCCGGAGAAAAACCTTGTGAAGATAGTTTGGCATAGTCTACCATGGGTTCAGGATATCCAGTAGGATTTCAAAGAAATGGTCAAATTGGTTTAGATGATTTGTGCAGGTGAAAGCCGTCTAAACCAAGTCGGCCTTTTCTTTTTCTTAAATACAGCGTGTAAGTGGCAAAACTTTAAGGGGTCATCATTGTACTCATTATTATGAACAACTTTTATTAAGGGACCAAACCTGAAATCGCGAAAAAAAATCAGCTGTTCCCTACATTTTGACGAATTATGCGAACATAAATGTACTGAACAGCAGTTTTTTTTTTTCGCGATTTCAGGTTTGGTCAAATTGTAAAAGTTGTTCATAAAGATGAGTACAATGACCCCTTAAAAGGTTGCCACTGTTTACACTTACACCCTGTATATAAAATAGGTTTCTTAGAAACCAATGCTGAAGTTTTTTACAATTTATATAAAATAGGTTTCGTAGAAACCAATGCTAAAGTTTTTTATAATTATGGAATGAGGCATTGTCACCAACATTGTAGATAATAATGCAGGTTATAACAGTAATTATTTCAGTATTTCTATTCGTTTCAACTACATATAAAGTGAAAAATAAAAAACCTGTTTATAAAAAAAAAAACAACCAACTTCCAAAAAAAACAGTACAAAGTGTAAAATAGCTTTAATTTCGGAAGTCGGTAGGAATAAACTAAAATACAGATGCAAAGACACCGATTTGCGAAATTATAGTTATTTTTCAATTTGCAGAGTTTTTTTTAGGCGGTTGTTTTTTATATGATTGAATTTATCTGTTATTATTATGTGCAACATAAGGTATCAGAACAATATGCAACCAATATACAACGTGTAACGCTAAATGCGCAAAACCTCTTAGGAGGTCATTGTACTCATCATTATGAACAACTTTTACTATGGGACCAAACCTGAAATCGCGAAAAAAAAATCAGCTGTTCAGTACATTTATGTTCGTATAGGTAATTCGTTAAAATGTACTGAACAGCTGATTTTTTTTCGCGATTTCAGGTTTCGTCTCATAGTAAAAGTTGTTCATAATGATGAGTACAATGACCCCTTAAGAGGTTTTGCGCATTGAACGTTACACGTTGTATATAAATATAATGCAAATATAACCTTCAATAACAATTCGCCCCAACATCACTTCAATAAAATTAATTAAAATTCATTTATTTCATGTCATTGACCCTTAGAAAATACAAAAACCCAACTAAAAAATAATAACTTTCAAAAGCGACTAATAATTAATTAAATAATACAATGAATTGAATAATTAGCTGTTAGCCGAATTACAGGTTCCTCCTAGTTCGGCTCCAGATGCTAAAACTTTTGTGTACTTTTGTTTTATTATAGCACTTTACTGTAATTTAATGTAATCTAAGTACTGTTTTCATGAAATAAAGCTTATTATAATTAAATGAAGTTAATAACTTCGTCCAAAAACTCCTCTCCTCTCCCAATTCAACCCAGCTCACTCGGCCCATCCCGTGATTACAATAATTACAGGAGAAGCCACATGTTCTCATTGTCTCGTAAATCTAATTAGTGTGAAGTGTGTGTAATGACAAAGGACGGTAATTACATAATAAGGCACCGAAGGATGAAAGGACTGGATAATTGCTTTCTTGCTCAAATAGATGTCATCTTCAGAGGTATAGATAGACGTGTTTTCAACCTTGGATTTATTATAGCATTACTCAAAAATATAGCCATAAGAACTTATGGATAAAGTTTTTCTAATCCATAAAAACTCATTTGCATCTTTCATAGAGAGTCAATCATTGCTTGTTCGACACTTCGACAGATTTTTACTATTTCCTGAAGCGTTATGCAGAGGTGTGTGCCTATAGTACACCCACATTTCGCCAGTTAGGGGTTAGCCTATTGCCATCAACCGGGCACAAATCCAGACTTCGGGCTCCCACTGAGAAATTCCAGTCGGAAAAAAAATAGAGAGAAAAATAAGAGAGAAGATGAAAATTTACCATATTTTTTCTGAGAATTACGTTACCGGGCCATCATTATTGCCATTCCAAATATTTTATTAAAAACTAAATCAGGTTGGTGATTTTCACTTTACTAAACTTATGTTCTCACAATGACATTGTGGTCCTTCGAGCCGGATTGCTTAGACTACATCCCGCCTCGAAGGACCAATACGTTTATAATCATGTGGTCATAAAATTTTCAGCCTACAGATACCAGTTATTATTCACAAAGGAAAGAAGACTAAGCTTCCTACATCCGCTTACAATCTTCAAGAATCCTGATACACTTACAAGAAGCAAAACAACTTCAAAACCTTCTTCAATCAGCCCTTGAGACCTGTACCATATTGAGCAGTCCCCAAAGATTAGTAGCCCGGGATTGAGTGGCTAATTATTTATTTAATGGCTACTACAAGTTGGGCTGGAGTTCGGGACTCTGGGCCCCGGAGACTGTCCCTTACTCGATCGGTAGTTTGTTAGTGTTCCCGTTTAACGGTAAAGTTGAATTTAATTGTGAATCGTTTTTAATGGTTTGGAGGTAGTTGTGAGTTATGTTGTTTACTTGGAGGGAATAAATGTAATATTTTCATGCTGAACATTAATAAGTTTGGGTAACTTAAGAGATGAATAAGCAAAAGTAGAAAAATGCCAACTTCTTGTAGTTTGCAAGAGAAATTACTAATTTCAGATGCCACCTCTTCTTCCTGTACTTAATTTGAGATGCTAGGGAAAATTACAGACTACTGAGACTGTTAAACTTTTCTCTAGAATCGGAACTTTTCAGCAGCAACTTTTTTTTGCAGGTTGCACTTGTCCATAAAAATCGTAAAACAGTTTAACAATTGGCTTTAGACACACTAATACTGTAATGAGTAATCTGAATCTTACTTCTTACTCAATCAATCTGCCTAGCCTATTCCCAACTATGTTGAGATCGGCTTCCAGTCTAACCGGATGCAGCTGAATACCAGTATTTTACATGGAGCGACTGCCTATCTGACCTTCACAACCTAGTAACTGGGTAATACGATACCCCTTGGTAAGACTGGTTGTCAGACCTTCGTTGTTCTGACGGTTATTTCGGGCTTCTGAAGACCCGCAGCGACTGTCAAAGATCAACGAATGACAGCTGGGACCAACGGCTTATCGGCTTTCCGAAGCACGGAGTTGTCTCGGTATGAAAAGATGGTCACTCATTCACTGACCAACCCCGACAAGCGTACTTGCTGGATCGACCCGTGTGTTAGTACCTAGCCACGAGATTCTTAATCTTACTTGTATGTTTATTACGCAATCACGCCAGAACGGCTGAACGGATCTGGATAAAAGGTAGAAAGATAGATTATAGCTTGGAATAGCACATAGGCTATTTTTTATCTCAGAAAAATTTACGGTTTCCTTGGGGTAATTTCCGAAATTCACGAGTTCGAAGCCGCTGGTAAAAGCTAGTACTCAATATATTTATTGCTTACCGCAATGTGAATATAGGTGGTAGGTTTACAAAAGCATGATCATTGTGGACCAATACGAAACCCCTAAAAAAGCCCATAAACATTAACTAGTAATACAGGGTGTAAGGGGCAGCCCTCCATATACTGATGGCTGATGGGATGAATTCAGTATGTCATACTAAGATGAACGGTAATGGAGGAACGTTATGGGAATCCAATAAACCTGATTTGTGAGCGTCTGTTACTGGTTGGAAGGGGTAGATAATAGGTATGTGGTGAGTTTGATGAACTCTGTAGCTAGGCAGAAACTGAACAGCTCATTTCACGCGTCGTTCGTTAGAGTATTTCAACATCCATTGCAGATTTTTTTTATTTTAGCTGTTTTATTTACATACATGGAGTACTGTGTACAGAGAATGTAATTTTACATTGAATTAAAAATAGAGCTGAAAAAACTGTGGCGGCATCTATATTGCCACATGCGAACTACGCATCACACTGAAGTCACGCAAAATTCTGCATTGCACAATTATAGTTTACCGCGCGACTATCATTATGTACAAAGTCCCGACATCAATCGTCGGGCAGTTGCCCACCAGACACGACACCCGTCTGGTCGGAGGATCCTCCCTTTTCTATGGCGGATGAGTGAACTTTACACCCTGTTCCTCATGCCTCTATAAAACAAATGAAAATTTTCCTGAAAATTTTCCGGTGGATTCAAAATAAGGAGTTGTCGAATGCACCCTATCGGTTTGCGGAGGGCTGTACCTTACTCCCGGTATATACCTCTCTCTAATACTTCCAAGCAACGCTGACGCGGCACTTACCACCATTATAACACATTCTAAGACAGAACAGCGCTAAACTATAACAAAGTACAATACAATACAAAGCAGGAATATAAGTAATTAATCATTTGAGCCGCATTAGTAACGATGACGTTTGTTTCGCTTGAGGAAACTTGTAAAGGTTAGGTTTGAGATAAGCGGAGCGTATGGCAGAGTGGAAAGCGGAAGAATAGAAAAGTAGAAAATAGCTTATTATCGGTAATACAGATTTACACATGTAGTACATGATATGGCATCTACATCACGACATGCGAACTACACATCACACTGACGTCACGCAAAATCTTGCATCGCGCAAGCAGAGTTTACCACGCGACTAGCATAAACAACGTGCCGCTGCAATGATGACATTAATTTGACACGTGTTTACATGGTTCCGCGTTTTCGTTTTATAACGTTATTATTTATTGATTTATTTGCAATTTTCTAAAATAGCATCTGGGGGCAACCTGTAGCGCAGAGACTAAATTAAAACGAACGAGAAAAAAGGTTACGCCACTCAAGTTTTTTTTAAGGGTTTTGCAAAAAAAATCATTGATTTGTGAAACACAGACATTCGCAACAGAATTAAAGTCACAGATGCTCTTACTTTTCTGCAAAGCCTGAAATGGATATGGGCAGGCCACGTTGGAAGGTATTCTGATCGTTGGACAATCAGGACAAAGGAGAAGGTCCACGAGGTACCAAAAACAAGAGGCCGGCCGAGACTATTGAGAATGCTGGGCGAGCCTAGTAATAATAAAATAATATAATTATTCATAATCATTTAATTTTAATCGAACTTAATCAATTAATTTAATTAATGATTTAAATTGAATTCAATAATTTTAAGTAGGTTAAAATATATACAACGTGTAACGTTAAATGCGCAAAACCTCTTAAGGGGTCATTGTACTCATCATTATGAACAACTTTTACTATGGGACCAAACCTGAAATCGCGAAAAAAAAATCAGCTGTTCAGTACATTTATGTTCGCATAATTCGTCAAAATGTACTGAACAGCAGATTTTTTTTTCGCGATTTCAGGTTTGGTCCCATAGTAAAAGTTGTTCATAATGATGAGTACAATGACCCCTTAAGAGGTTTTGCGCATTTAACGTTACACGTTGTATATTTTGTTGGGAATCATGGGAAAAAGCTAGGCAGATAAATACAACGAAGACTGCTTAAATAATATTAGATTAGATGTCGAAAAAGTTTATGAACGCAAAAACTTTGGAATAATCTGATAAGAAAACACTTAGCTAAGATTAAACGAAATGACGTAATAGTAGGTACCTTAGCAACATGGACGAACAAAAAAAGTCGGACGGAGTTCCCGCTAACACGTGGAGGGTGCGCGTGGTGGATTACGGACCTTTTCCTCTCACCGAGAGGAGGCCTGTGTCCCAGCAATGGGGGCATTATAGGCTGATTATGTTAAACTTTTTTCTTTACTTTTTATAGCATAAAGTTAGTATTTCCATAGCGTTATGTCCTACGGTATTCTGCTATGGGGCAAAGCGGCTGATATTCAAAATATTTTTGTTCTTCAAAAACGAGCTGTTCGAGCAATTTACCAGCTAGGTGCTAGAGTTTCTCTGAGGGAATTTTTTAAGGATATTGGTATTCTCACAGTGGCATCACAGTTCATCTTCGCCAACATCTTATACATTAGGCAAAATATACATTTGTACAGTAAAAACAGTGATATTCACAATATTAACACCAGAAATAAGGATAAATTACGTGCTCCATTTCATCGGCTTCATAAGGTTCATAACTCATTTGTTGGTCTTGGTATAACTTTTTATAACAAGCTACCTTCTTCTTTGCTAGATTTGCCTTTTAATGCGTTTAAAATTAAAGTTAAATCCAATCTTTGTTCAAAGGCATACTATTCTATCAACGATTACTTAAACGATAAGAATAGTTGGTCGCTGTGATTAACTCAAGACAATGTTTATGTTATGTTCTTTCTCCAGGATCAGCTTACATAATGACAGGTTACATGAGTTAAGTACTTACTAAAATTGTTTATTTTATTTTATTTGACAAAAATATAATTTAATGTATTGTGTTGCGAAAATTATTTTGCATAGGTACTATTGTATAGAATCTAGTTCTTCTAACTGATCAGACAGCTGTGCTGCTGGGGAGTTTGTTCCGCTATTTCTTCTTCCCAGCTAAAGCACTAGGAAGTGGTGAAGGGCGGGCGTTTTGTGGGGACTGTCTTACTGTAATTTTGACGTTCAAAAAGTGCTGATTCTCAGCCTAATTTGAATAAAGGACTTTTGATTTTGATTTTGATTTTGATAAAATAGTTAGGACCTATTTACAACTGGCTCGTCATAATATAACAATTTTTTAACACTCAAATCAACAAACAGAAAACTTTTGCACAATCCTATTAAAATCAAAACCGTATCAGTTAAAATGGCAGCCATCGCAAATAAATCACTCTAGCAACATACAACAAAACATCAGGATGTGAATAGGAAATTAATAAACATGAATACAAATTAATTGCAGTCATTTGTTTGCGAAGCGATGACGGTTGTCACAGCTGAAAAGGCATAAAAATATCTCGTCGGGATTTTATCGCGCACTGCATTTTCAACTCCAGGTGTTGAGCCGACCGCTGGGGTCGCGGATTGTCTGAAGAGGTTACCGCGGCCCTGGCATAGGCAACTGAAGGAACACGGGTGGGTTTTAGTCAGTAAAAGTCTGACACGCCCTTCCGCTCCACCCAGAGCGGGAGAAGTTATTTGATGATTTCTCACCGTCAAAAAAAAAAAAAAAAAAAAAAAAAAAAAAAAAGAGTTGAACAGAGTACAGTGCATCCCAGCGCGTCGAAAAAACACACTGTTGTATTTTCAACTCTCGGCGCTAAGCAGAGCGTTGAAAATCCGTGTACCATTTCGTCATCACGGTTATACTGATCACAACAGTCCATCCGTCGAAAGAATGAAACAAAAATCAGATACTTAATCAATTTTGAAAACTAATACAGAGATGTGAGGAACAGTATGTAAAGTTCACTCTTACTCCATAGAAAAGGGAGGATCCTCCGACCAGACGGGGTGTTGTGTCTGGTGGGCCCGACGATTGATGTCGGGACGTTGTATAACTACCAAGATCTTAGCTCACATGATGTAACCCTTCACACTAGAGAACTTAGGGCTTTTGGAGACGGAAGTTCTTCGAAACCAATAAAATTATATTATTATGCTGGTCACGCGGTAAACTCTTGAGGAGCTCGTGGCTAAGTAATAACAGCCACACGGGGCAATCCATCAGGTTAAGCTAAGCTTGCCGGGTGGATGGGTGACCAACTTTACATACCGAGACTACTCCGTGCCTCGGAAAGCACGTTAAGCTTTTAGTCCCGGCTGTCATTCGTGGATCTTCAATAGTCGTTACGGGTCGTCAGAAGCCCGAAAGTCTGACAACCAGTCTTACCAAGGGCTATCGTATTAACCAGTTACTGGCTTGTAGAGGTCAGATAGGTAGTCGCTCCATGTAAAATACTGGTATTCAGCTGCATCCGGTTAGACTGGAAGCCGACCCCAACATAGTTGGGAAAAGGCTATTAGACATGCAAATTGATTGACATGGTAAACTCTTCTAGCGTGATGCATGATTTTGCACGAGTCAGTGTGATGCATAGTTCACATGTGGCAATGTAGTTGCCGCCACATTATCAATGAACAATAAATCAAGCTTTGTAAACCGTAATATGTTTTTCATGATGATTATGAATGTAACTCTTCTTCTATTATAATGATTACGTTTCATAATCAATTAACAAAAGGAAATAATTGTAAGGAATGTGAAAAGGAAACTATTTTGATTTCATAGCTTTGTGTAGTTAACACGAAAACCAAACACGATCATTTCGTTGTGGCGATGATGTATTAGTTACATAAGTTAACTTTCTCTTTAGTGCATTCACGATAAATTACATCTCTTACTAGGTACTTAGTTTAACTGTAGAAAATACGTTTTTCCCTCACCGATCTCATCCATCTGTCTGTCAGCGGGCTGTATCTCATGAACAGGTAGACAGTTGAAATTATCACAGATTGTGTATTTCTATTGCCGCTATAACAACAACGAAAATAAAATAAAGTTAAAAAGACATTTCTACCATTTTTTGGTTGTTTTCCTCTTAAAGGGTCATTGTACTCGTCATTATGAACAACTTTTACTATGGGACCAAACCTGAAATTGCGAAAAAAAAAATCAGCTGTTCAGTACATTTATCTACTTACATCAAACTCGTGAAAATGTAGGGAGCAGCTGATTTTTTTTCGCAATTTCAGGGTTGGTCCCATGTAAAAGTTGTTCATAATCTATATAAATAAAAAAAGAAGTCCTAACTGAATGACTGACTGACTGCCTGACTGACTGACTCATCAACGCCCAGCCCAAACCCCTGAACCAAGAAAGCTGAAATTTTACACAGAGGTTCCGTTTATAATGTAGACAAGGAACAAGGAAGGATTTCCCGGTAGCACGTTCCCGTGGGATATTTTCGGACATCAACGCGGGCAAAGCCGCGCGGGAAGTGCTAGTGATGAATAAAACAACCATTATTCATCCTGTATAAAATCACGCCTGATAACCCGAACGAATAGGTCACACACCTCTGCTGCTGAAAAATTGCTCCATAAACGTATGCAGCATAAAAAAAACTGAGGACTTTGGTCTTGACAGATTGTGAGACTTGAAAATATATTTTAATGTAATAAAATTACAAATTAACAATTTTCGGACTTTTATCTTTACTTGTGCTGTGAGGCCTTGCTACTTGCCAAATTTCATGATTAGCCTATAGGTTTTGATTTACTTGTGAGAATCAAAATATGTCGCATAAATGGCTGTGTTTTTTTATTACGTTGGCTTAGAAGCTTGATTTTTTTAGGACTCTAAGGGATAATACACCTGCGTCTTTGGTATTAATTTCAACTTGATATCTCCTCGTGTTCCTGAGAAAAAGGGTCTTGATAGACTGACAGAGATAGACGGACAGCGAAGGGTTTCGTTTTTTTCTTTTGAGGTACGAAACCCTAAAAAGAAAAACTAAACATAAATCGGAAATGAATAAAAGTAAAGTCGACAATTACTTTGTTGTGTTAGATGACGCGAGTTCTACTCCACGGCACTCACGCTAGGGATAAGGCAGAGGACTGAGAGTGTAGCGGAGCGGCAAGACGACAATCTTCAAGGTTAGGTAGTACATTGTATAGGTATAAACGAAAACGGCTATGCGTTTGATTTTAGTTAAATCTGTGCGTGGCCGCCATTGTGATAGTTATTTCACAGTTTTAATTAAATTAAAAAAAAACAATAACTTAAAATATTTTTTTGCGTGTTTACTTCTCGCGTTAATTCAATTTCATTTTTTTACAGACACAAAAAAATTAATAGTTGTCTTTCAAAATATTGAGCATTTCCATACAAAAGAAGTTTTTCGTCTCCTTTTTTGCGATTTTTTTTTCTCAAGTGCTAGATCGTTTCTATAAGATATCTTTTTATAAGTTTTTTTATACACTAATGCGGGCGACCAGACTTTTGAAAATTATGTATTTGAAGAAACTATTGCTGTCGCTCTGCGAGCGCTCCGCCCTCAAATTCGTGCGATAAGGACAACTGCAAATACGAATAAATAGCCTATGTAAAAAGTCACATTTCGAGGTTTGGCTCTCGCCTATTTCCCCCTCCAATATTGGACCAATTTAAAAGAAATTTCATAAACTGAATAAGAAGGACGATGCCCCTGTTGACAGCGTTCTGAATAGGCAATTTTGAGCATTTTTTGAGGGTTCTAGTTCTTATAAAAATAATGTATCATCAAAAAGGGAAACATAGGGGCATACAAGTAGCTGATATTTATATTTCTGTAAAAAATCATTGCTTTATGGTCATTAACCAGAAAGAAAACAGGCGAGAGCGTTTGTATGGAAAAAAGAGCACCCGCATTTCCTCATAGGTATGTATACTCTGTATTTTTGTTGGGCTTGTAATATTTATAACTAACTTGTAATATATGTGTAGCTAACTGGGCGACGAAAAAGTGGACTTTTTACGGTGTCCCGGTTAGGCCAGTGCATGGTTGGCAACATAGTTGGGAAAAGGCTAGGCAGATGATTATGATTTTCACCATATTACAGTGAGTAAGTGTAAAAAGTGGCAATATTTTAAGTGGTCATTGTACTCATCATTATGAACAACGTTTACTTTGGGACCAAACCTGAAATCGCGAAAAAAAAATCAGCTGTTCAGTACATTTTTTATGTTCGCATAGTACCTACGTCAAAATGTAGGGAGCACCTGATTTTTTTTCGCGATTTCAAGTTTGGTCCAATAGTAAAAGTTGTTCATAATAATGAGTACAATGACCCCGTAAAATATTGCCACTGTTTACACTTACACCCTGTTTATAGAACACAACCCCCATATTTTTACTTCTAACTCTCAATTTATTAAACCGCTCTCCGCTCCGCTACTCTCAGCCCTCACCACACACCCACAGTCATTAGAGCTCACTTTTACCGGAACTGGCCACACACGCGTTGGGTAAGCGGAAGGTGTTCTGTTCCAACCGCTGCTGCTGGGAAACGGGATGAGAGAGTACCAGTATTTTGTAGGTTTCTTTCTACATAGATATCTGTTCGACCGTATCTGATCCAATTGGAAAGTGTAGACTTTTCTTGATTAAGTGGGATGCGCTAAGGTAGCCCGCGAAATTCAAATTTTCTTACGTTTTTTGCAATTTGCAGGTCAGTGTCAGGTTGTATGTTGATTAAAATATGATTCGCGGCCGTAACTAATATGGCTTTACAGAATTATAATCATTAGAATCAGCAATACAACTCCATATGTTAGAATTTGCCTCAAATCTCATGATTTCATGAAATAGTCATTCAATAGGGTAATATGAATTTAGAGAGTTGTATTGATGATTTTTATGATTATAATTATAGTATTTTTTTTTTATATGTACAAGTATAATACAAAAAGGAGGGGAAATAATCATAGGGCATCGAAAAATTCATCCGCATCGCTGTCGAAAGGAAAGGCTGGCAGCATTGCCACTTTGTATGGATTGCCATACTAATTCTTTGGCCAAAAAATAGGCCAGCCCTTTGGTCACGTGTAGAGTCGACCAACCGCTTGGCGATGTCCCGAAAAACTAAAAGGGCACTCAGTCCCCATGGCCCTAGTGTAATTATATAAATAAATATTTGATACGGCTGCGAATCATATCTAGATCAACGACATACTTACAACCTAATAATGACGTAAGAAATTTTGAATTTCGCGGGCTGCCTGGAGCTTTCTCCTTAACCAATGGTTGGGTGAACCATTGTGGTTCGCGATTTTGACCCGATACTTTTGAAACCGAGCATAGATAAGCTATCCTTGATTTTCAAATTATCGTCTCTCAAAATCATCTGCAGTGGTTGCCCAGTGGTAACGGCTACGACTTACGAGTTGTAGGTCGAAGGTTCGAACCCAGACAGGTGCTTTACTTTGTGTAAATTATTTCATCACCACTGCTCTCAAAACGGTGAAGGAAAACATCGTGAGGAAACCGGCATGTCCTAGAACCAAAAATTCGAAGACATGTGACATCTACCAACCCGCACTGGGCCCGCGTGGTCGATTACGGTCCACTCGCTCTCGAGAGGAGGCCTAGCTAGCCCTTCTTTTTTTTTTTCGTGGGGAAATTTTCATGGATCAACGGAGTCTGTCTGGGAACAACGGAGGATTATGTCGGACTTCTACCGACTAAAACCCCACGGTTCCTTCTCGTACCATGAGTCGGGGGCCCGGGAGATACTTGTACATTCGCCGCACCCCCGACTGGTATCAGCCCGCGCTGCTTAGCGGGCCCCATCACCGAATGCGGCCGATCCCACGACTGCACGTTCTTCCATTAAGGCGCGCATGTCATGTGTGGCGTGCCATCTCTTTGAGCCTGACTGCTCGAGAGACGACACCGCCCCAATTTCGCCGCCCTAGTCCTAAGGAGGCCTAGTCCCAACATTGGGAACATTATAGGCTGATTATGATGCATCGGCTAAGGCATACACAACCAAGTTATTGTAAGCTGCAACATGTAAGTCAGCTATGTGTCACGAAACACAAGCTATGTGAGTCAACAGTCGAAATGGTTCGAGCTGTGTTCACAGACTGGTTGGGAGCTTTAACACACAACAAGAATCACGTTCGACAATAATGTTCAAATCTGTCTATAAATCAAGAAATGTCATCTTATAATGTGTCTTAACGTCGTACTTTACAGATGCTCAATGCCCAATGCCCTTCTGACTGCCAACCCTGAATGTGATGTGTTTCTGGATGAATGGAGAAAAAATAAGCGTTTAAGTCTGGTGTTCTGTGAGAGAAAGTATGCGAGGGAGTCCTTTGTTCCATGTTAGTTTTAAATTAAACTATATATAACATTAATAATTGTTCCTATGTTAATTAAAGTGATTAGTGTTGTACCGTTTTAATCTAGGTATATGATATATCTATACTAATAAAAATGAATGGGTAAACGTGTTGCTAAGCGCTAAGTTGCTAAGGCAATTTTTTTTTTTCAATTATTCCTTGAAGTCCGAGGAAGGTTCTTATGAAGACCCCCCGAAGATGTCCCCCGTAATAGACGTGACAATAGTCAACTTTGTTTGCATACATCAAAAACTGCCTTAATGATAAAAAGTGTTTTTTGTATGGCACCAAAAATCTACAATAAAATACCGCAATCTTATAAAGCTTTGCCCATCAATCTGTTTAAAAAAAAGATGCGAGATTTTTTAACAGATAAGTGTTATTACGATATAAGAGATTTCTTGAATGATAAAATTACATAACATTGTTTTCTTCTATTAATTTCGATATAAATGGCATTTTATAATTATAATGAACATGACATTTCGACATATTGATTTCCTTATATTGTTTAATTTTCTTTTCTTTTTTTTTAATGTTTTATAAAAAAAAATATTTTTTATTTTTGACATCCTATTATTTACCTACATATTTCAATTATTTTTCTCATTTATTTTGATTTATTTAATACATCTAAGGCATATTGTGTTTTATATTTTAATTTGTATTTAACTAATATTAGTCTTGACATTATGAAGTCCCAATAGTTTTGATTTTATTTACTTTACTTTATTTGACATTATTACGTATTATTATTTTTTATTTTTATGACATATAATTAAGACAAAGGCCATATTGTATTTCAATTTGTAAAACAAATATTTGTACGCCTCGTTAGGCAAAACATGTTTGTAAGCCCTAAACAATAATTTGAACATCCCGCATGCCTATTGTATGTAAACACATGTTTTTGACAAATAAATCATCTTTATCTTTATCTTTGAATAGAAAAATTGGAAAAGTTGCCGGGAAAATTGGAAAATTCGGGAAAACTGAAAGTGCATTTTCTATGGGAATTTTGTATGAATTATTAAAATTTGGACAGAACAACGTCTGTTGGGCCAGCTAGTTAACTATAAATTAATTAGGTAATTAAATATGTCATGTGTCTGTGTAGTTGAAAAAGGATCCTTTAGCGCGTAGCAAAATCGATAATCCCGCCACCATCTTGTTTTTCCAATCATGATAATCGGCCTATAGTGTTCCCACTGCTGGGACAAAGGCTACCTCTCTTCGAGATGGAATGGGCGACCTACGACTCGTAAGTCGCTCTGCTGGAAGATGATAGAAAATTCTTTATTACTTATGTATAAAATACACTAGACCAACGAGCCTGTCTCTAGTTTTACTAGTTTTATATACTCGTGACAGCGATGCAGACGAATTTTTTGATGCCCTATGAGGTCTTCCCCGCCCCCCTTTTTTATTTTTTAATTATTTATTTAGTATTACCTTGTATATTTTAATTAAGTTTTCAAAATAAATAGTTACTTTTTCTCTTGCTCGTACAATGTACATTGTACGAGCAAGAGAAAACCAAAACCAAACAAAACAAAATCTATAAATAGTATAATCAGCCTATAATGTTCCCACTGCCGGGACTCAGGCCTCCTCTCTGTAAGAGAGAGTGGGCCGTAAGCCACCAAGCGGGCAGTGTGGGTTGGCAGAAACATGTCTTCGATTTTTTTAGTTTCTATTTGTGGATTTTATTTTTAGCTAAGTAAAATCCACAGACATATTAATGCTATTTTAAAGCTCGTTTGAACAGAGTTTTAAATTAAAGCTGTCTAATATGTTTGCTATAAGGGCGTGCACACACGACCCATATGCGGGGTCTGTGTGTTTTGACCACAGAGCACGGAAACGCTGGCAGGCGATTTGCTCTCGTATAATAATTATGTAAATACATATTTATCATAGTTGAGTCATGTGCAGTGGTTGCCCAAAGGTAACGGACTTACGAGTTGTAGGTCGTGGGTTCGAACCCATACAGGCGCTTTACTTTGTGTAAATAAATTCATCACCACGGCTCTCAAAACGGTGAAGGAAAACATCGTGAGGAAACCGGCATGTCCTAGAACCAAAAATTCGAAGACATGTGACATCTACCAACCCGCACTGGTCCCGCGTGGTGGATTACAATTACAACCCACAATCCTCTCGAAGATAGGAGACCTGTGTCCCAGCAGTGGGAACATTATAGGCTGATTATGTTAGCTATGCTATTGTAGCGAATCATATTTTTATCAAGATAAAACCTGACACAGACCTGCAAATTGCAAAAAACTGGTCAACAGCGAGTCGGACTCGCGCACGGAGGGTTCCGTACCTACCATAATTTTTTTTTTTTTAAATTTTGTGTAATGATTTCTGAAAAACTGTGCTATTTAGAGACATTGTTTTATTTTTACTGTAATCTATACATAAACTTCTATCACATAAAATAATTTCTGATTTTTCTCTATGCAAACTTTGCAGATGGGGTATTTTTTTTTTACATTTTTCATCAAAAGTCGAAAACTATGCGGCCTAAAAAAAGAAAAAAAAAATGTTTAAGAATGTGCAAACAACGCTCTTTCATATGACACCCCACATGCCCTAGTAACCTCACTTCAAATTTTTAAGACACTTTTCAGTCACTGTTGCAAAAAATATATATGTATTTCTGTTTCTTTCTTATTTGCAAAATAGTTGGACAAATGTCATCTAAAACTGTTTCAAATTTCAAGTTGATAGCATTAGTAGTTCTTGAGATATCCAGCTGTGACAGACAGACAGACAGACGGACAGACAGAATGATAGACTGAGTCACACTATAAGTGTTTCTTTTTTACCATTTTGGTACGGAACCCTAAAAACGCAAGAAAATTGAATTTCGCGGGCTACCATTGCGGATCCACTTTAAGGACGCTGTTAAAATGGGTAGTCAAATCATTACTTTTTTACATAAAAGTGTGTTTATTAAATAAAATGCTTTGCTTTCTTTTTGGTTAAATTGTTGATAAGTGTGCATGGTACGATTCTGTACTATAAACGTAATTTTAGATATGTACAGCTTCTCAATAACGGTACCGAAGTAAAAAAAATCACTTCGGTACCATTATTGTGAAACTGTACCTATCTAAAATTATATTTATGGTTCAGAATCGTACCATGCACATTTATCAACAATTTAACCAAAAAACATTTTAAGAAAGCAAAGCATTTTATTTAATAAACACACTTTTGTGTAAAAAAGTAATGATTTGACTACCCATTTGTAACAGCGTCCTTAACGATGGCCGCCTCTATCAAAGCCGCGCCGAGGCGTCTCCGTACTCTGTGGTTTATCACAACAGTTCCCAACTGTGTAGAAGTTTTCCAGCGTTGACGGCTATTACTTCTATACGAAATTGAGGCGGTGGTGGGTGTAATGTTAGATAATACAGGGCTATTTTTAAATGACTAGCTAAATTTTCACAGGGTGTTCTACCCATGAATATGAACAACTTTCAGTAAGGGACCAACTTTGAAATCACGAAAAAAAAACCAGCGGTTTCCTACAAAAGTTCAATACCTACTCGATCAAAATGTATGAAACAGCTGATATTTTTTTTGCGATTTCAAAGTTGGTCCCTTAGTGAAAGTTGTTCATATTCATGGGTAGAACACCCTGTGAAAATTTAGCTAGTCATTTAAAAATAGCCCTGTATATTGCAATTTAAATTCTAGGATAATTATAAAGGGTGTAAGTGTAAACAGTCGCAATATTTTAAGGGGTCATTGTACTCATCATTATGAACAACTTTAACTATGTGACCAAACCTGAAATCGCGAAAAAAATTCAGCTGTACTAAGTTCGCATAATTAGTCAAAATGTAGGGAACAGCTGATTTTTTTTCGTGATTTCAGGTTTGGTCCCATAGTAAAAGTTGTTCATAATGATGAGTACAATCAACCTGCCTAGCCTTTTCCCAACTATGTTGGGGTCGGCTTCCAGTCTAACCGGATGCAGCTGAATACCAGTATTTTCCATGGAGCGACTGCCTATTTGACCTCCACAACCTAGTTACTGGGTAATACGATACCCCTTGGTAAGGCTGGTTGTCAGACTTTCGGGCTTCTGACGGCCCGTAACGACTGTCAAAGATCCACGAATAACAGCCGGGACCAACGGCTTAACGTGCTTTCCGAGGCACGGAGGAGTCTCAGTATGTAAAGATGGTCACCCATCCACTGACCAACCCCGGCAAGCGTAGCTTAACCTGACGGATCGACCCCTGCGGCTGTTATTACTTATCCACGAGCTCCTGTGATATAATGATGAAAAAATAATGATGAGTACAATGACCCCTTAAAATATTGCCACTTTTTACACTTACTTCCTGTTTAATACTTAGTCCTTTCTTTTTATTTAATTTTAAATTAGGGGTACAGCTTGCGAAATGAGGGTGTACTAATGTTTGTCCACCACGGGACGTCAACGAAAAACGAGATTATTCGGCCTTAACAAGTGTTAATACTAACAAGCAGGTAATCGAACCTAACATACCATAGGTACTTACTATATTTTGTCACTTACAATAAATCAATCAATCTGCCTAGCCTTTTCCCAACTATTAGACAAGTATACTTTGCACTTTGTCAGTCAATTTTGAGTTACTGTATTACTTCATGGGGTGGGGCGAATAAAACCTTGTTATTGCCCATTGAAAGGGCTCAAAGAGCTATTCTCAAGGTGGCTACTTGCCGCCCTTTTCTTTTCCCCACTAACCCCCTATATAAAGCTTGTAAAGTACTAACAGTTCGACAGTTGTTTATAATGAGCACTGTACTAAAACAACACGCAGCGCTTCCATACAGCACTGATTTAACTAAAAGGAGACTGAAAGATATAGTTTGCCCTCAAAAAAGTACAAAACATGCTTTCACAGCTAAATTTTACATGTACCTCGGACCACTACTCTACAATAGGCTAAATGAAAAAGGAAACATCTACTTACTCCTTAAATAATAGTAACTGCAAGAAATTCCTTAAGGAAGCTTTTCAATCTATGTCCTATGAAGATACAGAGAAGTTATTATTTGTGCTAAAGTAAATATTGTTAAGTAGTATTATATAATTTTATATTTTTTATACACCTTTTTACATTTATGCAACAATAAGATAAGTATGATTATTTAATCAATTAATGTTACCTCCAATCGCCTGAAACACAGGATTACCTAGTTCAGGAACAAGTCATGGGTGAACTTGCCACAGATTTAAGGAAAACTGTATTTATCGTTAGTCCTTATATATTTTTGAATAAATTTGATTTGATTTGATTTGATTTTGGGGTCGGCTTCCAGTCTAACCGGATGCAGCTGAATACCAGTATTTTACATGGAGCGACTGCCTATCTGACCTCCACTACTCAGTTATTATGGGGTAATACGATACCCCTTGGTAAATCAGGTTGTTGGCTTCGGGCTTCTGACGCCCCGTAACGACTGTCAAAGATCCACGAATGATAGCCGGAACCAACGGCTTAACGTGCTTTCAGAGGCACTGAGAAGTCTCGGTATGTAAATATGGTCACCCATCCACGGCCCTACCCCTGCAAGCGTAGCTTAACCTGTTGGATCGACCCATACGGCTGTTATTACTTAGCCACGAGCTATAAATAATGGGTGTGTTTGTATTGACAGAACAATGTCATTACATTGTTCTGTCAATACAAACACACACATTATTTTCTTATTTCTTGTCATGGAGCATTGGCATCGCGTGCATAACCTCACTTATGTAACGCAGTCGGGTAAGTACTCGTAATGTGCGACAATACATAATACTTTCCTTTGAGAATACATGTTCATTGTTTTATTTTGAAGTTAATATTAGTGTAGGTACATAAATTATACAGGGTGATTTTTTAATGACCAGCCAAATTTTCACAGGGTGTTCTACCCATGAATATGAACAACTTTCACTATGGGACCAACTTTGAAATCGCAAAAAAAATATCAGCTGTTTCATACATTTTGATCGAGTAGGTATTGAACTTTTGTAGGAAACCGCTGGTTTTTTTTTCGTGATTTCAAAGTTGGTCCCATAGTGAAAGTTGTTCATATTCATGGGTAGAACACCCTGTGAAAATTTGGCTGGTCATTAGAAAATCACCCAGTATATACTTACTTAATAAAATATTTTGATGTTTTAATTGTTATCGATTTATTTTGGTTGTGGAAAACGGGAATGAATGTATTTATTTATTTACTAGCTTTTGCCAGCGGCTTCGCCCGCGTGCATGTCGGAAAATATCCCACGGGAACGTACTACCGGGAATTCCTTCCTTACTCCTTGTCCACATTATTAAGGGAACCTCTGTGCAAAATTTCAGCTTTCTAGGTCCAAGGGTTTGAGCTGGGCGTTGATGAGTCAGTCAGTCAGGACTTCTCTTTTTATTTATATAGATTATGTATTAGGTAATCAAAACTGTACATTGGAATTCACTTTCATTTAGTATTTTTAACTTCTAATCGGATATTTTTTTTTTTTTTTTATGTTTGTTCGCGCATATAACTCCGTCGCTTGCCAACTGATTTGAAAAATTATTTTTTTGTTGGAAAGGGTATACTTTCCAAATGGTCCCATTTTTGTCAAAATCCAGTTCTGATGATGGGATCCTGGAGAAATCGAAGGAACTCTTCAAATATTATAGGCACACCTATAGCGATTTGGGTATTTTTTATAGTAGCTCGTGCATTTGCTCTCGGAAAGCACCACTTGGTGAAGTGGAACTGATGATGAAGACCACAGATGGCTACCGGAACTACTCAATGATAAATATTTCACGGGTTGCGATTCGATTACTTTAATATGGTTGTTAAGCAATTTCCGCTCGTCACACAATGCGTGTGGTGAGTAACGACCCAGCATCGGGAAAAGCAATATTTTGTAACATGTGATGAGCAATTGACATTAGACTATTGTAACTTATACAAATTATAAACAGACCCACTAAAAAGCGAGAAATAAAAACTTTTTAACAAAAAAAAAAACCGACTTCCAAAAATCACTACAAAGTGAAAAATAACTTTGATTTCGGAAGTCGGTGGCAAAAAAAAGAAAGTAAATAAAAAAAAAGACACCGACTTCCGAAATCAAAGTTATTTTTCACTTTGTAGTGATTTTTGGAAGTCGGTTTTTTTTTTTTGTTAAAAAGTTTTTTTTGTGTCTATGTGGTTTGTTAAAGTATACAATTTGTCGTTTAGCATCCTCGTCAAATTTCAGGGTGTGATACAGAACATCAAACCGAACAACTTCCTTCATGGGACCAACATCGTAATCGCGAATTTTTTTTCTAAAACTTCAATACCGGCGCAAATAATATCGGATGGCTGATTATTTTTTCGCGATTACGATGTTGGTGCCATGGAAAAAGTTGATCGGTTTGATGTTCTGTATCACACCCTGCGAGGATGCAAAACGACACATAATATTAGAAAAAAAATCAGATTATCATAATAATAGAAGCTCCGTCTCGAAGGACCGTGAACTTATCATCAATTTTATGTTAATGCATATTAAAGACAGAGGAGCTCGTGGCTAAGTAATAACAGCCGCACGGGTCGATCAATTAGGTTAAGCTACGCTTGCCACGATTGGTCCGTGGATGGGTGACCATCTTTACATAGCAAAACATACATAGGAAAGCACGTTAAGCCGTTGGTCCCGGCTTTCATTCGTGGATCTTTGACAGTCGTTACGGGTCGTCAGAAGCCCGAAAATCTGACAATCAGTCTAACCAAGTACTGAGCTGTGGAGGTCAGATAGGCAGTCGTTCCATGTAAAATATTGGTATTCAGCTGCATCCGGTTAGCCTGGAAGCTGACCCCAACATCGTTGGGGGAAGGCTAGGCAGATTGATTGACTATAATGACACTAATATTAAAAGGCGAAAGTTTGTGTGTATGTTTGTATGTTTGTTACTTCTTCACGCTCAAACGGCTGGACCGATTTAATGATATTTGGTATGTAGATAGCTTATACCCTGGATTAACACATAGGCTACTTTTTATCCCGGTATACGCGGGTGAAACCGCGGGGCGCAGCTAGTTATACATAAATTAAAAAAAAAAGAAGTTAAGGTTAATATGAAAAACCAGCCAATAAAATAAATAAATAAAATAAATATCCTTGGACATTTCACACAACGCCATCTAGTCCCAAGCTAAGCAACCTAATGCTTGTGTTATGGTAACGAGATGGCTGATAAACTACCTACTTATATACATTTTTTTTTTTTGTAAATACATACATATTATAGATAGAAAAACACCCAGACCCGGAACAAATACTTGTAGGCCGTACAAATATTTGTTCCGTGCGGGAATCGAACCCGCGACATGCTGCGCAGCAGTCAATCGCTCAACCACTGCGCCAACCGTGTCGTCAAAATTGTATGTTGGACCATGAACAATGAAGGGTTCCGTAGTTGGGATGAAAAAAGAAAATAAAGAATTATCCCAAGAACTAACTTAACATTTTAGTAATAAAACCGGAATCACTATAGGATCATAACGGTTCCGTTTTTTTTTTATTTTTGAGCTACGTAACCCCAAAAACATGTAAGTACAATTTGAGCATACTCCAACGACAAGCGATATGCCCTTACCTCTCCATCATTCTCAACTCCGCCCACGGCTATTTAGGCCAAGGCTTTATCCGGGTTAAGAGCTGCCCTTACAATAATAGGGGTAGATGGTGAGGCTGATTTACACAATGGCGGTAAATTGTGGATGACTCCTCAACAATCAGTGCTGAGGTCGCTTCCGGATGTTTAGGCTGTGAGTAGAGGTCGAAGTGTGTTTGTTCACTATTAAATGTGTGAGACAAGCTGGATTGACTGAGGTCTTTGGATCTTAGGTTAGTACTACCTTTCAATTTGACATGTTCCTGTCTCTATCTGATGGCCAATTCTCGTACCTAAAAACGTTCACAATCTCATGCCAGAGTCAATCAAATCAAATATCAAAAATGTAGGTACAGTCCCAGGCGATAAATATTGCACATCGACCTTAGGAAAGAGACAATCGGCTAATTTCGGCTTCGTAGAGCGTTATCTCTGTCACACGAAATACAAACAGTCCGGTATTTATTAGGAGCTGTTAAAACAATTATTATGATTTGCTTCTTTTGATAATTCTTTTTATTATTTGTATTAAATACACCAATTTTTCTGTAAGTGATATGGCTTTAGGTTGGTGTAAAATAAAATAAAAAAAACATGTTCACATTATGTTTACGTATTTAATTATTTTGGAAAATTATAGCTGTTTTTAAATCTGTCAGCTTCGGTTACAAAATATTTATAAACATTGTAGAAAATTTCGCGTGACTGACCTCGTAAAGGTTTCCCTCTTTTTCTTAAAGATGCCATAGTACAACTTTAAATTATTTAAATTTGGGGGTGTTAACAACTCTAAATATATATTTTGAACTGGACGCGACCGTACTCTATCGCACTTGAGCAACGACTGACAAAACGTCACATAGGTAGTGTGCGACAGAGATAACGCTCTACGAAACCGAAATTAGCCGATTGTCTCTTTCCAAAGGTCGATGTGCAATATTTATCGCTGGGTACTGTAAACGCTATATAATTTTTGACAGATTGAGACTGAGATGAGATTGCGAACGTTGTTAAAAGTACGAGAATTGCCCCTCTGGTACTTGTAGTTTGACAGTTGTACGACGGTGACAAGAATATTGCCTAAGCTAGGGTTGGTGGCCGCCACTGACGGCCGCACTGACGGCTATCATGAAGATGATGGCAGTGGCAAAGATTTAAATCGTTAGATTCGCCCTACCACGTCAAAAGATAGTCGCATTTCTGATTCGTTTTGACATCTCTGACACACAATGACGTCTGTCCTCGTGATGTCATGGAAACGCTATTTATTAATGTGTGAGCTCACTCATCTCAGTATGGCCACTTTTTCTTATGATTAAGTACGGTGTGAGCAAATCTGGTCATTTAAATCTTTGGGTAGCGGAGTTTGACTTAATGTCAAATACTGGTGAAATTACAGATTTTCATGAAAACCATAGCTTTACTTACGGCTTTTCAAATACAGAGTGGTTTTTGACACCATAATGTCAAATACTGGTGAAAATTACAGATTTTTATGACGGCCGTTATAATATGATGGAACCGGTTTCCTTGAAAACCATAAAGTTATAGACAAAGTACGTGTGCTAAGTAATGGTTATAGATCTCAGCCTTAGGGGCTATTACACGTCCGAATAGCCACTACTTACCGAAGAAATTCAAAAATGGAACCGAATTTATAGGAAATTATCTGCCAAGTAAGTTAATATTAGGAACTTAAGGTGATATGTAAAAAGCGAACTGGGCGGGAATAAGAAAGTGACAGAGAGTGAGAGAGAAAAAAAGAGAGCGCAATAATGCGCTGGAACCAAAATAAAAGCGCCAAATCAAATAAAAATTGTTTAAAAATAAATTAACCTATTTATCAAAATTATGTTCAGCCAGAGTTTTCAATTACGCATATTTTGAATGCAATTTTACAATGAAATTACTTCGAATTTTAGAATTACAGACAAAAACCAAAAAAAAGTAAGTAGAGTTCTTTTCGAAACGTCTTTTCTAACGAGGAAATTGAACCCAATTGTGTTTTCCTTCAGTCAAAGTAAACAAATCAATCTGCCTAGCCTTTTCCCAACTATGTTAGGGTCAGCTTCCAGTCTAACCGGATGCAGCTGAATACCAGTAGTTTACATGGAGCGACTGCCTATCTGACCTCCACAACCCATTCACTGGGTAATACTATACCCCTTGGTAAGACTGGTTGTCAGACTTTCGGACTTCTGACGACCCGTAACGACTGTCAAAGATCCACGAATGACAGCCGGGACCAACGGCTTAACGTGCTTTCCGAGGCTCGGAGGAGTCACGGTATGTAAAGATGGTCACCCATCCAAGATGGACAACCCCGGCAAGCGTAGCTTAACCTGAGGGATCGACCCGTGCGGCTGTTATTACTTAGCCACGAGCTCCTCTCAAATAGTCAATAAACATATATCCAAAAATTAAATCCATAAATGCTGCAATAGTGAAATAAATGGTTACCAAAAATCCTTCAATTTATTTTGGTAGCGCCTTAATCGTAGGTGGTGAAATAGGCCCTTAGTTTTATGTAAGCAATCAAGTTCTTTAAGTAACATTTGCTAGCTTAGATTACCCTTAATAACCAATGATAGATGTTCCAATAAAACGTAACGTAATATCCAACGTAAAAAAAAAATTCCGATAATTTATCTTAGCGAAGAAATCGGAATTACCGCCGGTAATATTCGAGTTTTACGAGCGGCCCTCTATTGTCACGATTATTGATGTAATGAGTTCCGTCGCTAAGAAGGTCTTTATTAAAGAACGATATTGTTGGACAATATCTTATTTATTTAGTGCCTAATTGTACTTTTATGGAATTTAAAAGATTGATAGTACTTGGCCTTTGTGTAATACATAGGTATTTTGTGAAGTTGGTAGGACCTACTTAGTTGTTTTTTAGGGTTCCGTAGCTCAAAAGGAAAACCGGAAACCTTTATGATCACTTCGTTACCCTCGCGTCTGTCTGTCTGTCTGTCAGTCTTTCAAGACCCTTTTTCTCAGGACCGCGTTAAGATATCAAGTTAAAAGTAATATCAAAGACGTAAGTCTATGGTCCCTTGGATCTTTAAAAAAATCAAGCTTCTAAGTCAAGGCAATAAAAAATACGGCCTTATTTGATACTCGCAAGTAAATCAGTTTGTTTTTGGGATAAATTCTTTTCAACTACGGAACCCTTCATTGTGCGTGTTCCGACAAGCATTTGGCCAGTTTTTTAATAACCTTTGTAGATATTTGTGTTAAATTCGAACATTTATTTATTATTTTTTGTTGATTTTTTTATATACTTAGAGATGTTCCAAATTGTATTGTTTTGCTGTTTGTACAGCTCAAAATAATAAAAAAACAGGCACGTCTAGTGAGTTATTTTAAGGCGCAGATTTCCTGAAAACAACCAAAAAGATGGTTTTTTAAAGCTGTGTATCTCATAAACCGTAAATAATTTTGACAAAAAATATGATATTTTCAAGTCCTTTTCGCATACAGTGATGGAAGCCAAGAAATAATTAAACATACTTTAATGCACCAAAAAAATCTTTAAACATACCTCCTAATAATCTTTAAAAGCTGTTTATCCCTTCATTAGCAATTATAATTATAATTAAAAATATACCATGAAATGTCAAATTCCAAACTGCATCCAGTGATGGATTACTTTTTAATAAATAGTTAATTTCAAATTTTATACGATTTTATTTGAATTTTTTCGACATAATTCCGGTGCGCGTGAGAATCTTCTATCTCGTGCGTCAAACTAGACAGTCATAAAGCCATTTCACTTACACACCGAGCTAAACCAAGCGTGGACCCAGGGCCTTAACAGTTTCAACCGTTTTTTCCATTTGCCCGCCAGTAAAATACCTGCAGCGATTTTATAGTTTAGCCTGTTCATTTATTTTTGTTACAGAATACCCCGTTTTTAAGAGGGCTGGCGCGTTTTATGACCTCTCTCGCGCACACAGGATCAAATTTTTAAGAATGTTAAATGAAAAGATGCTTTTTTGAAAAATGCAATCAAAACCCCTCAAGTGTCGAATGTACCCCATGTGTGCATAAGAAAAACCCTTTTTTATTAGATATATAAGCTAATATCACATATATATAAATGTACAAAAACATCATCCCATGGAAAACCAATCATGATCATTAGTTGTGAACCTATGGAGTTCGCAGCCCCTCCCCCCCCCGCGTGTCAAATGCACCCCAAGTGTGCAAAAGGACAAAACTTTACATAATAGGTACCTATATAAGCTTACATGACATATAAGTACTCGTATCATATCTAAAAAAACATATATCAGTAGTTGTGAACCTATGGGGTTCGCAACTAACCCCCAACCCTCACACTCGCTAGGGTTTTGGGTCTAAAATTAGCCAAACTCAGACACTTGAGGGATTAAGGACTAGTAAATAATGTTAATGTAATAGGTACCTAATTATTAAAACACATTTCTATTGTGTTATATAATAAACTCAGTTCAAAAACTATTTGTTTTTGAGATGAGTTAAATAAATTCCGTCGCCCACCAGACACGACACCCGTCTGGTCGGAGGATCCTCCCTTTTCAATAGAGGATGAGTGAACTTTACACCCTGTTCCTCATGCCTCTATACATCTGAAATGGAGTTTACAGGATAATATGAAAGAGATTTTATTCTCAATGCCTCAGAGAGTTCGTTGACCCGTCGGTTCCGAATGTCATCTGAATATCTACAGAAGTTTCATGTAGGCGGGGAGCCTGAAAGTAATTCTAGCCAAAAGTCTGGCTTTTAGTCTAGTTTTGTAAAACTAATAAGAAATAATAAGACATTGCGAAAAAAACAACCTTTTTTTTTAAACCTGGCTTTTTTTTTCTAAGTTACTAATAATGCGACGTTTTGCGAAAGAGATATTCTGCGAAAGAGGCATTCTGAGAAAGAGACATTTTACTACTAGTAGACATTTTGCGAAAGAGACGTTTGGCGCCTGAGCCCGGAAATCGGTTGTCATGGTGCGGCATTAGGACAATGTCGTGAGGAAAGTTTTGAGTATGAATTTCGATGGCTTAAAGAGTAGGGGAAGACCAAAGAAACGATGGATGGACTGTGTGAAAGATGACATGGCTAGAAAGAGAGTGACCACCGAGATGACGACTGATAGAGAAGTATGGAAGAAAGGGACATGTTGCGCCAACCCCAAATAGATTGGGATAAGGGCAGGAGAATGATGATGATCTAAGTACTGAAAAGCGATGATAACATGTAGGTTATTGGCTATTAGTTGTGTGTTAGGGGCTCGTGGTTAAGTTATAACAGCCGCACGAGTTCAAGACAGACGGACGGACGGACGAACGGACAGAAAGCAGAAGCTTAGTAATAGGGTGCCGTTTGTTACTCTTCGGGTACGGAACCCTAAAAAAGATGATAAAGGTGTGTTCAAAATTAAGACTGTGCCCTTGGTTAGAAATGGGGTAGATAATGAGATGACGCCTTATGATCTATGTAGATAATATACTCAAATCAATCTGCCTAGCCTTATTTCGCAACTATGTTGGGGTTGGCTTTCAGTCTCACTGGATACAGCTGAATACCAGTATTTTACATGGAGCGACTGCCTATCTGACCTCACAACCCAGTAACTGCGTAATACGATACCTCTTGGTGAGACTGGTTGTCAGACTTTTGGGCTTCTGACGCCCCGTAACGACTGTCAAAGATCTACGAATGACAGCCGCGACCAACGGCTTAACGTGCTTTCCGAGGCACGGAGGAGTCTCGGTATGTAAAGTTGGTCAACCATCCACGGACTTACTCCGGCAAGCGTACTTAACCTGATGGATCGACCCGTGCGGCTGTTATTATAGTATAGAAGAATATTTAATTGACAAATCCATTGACTAACTGACATAATTATATAAATGAATACATAATAAATAATTTAGATTAATTAATAATTAATAAAATGTTACCCTAATTTTATTTAGATTAAGTTAATTTGCATGTTTATCATTGATATAAAAAGTAATATATAAGTCAATGATGTTTATATAAGTCCTCTTCTCTCTAACTTTTCTTTTGCTGTGCCCGACAGGGTCCACGATTGTTACTACAAATGTCTACTTACCACCTAAGCATAAACATTGTGGAATGTAATAAATGATTGAGTATTGAGTATTGAGTATTACTTAGCCACGAGCTCCTCCGAGAAGAAAAAAAAGATGCACAAGTATTGAAGAAAAAAACACGCTGCGCCGACCCCAAAATAAATTGTGAACAAGAGGATAATGACCCTTACGACAGGTCATTGGACAGAAATGTCAACAATGAAAGATGATTTTCTTTTTTATTAGGGTTCCGTACCTCAAAAGGAAAAAACGGAACCCTTATAGGATCACTCGTGTGTCTGTCTGTCTGTCCGTCTGTCCGTCTGTCACAGCCAATTTGCTCCGAATCTAATGGACCGATTAAGTTAAAATTTGGTACACATATGGATTTCTGTGACCCAAGCACGTACAGCTAAAGTAAATATATGAATTTTGAATATGAGAGTCACTTATAGGGGGAAAATAAGAAAATTAAAAAAAAAAGTTTTGTAAACTGTACCGAGTGACATATCAAATGAAAGGGCTTACTATGAGGGTCTCAAATATATTTTTTTTATAATTTTAAAATTTATTGTTTTAAAGTTATTTAAGAAAATACACGAAAATTGACCATTCCCCCCACTTATCTCCGAAACTACTGAGCCTAAAATTTTGAAAAAAATATAGAAATTAGTTCTATACCTGTAGATTACAGGAAAACCTATAAGAAGTCTGTGGTTTTAAAAATAACATGGTAAATCTATATATATAAAAAAATCAAAGTCCTGACTGAGTCACTGACTAATATACCAACGCACAGCCCAAACCAATGGACCTAGAGACTTGAAATTTTGCGCATAAATACCTTATATAGTGTAAACATCCACTAAGGAAGGATTTTTGGAAATTCCATCCCTAAGGGGGTAAAACAGGGGATGAAAGTTTGTATGAAAAATCCTATCCCTTGAGTTAATAGACTTGAAACTTAACACGAATATTCATCTAAGTAAATTATAAAGTTTATCATTTTTAGTTTTCCTAAACTACCCCCTAAGGAGGGATTGGGGGTGCCAAAGTTTGTATGGAGGAACTTTAACACGCGGTCCGATTAACTCAGTTTTTATACTTGAGACCAAAAATTAAGACTAACGTGTATTAGGGTTTTCCAAAAATCTACCCCTAAGGGGTGAAAAGTTAATTTTATAGCGGAGGATTTTATTGGGGCTTGATTAACTCTAATATTGGTGTAAATAATGTTTGAGTCAAGTTATGGAAACATACCAGACGATTTTTGAAATTCTTTAGGTATCTGTGTTCGTGAAAACAGAGATACAGTTTGTATAGAAGATGTTAAAGTTTGTATAGAAGAGTTTTAAAGCGCAGTCCGATTAAAAAAATGGTACTTTGAGTCAAGTTAGGAAACTTGCCAAACGAATTTTCACCGATTTTGACGGCATACCTATAGCTGATGTTTTAAGGAGTAACTTAGGCTATTTTTATTTTAGAAAATAATTAGGGTTCCGCGCAAGAAAATTAAAATCCATGAAATCAGACAACCACGTACAGCCCAGTACAAACTTACTAAGCCTCCGCTGTCTATTACGGCTATAACAACAAATAATAAAAATAAAGCAAAGTTAAAAATTTAAGGGGTCGGTCCCCATACAATAAACTTTTCATTTTGAAAAAAAAAAAAAAAAAAATATCTAGCATGTGGGGTGTCATGTCATTATTTCATCACCGCTGCTCTCAAAACTGTGAAGGAAAACATCGTGAGGAAACCGGCATGTCCTAGAACCAAAAATTCGAAGACATGTGACATCTACCAACCCGCACTGTGCCCGCGTGGTGGATTACGGCCCACTCCCTCTCACCGAGAGGAGGCCTGTGTCCCAGCAGTGGGAACATTATAGGCTGATTATGTGTTATGTGGGGTGTCATCGTCTAGAACTCATTGAGTAGAGTACAAACATATTTTTTTTTATCTTTTAAAATTAAGAAATAGGGGGCCGTAAAAGTTGTAAATTTTTGACCATTTTTGTACGAGCTCTAGCGCAACAATTCAACAAATTAGGAATTTGAAACTTCTTTATACCATGTAAGTACCATGAATACTGTATTTAATCAACAAAAGTGAAAACGGCGATTCATAAGGTATTTTGTTTAAACATGGGTGATTTTCTGCAACTGCAAAAAATAACCTTGTAATTCACAGTATCATTATAAAATAAGTAAAAAGTTATCTTTGCGATTGTTAAACATATAATATGGTACGGAACCCTTCGTGCGCGAGTCCGACTCGCACTTGACCGGTTTTTTTTTATTTCTACCAGACTGTGATACATCAAAGGAAAAAAGCTGAAAGCTGTTGGTTTTCGTTGATGTTATTCTATTCAATTATCTCCGTCAGAAATAATTTGGCGCTCGCAAAGATGCTTTGTAATCTTTTCGGAGAAACTGTCATAAAGCTCTGTTTGAACTGAAGCGAATCCCGCGCGGGATGCGGGATGGAATGCGCTCGCGCCGATTATGTTAACTAACTTGAATGGAGAAGTAGAGCTTGTCCACTACGACATGATGCGCCCCACTACTTATGCGGTGGTGGGGCGCGTCATTTCAGAGTGGACAATCTCTAGCAGGACAACTTCGCGAAAGTCTTTTGCGCGAAAGGACACTTGCTGCCCTATTCATAGAATGTTGGAATCCTATAATTCAAATTTCATTGATATTGATATATTTGCATGCTCGAAAAATAAGTTTAAATCTAATATTATGAAAATTTTATCTGAATCTGAATTGTAATCTTACTATTATTATTATTTATTTATTGCATAATTCAAGTAAATGAAATGAAATTGTTTGTAATTGTATCTGATCTGATTTGGTTTTGTAGCTATAGCTAGCTTTATAGTACTTAACTTATCTATTTAATTCTCAAATATTTGTTTATTTTATTTTGGTATTGCTCGCCTAGTGGCAACAATTTATTATCAAATAAGTTTTATCTGTGGATAATGCAGTGGACTGCAACATTACTACCCAAAGTTTTGTTAATCGTATGTGTATTTAAGTTGTAGTTGTTTATTATCCCTTAATAAATGAAAATAAAAAAAAATAAAAAAATATACACTTGCGCGAAAAGACATTTCCGCGAATTGACATTTGCGCGAAAGACACTTGCTCGAACCCACTTGCGTGACAAGACAGCTGCGCGAAAAAGTTGCGGAAATGAGATCTTTATACCATCACGCCTGTATTCTTTCAAAGGGTTGGGCAGGGATGTATACTTAATAATATATACTTGGACATTTCATACAACGCCATCTAGTCCCAAGCTAAGCAACCTAATGCTTGTGTTATGGTAACGAGATGGCTGATAAACTACTTATATTTAGAGGCATGAGGAACAGGGTGTAAAGTTCACTCATCCTCTATTGAAAAGGGAGGATCCTCCGACCAGATGGGTGTTGTGTCTGGTGGGCCACTGCCCAACGGTTGATGTCGGGACGTTGTATACAGGGTGTTCGGCGCATGGACCGACACAATTTTTTGGGGGATTGGGGGGGTCATTTGCCAGGTTTCACCTAAAGACCTCCATGTCCTAAGTGTGACGGTAATTGAGATATGTTTTTTTTTGTTCTTTCTTTGAATTACCCAAAATCTCGCCTTTGAATCGATATATTTTTTTTGTTTATGGTTGTAAAAGAACAAAATAATTTTTAATATAGTCTACAACGTATTCTTATTCGAAAAAAAAAAAATAATATAATTACCGTAATAAGTCTTTTCTTAAAACACTCCATAACTGACTCTCTAACTAGTATTTTGACTACATTTGAATTGTTTTTCATAGCGTGTTGCATACTTTTAGAAAGGGTACAAGCTAAAGAACTTTTTGAGATAAAAATAAGGTCAAAATGGCTTTATTAAAAAAAAAAAATGAATTTAAGAGTAGAAATTTTTCATACATTTAAAATTTTTTAAGACTTTGGAAGCACATAAGTCATTTTCTACTGATCAATTACATCAAATAATAATTTATTTAGAATAAAAATACATTGCAGACTATTATAAAAATTTTTTTGTTCTATTGCAACCATAAACAAAAAAAATATATCGATTCAAAGGCGAGATTTTGGGTAATTCAAAGAAAGAACAAAAAAAACATATCTCAATTACCGTCACACTTAGGACATGGAGGTCTTTAGGTGAAACCTAGCAAATAACCCCCCCAATCCCCCAAAAAATTATGTCGGTCCATGCCCCAAACACCCTGTATATGCTAATCGCGTGGTAAACTCTAATTGCGCGATGCAGGTTTGCGTGACGTCATGTCATTGATGCGTAGTTCATATGTGGCGATGTAGATGCCGCCACATCACTCCCCTCCGGAGACCGGAGGTCGATAGTGGGCTGAGTCGTGTATCTTGCGATGCTTGCCAGTGCCAGTTGTGGTTCCAGTGAGTCGGAACCGGGTGCCGCATAGTTCACGGTGAGTCGGATCTGTCTGCGGTGATACCCCAGTGAGTCGGGGTGGCGCTGCGTTATGCTCCAGTGAGTCGGAGTGTACAGCGCTGGGTTGAGGCTGAAGGTGATGACCAGGAATGCGCGTCCGCTGCATGCTGGTGGTCAGGATACCTGTTGAAGCCGTGGATGCTGGCTGGCTATGTGAGTCGCCGCTCGAAAGCTTGAGGAAGTGATGCTTGATGACGTCACGCTGAAGGAGTTGCGCGAAGGCTGCGCTGACGTTCATGCTCGGGTTCACCAGTTTGGAGGCATGACCATCACGTCGGGGTCATCAGTATAGAGGCATGAGGAACAGGGTGGAAAGTTCAGTCATACTCCATAGAAAAGGGAGGATCCTCCGACCAGACGGGTGTCGTGTCTGGTGGGCTACTGCCCAACGGTTGATGTCGGGACGTTGTATATATGCTAATCGCGTGGTAAACTCTAATTGCGCGATGCAGGTTTGCGTGACGTCATGTCATTGATGCGTAGTTCATATGTGGCGATGTAGATGCCGCCACATATATACATTTTTTTTTTTTTGTAAATACATTCATATTATAGATAGAAAAACACCCAGACTCGGAACAAATACTTGTAGGTCGTACAAATATTTGTTCCGTGCGGGAATCGAACCCGCGACATGCTGAGCAGCAGTCAATCGCTCAACCACTGCGCCAACCGTGTCGTCGAATACTGTGAATAGTACACCCGGAATTTGCCAGTGTTCAAGTTACAGACAGACTGGAAGTAAATAAGTAGTCCAATTAGGCGTAAAAAGTTGCTGTCGAAGTTTTTTACTTTACCTTTGTTTTGTTTTTTAGTTTAATTTTTTTGTTTATTTTCGATAATAAGAGTGTCATTTTGATGGTTCTCGAGGTCGCTGATAACAAAAGCTGTAGTTAAAATCAAAATTCAAGATGACATCAACTCAAATTTGTTTTCCATCATGTGTATAATTTTTCATCACGGGTATAAGTTTTCCCTGTTGATCCCATTTTTATTTTCAGCAACCTCGAAAACCGTGAAAACGACACCCATGATGAAAAATTAGAAAAATTTTCGTTGGTGCCATCTTGGATCCGCTCCAGTGTAAACAGTTCTTAAGAGATAACTTGCTTCTTTATGGTACATCACTCAAACTTTTTTTCCTAACTGATGTTCAAGATTAGCAAAAGATGACAAGCATTTTTGTAGCTCGAGCCAATTTTTACCCTACATTTGGACCTACATTTTTGTTGGCAGGAAATAGGTTACTTTGTCTCGAGAAAAAGTAAGGAAATGTTATTCAGGGATTATACATAATATACATACATACTCATTTTATTTAAATGTAATATAAACATAACCTAAAAATAACAAAATGATATCCTAAAACTAAAACTATTAAAAAACTAAAATATGGCGTCGAAAAATTCCTCCGCATCGCTGTCGACTGGTAGAGTACCCTAGAGACTGGCGGCATTGCCACGTTGTATGGCAATGCTAAGCCTGTGGCCAAAGTAAAAGCCAGCCCTCGGGTCGTGGGAAGTGTCAACAAGTCGTTTGGAGATTTCGTTGAATAAAACAAGAGCACTCGGACGCCACGGCCCAAGGGTTTCAACCCCAAACGGCTCGAAAATATAATTACCGATCAGGTTATTATATTTCCGCCGCTTGAGGTTTTCCGCAGCCGCAGCAGCAGTGCCAGCACAGCACGCCGAGCCAGGAAGATGGGATGGCGCAAGAGTATCGACACACGTTGCATCCCACACTAAAGGCCTTCCCACCTTCCATGGAAATAAAGATCCCGTCCGGTCTCTTGCCGTCGTCGCGTGCCAAGCCATTAGGTTCTAATACAGCTGGAACGCCGACGGTGACAAGGGCTCGTCGGATGATGTCATTAAGGTTCGCGTGCCGCGCTAGGCGACCCGCACTTCGGCTGCAAGACAGGCCGTGGTCTCCGAGGCTGTTGACAACTTCACCACAGTGACAGCGATGAGGAGAACAACATGGAGCTCCTAGTCGTAGTGAAGCAGCGAGGCGGAAAGTAGTGTCATCAAACAAAGTGCCTATGTTCGACGAAGGTAGTGCGTGAAGCCACAGACGCGACTCCCACCTACCCACAGCCAGCAGACGCGCACGCTCCGCAGTAGTAGCACACGTGTTAAGTAAATTGTTCTGTAATACTCTGCAGAGCGGCTCATCCCACCGTCTCTGGGAAGATGGATTGTCGGGTGGATCTGAATTCGGGCAAGCGAGTCTCCAGGCATCCATAGCCTCGGCGAAACAAGGCACATCAAAATTAATCAGTGTGGAGGCTAGGATTTTCCTGATTAATTTTTCTCTGACCGAGGATATGACCGAGGTAAACTAATACTAGAAATTTTGCGGAGAAATTTGAGCACAGACCCATACATACTTAAATAAACTAACGCCTTCTTCCCATGGAGGTAGGCAGAAACTACAGAACGCCACCTGCTACGATCCTTACATAGGTACTCCTTTTGCTTTGTTTTATGTCTGGGATGTACAACATGTACCTACCAGCATCACGGCTGTATTCTTCGAAAGGGTAAATAGAGGTGTAGTACAACCACATATTAAGGCCCTGGTTCCAAGCTTAGTGTATCTCGGTGTGTAAGCGAAATGGCTTTATGGCTGTCTAGTTTGACGCACGAGATAGAAGATTCTCACGCGCACCGGAATTATGTCGTAAAAATGCAAATAAAATCGTATAAAATTAATCGTAAAAAAGTAATCCATCACTGGATGCAGTTTGGAATTTGACATTTCATGGTATATTTTTAATTTTAATTATAATTGCTAATGAAAGGATAAACAGCTTTTAAAGATTATTAGGAGATATGTTTAAAGATTTTTTTGGTGCATTAAAGTATGTTTAATTATGTTTTGGCTTCCATCACTGTATGCGAAAAGGACTTGAAAATATCATATTTTTTTTACATGTCAAAATTATTTACGGTTTATGAGATACACAGCTTTAAATAACCACCTTTTTGATCATTTTAGGAAATCTGCGCCTTAATACTGATGAGACACTCCGCAGTTTAGGTATGAAGCTACAAGTACACAGCCGGACCCGTCCTCGGGGCTAATTCAGTAGAAATGCCGCGCGCCGAAAGGTATAAGAGTTACGCGATAGAAAAAGAGGCAATGTGTAGGTGTATATGAATAAGCGTTCTGCGAACTGAATTGTACTTTATTGTCTCGTAGCAAGAGTCGCTTTTTATTTAAATGATTTTGCGGAGTGTCCCATCTGTATTAATTTGTGGTACAACCACAATTCGCCAGTTATGTTTAATTTCCATTCAAAAGATTTGTCCGATTGATAGCAATAGACTCGCCACAGCCTATTGCCATCAATCGGACTGTAGAATTTAGTGCTGGCGTGGTTTACAACACCACAAGCCAACACTTTTTTTTTGGTTTGGTAACACAATCCATTTTTATATATCAATGCCCAAAACGCTTTCGTCAGCTAAATTTATGACGCATTAAAATTACTAGCGACCTCTGCCTACCCCATTCGTAATAAAAATGAAGCATCTCTTAACCTTATCTCCCAGATATGATAGCAGTACCCTGAGTTATGTCCTCAAGAAGTGATAAATTGTTCCGGAACTACCCTCCGTTCAAAAAACTACTTTAACACGACAGACTAAGGTAGATTTTGAACTGACATTGTGAGAGATATCGATTATTGGGCCACAAAATTGTTGGTGTCTACTGAATTTCGTTAATGGTCGCAATTTTGAGGGTGCGTTGTAATTTATACTTTGGTATGGAGGTCCGTTTACAATGGGAGAGTATTGATGTGTCATTCCAGTAATGACTGACCCGATGCCAGTGCTCTAGGCAGGAATAAAACATGCAATTTGTCATAGGAACTCTAATTTAAAAACGCCAAGCACAGTTCCTATACACTTATAAATTGAAGCCATGGTAACTCGCACAAAATATCTAAACAGGTAAGTATATAGAAAAATACGGCCATCTATGCGACATATTTTGATACTCGCAAGTAAATCAAAACCTATAAGGTACCTACTACCTACTTCCCGTTGTCCTAGAATCATGAAATTTGGCAAAAAGCAAGGTCTCGCAGCACAAGTAAAGGAAAAATTCCTAAAATAATTGTTTATTTATTTTATTTTATTTTATTTTGGCAACAAACAGTCATGTACTAATGACGATGATGATGATGTCATGTGTAATTGTTAAGGTTACTTTTATCTCACCAAGCCACGCGTAAAGTAAAGAGTAAGCCGACGTTCGCACGGTCGTAAGAAAATCGCGGCGATTTTTTTTTGCGCACTGAATTTTCAACGCTCTGCTTAGCGCCGGGAGTTGAAAATCCAACAGTGTGTTTTTCGTCACGCTGGGATGCACTCTGTTGTTGTTAGGTTGGATTCTCGAAGCTGGGCTCAACACCGAGAATTGAAAATCGTGCAGCGATTTTTTTACGTCCGTGCGAACGTCGGTTTAATTGTGGTAACCAAGTGTACACAATGTGTGTAAGCGCAGGAGCTCTCGGTACCGTCCGAGACAATGGTGAAGTTGGAACTGTGTATGCGAGTGTTGTACTGACGCTACTCGTCTTCACGCATACATTCATAGCGGGGTGGTACACTTCGTTAACACAAGTAAAGCTCCCGTTGCTTCGTGAGATAAAAATAAGTAGCTAATCGTTTCAGATATCTCCATTAGTTCATACTTCAATGCAATGCTGACTATTATTCAACATGTAAATCAAGTATCTTCTCTTTAGTTAACATAAAGTGAATAATATATCGTCATTGGAAGATTTCTTAATTATATTTACTGACTTAGCAGTTTCCTGTTTCAGTTGACACTTTGAGCGGAGCGACGTTATAATACGTAAAATTTGATAAACGCTATTTGACACAACGTTTAATCACGTCAGCAAAAAATATGTCTTTCTTTAAAGAACGTGTATAAACGGCTGCGGCCTATACCAATTCCTTCAAAAAATAAATAAATAAAATAAAATCATTTTATTTCAGATAACTAAAGATCCATAAAAGGTTAGTAACAAAATTAGAACTTAAAACACTATTGTTAGTAACTTAAGCTAAAGACAATTTAAATACAGATAAAGAGACAGTCAATAACAAGACTGAACCTACACAACAAGAAATGGACACTATGGTATCAGCCTTCTCACAAACTGTCTTATTATCGCAGAGGAAGTGTCTGCCGCCACAGCCTTCAGGATACTATTGCGACTGCCCCTTATTCTGCTCAGAAGTGAAGCCGTCTTTTTGCGGATAATCGCATGAAACCCATCTGTATGGGTTACCGCGAACATTTCCGAAGCACTGCAATACCGAGGCAGTCGCAACAGCATCCTAAAAACATTATTGTATTGGACGCGTAGGACATCCAGCGACCTTTTCGAATAGTTGACCCAAAGATTACCGGTGTAAAAACTCTGACAATAAGCTTTAAAAAGCGTAACCTTAACTTGGTCAGTACACCGAGCAAATCTTCATGCCAACATATTACCCCTGACCGCCAGCGCCCTACGCTCCCTCTCAATGTCACTATGGTCACTGAGGTCGTCGGTAAGAAAATGCCCAAGATATTTAAACCTGGTCACTCTACGTAATGGCGTACCGTTAATGGCAAGTTCGAGTGTACTTTCCCGGCTCTTACCAGCGACCCCAAAGACCATGTATTCACATTTTTTTTCATTGTAGACCAGTCCATGTGCAGCAGCGTATGTCTCACACATCAAGCACATTCAAGCTACGTCATCGCGCCGTATCACTTTAAATTTTCGGACTGCTAGCGCCACTCCACGTTAGTTTTGTTGTACACTTTTTAAGGCTAGTCACACACATACATTTTAATTACGCGTACATTCGCAACGTCGACGTGTAGTAACGGTTGTGTCACATTTCATATTATCTTTGCTTGTATGAAAAACCAGAACGTCACTAATCGTCATATATTTTGTATGAGAAAATAGTGTGCCGCGCAACAAACATTTGAATACCCAGATGCTCAGCTGAAAGTGTTAAGTGTATTTAAATTTCTTATAGGACAGATTGTAATGTGAATAAACTATCACCGATAAGTAATAATTACTAAAAGTAAAAAAAAAGTTCATACTGGACCATCTAAACTTCCCACTCTGCATACTAGTAGCAAGTAGCTCAGACACAAGTATTTACCACCAGTATTATATTTACTCGCTCAATGTAAACGCACCCTTAAGAATACTTGATACGTTTACACTCAAGTTAGAAGGTACCGTTACTAAATAATTAATAAGTTTAATGACTTCACTCAGGACTTTAAAGCTTCAACGGCTCTTTGGTTACATATTGAAAAGTTTTCCCATAGGAATTTACAAGAAACAGTTGGTTTAAGGACCGAGAAGCTCGTGGCTAAGTAATAACAGCCGCACGGGTTGATGTATCAGGTTAAGCTACGCTTGCCGGGGTTGCCCGTGGATGGGTGACCTTCTTTACATACCGAGACTCCTCCGTGTCTCGGAAAGCACGTCAAGCCGTTGGTCCCGGCTGTCATTCGCGGATCTTTGGCAGTCGTTACGGGTCGTCAGAAGCCGGAAAGTCTGACAACCAGTCTTACCAAGGGGTATCGTATTACCCAGTTACTGGGTTGTGGAGGTCAGATAGGCAGTCACTCCATGTAAAATACTGGTATTCAGCTGCACATTATATGACTGGAAGCCGACACCAAAATAATTGGGAAAAGCCTAGGCAGATGACGTATGTACCTCAAAATCTAGTTTATTCTCAACATCTACACGTCTGCCACATGTCACATCTATTTTTCATGAACGTCACATTGAAACTACATTTTCTGCGAACTGTGACCACATTTATTTCGTAGAATCGCATGTCACTGTGTCAGACAACGTATTGTGGTATACAGACGTAGACGGTTCCATTTTGTATAGAAATAGTAATGTGAGGAATGCGGACATTTTCAAGATTTTCACAAATGTCAAGGAAACATTCTTGTTAGTCCTTTGTGACTACACAAAGGACTCGAGATAGATAATATAATTTATTTGTGAAGGTATTTGTTGGTAATAATTGTTAATAGTACAATTTAATATGTATGTTGGCAACACTACCAATCTTCGATTACAAGAGTATTGTTGGAATAATAGCAACAACAACAATAGCAATAACAATTATTTCCTTTATTTCATTAATTTACAGGTTAATTATATTTTTATTAAATATTAGATTATAAAAATATCACGGCGACTCAGCGATTATTGCGCCGATAGTCGTATCAACCAATGGCTTTATAGGGATGATGCCTGGGTAAAAAAAAAGAAATTCTATATAATCCGTCAGTCAGATAATAAAAGAATATTAGACACGTATTTTTTGCTTTATCATATTTATAAAAAAAATACTTAGCTATCACGCATTAAAGTTGGGGAGTGGGGGCTCGCTACGTCACTTGTACGTATAAAACCTAGCTACGCGTGACGTCATTCCATATTTTAACTCAATGTATCGCCGTAATTTTTTGATTACGTAAAAAAGGAAAAAATACGTGTCCAATATTTTTTAATAATCTCTATGACAAAAAATGAATTTTTAGTCATCATCCCTATTGCCAAGAGCCTTTTGTAATCGATTTATGCAGTGGTTTTTTCATAAAACTCATCTTCCAAAGGACTTTTCGTAATTTTTACGCGCTCAGTCCATTACTACATACTTACTATTTTTACTTTACTACTACTAACTATTTATTATTTTAGTAGCGTCTAACTGCTCATCAATGATACTATCTCTGTCGGACACCATGTCAGGTGAGACAGCGTGCTTTTTGGCCAACCCCACCAGTGAGTTCGAGGCCGCGACTAGTTTAAAGGTTGATGCGCCAGGGTAGCCCGCGAAATTCAAAATTTCTTACGTTTCTTGCAATTTGTAGGTCAGTGTGAGCTTGTATGTTGATTAAAATATGATTCGCGGCCGTAGCTAATATGGCTTTACAGAATTATAATCATTAGAATCAGCAATACAACTCCATAAGTTAGCATTTGCCTCAAACCTCATGATTTCATGAAATCGCTAGATTTGAGGTACAGAATTATAATCATTAGAATCAACAATACAACTCCATAAGTTAGCATTTACCTCAAACCTTATGATTTCATGAAATCGCTAGATTTGAGGTACAGAGTTATAATCATTAGAATCAACAATACAACTCCATAAGTTAGCATTTACCTCAAACCTTATGATTTCATGAAATCGCTAGATTTGAGGTAAATGCTAACTTATGGAGTTGTATTGCTGATTCTAATGATTATAATTCTGTAAAGCCATATTAGCTACGGTCGCGAATCATATTTTAATCAACATACAAGCTCACACTGACCTACAAATTGCAAAAAACGTAAGAAATTTTGAATTTCGCGGGCTACCCTGGCGCTTTCGCCTTAAGTCTGCAGTGTTGCAAAATTAACTCGCATCGATGAACTTAAAAAAAATAACCATTTATTAGTTATATTATGGTTATTCCCGTGTTATATATGTGTGTATATTTCATTACTTTTGTTTAAAAAAAAAATACAAAGTTGCGCAAATAATTCGCCGCGAGTGAATTTTGCAAGACTGCAGCCTTAACCAACCAAACCAAACCAACTCGCAGTTTAACCAAACCAACTCGCAGCCAACATTATAGTTCCCAGATAAACTATACTACCATTCTCGATACTTATATAACTGCCTACACCGATACGCGAAGATACAATAGTTGCAGGTCACACGCCAGCCACCTTCGTAATAAATCTAAGTCTTAAGCCTCGACCACAGTGAACACTCGATCAAAATGAAAATCCTACTTTGTACTTATCTTGCGAATAAACCGGCTGTTTCAGTGCTAATTATTGTGAGTGATTAGAAGCAGATTCTATTTATTTTTCAACCAGCCGACTTGATAAGGGAATAATGACAAATACCAAGCTCCTGTAAAGTAGGCATAAAGGCTCCCGCAGACAGGGGCGTACATTTTTAGGATTCTGTACCTCAAAAGGAAAAAACGGAACCCTTATAAGATCACTTGTTTGTCCGTCTGTCTGTCTGCCTGTCAGTCTGTCAAGACCGTTTTTCTCAGGAACGCGTGAAGGTATCCAGCTGAAATTAATGTCAAATACGTAGATCTATGGTCCCTTGGAGTTTTAAAAAGATCAAACTTCTAAGTCAACGCAATTAAAAAATACGGCCATTTATGCGACACATTTTTTGATACTCGCCAGTAAATCAAAACCTATAGGGTACTTCCCGTCGCCCTAGAATCATGAACTTTGGCAAGAAGCAAGGTCTCACAACACAATTAGAGGAAAAAGTCCGAAAATTGATAATTTGTAATTCTATGACATAAAAAATATTTTCAATGATGTCAGTATGTCAAGACCCTTTTTCTGAGGAACGCATAAAGGTATCAAGTTGAAATTAATATAAAACACGTAAGTCTATGGTCTCTTGAAGTCCTAAAAAACTGAAGCTTTTAAGTCAACGCAATAAAAAAATACGGCCATTTTGCGACACATTTTGATACTCGCAAGTAAATCAAAACGTATAGGGTACTTCCCGTTGACCTAGAATCATGAAATTTGTCAAGAAGCAAGGTCTTACAGCACAAGTAATGGAAAAAGTCCGAAAATTGCTAATTTATAATTTTATCACATAAAAAAATATTTTCAAGTATGTCATCTGCCAAGGCCCTTTTTCTCAGGAACGCGTGGAGGTATCAAGTTGAAATTAATACCAAATACGTAAGTCTATGGTCCTTTAGAGCTCTAAAAAAATCAAGCTTCTAAATCAACGCAATAATAAATACGGCCATTTATGCGACATATTTTGATACTCGCAAGTAAATCAAAACCTATAGGGTACTTCCCGTTGACCTAGAATCATGAAATTTGGACAGAAGCAAGGTCTTACAGCACAAATAAAGGAAAAAGTCTAAAAATTGCTAATTTATAATTTTATCACAAAAAAATATTTTCAAGATGTCATCTGTCAAGGCCCTTTGTCTAAGAAACGCGTAGAGGTATTAAGTTGAAATTAATTCCAAATACGTAAGTCTATGGTCCCTTAGAGCTTTAAAAAAATCAAGCTTCTAAATCAACGCAATAATACTCGCAACTGTCGCAAGTAAATCAAAACCTAGGTTACTCCCGTCCCGTTGACCTTGACTCATGAAATTTGGCAAGAAGCAAGGTCTCACAGCACAAGTAAGGGAAAAGTCTGAAAATTGATTATTTATAGTTTTATCATATAAAAAAAATGTTTTTAGTTTTCTTTTTCTGGCAAAATGTGGGTGTACAATAGGTTCACCTCTGCCCAACCATTCGAGGAAACAAGGCGTGATGTTATGTTTAAGAATAGCTTTTTGCGAATACAAACTTAAATATGCAGTTAGAGAATTGTCCGTGACGTATATCAATGTATGGGAGAACATGTTTTTCAACTCAATGTTAAGTTTGTAATTGGGATAAATTCTTTTCAACTACGGAACCCTTCATTGTGCGTGGTCCGACACGCACTTGGCGGGTTTTTGAAAAGTGTCTCAATTAATTAAACAGCCACTAAAAAAAAAACTAAATTTTTATTCAATCGTAAAAATGTAAAATTTAAATTCATTTTTATGGCACATGTTGCCATAAAAATGCATTTAAATTTTACATTTTCAAATTTCGCGCGAAAACGCTGGACGCAGTGGATGGACGCCATATTGCTTTGAGGTCATGACGTCAGTTGGCAGTGTAAACAAACACTTTATAATACGTTGATCAGTTGACAGTTGACACTGACACTTTTTAATTTACTCAGCCGTATGACGTAATAACATGGCGGCTACTTTCATGGTGTTAGAAAAAAAAAACTGAAAACTTTGTATTGAATTTTAAAATTTGTATTGTTATTATAGGAACTAAAACTAACGTTTTCCGACTGCTTTTTGCCTAAGCTATCTAATTAATATATTTTTAGATTTTTTCGAAGTACTGTATTCTGGTAGAAAAATTTCCATGAAGTTTTCGTAGATTTTTCTACTGTCACCGTGTCACACACTGGCCTTACGCGTGTTCGTCACCCGCTTATTATACTAGCCCTCAAACCGCTTGTCACAATGAACGCTGCCTAACTCGTATTGTTTAGCGTTTCTTAGTTCTTTTTGTAGCACTTCCTAAGTGTTACGAAACAGATAGGAAACTGTATTGTTTAGTGCTAACTAAAGTAGTTAGTAGAAGAATTGTATCAGGAAATCTGCGGGTTGCAGTTTAAATTGTTTATTTTAAGTAGGTTTGCGTTGGCCTTCAGTTTAGAAAGATAAAGTTAAATTAGTTCAGGTTACTTTACGACAACGGCCTTGAGTGGTTAGCTTGTGTGTTCTGTGCTGAGCTCACGCAACGCGTCGTACGTCCAGCCAGTACTAGGACTCGCCCATCAAGGAGCGCTGTCCCAAATGAGATGCATTATTAATTAATTATACATAAAATAAAAAATATTCTATTAAAATACGTATACTAAAAGATACATAATTAAATAATCTTTAAAATGTTGGAGGTTTCATGAAAATACGCTTGATAGTTTTTGCGTGATTCTCAGTTTTTTATTCGTGTTAGACATAAATTTACAAATTAAACATAATCTAAAATATTCACCTATTAAGTTTTTTAGGAAAATGCTCTAATTGAATATATTTTTTCTTTAAGTCATTAACACTACTCGTTTAAAGACGTGATCTTCAGTTTAAAATGATTAAAAGTCGTTTATTGTCGCCTTAAGTAGTTGTAGTTTTTATTTTTAGTGTCGTGAAAGTCAGCGGTCAGTTATTATGTTCTGAAATTAAAAATTATGTTTTGTAGGTAATTGACATAATTCTATGTGCAGCTGAATCCATTTATTTTACGTAAATAAATAAAAATCGTCACGACTATTAGGGACTAACTAAATTCAGCTTTTGTCCATAAATAAAACAGTTTTGTATGGAACGACGCGGAAAACTGAACGCATCCGTTCAGCTTTCCGAGCTGAACGGATGCGTAGGCACGCATCTCCATACAAGACTGTTTTTATTAAGAACAAAAACAGAATTTATTGAATTAATAAGTTTAGTTAGTTCCTTTACTATTTTTTTTTTTTTTTTACATAAAAATATATATTATTGTAGGGTAAAAAGCCTCCTCCATCTTTTTCCATTTTTGTTTTTAAAATAATTTTGTAAAAGTATGGACAAATAAAGCTTAAATAAATAAAGTTAGTTCCTTTTTGTTAGTTCCATTAATTTAACGAAAAAATAGAGGACCATTATACTCGTAATCATCTGCCAATTCTTATATTATTTCTATAAAACGCAAAAAATAAAATTAAAAATTTAAGTAGGTACCTAAAAACATACAGCAGGTGCTTGTTATTTGCTAATTGTAAGCCTCCTAATTAAAATGGCTTATTCCAGTGCCTCTGATACTAAACTGACACTATTCCAACCACTAAACACTGAAATTTTAATCTTCGAGCAGAACATGTTGTTTCCGGGACCAGATTTTTACTTGGAAGGATGGTCCGCTATTGTCCTATTCCCCTACCAGAAAAAAAGTCGGGAGTAGTCGTGGGACATCCTCTTGAAACGAAGTTCCTTTCGCTCTATACGGGGTGAATTTTTCAAATGGGCTTGGATGGCCAAATACGAAACTATGATTAATATTGTAATGCTGAATGCAATACAATCCTTGAGACGTCGAACGCAGCTATGTATTGAAAACAATGATCATCATTTTGAACAATTAATCAGGGGGGCTAAAACGGCCACTCTGGCAGAATCATAATAGGATAATATTTGAATTCGTAAAACGGTCACAAACTGACAATATATCGTTCCTTCCTCGTGGTCAAACTTAATGGTCAAACTGATTTAACCACGAGGAATTCTGTTCCGAATAGTCAAACTACTTAGTTTGATGAAAAATATACACCCTTTGTTATAGTTCGTAAATATACTTGTACAGTCATTAACAAAAATAATTATGTTAGTTTATTTAAAAAGTACCCAGCACTTATACCGCCATGCATTAATTGCAGCTGAAACTTCATTATGAAATCCTTTTAAAAGAGATACTTTTTCATTAGAACATTTTTCTTTTTGTAGTTTCACGTAAACAAGCAACTGTAATTGGATTCTGACATTTCATGGATTTGTTTAGTTGGCCGTTCCAACTTTGGACCACATTGTTTGTGCAATGTCTCTGGCCATAAACAGACCATTGTTTTCGGAATAATTTATTGTTATTTATTAATTTTCTTTCTTATTCTATTTACATGTTTAAATATTTCTTAAAAAAGCATATTAAAAAAAAACATTTAAAAATATAAAAAAATAGCGGTCCGCCGGTGTCGGGAGCGGGGTCCAAGCTACCGGCGGTTAGGGCTGCAGAGATAGGAACCTCTTCACAATACGAGCCGTATCGAGGAGTACTGCCTTCTGAATCTGGCCCTTCGTTCGTTCCACATGTCAACAACCTCGTGAGCTAAGTCGAGATATTTTATTTGTTTTTTTTTTGCAGCTGTCACGAGGTTTTGGTCATGTGGAATGGTAACATCGACAATCATTGTGCGGCGCGCTAATCAATCTATCACCACTATATCGGGCTTATTGGTGACAATAGTCCCGTCAGTAATGATAGACCGATCCCAGTACAACGTGACATGGTCATTTTCGAGAACTGGGTCGGGCACATACTTGTTTTGTAGGATGGAAGAATTGGTTGGTTTAGCAGAAATAAACACCTTCTAATTTAAATAAATCAGCTTTTATTTTTGCACACTTTTCATCTTTACTACCGCCTTTTATTTCTGCTAAACCAACCAATTCTTCAATCCTACAACTTATTATTATTATTTTTTATTTTTTTTTTAATAATATTTCTATTTATTTATGTAAACACTTGATAAAAAGTTTAAATAGCCACCATTAACTTTGAACATGAGGAAGGAAAGTACTTTTGTTAATGACTGCACAAGTAAATAAAGGGTGGATATTTTTCGTGAAACTAATATAGTTTGACTATGGGGAACAGAATTCCTCGTGGTCAAATTAGTTTGACCATTCAGTTTGACCACGAGGAAGGAACGCAATATATTATGAATTGTCAGTTTGCGACCGTTTTACGATTTTAAATATTCATAATATTATCCTATTATGATTCTGCCAAAGTGGTCGTTTTAGCCCCCCAGTTTTTATTACAAAACGATGTTTTTCTTTTGTCATATCGTTTAAACCATCGAGCCAGTTTTTGTAATAAGAACCTAGCTGTGACAGAAATACAGTTCTTTATACAAAACTGACAACAACTTATTACAAAACAAGGTTCATCTTCAAACCCAGGTTTAAACCATGGACCCTTTTTTGAATTTCGAACTTTATTCCGACACATGATGTCAGTTTTAAATTGACAACTTAGTACCGGTCAGTTTTGTATAAAGAACTATATTTCTATCACAGCTAGGTTCTCGTTACAAAAACTGGCTCGATGGTTTAAACCATGACAGAAGAAAAACCTCGTTTTGTAATAAGGCCGAATGTGTCGGAATAAAGTTCGAATTTCAAAAAAGAGTCCATGGTTGAAGCCTGGGTTTGAAGATGAACCTTGTTTTTTTAGAGCCATGAGGAACAGGGTGTAAAGTTCACTCATCCTCCATAGAAAAGGGAGGATCCTCCGACCAGACGGGTGTTGTGTCTGGTGGGCCACTGCCCGACGGTTGATGTCGGGACGTTGTATATATGCTAGTCGCGTAGTAAACTAGCCCCACTTTGAATTTTTATAATATTTTCTCTCTTTCTTATTTGCAAAATACATAGTTGGTCAAATGTCATCTAAAACTGTTCCAAAGTTACCTAGTAGTTCTAGAGATATCCAGCTGTGACAGACATACAGACAGACAGACTGAGTCGCACCACGTTAGCAAATCAAAATGGGAGTTATATATGGATCGACCAGTTTCATAGAAAATCGAACATGACAGATAGACAACACCGGAATTCCCTACATCATATAATAAAACTACTTTACAAACACAACAAGGACACAACAGCATTGTATTCTCATATCTAACTTAGAAAGTGCTTAATTACGATTCTGCTCTCTCACCGCGACACGGAAATATGTAACTTAGTAAACACTACTCCTCATGCTACGTTGTTGTACCTATTGTGTATACAGACACAGACTAATAAATCTGCAGTAGTTTATGTGCGCAGTGACCTTGAATTCATTACCTACTGTCGCTTGATAGATATGCTTCTCCATGCCTCGGAAAGCACGTTAAGCCGTTGGTCCCGACTGTTATTCGTGGATCTTTGACAGTCGTTACGGGTCGTCAGAAGCCCGAAAGTCTGACAACCAGTCTTACCAAGGGGTATCGTATTACCCAGTAACTGGGTTGTGGAGGTCAGATAGGCAGTCGCTCCATGTAAAATACTGGTATTCAGCTGCATCCGGTTAGACTGGATCCGACCCCAACATAGTTGGGAAAAGGCTAGGCAGATTGATTGATATTGCCGCTTGATAGAAATACGCGTTCGTACTTGCGTAACTGCCGCGCGAACTGTTGCGTACTAGTATATACTGAGTTGATGAAAACTAATACCGCATCATTGAATTTTTGAAAAATCAATATTGCTAGCCAAGAATCGAACCCCTTGATTTGGAAAAAAAAACACACACTGTATTATTGCACCATTCGATAGTGTCGCTAATATGGATCGAATTCTGGGAAGTAATGACATACGGCAAAGTAAAGGGAAAGAGCTCATTTTTATTAACTTAATACTTTCTTATTTTTCTTACTTAAGTTACCTACTTATGAATTGTTCAAAATGATGACCAATTTTTTTCAATGCATAGCTGGATTCGACGTCACAAGGATTGTATATACTGCATTCCTTATACTCCTCATAGTTTCGAATTTGGCCAGCCACACCAACTTGAAAAACTCACTCTGTATATAATTAGATTTCGAAGCGTCGTTTCGGCCGTTTTCTATGAAGATGTAATACTGCTTACTTTATTATACTGTGACACAGAGGACGTTTTCAGTAACGCAAGTATGGTGCAGAAGTTTATTTCTGTTGAAATCTTAATTCGTTGGTTGAAATAGGGTCGCCCACGTAACCCAATAGTCCCCGAAACTTTTTTGTAGGTTACACTCATTTATTTTCAAGGGCAACAGTAGATAACCATGCCCTCAATATTTGACAGAAATCGTCAAACGACAATAAGGGAATTGTCAAGCCATTTTGGAACTTATGCGGTGCAACTTTTATCTACTGCCAACTTGAGCTGCCGTTAAACTGCCCTGCAAATGATTATGGTAAATTCTTCTTCGTCGTTCCCTCAATGTTGAGGATCACGACCACATACGACGCGCATCTAAGTTATGCAGACTTCTGCAGTGTGGAGCGCTAGGTAAATACTGCCTCCTACTGCCTTCTCGATTAAGGTAATATGAAATTAAAACCAAGAAAACACTTTTCACTGTAGACTCTCTAAAGCTCAATAAGCTATTATATCCTGATATAATTTAACCCCGCTACAGCAAACATTTTGTTTTATGAAAAAGTAGCAAATATTAGAGTTGGTGAAGAAATAAACCTTTTGCTACTTAAGACGGTTGTCGCATACGTCAGTTAGTTATATTAGCGACGATTAGCGGTGAAAGTGGTTCACCGCAAATGTCCGCGATGGTACCTATTAATCTTCTGTTTATATTATTTTCTTTGTGACACCTGCATGTATTCGACGTTTATCGTATTCCGTAGCATTTAGTATCCACAAACGATGTACGAATGTTTGTCGGCCAGTATTGAATGAGGTTCGAACAAATCGCTCATTTATGATTGGACAAGCAATTAGCGTGCGCTCGTTGATTTGTGGTTCGATTTTTAAATGTTTTAACCAATTGTGTGCTTGGGAGTTTCGTTGAGGTAGGAAAAACCAACCTATAGACATTTTAACTGAATATACAGGGTGTCCCGTAATTAATGGATAATCTCTTAAGGGGTCATTGTACTCACCATTATGAACAACTTTTACTATGGGACCGAACCCAAAATCGCGAAAAAAAAATCAGCTGCTCCCTACATTTATGTTCGCATAACTCGTCAAAATGTAGGGAGCAGCTGATTTTTTTTTCGCGATTTTGGGTTCGCTCCCATAGTAAAAGTTGTTCATAATGGTGAGTACAATGACCCCTTAAGAGATTATCCATTAATTACGGGACACCCTGTAAATAGCGCTTCAATTTTTAAAACCGGTATGTGAGATACCGGTTTTAAAAATTATAGCGCTATTTTCAGCCCAATAATAAATGGACATAGCGCTGTCAACAGTGATGCGAAGCTACTTTCGTAAACATGTGTGCACTTAGTGAGGTGTAGTTTAGTTGTAGTTTGATGTAAATGTGTGCGTGTGAGCGTGTGTGCACAGAGCGAGGTGTAGTTTTGCGCATGATATACTGTATTGTTCGCAGCGCTATGTCTTGCTTTCTTATTAGTCTGAGTAATTACACTAATCACACACATCACACTAATATTAAAAAGCCGAAAGTTTGTGAATGTGTGTGTGTGTGTATGTTTGTTACTTCTTCACGCTCTAACGGCTGGACCGATTTGCATGAAATTTGGTATGTAGATAGCTTATACCCTGGATTAACACATAGGCTACACTTTTTATCGCGGTATACGCGGGTGTAACCGCGGGGCGTAGCTAGTTAATCTATAATATTCTCGGATTTAAAACTGTAGATGAAAAAAAACGACATGTTTGATTTTCACACTCTCTGTCTTTATCTTTCTTTTCTATTTTACATATTCCCTACTTGCTTCTATATTTTTACTGACATCCACAATTTTATCTCGCCATTTCACAGCTCGTAAAACATCGTCACATCGTCTCGGAAAAGCAACTTATATTATTTATTTCCCTATAAAAGGTAACATTGTATGTAAACTGCTTATCTGCTATACTTAGTTAAGTATAGCAGATAAGCTGTTTGTAAACTATGTTGTCACTTTCACTGAGTTTGCAACTACAAATTCAGTGAAAGTGACAAGCAAGTTCTGACTGCCGCCATCTTTAATCGACGATTATAGTCGGTTTTTGTTTTGTGTGTGAACTGTGTTTTGTTGTGGTTTTATGTTGTTTTAAAGTTGGTGTTTAGTTTTGTTAATTTTGCCAGTAATGTCTTATGTGAACTCACGAAAACCACCGAAAAAGATTTTTGACTCGAGTAGGAAGTTGTTGTGGATCGCCTTGTGAAAGGGTTTATTCGGAAAACTACTAACTACTATAAATTACCATTAATAACAACCGCATGGATCTATCGATCAGGTTAAGCTACGCTAGCCGCGGTTAGTCCGTGGATGGGTGACCATGTTTACATACCAAGACACCTCCGTGTCCCGGAAAGCACGTTAAGCCGTTGGTCCCGGCTGTCATTCGTGGATCTTTGACATTTTCGACTTTTGATGAAAAATGTAAAAAAAATACCGTTCCTCCTTATCTCCGAACTTTGCATAGAGAAAAATCTGAAATTATTCTATGTAATAGAAGTTTATGTAAACATTACAGGAAAAATGTTTTATGTCTCTAAATAGCACACTTTTTCAAAAGTTGGAACGGAACCCTCGGTGCGCGAAACCGACTCGCTCTTGACCGGTTTTTATTTGTGTTTGTGTTCTTTCTTTGCGGTTTATGTTTGCCGTAAATAAACGTACTTTCATTCATTCTTGCTATGAACCCAGCATTACCTCAATTTCCAAACATAGCAGACCATTTTCCTGAGCCTCGTCGGCAATCTAATTAATACTATTAAATTAGTATTAAGCCTACGTCTAAGCTTTGTAACATCCAACTGTGAGGCTTAATACATCACCGAGCTTTAATTTCACAGACAGACAACGTAAATTGTATTAAGTATAATAAGCTATAGGTGTATAATACCATTTGATCTGTGTATTGTTTACAGGGTTATTGGTAAAACACCAGCAACCTCTTAAGGGGTCATTGTACTCATCATTAAGAACAACTTTTACTATGGGACCAAACCTGAAATCGCAAAAAAAATCAGCTGTGCAGTACATTTATCTACACCAAACTCGTCAAAATGTAGGGAGCAGTTGATTTTTTTTCGCGATTTCAGGTTTGGTCCCATAGTAAAAGTTGTTCATAATGATGAGGACAATGAAGAGGTTACTAGTGTTTTACCAATAACCCTTTATGAAACATTAGTCAGGCAGGGGTCAGTCTTACCATAGTTTTAGCTAACCAGTCCACAGCCACCCAAACCCATAGCCCAATATGTTTTGTTTCCATGTTCTGCAATAGTCCTGCACCAACCGGGGGGTTGTCCTGGGGTGCAATTGCATAGTGCATAATTATAGGGATAATCGTTAGTGCGTCCTCACCATTTTGAATCATCTAAGGGGCTCTGCGAGTTGGCTTGGCCGAAGCCAACTCGCAGAGGCCCCTTTTTTTTTTTTTTTTTGTGGATGGGAAATCATCAAATGACTTCTCCTGCTCTGGGTGGAGCGGAAGGGCGTGTCAGACTTTTAAACCCAACCGTGTTCCTTCAGTTGCCTATGCCAGGGGCATGGTATCTTTTTCAAACAACCCGCGACCCCAGTGGCATCGGCCCTATTGGACCCCATCTTTTGCTGACATCTCTTAGAGGCGCGCGTGGAACACAACGCGCCGTCGACCCGGGCCTGGTCCTCACCGGACGGCGAGCTACAGCCCACTACTCACCGTCCGCTGGCCTGGACCAGGGCTCGGACGCGAGAGATCGCCGCCACCGATCGCCTGCGTGAGTTCTCACGGCGGTGCTCTGTGCCCCTAGTTCGGGTTAGGTTCGGGACCCCAGGGTCCCGAGATATGTCCAAGACATTTAAAATAATAATAATAATAACGTGTATGTATTTTAATAAGCTCGTGGCTAAGTAATAACAGCCGCACGGGTCGAACCATCAGGTTAAACTACGCTTGCCCGGCTTAGTCCGTGGATGGGTGACCATCTTTCCATACCGAAACTCCTCCGTGGCTCGAAAAGCTCGTTGGTTTCAGCTGTCATTCGTGGATCTCTGTTAGTCGTTACGGGTCGTCTGAAGCTCGAAAGTCTGACAACCACTAACGGGGGGTATCGTATTACCCGTTACTGGGTTTTGGAGGTCAGATAGGCAGTCGCTCCGTATAAAATACTGTTATTCACCTACGTCTGGCTAGACTGGAAACCAACCCCAACATAGTTGGGAAAAATGTTAGACAGATGATGATGAGCAGTAGTCAAATATCCTGCTCCAAAGTTAACGAACGCTTAAAGCTTCGGCTACACCTGAGCGGCCAAAGCGACTGCGTAGCGGGAGCGTCAGTCGTGCGGCGGACGCTGCCCGTGTTATCTTATGGCGCTTTGCGGGAAGACCGCGTTTGCAAAGCGGGACGCAGTCGGACGCACGCGTCTTGTGGACCGACGTGTGGAGCTTGTCTACTCTGAACAAAGCGAGAATTTCATGAATAGTGACTGTCATTTGTACCATTTATTATGTTAATAGCGCTTTACAATGTCAACTCTCAAATATCACACAATTTTCGTGATTTAAATAACCAGCTTTGCAAAAAAAAAGTATGTCAGCTCCGACGCACAAATGACGAAAAAAAAAGGGCCTACGGTCCTATGGTCAGGCGACTTTCTATTGTTTGACAACAATTTAGGTGTTAAACTAAGCTATAGACGTGCGGCTTCAGTGACATTCACTAAAAAAGTAAGATTAAAAACTAAAACCCGACTACTGAAAAATCACGCTCTAAAAAGTATGAAACAAGATAATATTCTCATCTGAAATTAGAAAAAGACAGACAAACTAAAAATCCGGAGTCACACGGAGGGCATAAATTAAACAGATATTACGTGTGACTACGGATTTTTAATTTGTTAAGTCTTTTTCTAATTGCAGATGATAATATTTTCTGAACGCTCTGGGTTCGCGTCCCGCGTCCCGCTACTTGACGCGCAGGTCTGGCCGTACCTTTAGACCCTGTATAATCGTCAAATGTTAACGAACGGTACACTGACGCTTTGGTACAACCCGTCCTAAATCTCTAGCATATTCTAACATTGTATGTAACGCTATGTTCCAGGCACATTTCTAGTCGCTTTTCAGTCCACATCTACATACAGACTGTTCTGACCTCACCGTGTTTCATGCATGGAGAATTACGTATTATAAGGCAGGGTTATAAATATGTGCTTTAGTTTGTAGGGGATAGACGTTAGATTGCTTTGTCTTACTTTCAGTTAATAGATTAATTAAGGCTTGCTTCATGGCTAAGCATAGGGAATTATATGAAGCCCTTTATACTTAGCGTGCTTTTACAGGGAAATTGGACGTAGGAGTGTGTTTTTGATAAATGTACCTATTTATTGTCAGTTACATAGGTACTTATGTGGCTAAGTAAAAACGGCTTATGTTTAAACGCCTACCAGAAAAGTACCTATTTTACTACCAAAAAATTCGAAATATCTGCCAGAATGGATAAATGCTCACCAAAATTAAAACCATTTTATTGTGAAATTATTAACTTTAGAAAACTGACAGCAGGTCCACGGAGACCCGCTTTTCGGGGCTTCTATTTCTGTCTGCAGGGTTTAAATGAATCTAACTAACCAAACCTCAGGGTGCCCCTGACGTCGCCCGTCTAGGGTTAGGGTTGTTGTCAGCAGGTCGACGCAGATTTGGTGAGCATTTATCCATTTTGGTGAGCATTTAATTTTTTTGGTAGTAATTATATTTAATCCCAGTAATAACAGCCGCACGGGTCGATTGATCAGGTTAGGCTACGCTTGCCGCGGTTGGTCCGTGTATGGCTGAACATCTCTACATACCACCAAGACCCCTCTGTGCCTCGAGGAGCAGGCCCCGCTGTCATTAAAGCTCCATTTACACGGAGCAAGTTTATTGCCTGTGGCATACCATAAAATTGAAGGGCAAATATCTGGCACCGTCTAAACAACACGTACAATATTGTTGCACGATACGGGCAACTTTAAAAACTGGTATAAGCATGTACAATAAAATCGCACAGCACATACAATAATTGCTCGTACAATAAAATCGCATTCAGTTCTGGCATGATCTGACATTTATGCTGTCATTGAAATATGAGTGCGGTGAGTGAGGGTGTGGTAATCGTTGTTGCTATTCTGAGGCGAGAAATCAAATCAAGAACAACTTGAAAAATATCTTGAGAAGACGTTCAATAATATTAAATGAAATATAATTTCTAGGCAAAACTTGCATGCAATAATCGCCTGTCAATTTTATTGCCTGGTGTAAGTCGCATGCGATTTTATTGAAAGGAAAAACTTGCATTCAATTATTGTACATGCCATTTTATGGAGTCGCATGCGTGTAAACACTTCATTTTCTTGAATGTCAAAAAACTTGAACGTGCTTTATGGCATGCAATTATTGCTCTTGAACGTTCCAGAAACTTGCACCGTGTAAACGGCGCTTATGGACATTTGACAGTCATTACGGGTTGTCAGAAGCCCGAAAGTCTTTACCAAGGAGTATCGTATTACCCAGTACCGGGTTGTGAAGGTCAGATAGGCAGTCGCTCCATGTAAAGTACTGCAAAGCTATTCTGTAAACATCTCACCGTGATAACTTAAGTGAGTTGAGCGTGAAGTAAGCTGTCATTCCACCCGATGCCACGGATTGACACTGTTGACAGCTCACTTTAAGATCGCTTCACCTGAGTTTTCACGGTGAGATATTTACAGAATAGCACTACTGGTATTCAGCTGCGTTCGTTACACGGGAAGTCGACCCCAACATAGGTTCGAAAAAGGATGACTAGGTACTTTTGCTAATACAAAAACTTTTATATTAAGTAATTTACTGGACCGTTGGAAGGCATAGTTAGATCTCTTTTCGCAAGGAGACGGAAGCATAACGAAACTAACTTACAAGTGGCGAAGTACAATTTTGAACAATATGAAAACTTTGCCTTCAAACAAAACTTCAACAAGTAAATCTCAAACGACGATAACTACGATTTCAACAAGTATTCTCGTCTAAGAAATCTTTGAAAGTTTGTGGCGACATCTACATCGCTGCATGCGAACTACACATCACACTGCCGTCACGAAAAATCCTGCATCGCGCAATTAGAGTTTACCGCGCGACTAGCTTATACAATGTGTCGTTTTGCATCCTCTTCAAATTTAGGAGGTGTTATAGACCATCAAAGCGAACAACTTTCACCATGGCACCAACATCGCAATCGCGAAAAAATAATCAGTCGTCCCATACATTTGCGTCGAGTAGGTATTGAAGTTTTCTATGCGACAGTTGAAACATTTTTTCGCGATTACGATGTTGGTCCCATGGAGAAAGTTCTTTGATTTGATGTTCTGTATCTCACCCTGAAAAATGACAAGGATACAAAATGATAAAGTCCCGACATCAACCGTCGGGCAGTAGCCCACCAGACACAATACTCGTCTGGTCGGAGTATCTTCCCTTTTCAATAGAGGAAGAGTGTTCTTTATACCTGTTCCTCATACCTCCAAAAGTTCCTGCAAAGCTTTAAACACTCAATAAAAGGGATTACATAAATAAATAAATAGCGAACCAACACCTGATTCCCCAAAAGATTGATAAACCCCTAACTTAGCGTTAAATATTCAACAAAATCTGCTTACTCAGAGTGTGAGAACCGGTCCGACGTCTGACCGACATCGTTCCTATGGTAATGCTCCGTCCCATCTAATGTACTTACTTACGTCACAGACTAGATATATTGCAGAAGGGGCTTAGTACACACCCGCTGCGGTCATCAACACACCAGACTGAGCCAGGAGAGTACTGTGCTACTCCCAAGGGAACTAAAGGTATTTGTGACCATAAACTTACATAATACATAATTTGATAAAATAAAGAAAGAAAGAAAGAAAGAAAAAGGTCCCTATCTCAGCATGATGCTGCGGCACTTAACATAAGTGTCGCAGCGCTGGTATTGAAGAAAGGGGGTAACTTTCTTTATTTTATCAAATTGGCCACTATTTCGTCTGCAATCCAGGATGAAAAGTAGTTTAAGTCCTTATCCAGGTTCTGGCCTACCTATTTGTCAAATTTCATCCAGATCCGTATAGCCGTTTTAACGTGAAAGCAACAAAAGGGGGTAACTTTCTTTATTTTATCAAATTGGCCACTATTTCGTCTGCAATCCAGGATAAAAAGTAGCTTAAGTCCTTATCCAGGTTCTGGGCTACCTATTTGTCAAATTTCATCCAGATCCGTACAGCCGTTTTAGCATGAAAGCGTAACAAACAAACTCACTTTCGCATTTTTATTATTAAGTTAGGTTCCCTTTTTATGTTGACAAGTTATAGGTATGATTGTGGTCTTATTTCTCCACCACGTAAACCATTTCCATCACAACGCTATGCAATTCCAAAAACTTTTTGAGGACTTTTGAGTGACTTAAGAGAGCTATTCCGTTATGTCACCTCTCTCGCTCACACGGGACCAAATTTTTAAGAATGTTATTTTGAAAAATTTAATCAATTAGCGGACTAGTAAATAATATTAATTTACTTAACTATCCTGTGTTCACGTTCAGTATTGGATGTAGCATAATGCTGACTATCGGATCAACACTCCATAAAACTATCGAAGGCTCTTGATAACGCTGTGCAGATAGGAAAGGGTTTTCAGCACAATTTGCTTAAAACATGGCTGAAAAGGCTTATCGGGGGATTATTTTAGAGTTTACAAATAGGTTTGGCGTCTGGTTCGGTTTATCGCGTTTCTATGGATATGTAAATTTTGTGTTTGCTAGTTGGTTTTATGGAAGTACGTTGATAATCCTTGACTTTCAGGAAAGACGCCTTTTGTGTCGTATGTTATGAGACTATTATTCATTAGCCACCCACGCGATTCAGGGGGGGCTTTCCCCCGCTATTTTTGTTTGACTGCTTGATTGTCCCCGTACATTTTTTGTACACACGGCTTGCACACAAAATATTTCTATGAACTGATAGTAAACTAATGACTGTTTCTTAAAGTGGGTAGAAATAGCATATGTGAGAATTTTTCACTAGCTGGGTCCACATCGGACGATGCAGTGCGCTCCGATCGGGCGCGGCAGGACTTCGATGCAAATGGGCGGTCGGTTTCGTGTGGACGGGCCGCGTATGATCCGGGTACCCGTTGGGAGCGCGCGCTCCGTGGAGCGGCTGATCCGAGCGCTGTCGGTTTTTCTACGTCATCATGAAAACTCCTATAATTCGCCAGCGAAATTCAAATTGCTTACGTTTTTTGCAATTTGCAGGTCAATCAATATCAGGTTGTATGTTGATCTGAATATGGTTCGCGACCGTAAGAAAACGGTAACAACAAGTACAACTCTCTAAGTTCATATAACCCTAACGAATTACTATTTCATGAAATCTTGACATTTGAGTATTATAATAACTTAAGGAGTTGGAATTACTGATTCTAATGAATAAACGTCATTTTATAAATACATATTTTGTTATGGTCGCGAAACATACTATAATCAACATACACACAGGCACTAAGTTGCAAGTAGGGGTATTACACCCATTTTTCAAAAGTGTCTCAATTAGATTCTACAGTGCTAATAAGCCACCAAAAAAACGACAAAAATTTAATTCAATCGATAAGTGCCATCAAAATACATTAAAATTTTACATTTTCAAATTTCGCGCCAAAATTCTCAACGCAGTGGACGCCATATTGCTCTGTGGTCATGACGTCAGTTCACCGTGTAAACAAACACTTTATTTAAGCTGATCAGTTGACAGTTGACATTGACACTTTTTATTTTACAGAGCGGTATGACGTAATAATAACATGACGGCTACTTTCATGGTGTTAAAAAACAGATTAAAAAACTGAAAACTTTGAATTGAATTTTAAAATTTATATTGTTATTTTATGAACTAAAACCAACATTTTCCGACTGGTTTTTGCCTAAGTCTTTGCCTGTCTAAATAATATATTTTTAGATTTTTTCTCATATAGAGTAAAATACCGTATTGCAAAACTCGTAAGAAAATTTGAATTTCGCTACCAATGTACAGTCAACGCTTTTCTTAGCCGACTTTTCAAAGCACTTAAATAAATACAATAACCCCTCTCTTTACTTATAGTATTGTCACAATAACCCCATGAATCGTAAGCAGTTCTACCTCCTTTACTGTCCCATTCAAACTATTATCGTTTGAATTCAGATGTAACAAACATTTAAGAAAATAGGTCACTATAGACCAATACCCCCTTTCCCCCGTCCTACGCTACTCAGTAGGTTGGGGGGAAGGGTGGACGGCACAATCGCTGTCTTTGTCTTTGTTCTACTCGATTCAACACGTACTTAGCTTCAGGCAATGTGACTTATTAATTTTAAAGGAGGGAAACGATTTGATGTCTTTGTTTCTTTCAGAAGCTTTAGTGAAAGCGAGTACCTTAGTTTCTGGAAACATTAGAAATTTTTGTTCTTATGATTTTTTAGGGTTCCGTACCAAAATGGTATAAAGGAACCCTTAAGGTGCGACTCAGTCTGTCTGTCTGTCATAGCTGGATATCTCAAGAACTACCAACTTGAAAGAAGAAGGGTCACGATCCATACAAAATTTACCCAGGCCCGGCGCAAACGGAACATATTTTAGTTTTTTCATTATTTTAAGTACATCAATTATCAGGTATTTCTTTTTTCAATTTCAGTGGCTAACCTATTTAAATTGCCTTCACAAGGCAAAATATTATTTTTATCAAACCTACCAATAACGACAGAATTCAAAATAAGAAACTTTACATTATATGGCTATGTTTTAGTAAAGACAATTACAGTGGAAAAAACCAAGTTAGGTACCATTGTAGCGAGATAATGGGCGTAAAATGATCGGCATTTCGGCTTATCTCGCTAGTGTGAGATACAAAAGAACTCGCACATACTATATCACTCCTGCACTTCCTAAAAGACCGAGTACTATTATATTATATTATATAATTATATATTTGGGTTTTTTGCTAAGTTATATTAGTTAAATTGCCTGTGTAAGACAAAACATAATGTTTTTCTGGAAATTAGACGAAGGCTTTTTGTTTAGATATTTTTATTTTCAATGAAATGAAAATGTCAAAAAGTGATGGTACAACTTGACGATGGCCCACCATGAGTCCATGATGTTGAAATTATATAATATTTAAACTATAATAATCATGTAAGTACAGTGGCGTTACTTTCCGGTCGACCACCCATAAGGTTAAAATCGCTTGCATGGCCAGCGCAGGTGGCGTCCGTACGCAGACCGCGCCCCGCCCCTTTGAGACTGGTTTTTACGTAAAACATATTGCGCGTTAGTTGAAATCTTGGTAAGCTATTATGAGTTAATTTCTATTTCTGCTTGAGAATCAGTGTGCATGCGTAGTGTTCTCAAGAAAATATATCTTAATATTAATATTTTTTATAATTCATGCTGTTTTGAGCGCCTCGCATCTTTTTGTGATTCTCTATATCTTAGTATGTGAGTAGGTAATGTGTATAAATACAAAAAATGTTTATATTGACATTTTTTGTGTTTAATCGGCATGAGAGGGACTTTTTACTTGTGCAGTGCTATTGAAAAGTAAATAACTATATTTCTATGTGTTTATACTTGGGAATACATGTCAAAAAAGAAGCGCCTTACGTAATTTTTTAATTTGGAAGTTCTTTTTTACTGCTCTAGTTTCTGATTGAAATAGCATAATTTTTCTTGCTCTAAATGTGGGCAGAGCCACACGCACACACGCGCAATTATGCAGCGTAAAGTCGTTCAAAGCATTTTGTTTTTAAAAGTGTATCACCGGGAAGTAACGTGATTGTACATAAATCTGTAAATCATAAATACTAACATATTTAAATCAAATCATGATTACTATAAGTATAGTGTCCATACCCAGTGCGGGATGCTGGAAGTCATCTCGATGTCTAGCCCACCCTAAGTAATAAATCACTCTTACGACATGACATGAGCATAAGCATGGCATCAGCTATTATGTTCCTCTTTCATGATTGCATGTACTTACAATAGTACTCCCGAATAGCGTTTCGGCTCTCAATCTCTGGGTTTACATAACGTACGCGATTTACCTATAGTGCTGGTAAAAAACCCAAATATAGACATCTCGCTCTTTTAGGGAGTGCAGGAGTGAGATAGCATGTGCGAGTTATTTTGTGTGTCACACTAGCGAGATAAGTCGAATCGCCGATCATTTTATCTCGCTACAATGGTTCTTTCCATTGTTATTGTAACTAAAACTTAGCTATAGGTATAATGTAGCTACTTATATTGAATTCTGTAGTTATTGGTAGGTAATAACTCGTCTCTGATTTCACATTTTTGAAAAAGCGGGTTTAGTTAAAAAATAATATTTTGCCTTACGAAGACAATTTAAGTAGGTTAGCCACTAAAATCGAAAAAAATAAAATGTATATATTTAAATACATAAAATAACAAAAAAAGTGAGATATGTTTGGTTTGCGCCGGGCTTGGGTCACAGATGACCCGTCTTCTTTGGAAGAGTTTTAGATGACGTTTGCCCAACTATTTTGCAAAAAAGAGAGAAAAAAAAATATGTGTATTTTTTTGAAACAGGGACTGAAAGGGGTTCTTAAAAATTCTAAGTGGGGCTACTGGGTCATATGGGGTATCATATGAAAGAGCGCTGTGTTCACATTCTCAAACATTTTTTTTTATCCGCTTAGTTTTCGACTTTTGATGAAAACGTTACAAATACCGTTCCCCGTTATCTCCGAAGTTTGCAAAGTGAAAAATCTGAAATTATTCTAAGTGATAGAAGTTTACGTAAAGATTACAGGAAAAATAAAACAATATCTCTAAATAGCAAACTTTTTCAGAAATCATCAACAAAAATGATACATTTTTCATCAAAAGTCTAAAACTATGCGGCCTAAAAAAAAGTTTCAGAATGTGTAAACAGCGTTCTTTCATATTCTTATTTGCAAAACAGTGTTCCAAATTTCAAATTGATAGCATTAGTAGTTCTTGAAATATCCAGCTGTGACAGACGGACAGAGAAACAGACAGACTGAGTCGCACCTTAAGGGTTCCTTTTTACCATTTTGGTACGGAACCCTAAAAAGTACTAAGTACTTATACAGAAGAGTAGTGGACTCTTTAACAGGATTAAACACAGTAAAAGTTTTGCAACGGGTCCAGAGTCTATATTAGCTTAAAACGGTCCTACGCAAACAAAACTCCCAGGTCCGAACGACCGTTTATTTTAGTCGATAAAATAGAGAATCTAAATTATTAGGAAGGTATAATATTTTGTACTTACCTACCTATGTAGGTATCGGGGAAGGAGAACATACTACAACGAGACTAATGTTGCCTCAACCACAGATTAATACAGATGGGACATTCCGCAAAATCATTGAAATAAAAAGCGACTTTTGCTACGAAACAATAAAGTGCAATTCATGTCGCACAACGCTTATTACCTGCAGTTATATTCACCTATAAGTTGCCTCTCTTTCTATCGCGTAACTGTTATGCCTTCGGACTCGTTAGGGTTGTCTTCTGTTACGACGCGGCGCGTGAGTGAGTATCGAACTACCGTGCGGTGCGCGGTAGCCCACACTGAATTGAGCCAGTGAGCAGAGCCCGCCGCGTACTTGTAGCTTCATACCTAAACTGCGGAGTGTCCCATCTGTATTAATCTGTGCCTCAACGGAGTCCATCTTGCAACTGTGGCATTTTTGTGCCGTTACTGAATCGCGTTTGCATCGCGACTGAGAATCGTGGTGTGGGCGAGGGCAAACAGCTAGCGACGGTATCGCGACTGTATCGATGCGAAAGCGCTACAGCATCGCTACAAAAAGACTTTTTATAGCGATGCTACAAAAAGACTTTTTATAGCGATGCTACAAAAAGACTTTTTGTAGCGATGCAGTAGCGATGCTGTCGCGCGTCCGCATCGATACAGTCGCGAAGCGGTCGCTAGCTGTGTGCCCTCGCCCACGGGCCCAGATTCAGTCGCGATGCAAACGCGATACTGGCGCGCTTCTGTCGCGATGCAAACGCGATACTGGCGCGCTTCTGTCGCGATGCAAACGCGATTCAGTAACGGCATAAAAATACCTGCGATCGCTACAGTTGCAAGATGGACTCCGTTGAGGCAACATTAGTCACGTTGTCTTTGGTGCTGCTTTTACGTAAACAGCCGAAGCGTAGGCAACGAAAGCTCGGTTCTCCACTCACGCGCCACCCTCCCTCCGTTCTCTCCCCGATGTCATCCGACACGGTCGCGCGTTTGCTTCGATACAGTCGCAATACTGTAGCGCGTTAGTAGCGCGTTGGCATCGCTTCTGTAGCGCGTTGCAAATGCGAATAACGCGCGTTAGTAGCGATGCAGTCGCGCATTTCGTAAACGCGCGACAGCATCACTACTCGAATCGAATCGTGGTGTAGGCGAGCGCAAACAGCTAGCACCGCATCGCGACTGCATCGATGCAAACGCGCGACGACATCGCTACTGCATCGCTACAAAAAGTCGCCGTGAGCGAGGGCACTTAGGGCCCGAACATATACGCAGCAAGCACACCGCAACGTGACGACACTGTCACAGCCAGAGTCGATCTGTCTGCAATCACTAGCCACAACGTAACCACACCGCAACTACTAGCGACAACGCTACCACATCGAAATTTTGTAGCTTTACCACAACGCAAGAAGCTACAGCGATATGTGTGCGTGTAAATAGCACACGTAACCACTGCTTGCCCACATTTAGTCGCTGCGATGTGGTGTGGTAAGATCAGTGGTGGCCCAGAGGTAACGGCACCGACTTACGAGTTGTAGGTCGTGAGCCCGAACCCAGCCAGGCGCTTTACTTTGTGTAAATATTTTCATCACCACTGCTCTCAAAACGGTGAAGGAAAACATCGTGAGGAAACCGGCATGTCTTAGAACCAAAAATTCGAAGACATGTGACATCTACCAACCCGCACTGGGCCCGCGTGGTGGATTACAGCCCACTCCTTCTCGAAAAGAGGAGGCCTGTGTCCCAGCAGTGGGAACTCTTAGTTATGGTTAACTGGTTATGGTTCGAGTGTTCGGCCCCTAACACTAATGTGTATCGAATTACATCCATACTTAAGAAAGCACGTTAAGGCGCAACTATACGCCAATGACCTTGAGTGGTTAGCTTGCGCGTTCTGTGCTGAGCTCACGCAACGCTCGTACGTCCAGCCAGTAATAGGACTCGCCCATCAAGGAGCGCTGTCCCAAAATAGACGCATTATTAATTTATTATACATAAAACAAAAGGCATTTTAATAAAACACGTATACTTAAAGATAAATAATTAAATTACCTTTAAAATGGTGAATGTTTCATAAAAATACGCCTGACAGTTTTTGCGTTATTCTCAGTTTTTTATCTGCGTTAGACATAACTTTACAAATTAATTACACTATTTAATATAAACATAATCTAAAATATTCACATATTAAGTTATTAAGAAAATGCTCTTATTTAACATATATTTTTTCCAAATCATTAACACTACTCGTTTAGACGTGATCTTCAGTTTAAAATCATCAAAAGTCAGATAGCGTCGCCTTAAGCCGTTGGTCCCGGCTGTCATTCGTGGATCTTTGACAGTCGTTACGGGTCGTCAGAAGCCAAGTCTGACAACCAGTCTTACCAAGGGGTATCGTATTACCCTGTATCTGGATTGTGGAGGTCAGATATGCAGTCGTTCCATGTAAAATACTGGTATTCAGCTGCATCAGGTTAGACTGGAAGCCGACCCCAGCAGGCTAGGTAGGTGATGATGGTGATCATCAATGTGGAAGTAACGCTACTTCTCTGCCTGAGTCTGTTAGTTTGGAACGGCTGAACGGATTTCGTATACAGGTAGACCATGACCTCGGTACCAAGACATACGATATTTTTTATCCCGGTGATAGAGTCTACGTTCCCGTGGGATATTTCCGAATTTCCACCCTCAATGCGGACAAAACCGCGTGCAAAAGCTAGGCTGATATAATTAGAATGGAGTTAAACAACACTGAACTTAATTTATAATCGAATCACATTGTGATATAATTGGTTTGAATTTACATAGTAGGTAGCTAGGTCTATGTTCTGAATTGTGTAACTAAATCTAGCTTATACAGGGTGTCCGGTAAAGAATGGATAACCTTGGAATAGCATATTACAGACATGATGGCCGTTCTTAAAAAAATACAAAAAAAAAAATATCCCCACTAGTAGGTACACACGGCTACAGTTTAGACTGACCTCTCATTGTAAGGAAATCCTATACAATGCGAGATCAGCTTATACTGAAAATTTGATCTGTTGTCGTGCGTACATTATGATTTTTTGGAGTCTCCAAAAAATATTTTTTTTTAAATATTTTATTTTTTATTTTTTTAAGAACGGCCATCATGTCTGTAATATGCTATTCCAAGGTTATCCATTCTTTACCGGACACCCTGTATATTACAAATCAGTCTAATTGATGCTCGGGTTCCGTATAGAGTAAGCATTTATAACTTTCAATATACCTTACATTATCTAAATAAATAAAAATTAAAGTCCTGACTAACTGACCGACAGATTGACTGACTGACTGACTCATCAACGCCCAGCCCAAACCCTTGAACCTATAAAGCTGAAATTTTGCACAGAGGTTCCCTTTATAATGTAGACAAGGAATAAGGAAGGTTTTTTTCGAAATTCAACCCCCAAGGGAGTAAAATAGGGAATGAAAGTTTGTATGGAAAATCGTCATTTATGTTGTTTAGACCATGAAACTTGGTATTTTTAACCTTTTGGTTGGTAATCTATATTTAAATAAAAATGAAAGTCCTGACTGACTGACTCATCAACGCCCAGCACATACCCTTGAACTTGAGGTTCCCTTTATAATGTAGACAAGGAATAAGGAAGGGTTTCCCGGTAGTACGTTCCCGTGGGATATTTTCCGACATCCGTGCGGGTGAAGCCGCGGGCAAAAGCTAATATTAAAGAAACATAGTTTCGTCAAGTCGTAAAAACCGTGCAAAGCAGGGGCTGGTTGCTAGTTGGTTATAAGTTCGACGTTGTTATAAATACAGGGTGACCTGAAGACCCGTTAAGGGGTGATAGTAGGGATCAATTCCACTCGATATCACTCCTAGACCTACTGTCCTAAAGTTAACCCATTTCAGGATATGCCTACTTAAAGAATTTTACAAAAAATACCCTACTTTAAATCTTAAAATAGCTGTAAATCCTAAAAATTGGTCTTTCTGGTACTTTTTTTTTTTGTTTTGCATCAAAGATATTCTAAGTAAGGAATTATTTATAGCGATATCTTCGTAAATGTCGGTATCTTACGCGAAAATCGTTTTTTTTGTAAAATTCTTTCAGTAGAAATATCTTGAAATGGGTTAACTTTAGGACAGTAGGTCTAAGAGTGATATCGACTGGAATTGATGCCTACTATCACCCCTTAACGGGTCCGCCACTAATTTCAGGTCACCCTGTATATTAAAGGTAAAAGTTGACGCTATCCTACTTTCAGGGACTTTCCAGAAGAAAGTAATATATTATTTTGATGATGTAATATGACTTTAGTTTGAAAGTTGGGAACTTGCGCCCGTAGTGTCTTTGAAGTCTCGGTGTCTTTGAAGTCAACAAAGACACGCCCGGAGAGAAACTAATATTGTTACAATACAAAGTTGCCATTAAAAATTGGTTACTAAAGAAATATTCATTTAAAGAGTAGGTTTAGTCAGGAAAATAAATTGTTAATCAAATTGACACACTACGTCACTTTGCAATGTTATACGCGTTTCATAAAACTGTCAAAGAATGACATTTCTTCAGCTGTCCCATACAACACTTTAATACCTGCTCGACCCAAATGTATGGGACAGCTGATAATTTTTCCGCGATTACGATGTTGGTCCCATGGAGAAAGTTGTTCACTTCATGGTCTGTACCAAAGCCTTAAATATAAACACATGTCTGATACACGCTGCAGGTACTTCTTCGAGGAATATAGGGAATCAAACTACAGAAAACTCATAAACATCTTTGTCAAACCTAGTGACACGAATCACGATATCTAGATACTTACTCCATCAAATCCAATATCATTTTATACTCCCCAGTCTACAAACATAGTAATAAAACGTTTTACTCGAACGGAACCCTAAAAATTGTTGCAATTTGTCGAACCATCCGAGCATTGAATGCAAAACATGGTTGTTAGACACTGCGGCAACATGCAAATATACTACGGACTTTGTATTGTATCGCATATTCCGAATCGGGTTTGACATTTATTCGGATTTGCGGATTTCAATTTGTATTTGCAGTTTATGTTTGTTATGTTACTCTACTATTTCACTATAGTATAGTTAAAATCTCGCTGCAGACTTGGTCATAAATCATAATCGGAGTAGGGATGTGCGCAAGTTGCACGCGCTCAAGGCCATTATCGATAACAGATGATGACGATGACTCAGACGAAGAATTTTAATTTTCTATTTTTAGTTTTATATAAACGTTCTTTTGTTTATATATTTAATATGCTTTGTAGTAAATTTGGTAATAAAATAAAAAAAATATGTGTATTTATTTCTATCACCCATTTATAAATATATAAAACTATCGATATCACTCATCGACTGCAGTAATGCACAGGACTTCGTGTGGGCGTGGCCTGCCCATAAGGCCCGTGAGTGGGAAAGAGAGCGAAACACTCGAATGATATATGATCGAGTCTGCAGCGAGATTTTAACTATACTATAGTGGTTTTGCGAGTACAAACTTTTTTGCAACAATTAATATACCACTTAACCCAACCTAGTAGTTAAATGGCCGATTCCACTGGTAGAAATCAAAAATTGAGCAATTTACTGCATTTTGACTAGCTATTCTGCTCATCACGCCGAAGATCCGCATCAGATCTTCACCATTTTTTAATGAGACAAACTCAAAGTTATATACCTTTCAAATAAAAAAAGTACCATCGAAACCGAATCTCATAAGGCGGAGATATCCATGCCAGTAGCCCCCTTTTTGGACAAAGTAATCCAATCAAAAATGCCCGACGACAAAAAAATCTATAAAGTCGTAAAACCTGTATACCAAGTTTCATCCAGATCGGTTGTAAAACACGACCTGTAGAGGAGCAGCAACAAACTGACAGACGAAAGCAAATTTTGCCAGACTTGAAGCAGAGACGTTTTGCTCGCTCGGTCAGCTATAAAGTTCTCTAGATCCACTACTGAACATTGGCTTTACAAATACTGCTGGTGTGAACGGTCAAAAGAGAAATTTCCAGAATCAACTGTATGGTTTGGTAATCGAAGCTTATTAATTTAGCAGAAAGGGCTACCAATGAAAAGATCCCTAAACACCTTTTAAAATACTGAAAAGAGTGGCAAAGGAGGCTAGTAAGGATTCATGGCAGATATGCATTATTGGAAGACCATAACCATGAATGAAGTGCAGGGCAACGCAATTGAGCTACTAACCTTTCCAAAGTTAGTATTTTTACCGCAGCATGAGAACTCATATGGATCTTACCGCGATTGAAAGAAGACCAAGAAGAGGGGATTGTGCTTTCCAATATTTATACACCATTTAGGACAACAACAGATAGAAATAGTTTAGAAACAGAATTATTTATAATCCTGATAATCCAGTTATTTGCGATGTATGTGTGGTGTGACTATGAATGAGGCTGAGGAATGTGATAAGGCACCAGCGCGGTTAAGAAGAAGATGTAGTGACAAAAATTGAAAAGAGTACGCTTAGATACAGCGTACACTGCTATACTGCTTGGGTGCAGTTATTGGAGTCGCGCCGCAACGTCAACTTCAAGGCGTTTATGGTGCGTGTACCAAACTGTTGGGGAGTGATATGTAGGTTCGAATGACGTTATCGCGAAGGTCGCCATTTCGAAAAAAATTGCGAGTGGTACGCCAGTTCGAAAACTCATTAAATCTAAAACCGCTATATCGAATGACGTTATCGCGAAGGTCGCCATTTCGAAAAATTTTGCGAGCATTAGGCCAGTTCGGAAGTCATGGTAGGTTAAGGTATATTTATCTATAGGCCTGTGTCGCCTGAAATAAATGGTTTATTTATTTATTTACTAGCTGACCCGACAGACGTTGTCCTGTCCCAATTTCAATCATTTAAAATTTTCCAATTTTCCCGGCAACTTTTCTAATTCTTTTTCAGCGTATAAACCTTCCCTGGACTACGACAAACACTTCAAAACCAAAATCAGCTAAATCAGCCCAGCCGTTCTCGAGTTTTAGCCAGACAAACGAAGAGCAATTGATTTTTATATATATAGATAGATAGATTTAGATGTTTTGGTCATTTTGAGAGGATGAATGAAAGATGACTAACAAAAGGTGTTTACAAGGCAGATGTGAGTGGAAACGCCGGGAGACGCCCTAGGAAGACATATAGTGACCTTATTGATGCTGTTCTTCGTCGTCAGGTCATAGTACTCACAACCGGCGGCAACGTGCGTGAGCCCTAAACTAGACATTCTGTATCTTGGGGCTCGAAAAGCAATAAAAAAACATTTCAAAATCAAAATCAAAATCAAAAGTAATTTATTCAAATTAGGCTGAGAATCAGCACTTTTTGAACGTCGAAATTACAGTAAGACAGTCCCCACAAAACGCCCGCCCTTCACCACTTCCTAGTGCTTTAGCTGGGAAGAAGAAGTAGCGGAACAAACTCCCCAGCAGCACAGCTGTCTGTTCAGTTAGAAGAACTAGATTCTATACAATAGTACCTATACAAAATAATTTACGCAACACAATACATTAAATTATATTTTTGTCAAATTCAGGCAAAACCCAAGAATAAATCAGAATATAATAAAATGACATGCAATTAAAATAAACGAATGAGCAATATCTTTGAATGATAACTTTAACTACAATAGTCACAGAGTCCTAACTTCCAACGATCATCCTTTAAGTTGAGCAAGTCTCAGAGTCATAGTAAAATGTTTCCGTTCAGCGAAACAGAACAATTTGTGGGACTACCCGCATTCAATGCTGAATTCCCGACTAGGGGGCAGCACGGTCGTTAGTTCCCGACTTGCAAATATACCGACTTTGCTTTGTGGATTCAGTATAACGGACTTTAAGCGGATTCGGGTGGGGTGCCTGTGGAAGAAGTTATTTGATTAAACAGTTTATCTCTTGGGACTGACAGTACAATTTAAAGATTTTGTTTAAAATATTTTTATCATGATTGTTGAGAACGCTCCTCTCAACATCGCCGCGCGCTGGCAGCAGTGAACGAGGGGTATTGCTGCAAAGTATGCAAATAGTCGTCAGACCATTTCTTCCAAAACGTTTGGGAGATTTTTTGTATGCACTGCCAACGTGACAGTCGCTTCGTACCTACATCATTTAAATCGTGTTCGGGTACAGCGAGAAGACTTTGTCCTATCAAAAAATGACCCGGTGTTAAGACGTCAAACTCGTTAGGATTGTCCGATAAAGGACAAAGGTGCCGCGAATTCATGACCGGGGCAGCGGGGCAGTGGCGAGGCAGCCGGGCCATAGACTAGAGCCGGGCGAGCGGCTGCAGCGCGGCCTGCGCGTCTCACCAGTCAGCTGTTGCACGCCTCCACGCACGGCTGCGCTTACGCGGCTTATAAGCGTTCATTACTTATTTGCTTGTTTGCCTCTAGTTGACACCGTTGCCGCGTTGTAATCAACCTTAATCATTATACGTGTAATACAGTCCACTACAGCTTTCATTTACTACACAAAGACCTATCGTCGCGATTAATGATGGACGACAAAAAAAATTTTTGAAGCAGTTTTTTTGGCCCATTTTAATAGTTTTGGTGATGTCAAGGCATAGACATATCTTGCAAGCCCTGAAATTGATCTAGCAGGACATCCTTTGAGTCATTCCACAAAAGATTATCGTTGAAATTGCTGATGATATACTAGGAGTTTGTTGCGCCACTTCTTCTTTTCAGCTAAAGCACTAGGAAGTGGTGAAGGGGGGACGTTTCGCGTTTTGTGGGGACTGTCTTATGTAATTTTGACGTTAAAAATAAACCGGTCAAGAGCGAGTCGCACCGAGGCTACCGTTCCGATTTCTGAAAAATTGTGCTATTTATTTTTCCTGTAATCTTTACATAAACTTGTATCACATATTTTTTTACATTTTTCATCAAAAGTCGAAAACTATGCAGCCTAAAAAAGTATTAAAAAATGTTTGATAACGTGCAAACAGCGCTCTTTCATATGATACCTCATTTGCCCTAGAAGCCCAACTTTGAATTTTTAAGGCCAGTCCCTGTTGCAAAAAAAAAAAAAAAATTTCTTTCTTATTTGCAAAATAGTCGGGTAAACGTCATCTAAAACTGTTCCAAATTTCAAGTTGATAGCATTAGTAGTTCTTGAGATATCCAACTGTGACAGACAGACAGACTGAGTCGCACCATAAGGGTTCCTTTTTACCATTTTGGTACGGAACCCTAAAAAGTGCTGATTCTTAGCCTACTTCGAATAAGTGTCTTGTGATTGATTGATTGACTAATTTTAAGAATACAGCCCTACAGCCTCTGTGCCAAGTCGTAGAGTTAAAAAACACTTCAGAAGACCATTTTAAGACTCAATTTGGTCTACCAGTTAGGACGTGCAGTGAACAAGAGAAACTAAGGAATAATCGTTTTAGAAGTTTTCATTGATTCAATATCCTCAGAAGCGTAGTTACACGAAAGCAAATTACAGTAACAGATCAATTAGTTGAACAATTTGCGAATTGAATTCAGAATCTGTCATCGCTAGAATTGCAACTGGAGAAGTTTCCCGTAGTAACTACAATGCAATTATTTAGTTAATAGTAATAGATAATACTAGATTTAGTTTTTCTAGAGCATTTTCCCTTATTTTTAACAGTAAGCGTTCGGGACGAAAATATCAAAATGATCTGACCAACTATGAAAATAGGTTTAAAGAATTTATTCTCGATCTTAAATAACAGTTCACTTAAAATGAGATACAAAGTGCTTACATACAATGATATAATATATATAATATAATATTATACTAAAGTAAATTATGATAATTAATCTGGGGTGTTGGTTGGTGACGTTATAGTCTACATACATATTTCTTGAGTTTTGTCTTAAATATATTTAGACTATCACGCTTCTTTAAATCTTCTGGTAAAATTAAATATTAACTCAATGACACAAGGAATGTTTCAGAATAAAGACAGTACACGACAACTGTCATTCTGACAAGAACTTTATCCAATTAAGATAAAGTTTAATTTTCTTAGTTGTTGAGATCATTTTGAACAGTCTGTTCGTCCCGATATTTTCTGACGGTGACTGTACAATTCAAAAATTTTCATGAAATAAAAAAAAAACAGTCAAGTGCGAGTCGGACTCGTAGACGACGGGTTCCTTACTACCGTACAACATTTAACACTACATATTTAGTAAAAAAAAAAAACGCCGAAAAAAAACGTTTCTTGCATAGCACCATTGGACCTAGGATCCCATTAATTTTTAACTTTATTTTATTTTTATTATTTGCTGTTACGGTGGCATCAAAAAGATGTAGCCTTGTGACAAATCAGAGAAGGCTTTAGTAATAGGGTCGGTTAGCACCCTTTGGATACAGAACCCTAAAAACTGTAGAGTAGCAAAACGGAAAAACTTTATTTTCAACTTATTCCTCTTCCTGCAATTTGCTCGCTAGTTGCCAAAGTTCTCGAAACATTCAATGTTGAATTTTATTCCTTTTTATTATAAGGAGAACTGAAAAAGCTGCATCAATTTGCGCCGTACCGATTGGTTGGAGAGTGGAATGCAAAGCACGCGTTACTGTTATCCGACGTTCGCACGGACGTAAAAAAATCTAGGATTTTATCGCGCACTGGATTCAACTCTCGGTGTTGAGCCGAGCTTCGAGAATCCAACTTAACAACAACAGGGTGCATCTCAGAGCGACGAAAAACACATTGTTGGATTTTCAACTCCCGGCGCTAAGCAGAGCGTTCAAAATGCAGTGTGCGAAAAAAAATCGCCACGATTTTATTACGTCTGCGCGAACGTCGGCTTAGTCTGTACACAGTAACTTGTAAATGATTGTAGTAACTTTGCTTTTGTAGTGGTCCCACTGCTAACGAGTTGGGGGCTAGAGAGAGTCAGCGGAGTTATGAACTACTTTCAAGTTTAACCATCTAGCCAGATACTACTGGAATTACTTGTTGAATTTATGAATAACTAGCGACGTCCCTGCTTCGCACGGTTTTTGCGACTTGTCGAACCCTTGAGATTTATTTCTTACAAGCTTTTGCCCGCGGCTTCGCTCGCGTTAATTTAGAATTTCACAGTCAATTATTGTTGTAATAATATAATTCAATCATGATTTGAAAAAATAAGAAAGAAACAAATGTATTTTTTTTTTTGCAACAGAGACTGAAAGAGGGTCTTAAAAATTCGAAGTGGGGGGGCTTCTAGGGCATGTGGGGTATCATATGAAAGAGCACTGTTTGCAAATTCTCAAACATTTTTTTCTTTTGTTTAGGCCGCATAGTTTTCGACTTTTTAAGAAAAACGTAAAAAAAAATACCGTTACCGTTTCCATCTCCGAAGTTTGCATAGAAAAAAATCTGAAATTATTCTATGTGATAGAAGTCTAAGTAAAGATTACAGGAAAAATAAAACGATGTCTCTAAATTATTATTATTTTTTTTATTTTTTTTTATTTGGTTAAACACACTGGCAGCTAATTAGCTGATGCGTGGGTATCAAATAGCTTGGAGATATTTAATCTGTCCAGTCGACTAAACACTCACACTTTTTCAAAAATCCATATTTGATGTTATGTAACCCTCGGTGCGCGAGTACGACTCGCTCTTGACCGCTTTTATTATTATTTATAGGTAGATAAACATACAATCACAGATTACTTACAGCTTGTGTTCTTCGAATTTAGTGAATAATCCAAAGCGTGGTATTTAGATCATTGACAAAACAAACATTCCTTTTTTTTAATCTGCACAGCCCGCTAAAGTAGTGAAAGATTTGGGGGTGATTGCTCTTGGAAAATATCAGTATTAGCACAGTCCGAGCGACGAAGCCCGAGCTGCATACGAAGTTCGGCGAACCTCGTAAGTATACAGCTCGGGATTTCGTCGGATGATTGTATGATAATAGACTGTGGTATTAGCGTGGGGTCTCAAAAGTTTTGCATAGCTTTCTAGCATATATTTAAAACTAGAACAGGTTTGTAACTGCTAAAACGTCAGTACAACTCTGTCTCTTCCCTTTTCAACGTAACAGTTACGTCAATTAAACTGCGTTCCAACATTTAATCAACCGTCAAAAAACCCGCTGTCAGTGTGAACACGCCCCACGCTCGGTCAGAAGTGTTGACCAAAGTAAGCTGGAGTTGTTTGATAATTCCAGCGCTTCAAGCGCTGATCGAAGCGAGCTAGTATTAATTTGTTGCTAAGTGTCGCTTGATGCGAGTTGTGGTATGCAAAGTGGAGTTGAACTAAAATTGATTATTGAATGTGGGTTGTAAGTTTTTGGGTGAAGTGAGGTTTGATACTGTTTAAAGTTCCATTTACTCGGCGCAAGTTTATTGCCTGTGGCGTACCATAAAATTGAAGGGCAAATATCTGGCACCGTCTAAACAATACGTACAATACGTATTGTTGCACGATACGGGCAAGTTAGTTGCCTTTCAAAACGAGTGTATGTCATCAGTGCGACAAACATGTTTGCGACATGTCATTAGTGCGACAGGTCGTTTGTTCGACAGGTCGTCAGTGCGACAGGTCTTTAGTTCGACAAGCAATGTACGTTTAACAAATATGACTTATACATAGTGTTTTTTTTTATTTCCCATAACTCTCGGGTATTAATGAGACCATCATTATGAACAACTTTTACTATGGGACCGTACTCAAAATCGCGAAAAAAAATCAGCTGGCCCTACATTTATGTTCGCATAATGCAAAATGTAGGGAGCAGCTGATTTTTTTTTCGCGATTTTGGGTTCGGTTCATATTAAAAGTTGTTCATAATAATGGTTCCATTAATACCCTAGAGTTATGGGAAATTAAAAAAAAAACACTATGTATAAGTCATATTTGTTAAACGTACATTGCTTGTCGAACTAAAGACCTGTCGCACTAACGACCTGTCGAACAAACGACCTGTCAAACTAATGACATGTCGCACACATGTTTGTCGCACTAATGACATACACTCGTTCAAAACTGGTGTAGGTGTAAATAGCACGGGCAATAAAATCGTATTCAATTCTGGCATGAAAGTTTTCTATCATTCAAACATAAGCGAACGAAACAAGACGTTCAATAAAAAAATAAGGGTAATACTTGAATAAATTGTACAAGGACGTGCAATTCTGTGTTTAGACGAGGCAAAACTTGCAATAATCATCTTGCAATTTGATTGCCTCGGTGTAAGTCGCATGCGAATTTATTTTTCTTTTTTTTAATGGTTGGTGACCTCCCGAGAGTAGTTGATTTTCATTTTTTATTATTGAAATAATAAATAAATAATAAATTTATTGTACAAGGAGAAATACATAAAACATATACAGTAAATATGATAGTTATAGAAATCGCACGAGTGTAGTAATTTACTTAATTGAATTTTATATCTACTTAACAAACTAACCAAAACCAGAAAATTTTAAACAATAACAGAATATTATAAACTTTTAAAAGTATATATTTTATGTAACAACTATTTAACAATATTCTGACAAATAAATGGACTACTATTTCTTTTTACACTCGAATCTATTTAAGCCATAAAATATTTCATTGTTTGTTCGCTGAATTATAAATTCGACTACCTTATACTTGGAAGAAGACTGATAAGCCCCGTCGGCAACTTAATTATTTCAAACAGTGTTCTTTCTTAAACTCTGTCCGAATTAGAACCCAAGTTCCAAATTGTTTTCTTCAATTTCAATTCACAATCGGAACTTTTCCACGACGAACCTAATTCGGATTTTATTATACGAAATGTAAAGAATCCGGGCCAATGCTTCGCAAAGATTGTCCCGGTTAGAGCTTATCTGAGCGGATATCCGGATCCGGTGACCCGGGTAATAAGCGGCAAAGTGCATTGGATTACCGACGGACCAATACTCTGGCGATAGTCCAAAATTGGGTGTTTTTGGACCTGTAGATAATAGGGTAACTGCTATAGTAATTGCCCATTCTATAGTTACTGGTCACTCATAAAAAAGAAATAGAAACAAGGAGAACAAGCAAGCACATGAAAGAAAAAGATAAGAAATGTGCTTTTCGTCCTTTTCATTCATGAGCTTACTTGCATCCCTATAAGTTGGTTGAGGATGAAAAATGGTATCAAGCGTGGAAATTGATTTTGTTCTGCGATGTTTAAGCTGAATATGTGAACCGCTGGGATATAGAGAAAACAAATGGACATCCATGAAATTAAATGAAATTTATTTATTTGCCAGAATAAAAATATTTCTACCATGTTATTATGCACCTACATAATAACATGGTAGAAATATTTTAGTGACTTGTCAATATGACGGTCAAAACACAATGAACTTAGCAAGTGTGGTTATAAATCAATGCTGGTTGCTTCTACATAATTGTCAGAAGAGCCTATTGCGGATCTTACCCCAGGACTGTTAAAGTAAAAAAAAAAAAATATTGGTTTGTGGTTGTTATACAGCCTAAAGCAAACTGTTTCACAAAGTACATTTCCCTCCTCCCTAATATAAATTATTTAAATTAATACGTACACTTGAGTTACACGTCTTTCATTAATACTATTAACCCAAATACCCGGTAGATTTCTCCTTACATTTGATATTATTTATGCAGCCACCGAACGTTATACCCGGGTTTGTTTAGAACATATCCGGATATTCTAGAACTACGGAGTTCACCGGATATTAAATTCCTAGTACATTGAATACAGCGTGGTAGAACAGTTACTAAATCCGAAATATACGTCATAATATGCGCCACATACAGGGCGTGGTACTTATACCGTGGCGTGATGTGCTATTGTTTAGATTCTTGTTTTTAGGGTTCTGTACCAAAATGGTAAAAAAGGAGCCCTTATGGTGTGACTCTGTCTGTCTGTCTGTCTGTCACAGCTGGATATCTCAAGAACTACTAATGCTATCAACTTGAAATTTGGAACAGTTTTAGATGTCGTTTACCCAACTATTTTGCAAATAAGAAAAAAGTAAAAATATTAATGTTTTTTTTTGTAAAAGGGATTGAAAGGGGGTCTTAAAAATTCAAAGTGGGGCTACTCGGGAATGTGGGGTATCTTATGAAAGAGCGCTGCTTGCACATTCTCAAAAATATTTGTAATTTTTTGTAGGCCGCATAGTTTTCGACTTTTGATGAAAAACGTAAAAAAAATACCGTTTTTTTAAATAAATTTCTAAGTTATATTAAAAAAAAAAACAATTAGAGCACATTCTTAATAACTAAATATGTAAATATTTTAGATTATGTTTATTTATATTACATAGTGTAATTAATTTGTAAAGTTATGTCTAACGCGGATAAAAAACTGAGAATCACGTAAAAACTCTCAAGCATAGTTTTATCAATATCAATATTCTTTATTCAATCAATCAACTTTGGATCATACAATTAACACAATTACAACAAAAACACACACACGAACACAGAAAAATAAATTCCATCAAATTTAAATCCAAATCAAATTAAAATTAAATCAAAATTAAATCAAAATTAAATTAAAATAAAATCAAAATTATATAAATTAAATTTAAATAACATTACTAGTCATAATAAAAATAAACAAATAAAAACACTATCATTATAATTGTCTAAGCGGCATTGGAACAGCAACATACCTGCCACAGCCATGCCGGATATAAGGGCAGTCCAGCCTGTCAGGGATCATTGCCAGGATAGCATTGCGGCTGGCCCGCACCCGGAGCACCAGGGACGCACACCGCTTGCGCATAGAAGCTTGGAAACAGTTAGCGCGCGCCATCGCGAACATCCCTGATGCGCTACAGAAACGAGGCAGCCCCAACATCACCCGGAACGCGTTGTTGTACTGGACACGGAGGGTACTGTAGAGGTTTTATTATATACAAGCCAAAGTATGTAACTGGCTGACATTCCGATCATTCAAACATCGAATATTCTTATAAAAAGTGATGGTCGCTTTTTATAAGGATTGACAGATAGCAGATAGTTAGGGCTCCGCGTAGGACCTAGGGAGTGAATTATAATTTTATTTCTATTTTAATATAGCGGGCTTCAGCCCCATTTCTTCAGTACACTACTGTCTTTTATTATAAAGTAGTTAGCCTCCCGCTGTGAGGTTCGAGCCCTCACAGTACTGTACGCCCTTTCAGTATAGTCTACCCACAGGCTCCACGTGTACAGTGATGTGCAGTACGCTCTAAAAAGCATGACTTTCACACCAGCAGAAAAACGTGAAAACCTGCGGGCTATCATATTGGCTCGCACCGACAGCACCCTCCGTTCCCGCTCCATGTCAGCATGATCTTTCAGATCCTCGGTGGGTTGCTGACCTAGATATTTAAATTTGTCTACTCAATCCTTATGAACACCATCAAGATGAACAGCCGGTATGTTCACAGGGCTCGACACTCGACACACCGATGGCCTGAAAAACCATGTATTGGCTTTTCTTCTCATTATATTTTAACCCATGTCTACGCGCGTATTCCGTACACATTCTGAGTAGCCTCCTTAGCCCACAGATCGACGCGCTCAGCAGCACCATGTCGTCCGCATAACTCAAATTGTTGACACAAACTCCGTCTACATGGCATCCGACATGTTGACTGTTGAGCGAGACGATCAGTTCATTCATAAGACTCTCCAGCTTCCCCCAGAGGAGGAGGTACGAGACGAGGTCAAAAGCTCTGGATAAATCGAGGAAGCACGCGTATACCCGGGTCTTTCTCTTCGTGTAATATTTAACGGTGTGCTTTAAACACAATATTGCACTCTCTGTGGACAGTTTAGGTCAAAACCAAACTGGTTATCATGAAGTGTTACGTGTCTTTTTAACTGCGTGTTCAGCACACCGTCAAATACCTTTGCCACTACAGTTGCAAGCGATATCGGCCTGTAGTTATTTTTATCCGCCACATCGCCCGTTTTATTTTTAATTACTGGCACTACAACTGTCCTCATAAAGTCTGCAGGCAAGTAGGAGTGGCTTATAAAACCTTCATCATTCTAAAGAAAATTTAATTATTTATCTTTTAGTATACGTTTTTAATAAATTAATAATGCGTCTAATTTGGGACAGCGCTCCTTGATGGGCGAGTCCTATCACTGGCTGGACGTACGGCGCGTTGCGTGAGCTCAGCACAGAACACGCAAACTAACCACTCAAGGTTGTTCGCATATATCTGCGTCTTACAAAGCATTTCATATTTTTATGACTTTTAACAGCTTCAGTAGGCTATGTCAGTCCCATATTATCACTGAATGTCACTGTGTCTATGCCATCTGGTGAGTCAAGGTCCTCATAAAAATCGCGAGTCTCTCTCTATCCAGAGGGCCTAAACCAATGACATTTAACCTCTAGACGTTGCCATGATTACAGTGTAAAGTGTGGAAGTGAGACACATATATACGAAATTAGTAGGAAAATTGAGACAAAGCATCGTATCTTCTGTCTCTTACGGCGTGCCGTATTTTTGCTTGGCGAACTTTTCAATGTTAGCCAAACAAAGTGCTTTCACTGTTACAAAATTTATCTTGCGTCGATTAATTTAACTTTTTTGGAAAGTTTTTGCACTGTGCGTATGTATTGACATGGGTTTCAGTTCAAAATATGGAAGATTTCTTACTTTAAACTTCATTTTTCATACCACATGAGTTCACATGACCGGCCACGCGGTGGCTCGATTTAGATGTATATTATCTAAGGCCTAAACAAATCGCATTAGCTTCAAAGTGACATTAATATAATCACGTGACATTTCGATAGCTTATGTCAACCCCATACATTTTGTGGCTTTTCTACTAGCGCCATCGCTATCGAATTTTACTTTGTCTAAGCCCTCTGTTTTTACAGCTAAACTGATTTCGTTTGAAGGCCAAGTGAAAATCTTCTCACCATTTCGGAAAATTAAAAAACGATTTCTAAAGCGGAAGGGCGCGGAACATTATTACTTTCATGTTCATACCATTTTCGCGCTAACATAAATCACAAGTCTATGGTCTAAAATCGTCAACAAACGTACTAGAGGATGCGTGCTAATCTATATTAATTTTTCTAATATAATTTTCCTACCAATGACACAGCTAATACTTAACATATAAGTTATATGTAGATACTAATTTCACACCATTAAAACACATTCGGTTTTAACTTTTATCAGTTTTCCGTATCATTAATTTCACTCACATTAAAATACAGTATAATTTACAATGAATTGAAATTAAATGTGCCGTAAATATGGGTTTGTTTAAAATACATTGGAGGTAACCCATATAAATCATTTGCACCGGTCGTCGGTGGTCACAAATATCAAAACCACAATGACCTAATAATTTTGGTAATAAATGCGTTAAACAAAAAGTTAACTTTACATTTTTGATTATGTTATGTCTCAGATCAACAAAAAAAGGAAGATGGAGCGCCGCGAACACCAAAAGTGAAGCCACCTTTTATCTATGTGTGTCGAAGGGTTTCCATTTGTTAAATGGTTTCCCTATAATTTGGGGAATAATATTACCTCTAAAGTAAGTTATCATATTTAATCGTATAGGGAAATTTGAAATCGTATTATGGCAACCCTCACATTTTATGTCATTGCATTCGTTCCTTAAGGTTTTTTTGTTCTAAGTAGGTAACCTAAAACTCATTAAAAACAATGTTAGTACAAGTACTTACAAGTGAAAAGTGATTCCTTGAGACTTTATGTAATTTGCTATTATTTTTTACAGGTTTTCTACACGGGAAGGCATAATAATTCTATTTATTCTAACTATGTTGTCACGTACTAAGAGCGGTGAGTGTGGTTTTAGTAGTATGTGTGTGCGTGAGCGTGTACTTTACATGCAGGAGCACGGTTTTCGGTTCGCGACGCTCCATCTTCCTTTTTTTGTTGATCTGAGTATTATCACAGATTAATACAGATGGGACACTCCGCAGTTTAGGTATGAAGCTACAAGTACGCGGCGGACCCCGTCCGCGGGTCTAATTCAGTAGATCAGAATGTATAAGAGTTAAGAGATAGAAAGAAAGGCAACTTTTAGTTGAATATAACTGTAGGTAATAAGCGTTTTGCGACTTGAATTACACTTTATTGTGTCGCAGCAAGAGTCGCTTTTTATTTAAATGATTTTGCGGAGTGTCCCATCTGTATTAATCTGTAGTATTCTGGAAAGTGGGTGAATACTGAGATGCCGGCTATTAGAAATCTAGGTATTGAGACAGAAATCATGGAAGGAAGATGCTGTGCCTTTTGGCCCTGATGGTACAGGTTGCACAGGGGGATAACAGATGCACGGGTAGAATTAAAGAAATACGTATGTCTATGGTCCCTTAGATGCGACATATTTTGTTACTCGCAAGTAAATCAAAACCTATAGGGTACTTCTCGACCACGGTTATTCTGCTCGACCACGTAAATGACGCAATGAATATTGTTGAACTGTCAAAATGAGACCAACTCCGATTGATAATGTGTTACGTAATTAGGGTGCTGAATAGACCGCAATCGAATCGGTGAAATTGGATTTTCACAGATTTTTATTAGAACATTGAATTTCGATGTTCTAAACTAGATGAAGTAAATATTGTAAACAGACTTTATAGTAAACCAAACAATTTAAGAGAAAACCAACAAAGAACAAAATCACGTTAATAAATGTATAAACAAACCAAAGGTTCTGATAACAACGACAAAGTTCTGAATCGGTTTCGCAAGTAAAATTTTGTTCTGTAGGAAGCCAACTTTTAAATTGTTTTATACATAAGTATAGATCGTACCTATTTGTTTCATTAAATTAGTGTAAACGGAACAATATTACAAACACGATAATTTTTCTTCTTCTTGAAACAATACAAATCGAGCTTTAATTTTATTGTTGCTAACTCATCATTATCTGCTTAGTTTCATCCCAACTATGTCGTGGTCGGCTTTCAGTCGAAATGGATGCAGCTGAATACCAGTATTTTAAACATAAATATCTTCTAGCAGTAAACCATCATGGTGCTCAAGAGCATAACTTATCTCATGTACTCAATGATTATAATACGCGATCTATGGCTGCCGGCAAATTCAAGGTACCCAGAGTCACCAATTACTATGGTGACAGAACTCTAAAAAAACGAATACCGTACCTATTGAATAGCCTGCCGGCAGACATAAGGAGCGAAGCCAATGCAAACAGGTTCAGAAATAAGTTGAAAAAATATTATTTGGAAACATTAACTACAGTGCTACCTAAGTCCTAAAGTAAAGAGTTTAAGATTTTAAGGTGTAAAGTAATAATAATAAAGACTCGCCAGCCCCCACAGTCAAACTATTGACATGGTTTTGTGGGGCTTAATATATTTATAAGCTAAGTAAAATCATTGTAATAAATAAATAAATACATGGAGCGACTGCCTATGTGCCCTCCACAAACCAGTTACTGGGTAATACGATACCCCTTGGTAAGATTAGTTGTCAGACTTTCAGGCTTCTCACGACCTGAAACTACTGTCAAAGATCCACGAATGACAGCCGGGACCAACGGCGTAACTAGCTTTTCGAGGCACGGAGGAGTCTCGGAATGTAAAGGTGGTCACCATCCACGGACCAACCCCGGCAAGCGTGACCCGTGCGGCTGTACCACAAGCTCCTCCTTAGTCGTGACTGAATGATGAACGAATAAATGAAACGGGTGATGAACTTCATCATCTTTTATAGGTACTCATTGTCGAAATGGACGACCTCTTGTCTTGTCAAAATGGCGCCACCTGAATACCTTCATTCCGTTTTACAGACGTTATTCCGAGTGCCTTATTCCGGGCAGGCGACACACCCGGATGGGTGGCGGAATTGGGCCGTGGGGGGACCAGTCGGCTGGCAAACGAATCGGTCAGTGAATGAAATCCAATTTCAGTGAGTTTTATCGTTTCGTTCAGAGTCAGGTGAGCTGTGGGCGGATAGCAGAAGGACTGTTTGTCTTCCGTGGAGGGCGCGTTTTAGTTCCGTTGAGCTTGTTTGATAATTTTTGCCAGTTTTGTTGACTTTTTAACCGACTTCAAAAAGGAGGAGGTTCTCAATTCGTCGGAACCTTTTTTTTTTTTTTATTTTTTTTTTATGTATGTTCCCCGATTACTCGAAAATGGCTGGACCGATTTGGATTTTTCTTTTTTTGTTCGAAAGGGTATACTTCCCAAGTGGTCCCATGATCATCAAGTCAGGATCTGATGATGGGATCCCATGGAAATCGAGGGAAACCCTCAAATTTTATGGGCACACTTATATCGATTTCGGTATTTTTTATAGTAACTCGTGCATTTGCTCTCGGAAAGTACCTTTTGGTGAACTGGAACTGATGATGAAGACCACAGATGGCCATCGGAAATACTCAATTATATCTAAGTATATCTCAGGTTGCGATTCAATTACTTTAATATGGTTTATGCTCGACAAAATGCATAATGGTGATGGTGACTTCACCATGAGCTCCAGTTTTCCTGGTTCTTACTAGGAGAACTCCTCAACAATTAACGTCCCTGCATCGGGAAAAGCAATATTTTGTAAAACGTGATGAGCAGTTGACAATGGGTTATTGTAACTTAGATAAATTACAAACTGACCCACTAAAAAGTGAAAAATAAAAACTTTTTTATAAAAAACAAAACCGACTTCCAAAAAAAAACACTACAAAGTGAAAAATAACTTTAATTTCGGAAGTCGGGGGCAAAAACCTAAAATACAGATCCAATGACACCGACTTCCGAAATTAAAGTTATTTTTCACTTTGTAGTGTTTTTTTTTGGAAGTCGGTTTTGTTTTTTGTAAAAAAGTTTTTATGTTACCTGATGTTACGTTAGAATTGAAGTGGCTTAGTTAACTAAAAAATGTTTAATAAAATTATTTTTTTACGACTTACAAAAAGTTTTTTTTTTTTTTTAGTTAATCCACTTTATTTCTGTAAGTGCGTTACGATTTAACGTGTTTTTAACTGGCGAAAAAAAAAAGGATGAGGGTCTCAAGTCAACACGTATTTTTTAATTTTTTATTACCACGCATAACTTTTTACAGAATTGTCCGATTTTAATGATTCTTGTTTTATTCGGGAGGGTATACCTCGAAGTTGGTTGCATGTAAAATTTAATTTAATAGCCCATTTTCCCCGTTAATATAATGGATATTGGGAAGTCGACAGTTTTCCATAATTATCAACATAACAGTCACTCGAGTTACCACTAAGTATAAACTTTTTTTATAAGACAGAATATGTCTAGGACATTAATAGTTTTGAATTACGAAATCCAGAAATGGAAATACGTTAATAGTGTTAGATAATATTGTCCTAAATACAAGGCACCTTTAATATACAGAAAGTAAGAAACAAAGGATATAATAATTTATCAGCCCAGAAAAGGCACACAACACTATCAGTAGGCAGAAGAATATGCCCTTCGATAATTCTAAAGTTTTTCATGTTCGCTGAGTGGATAACTTTAGTAAGTTCATAGCTATATACAAAAATTCTAACAGTTTAGAGGTATGCAATAGGTATGAAGAAGTTATTTCCTATTATTTCGTGTTATAACAATAAGTAGTATAAAATTTAAATTAAAATACTACACTGTTTCTTAAAACAGTACTATCAAAAATATTAGGTAGGGAAAATGCTAACAGATAGGTTCTGTGGAACAATGGAAATCTGAAAATGTCCCTTAACTCATTCAATAAAAAATTTATGTTTTTCAAATCCTTTCCTATATACTTAAAGGGATTAGTTATACCTTACAACAAAAGTTCTAACGGTTAACTAATATACTTAAGTAATATTCAGCAAAATAAAAAGTGCAAAGCATTTTGACATACAAAATGTCAAGGAAAAGAAGTTGAACTACTGTAATTTTCATTTATTTCATACCTGTAAACGGGACAGTGAATTTTATGGAGTCCAATCGATACGTTTTCAGAAGCGTTCGCATTTCAATCACGAATATATTAATATGTTATTACTCAAATGTCTGGCAATAAAGACTGCCTCCCTGTGATTTCGAATCGAGATTATGCTTCACTAATAATTGCTTTTTTTACGAGTTTCGAGATGAATAAGTAATGGTTTTGATAGCGAGACATTATTTTACTAAAAAGACAAAAAAGAAATGGTGATTCAATGTTTTAGGTTATTTCTGCCTTGAGGTACGGTAACCTAAAAAGAAAAAAAACAGGTCAAGAGCGAGTCGGACCCGCCAACCGAGGGTTCCGTTCCGATTTCTGAAATAGTGTGCTATTTATATACATCGTTTTATTTTTCCCGTAATTTTTACATAAACTTCTATCACATGGAATAATTTCAGATTTTTCTCTATGCAAACTTCGGAGATAAGGGGGGGCGGAACGGTATTTTTTTTTTACATTTTTCAAAACATGAAAACTATGCGGCCTAAAAAAAATGTTTGATAATGCGCAAACAGCATTCTTTCAGCTCCACTCGAATTGTTAAGACCCCCTTTCAGTCCGTGTTATTAAAAAAAAACATCTTTATTTCTTTCTTATTTACAAAATAGTTGGGCAAACGTCATCTAAAACTATTCCAAATTTGAAGTTGATAGCATTAGTAGTTCTTAATGATAGCATTTACCATTTCAGCTTTTTACCATTTTGGTACGGAGCCATAAAAAGTTCCCACTTTTACATAACTTTTATTCGTGTGAAGATGTTTTTCCAACCGCTTTAATAATTTCATTTCTAACGTATATTATCTTGGACGGCTATATCACGTTATCGCGATAACACACCGGGAAGTAATATCTATGGAAACATTGTGAAGACGCTTTTAAATTTCCGACCACGATAACATTGTAATGTGCACGTATTTCAAAACACTTTATGGACATAAGAGCAGTGGTGGCCCAGTGGTAACAGCCTCGAATTACGAGTTGTGGGTTGTGGGTTCGAACCCAGGCATGCGCTTTACTTTGTGTAAAGTATTTCATCACTACTGCTCTCAAAACGGTGAAGGAAAACATCGTGAGGAAACCGGCATGTCCTAGAACCAAAAATTCAAAGACATGTGACATCTACCAACCCGCACTGGGTCCGCGTGGTGGATTACAGCACACTCCTTTTCTCAGAGAGGAGACCGGTATCCCAGCAGTGGGAACATTAGAGGCTGATTATGTTATGGACATGGACACGTGGAAGTCCACGATCATACCGTCACGTTGGAAATTATAAAAGTTCACATTCAATCTGCCTAGCCTTTTCCCAACTAAGTTGGGGTCGGTCGGCTTCCAGTCTAAGCGGATGCAGCTGAATACCAGTATTTTACATAAAGCGCCTGCCTATCTGACCCCCACAACCCAGTAACTAGGTAATACGGTACCCCTTGGTAAGACTGGTTATCAGACTTTCGGGCTTCTGACGACCCGTAACGACTGCCAAAGATCCACGAATGACTGCCGGGACCAACGGCTTAACGTGCTTTCCGAGGCACGGAAGAGTATCGGTATGTAAAGATGGTCTCCCATCCACGGACCAATCCCGGCAAGCGTAGCTTAATCTGATGGATCGATCCGTACGGCTATTATATTTATTGTCATTTCGAGTGTATTTTTCTTATGAACAACCGCTGGTCCATACGACATATTGTCGAGTTAATTATGCACCATTATGTAGTCGGAATTGGGCCTCAGTATGTTTTATTTTATCATCTTATTTCTCGGTACCAGGAAGGCAATGTCCCGTGGATAATAATTCAACATTCGTGTGCCGTTACCCTAATGACAGATTGTGTGAATCACGCAAACCGAACGATTTTACATGAATATTTATTCAATATTTGCATTGGTGAACTGTTTTTTCTATACTGTGGATTCAATTAGCTGTGGACGGAAGTATATTTTTATGCTGTGGTAACGTGTGGGAAGGAAACAGTGATAGTATAGTAAAATGTATCTATATTTTCGTGTAGAGAAGGAATGAGCATGGAAATGACTTCTTGCTTTTTGTACAAGTTTCCTGGAGAGTTAATAGTTAGTTTTAGGATATAATTTTGTTATATTCAGGTTATGTATATATTACATTAAATTATGAAGTATTTGTAAGTACTATAGTATTATAAATAAATAACTACCTAAAATTTCCTGGAAGGAGGAATGAGTTCTTGCGTTTTGTACAAGTTTCCTCATGAATGTTCGATATTGGTGCATGATGGTGTGTGCGTGTGTGTTATGTGTCCTTCACAGTAGGTAACTTCAAGATCATCATCAGTTTAAACAGATGCAGCTGAATACCAGTACTTTACAGTACAACTATTTTCTTAATGTCCCTCGGCAAAATTCGTGTTTTGTCAGTCGTCGGATTGCCCTTTACACTTGGTGCAGACCGAACGCTCTAAATCGACTTGGAAGTATATACAGGGTGTTTCTTTTAAGGTGTCAAGCTAGTGCGAGCTGATAGCAGAGTACAATACCTATCGATTTAAACACCCATGTATGTTCTAGGATTTTTTTGTAGTTTTCGAGATATAATTTTTTTTCCGATATTTTGAGCAGTTTTTAAAATTATTCGGAAGCTTAAAAATCTTTTTTGATTTTTTTTATTTATGGTGAAAATTCCATTCGGTCCTGCTTAATCCCATTTCTTTTAGTATCGATCTAAATTTTTGTATCTTGTGTCAAAGTTAGGAAGGAGATTATTTTACTCATAAAACTGCAACCAATGAGCATTGTGTTAAAAAAAATATCCAAGAAAAGTTGACCCAAAAAATAGACATAATTTTTAAAGCCATTGTATAATAAAAAGCTTGTTGAATTTTAAGCAGTTAAACTGTATTTCCAAATTAATAACGTTAAATATATGTCAAGAGCTAAAGTCCATGGCACAGAGAAGATTCGACTTGTTGCAGTGTTCCCAGTTTATAAAACTAGTGAAAATTTTAAATGTTGCTAATGCAAATTATGATGTTTATGTTATTTTTAAACAGCCATCATTTCGTTGAATCAGGAAAAATATCGAAAAAAAATTATAACTCGAAAACTGCAAAAAGTCGTAGAACATACATGGGTGTTAAATCGATAGGTATGGTACTCTGCTATCAGCTCGCACTGGCTTGACACCTTAAAAGAAACATCCTGATAGGGGCAATTCTCGTACCTAAAAAAGTTCACAATCTCATGCCAGCGTCAATCAAATGTCAAAAATGTAGGTAAACGCTATACAATTTTTGACAGATTGAGTCTTGAGATGATATTGCGAACGTTGTTAAAAATACGAGAATTGCCCCTGATATAGTTGGTCGGGTCTGCACCAAGTGCAAAAGGCAACTAGTAGAAATCCGACGATTGGCGAAACACGAAGTTTGCCGAGGTCTTGTTGAAAAGTTTTGACTTCATCATCGTCCACAGCCTGACTTCCCTCACTGCTGGCCATAGGCCTCTCTTTTCTCGTGCTAATCCCTTGATCGAACATGATATTGTTATGTTTATTATTTGTAAGTACATGCGATAATTTTGCTTCGCTATATCAGTTCGATACCCTGCCAGTTTATGATCCACACAACAACCGCTCGGATCGGTAAAAACAATATTGGAGATCAAACGCTCCACTGTGAATGAAAACACGATACTCAATCTATATTATGAACTATAATTGTGAATCAAACGAGCTTACCTGTTAAGCGAAGTCTTGATTCTAATTTTATGAACGGCGATCTGAAATATAATTAGTTAAACAGAGTAGTATTTTCTATACACACATATGACTTCGCGACTTTTGGAGGATAAAATATTTGTAAATATTTTTTAAATAGAATTGTTTCACCTCATAGTTGGCAACACATAGCTGTCACTTATTTTAGAGATCCTTGAGATAAGGAACAAGCTCTGTTTTCTGTACAGAGTAGTTCCATATACTTACATTCACTAGGTTTTCCTGAAAGGATAAGTGAATATTTAAGTAGACTAATTATTGCAGCTTTGGGGCTGTTAGGTGGCGGGTGGGTAATTATATTTCAGATCGCCGTTCATAAAATTAGAATCAAGACTTCGCTTAACAGGTAAGCTCGTTTGATTCACAATTTTACTTCACGGCGATCTGAAATATAATTAGTTAAACAGAGTAGATGTTTAGAGTTGTCTGCAATAATTAAGTTAGTTAATAAATTATCTGGTTATAAGTATTCTAGTTTACTAAGTACTTTTATTTTTCTTCATTAGCATTGCTTTTTCAAGAAGCTATTGTTAACCAGCAAAAAGGTATTATCACACATTATTACAGCAAGTCTTATTAATCCACGTTGTTTTCTCAATTGATGCCAGCTCTAAGTTGAGCTGCTGTATGTGTTGTACTGTGAGAGTTGAAGAATTGATCTATCTCTCACTTACCACACCACAGCTAAGGTACTGATAAAAAAACTTTAAATCAGTCTCAGTAGGTAAGTACTTATTTGTTTTTTTTTTTTTTTTTTTGTAGGTTTTCCTGGTTTGTTCTGTATAAACCGATCAGGAAGATATTAATTGTGATATTGAATTGTAAGTCTAGAAAGTTTCTATGATTGAGAATAGCAGTTGTATATTGTCTCCGTAAACGTAAACAATCACTGTATTATTTGAGATGCAGTGTAGAACTGCAGTGCGTTGCGTGAGTTTACAATAATCTGTATACTGTAAATTATGTTGCATGGCACATTATATGTATTTAGTCACTCAGATGGCATTTTTTTTTTTTTTTTTTTTTTTTTTTTTGCAGAAGGTGATTTACTGAATTTTCACGTAAATTTCAGATAAGTTAAAGTGGCGGCGTCAGTTCCAACTTTGGTCACGCGCCACAAGAACTTTGTGGCGTCCTGTAATTCAAATCCTTGTTAAAAATGTATTTATGCACAGTATTTTTACAGCTCTTAAGTATCTGTTTTATGAGATACATAGTTATTTTGGAGCCTAGAGTGCCAAGTGCAGAAGAACCTTTTAACTTTATAAATTTTAAGTTTTGTAAGAAGAAAACGCTTTTAATTTTATCAATTTAAAGTTTTCTAAGCAGAAGATGCTTTTAACTTTATCAATTTTAAGATTTATAAGCAGAAGACACTTTTAATTTTATCTATTTAAAGTTTTGTAAGCACCATTTTATAGGTTGTTGCCTAGATAGAAGAAAAATTTGCGCTAACTAATTTACTAAATTTCCTAATTGACTATTAATGCATTTAATAAGATTGTCAGATTGAGAGCTAAACAAGAAAAAGGTAGATTAATTATTCTAAAAGCATAAAAGTATGAACCTCTTCCCTGACCTCGTATTATATCCACAAGTAGATTACCTATGGAATGAGTTATATTAGTTTAAGTGAGGGACTTGTATAATTAGCTACAGTGTAAAATTGGTGAGCAGGTGGTTATAGTGTAAAATGATTTGTAGGTAGTTAATTCATTCATATTGCCTACATTGATTGTATGGACCTGTTTGTATTCTAATTACCACCCCTCAATACTTTGTGCCCCCCCCCCCTTTGTTTCTTTGACAATTTCACTTTAGTGATGACTTGTAATTATCATTGAAGTCTACTGCTAAATATCTATTTAGACTAGTAGGTAGTTAAAATGGTTGAATGTTTAATTAGGTATTTTGGTTTAATAACCTTTGACTAAGATTGCCATCTCTGCCCGGTCCTTCAGGAAATACGGGTTTGATATTATGTAATGCCACTAAGGTCACTAAACCATTAACTTGTGAGCTAATAAGTATAGACACATGCTTCAAGTACCTACAGCTTAGCAATCTAACTTAACAATTCACATTATGTTTGTCAGGTGTTAGATTTCTATGGTTAATTTTCAAGTCCAAACATTTAAATACACTTACTTATAGTACTGTTTTGTTTTATGGCAGTCTTGATACTTTGACAAGTAAATACCTAGTCATGATAGGTTGGTAGGAAATCTTGTTTCAGTAGGTATCATTTACTGTTGGTAATGTAGTAAATACCTACATCATAGCTATAAGGTAAGGTTGAAGAATGTAAGTTCTAATATGGAAGTTATTAGAGAATGTACTTAAGATTAGCCCTTTATTTTGGTATCTGGTAACAGGAACTGACAGGGGTACCTATAGGACTAAATCCTATAGGTACCTATATTTTGATATATTGAACAATAATTGAATAGTGTGCAAATTGTCAGTCAATCTGACTAACCTTTTCCCAACTATGTTGGGGTCGGTATCAGTATAAAGCAATCGTTTTTACTGCAAATTGTATTTGTCATTTTCTGCCAATAAAATATGGTGGAATTTTCACTGCCCTAGAAGGTGCTAATTAACTGTTTTAGGTTCAGAATGAAACTGAATTTGCTATTTTGTTTGGGTTTGAAAATCGATATTTACATAAATTGTTTGTAGGTCAATAATGCATTTTAATTCATCTCAGTATTTACTGACTGTAATGGTATTGAGAAGTTAAGGCATTGAATTTTGATAGTTATCAAATAGTTTATTGTTCTTTGTACCCGCAGCCAATAACAGCAGCATGTAACTATTTTGTCAGCATTCAGTTGGTGATTCCAGTATCAGTCTTGTTGAATTGTTATTTTAGAGTAAGTATAGCTATAAGCCGAGTTATTGTTGAGGTCCACCACAAAAATTCATTTTTGTTTTCAATATTGATTGATTCCTGTTATTGACCCCGTTGTATGATGTTTTAATTTGTTGTACCTACTGTAACCAATCACCTCCTTTTGTGCTTGTTTTACATTTTTCCAATAGGACTGGTAAGTTTTCTCTATTATCTTAAGAGTGATTGTCTTGTGGTTTTAATATTATTTGATTAATTGTTATTGTTTCAGAATCTGTTTGTTTACCAAATATAATAAATTAAGATTCATGATCATTAGAGATTATATTACTTTTGAACTTTTGTTCTGGTTTTTATTTGGTGGTATGTATTGAACATTGGCAGATGTTTGTGGTGCAACCATCATCCAAATCAGTCACCAGGTTATTTTTGTCTTAACTTTCTTCATTAGCATGGGTCAGTCATTGCTTTCCCTATGGTAGGGGTAATCAGTCCAATTTGGTTCTGGAATATCTCAATCCCTTGTTCCCTCAGTTTAGAAGGAATCTGGGAGTAAGGCTTATGAATGACCTTATGAGTAAGTAGGGGAGCATAGAATAGTACTTTGTATTTGTTTGGTCCATTAGGTTATATCTGAAATCAAGAATTGCCATTGAGGCATTTGTCATCAGCCAATGTACCACAGAATCATGTTGGCAAAGTACATTGTACTCAATGTACTAGTATTTGAGTTTATTAATGTAAAAATTGCACATTTTTGCTTTATTATTATAATAATTTACAAAATAGATGTTGTTTATAATTTTGTGTCCGGATAATTAAATCACCTAGTGCTTAGATGGGCACTGAGTATCTTGTACATGGTGATTTGTTTTAATTAGGTATAATTGTTTGTTAAAATGGCAACTGGGTATCATAGCCATAAACAGAAATATGTTAGCATTTGTTGCAGGCATGTGTAACAATAATTGATAAAAGGTAATCTGTCAAGACGAGGTGACCATGATATCATCCTCGATGCGAGAGCTAGATCCTATAGAGTTGTGATAATTTGCTATGAGCGTCTCATGCTAAGCATGTGCACATTATGGCAAATGTGTACCAGCTAGCAACATATAATTAATGTTGCTAAGAGTATCTCGTACTCACTGGTAACAAACTAGTTAGCAGGGTGGGATCCCTTCCCGCTGGGGAAGTATAGTGCTTTTGCAAGTTTACAGCACAGACAATGTGCAGGATTGAGCAAGGCTGTCTCGCAGCTTTCATGCTCATAAGTTTAAAATATATCAAAGCACCTGTTTTATATATTCCTAACCTAGTTCATAGGAATGGGACTCACCTGTTATGGCGGGCACATACTGGTGTTAGATGTGTAGAGTAGCATCGCTATGGGCATCACATACTTGCCGCACTGGTGGCTTCTCATCCAGCTAGTAACATGAAAGTAATGTAACTGACGGCATCTCGTGCGCACTGGAGAGGTACTGTTGACGGGCACCTATCAGCGCTTGTTATGTAGAATAACATTGCTAAGGACATAATCGTGCCCCACTGGTGGCTTCTCATCCAGCTAGTAACATTAGAGAAATGTTACTGGCGGCATCTCGTGCGCACTGGAGAGGTACTGCTGACGGGCGCCTACCAGCACTTGTTATTTAGAATAACATCGCTAAGGGCATCTCGTGCCCCACTGGTAGCTTCTCATCCAGCTAGTAACGTGGAAGTAACGTTACTGAGGGCATCGCGTGCACACTGGAGAGGCAATGCTTTAACAAGTTTACAGCATACATGCAAAATGCAGTGTTAATGACCACCATAGTGCTCTCAGAAGGAACTGTCAGTATCACGTCCCTACTAGGTGGTCAGTTAAAGCCAGGCATTCTCGTATCTCAAGGTTGTGGTATGCCTCCGTATCATTCATTTGTGGTCAGGTCTAAGGGTCTGCGTCTGCTTCTGATGTATTTATCGGCTTCCCGTAGATGTCGTTGATGAACGCCGGGGCTGTGCAAACGTGAGTTGTTGTTGCTCAGATTTTGCGTCTCAGGTCCATCGACGATGCACTCGATACACTTTTTATCACCTAGCATAGTTAACGTTCTGTTATTTTAGTCAACTACACCGTAAACTTATTTTAAATGAGTAATTTGTCTAGAGAGAAAATTTTCTCGCGATGTCAAGAACGCGCGCGAAAAGAAAAAGTGACAGCTATGTGTTGCCAACTATGAGGTGAAACAATTCTATTTAAAAAATATTTACAAATATTTTATCCTCCAAAAGTCGCGAAGTCATATGTGTGTATAGAAAATACTACTCTGTTTAACTAATTATATTTCAGATCGCCGTGAAGTAAAATTGAAGAGTTCTGGATCACGCGCTCAAATGAGCGAGAGCGAGTGATCCAGAACCGCCAATTTTCTTGCTCCTGTGCCAGCCTCATCCAGGTTTAGCCCGTGACCGTGATGGCGACTATGTCGTCCACCCGTCTCTCCGCCGGACGACATCTCGTCTTTCAGTCCGTTTCATTAAACCGTCATAATAATCAGTGAGCATTTACAATCTAACAAACTCCATTTATTTAATAGGTACCCTCATTTTCACTTTATTGCTACCCGGATTTTGCATAATCGTGAAAATTAAGCGATTATCTGGCGTTTCATGAATATCCAATTTCACAATACTATTTATATTTCAAATTCAATAGAAAATATTTTAGCGAGCTTTACCGGATAACCGGTTTAGCGAAAACCAGGATATAATTTCGTTGTATCTTATTTTTTTTGTGTTATTGGTTTGCAAATATCTATGGAAATGGACCTTCTAACTCAATCTGCCTAGCCTTTTCCCAACTATGTTGGGGTCGGCTTCCAGTCTAACCGGATGCAGCTGAATACCATTATTGTACATGGAGGGACAGCCTATCTGACCTCCACAACCCAGTAACTGGGTAATACGATACCCCTTGGTAAGACTGGTTGTCAGACTTTTGGGCTTCTAACGACCCGTAACGCCTGTCGAAAATCCACGAATGACAGCCGGGACCAAAGGCTTAACGTTCTTTCCGAGGCACGGTGGAGTCTCGGTATGTAAAATATGGTCACTCATCCTCACGGACCAGTCCTGGCAAGCGTAGCTTGCGTAGCTTAGCGAACCTGATGGATCGATCCGAGCGGCTGTTATTACTTAGCCACGAGCTCCTCTGGATGGACCTTCTAACTGATGGATGGAAAGTGGTAGAACACGGTTAGGTTTTAGTCAGTAAAACTCTGACAAGCCCTCCAGCTCCACCTAGAGCGGGAGAAGTCAAAAAAAAAATTATAACTCAAAAACTACAAAAAATCGTAGAACATACATGGGGGTTAATTCGATGGGTATGGTACTCTGCTATCAGCTCGCACTGTCTTGACACCTTATAAGAAACACCCTGTACTGTATAAAAGATAAATATAAAATAATAAAATAAAAACCTACTTATTTAAACCTAATGACATGATTGTCATTACAATGTAAATGATAATCCTGTCGCAAAAGCCACTAATAAATAGTTAAAAATATAATTTAAGGAAACACAGTTTGCAAACTGTCACAGGACATAACCTATTCTTCATCACCACAGCACAATGTCCATGTTCCTATATCCAGCACTTTGTCACGGCTATTGGCAGCGCATAAATACTGGGGTTGGCAGTAATCCAGCCCATCCATCGCGCACCGTGTCGCGGAGAGCCGGGTAACTGCACACATCCGGGTATTCAGTTAGCCGGGTAAAATTCCGGGATATTAATTGTTTTTAATTAGTGGAGCTTTTTGGTAGTGTGGGACGTAGGTTTTATTGTAAGGTTAAGAAGTGTATTTCTACTACTCGCACTGAGTTATCGAGATGAAAAGCTAATGTAGAGATAAATCACGAAAAAAATGCGCTTCGGGAATCATCTTTTCATAATCATCTGTCTGCCTTTTCCCAACTATGTGGGGTTCGGCTTCCAGTGTAACTGGATGCAGCTGAATACCAGTATTTTACATGGAGCGACTGCCTATCTGACCTCCACAACCCACAGTTACTGAGTAATACGATACCCCTTGGTAAGACTATGGTTGTATGATTTTTGACGACCCGTAACGACTGTCAAAGATCCACGAATGGCGAACGGCTTAAGAGGAAATGCGGGCAGCCAGACTTTTGAAAATTAGGTATTTTAAAAAGGCATTGCTATCTCTCTGCGAGCGCTCCGCCCTCGAATTCGTGCGATAAGGACAACTGCAGATCCGACTAAATAGCCTATGTAAAAAGTCACATTTCGAGGTTTGGCTCTCGCCTATTTCCCCCTCCAATATTGGAAGAATTTAAAAGATATTTCATAAACTGAATAAGAAGGATATATACTATGCCCCTATGTTTTTCTTTTTTCGTTAATAGTTGTCAAATTGGTACACTAAGCGTCTGTTGACAGCGGTCTGAATAGGCCATTTTGAGCATTTTTTGAGGGTTCTAGTTCTTATATAAATAATATATCATCAAAAAGGAAAACATAGGGGCATACAACTAGCTGATATTTATATTTCTCTAAAAAAATCATTGCTTTATGGTCATTAACCAGAAAGAAAACAGGCGAGAGCGTTTGTATCTGTTTGTATGGAGAAAAGAGCACCCACATTTCCTCTTAAGGATGGTCACCCATTCACGGACTAACCGCGGCAAGCGTCGCTTGAGCTGGTTAATCGAATGACGCGGGCTATAGCTGTTATTACTTAGCCACAAGCCCCTCCTTAGGCACATAAATTATATCTGCCAAATCCCTATCGGTCACACAATAACCTTTCTTGATGAAAAACCATAACGACAGCTGAAATTATAGTCAACATCCATCAAAAAACCGGCCAAGTGCGAGACTTGGACTTGCACACGAAGGATTCCGTACCAATGTACAATATTTAACACTACATTTTTTTTTAATACTTCAGTTTAAAAAAACACGTTTCATAAGGCTAACTCTCCTACTATCTATACGTAATACCACAGAGTAATATAGGTACAGTAGTATAACTGGGCAATAAGAATAAGAATAAGTTTTATTTAATGAAAACAGTACTTAGATTACCATAAATTACAGTAAAGTGCTATATAGTAAAACAGAAGTACACAAAAGTTTTAGCATCTGGAGCCGAACTAGGAGGAACCTGTATTTCGGCTAACAGCGCCAATCCCCTCGAGTCACAAAACAAAAGAATAATAGTAGTCTAAGGTTTTACAATAGGTCTGAACCTCTCTTTGAGTTATGTGATATAGTGAATAAATGAGTGTGAGAGGGTGTGTCTATTTGTGATGCAATGATCTTGAAGTAGTTACCAACGGCCGCTCAGTAGATAAATAATAATGAAATGAAATGAAATGAAATTGTTTATTCTGTAAATAGGACATCGAAATCACTTTTACACGTCATAATTTTTTTTTTTTTTTAAATAAGCTAGATGAAGTCGACATTTCCTATCTGACTACCCTGAGAAGAAATGGCGAAACAAACTCAGGGGTCAAAGTCTCTTTTAAAGTCCAGACATAATCTTGGTCAGATCTTGGAGAGAATATATGTGTCCGTCCCTGAGATTTCGAAGCGCGTCGTTTCGGCCGTTTTCTATGAATATGATACTACTGTATCATTATTATACTGTGGTAGTAAAGTCAGCAACAAAATTCGATTAACACTTGCAGTTTTTTAATCTTAATTATCAAGTTTAATTTTAAATTCAAATCGGAACAGAAGTAGCTATTTAATATTTTAAGAACTCGTAACAGTTAAACGAAAAAAAAGCTGTTTTTCGAATCATTTTGTTATAATTTAGATGATGTCAAAAAGTAGCAGTGTTAACCGACTTCTATTGCTGACCGTACCTACCAATCCATCATACCTGGCTATGTCAATATCATTCGCTCAAAAAGCCGATCTTTTAATTTATCAATTCACGATCTTTTTATTGCAGTTTTTTGCTCTGAAAATGCCATCAATTCCCGTCGGCCTCACTATACATACGAGCACTACGCGGGTGATTTGTCAATCAAGCTGGACTATACATACGATGAGTGCCTATCTTGCCTGACACCCGGTTATGCGAAACAGAGTTTTAAATTACTTTTTAATTAAAATGGGACAGTTTTTCCAATACACTAGTAATTGCAGTGAAAGTTGCTAAATAAAAAAAACCGGTCAAGAGCGGTTCCGTTCCGATTTCTGCTAATTGGAGACATCGTTTTATTTTTCAGTTATGGTAAAAGTCCCATTTATTAGGTAGAGCGAGTGTGTTGCCGTTTTGCTAGAATTATCTAATACAAAAAAATCTTGAAAAATAACACAGCCTGAAACACTCTCACATAAAAGACGAAACAAAGCGACACCTCATTTATCAAAATCGGAGCATTCGTTTTTATGCCATGATCGAACATACAAATAACACACAGTTAAACTCAAAACCCCTCTCAAAACTCTCCTTTACTGCAACAAATAAAGCCCCTATCTGCAACGAACTGAAGCGAATTAAGTACTACTTAATACATTTCAGTTTCATTAGCTAAGCCGCATCAACAGTAAGTTGTTCTCGCTATTAATTGAGAGTAACTTAACAATCAAAGTATCTATTCGTTTCGGTCGGAGTACACCGAGTGAGTTGCGAGGCTCGGGCCATGATACTTTTCTGTTCTGCATGTTGTTTTGCGGAGCTCGAACGCAGAAAGTAGGATACACCTTACAAAAAAAGCTGAAGCTTGAGAATACTTAGATAATAGGTAAAACATCCGCAACTCCACGTCACTGCGCGTATTTTGAGTATGGTTGAGAATACTTACAATAAGTAATGGGTCTCTTCTTAGTTTATTATTCTCTTATTTATTTTCATCGCTAAATGTTTTGAAAAGGAGATGTTATCAAAAACCAGTTTTTGGGCGCCATTTGCAATATGGCGACTTGAGCGGCAAAGATAACGAGATGATGTTACCGGAAAACTTTTTCAGGTAAAACTACCAACAATAAACTCACGCCTTCTTCCCACGGGGGTAGGCAGAAACTACAGCACGCCACCTGCTACGATCCTTACATACTGCTTTTGCCTCGTTTACGTTCATACATCAGAGGGCTTAGTGCAAGTTTTTATACTTACTCGATCGCGTTTACGCTAACGTTACCATATGTCAATTTGTATGGAATAATTGTGATTCCCAATGTAGTCACCAGACGGCGCTTATTCATTTTCAGTACAAACTGACGTCGAGTAAGTATAAAAACTCGCACTAAGCCCACTGGTCATACACGCACACCGGTTGCGAGTACTACGCATCTGACCTTTCTGAAGAACATCACCAATAAGGGCACTATATGTCTTCCTAGGGCGTCCCCTCCCGGCGTTTTCACTCACATCTGCCTTGTAAATACCTCTTGATAGTCACCTTTCATTCATGTTCTCAACATGACCAAACCATCGAAGCATACTCTTTTAAATTTTTGTCTCTACATCTCTTTTATCACATAATTCCTCAGCCTACAACATATCAGTTTCATTAGCTAAGCCGCATCAACAGTAAGTTGTTCTCGCTATTAATTGAAAACGCAACTATAAAATCAAAGTATCTATTAGTTTCGGTCGGAGTACACCGAGTTGTAAGCCACGTAGTTCATGCAAGCAACAGTCTGGAAACTATCTAGACTAACAAACTATCTATTGTGAACTTGGGTAGATGCTAAGCTCGCTTTTGAATATTTTCGGTTTGATTTTAATTGATGAGGAGCTCGTGGCTAAGTAATAACAGCCGCACGGGTCAATCCGTCAGGTTAAGCTACGCTTGCCGGGGTTGGTCAGTGGATGGGTGACCATCTTTACATATCGAGATTCCTCCGTGCCTCGGAAAGCACGTTAAGCCGTTGGTCCCGGCTGTTATTCGTGGATCTTTGACAGTCGTTACGGGTCGTCAGAAGCCCGAAAGTCTGACAACCAGTCTTACCAAGGGGTATCGTATTACCCAGTTACTGGGTTGTGGAGGTCAGACAGGCAGTCGCTCCATGTAAAATACTGGTATTCAGCTGCATCCGGTTAGACTGGAAGCCGACCCCAACATAGTTGGGAAAAGGCTAGGCAGATTGATTGATTTTAATTATCAAACAAATTAATTAATTTAAAAGCATTAGGTAGGTACTTTTCCTTTGCGATTTGCCGCAATAGAGTAAAAACGTTTATACAAAAATAAAACCGACTTCCGAACCGAAAAAATATTTTTCAATACACTTCCTCGAAAACTGGTTCATATCGCACTACGATTAGGTTCACAATGCAATGTATTTCACACGCGTGCGATTTTTTATTTTCCCGCACGTGTGCGGGAATAAAAATTGCCACAGATAACTTATACCTATACTTAGTCCAAATTTTTTCAATGCCTCTATTCACAACTCTATTCAGAGGTGAATGTTTTTTTTTAATCTCGGCAAAGAGATATGCGTCTTTACAGCGTTAATATTTTTTTGAATATTTATATATTGAATATCATCAAAAACTATGATTATTACAATAAAAGAAACGTTTATGAATAAATTAACATTTATTTGTGTGCTGAACTCAAAAATATTTGAATTTTCTATTTTTCATAATTATTAGGCTGTTTATCGGCTTTATACCTTCGCTTCTCCTCAACCTGGCGAAAGCAAAGTGCGGAAAAAAAGAAAATTTAAATCATAGTTTCATAATAATTCATGACAAAAATATTGTCCGTTATTTTATTTCAAAAATGTCGTTTGATACTCGTGGACATTTGTTATTGCAGTTCTCGGCTCAAAAACAACCTCGCCTACGGCTCGGGTGTTAATTCCGCCTCGAACGCAATAACAAACGTTCTCCACTTGTATCAAAATGTACTATTTTAATGTTTTAAAAGGGATCGGGCTCCCCTTTTTACAATTTCTATGGCTTTGAATCAACAATATCTACCTATAAGCGGTACTGTGAAGATTTGAAGACTGTAGCTCCAACCGTTTGGCTGTAAAACCTGTGTGACAGACGACGGACAGACAGACACGTGAGTGACAGCAATAGAGCTCCGTTTGGACCCTTTAGGTACGGAACCCTAAAAAAAGGACTACCATCGATAAACATCACCAAGGTTAATTTTAGCCCGTGTCTTTTAGGTATTTCGCACGCGCCCAAAACTCTTCAAATTAAACCTACAAAATCTGCCTAGCCTTTTCCCAACTATGTTGGGGTCGGCTTCCAGTCTAACCGGATGCAGCTGAATACCAGTATTTTACATGGAGCGACTGCCTGTCTGACCTCCACAACCCAGTAACTGGGTAATACGATACCCCTTGGTAAGACTGGTTGTCAGACTTTCGGGCTTCTGACGACCCGTAACGACTGTCAAAGATCCACGAATAACAGCCGGGACCAACGGCTTAACGTGCTTTCCGAGGCACGGAGGAATCTCGATATGTAAAGATGGTCACCCATCCACTGACCAACCCCGGCAAGCGTAGCTTAACCTGACGGATCGACCCGTGCGGCTGTTATTACTTAGCCACGAGCTCCTCAAATTAAACCTACATAATTATGTATTTGAAGCAGTGGTGACCCAGTGGTAACGGCCCCAACTTACGAGTTGTAGATCATGAGTTCGAACCCAGGCAGGCGCTTTACTTTGTGTAAGTAATTTCATCACCACTACTCTCAAAACGGTGAAGGAAAACATCGTGAGGAAACCGGCATGTCCTAGAACCATAAATTCAAAGACATGTGACATCTACCAACCCGCACTGGGCCCACGTGGTAGATTACAGCCCACTACTTCTCGAAGAGAGGAGGCCTGTGTCCCAGCAGTGGGAACATTATAGGCTAATATTGCTATTTAGTAATACAGAAATGCAAAAACTCTTCAACAATTTCTGTTTTCCCAAGATTGTTCAAAGGAGTATATTATATTGCAGTATACTAACATTTAGTACACAAGGCACTAATTAAAATCCCTAGCTGCTATTAAAATTCCTCAACACAAAGTTTTGCAAAGGAAACTACCGCAAAATCGGCTGTAAACGCCAAATAAACGCTTTTACAAAATACAAGCTCAAAAGATGAGCTTCACCAATGTACACACGGCTACACATTTCCAGTTTACACTGACCTCTCATTGTAAGAAAATCCTATACAATGTGAGATCAGCTTATACTGGAAATGTATAGCTTGATCTGTAGCCGTGCGTACCAATAAGCTCTTCATATTACAACCATTACCCGAATGCAAACCGCATGTTGTGACCGCAAATATCCGAACACATCCGAATATGTCCGAAATATCCGCCACTCGGATATACACGCCTGGCTTGCTAATTGATTTTAATTTAATTCGAAGCAGTTTTTAAACGTTGCAAAATATTTTACTCGTATCCGAATTGGGCTAAATGAAAACGTTGCATGTAGATTAATTACTTACAGTGGTCAGTGTAGCTTTAGGAAGATTACGGAAAGCACAGAACCGGTCAAAATGGCGGTGCTTGGGGGAGACCTATGTCCCACAGTGGACGTCTTTCGGCTGAAATGATGATTGGGAGAACTCATTTTGTGAGTTTTTAAGGTTCCGTACTTCAAAAGGAAAAAACGGAACCCTTATAGGATCACTCGTGTGTCTGTCGGTCTGACTGTCTGTCTGTCTGGCCGTCTGTCACAGCCGATTTGCTCCGAATCTAGCAAACACGTATGGCTAAAGTAAATAAATGAATTTTGAATATGGGGGTCACTTTTGGGGGCAAAAACCTAAGAAAATTTTTAAAAAAAGTTTTGCTAACTGTACCGTGTGACATATCAAATGAAAGCTTACCATGAGGGTCTCTATTATATTTTTTTTATAATTTTAAAATAAATCGTTTTAAATAAAGTTATTTAAGAAAATAGAAGAAAATAGAAAATTTACCTTTGCCCCCTCTTTATCTCCGAAACTACTAAAAAAAATACAGAAAATAGTTCTACACCTGTAGATTACAGGAAAACCTATGAGAAGTTTGTGGTTTTAAAATAACATTGTAAATCTCTCAATATTGTGAGTAGGTACAAACTTACATTTACTGTTGGAATGTATGGGAGAATATGTTTTTCAATTATAATATTAAGTTTGTTCTTGGGATAATTTCATCCCAACTACGGAACCCTTCATTGTGCGTAGTCTGATACGCACTTGTCCGGTTTTAGGCCTGTGGCTAAGTAACAACAGCCGCTCGGGTCGATCGATCAGGTTAAGCTACGCTTGCCGGGGTTGGTCCGTGGAAGGGTGACCATCTTAACATACCAAGACCCCTCCGTGCTTCGGAAAGCACGTTAAGCTGTTGGTCCCGGCTGTTATTCGTGGATCTTTGACAGTCGTTACGGGTCGTCAGAAGCCCGAAAGTCTTACTAAGGGGTATCGTATTACCCAGTTACTGGGTTGTGGAGGTCAGATAGGCAATCGCTTCATGTAAAATACTGGCATTCAGCTGCATCCGGTTAGACTGGAAGCTGACCCCAACATAGTTGGGAAAAGGCTAGGCAGATGACGAGGCCGTGCGCTGCGTTAAGCGTGCGCACGGCGCGGGCGCCCGCGTGGCGTGCTGTTTTCATGTAATCTCATAGATCAGCGCAGCGCAGCACACATGAGATTACATGAAAATAGCACGCCACGCGGGCGCCCGCGCCGTGCGCACGCCTACCGCAGCGCACGGCCTTACGCTTCACGAACAGTCAACCGCTTATCAGTGGTAACCGTCTTTATGACTTAGCAGTAAGAGCGATTTTCGTAGTGCAAGTGTTACTACTCAAAACTCGATGAAATGATGAGGTTTGAGGTCAATTCTAACTTATGGAGTTGTATTGCTGATTCTAATGATTATAATTCTGTAAAGGCTATTAGCTACGGCCGCGAATCATATTTTAATCAACATACAACCTGACATTGACCTGCAAATGGCAAAAAACGTAAGAAAATATGAATTTCGCGGGCTACCTTAGCGCATCCCCTTAAAAAGTTCCATTTATCTTCGGAAAAACCGAAATGTAGCGAATAAAATGTGACTATCGGTCAATAGAAATTAATTTATATTCCCAATTATTATAAATTGGCGCACTAATTCCAACACTCCCTTATTGGACCAGTCACATTTAATTCGGCAAAGTTCGGTTTTTCCGAAGATAAACGATGGGACCTTTGAACTTTGTCGTACCTTGCTGACTGTCAAAATACGAAATTAATAATGTTCTCCATAATTCGTGTGCCAATAATTCAACTCAGCTATCCTAATATCAAAGAGATCAGAGGGGCAATTCTCGTATTTTTAACAACGTTCGCAATCTCATCTCAGTCTCAATCTGTCAAAAATTGTATAGCGTTTACCTACATTTTTGACATTTGATTGACGCTGGCATGAGATTGTGAACGTTTTTAGGTACGAGAATTGGCCATCTGAGGGGCAATTCTCGTATTTTTAACAACGTTCGCAATATCATCTCAAGACTCAATCTGTCAAAAATTGTATAGCGTTTACCTAAATTTTTGACATTTGATTGATGCTGGCATGAGATTGTGAACGTTTTTAGGTACGAGAATTGCCCCTCAGATATGAAAGTAGGATTTTGACAAACGCAAACTGTCATTTTTGTGGCCGAATCTATGATCCATCCTCTCAAAGCTAATCCATGGATTAGATATGGGCGAGTCCACTGAAAAAATGGATTGAAATGCTAAAAATTGGATGAGGATTAATCCGATACTTGATTCGTTCTGATACAAGTCATGAATAATAATAGGGTTATTGTGAAAATATAGATGTAAATATCAAATTCAAAGCCATTTATTTGCTATAAGTACATGAATGCGGTAATACAAAGGTGGAAATAAACATTCGATGACACATTTCGCCATATTTTGGCATGCAAATATTATAAAGGTAGGTAAGGTATGGGGTCGCGGGTAGTTTTAAGAAGATATAGGCAACTGAAGGAACACGGGTGGGTTTTAGTCAGTAAAAGTCTGACACGCCCTTCCGCTCCACCCAGAGCGGGAAAAGTTATTTGATGATTTCCCACCCTCAAAAAAAAAAAAAAGGTAAGGTATAAGCAATATATAGTACAAACAGTTGAAAAAAAAAATAGTATATTGCTGTAGGTACTTAAAGTCTATAATGGCGGATACAATTTCGACACAGACTCAACCAAGTTACCAGTATGTTCTGTTCATTATAACGAACAATACATTGAACGATATCTACGCAGCCATTATTAATGCTAACGCAGGCTCGCGCTCATTGAACGGTTCATGATGAACCGATAAATAGACCACTTTGGATCCATAGAACAATGTTCTGTGTAGTCTTAACAAAACATAACATTGCGTCTGTATTTTTGTAAAGGGAAAGGGGCACAGGATCACACTAAAAAGGCGAAAGTTTGTGAGTGAGTGTGTGTTTGTATGTTTTTATGTTTTTTACTTCTTCACGCTCAAACGGCTGGACCGATTTAGATGAAATTTGGTATGTAGATAGCTGAAACCCTGGACTAACACATAAGCTACTTTTTATATCGACAGGTACCCAGACCTGAAGTCTCAGTGCTGCCACCTAGTGAACGCCATTTCAGAAAACCCTCACTAGCCCGTAGCCTTTTAGGGCCAAGGACCGAACACAGCGGTTCAAGTTAAGGCGACGCTATCTGACTTTTGATGATTTTAAACTGAAGATCACGTCTAAACGAGTAGTGTTAATGATTTGGAAAAAATATATGTTAAATTAGAGCATTTTCTTAATAACTTAATATGTGAATATTTTAGATTATGTTTATTTTAAATAGTGTAATTAATTTGTAAAGTTATATAAAAAACTGAGAATCACGCAAAAACTGTCAGGCGTATTTATGAAACCTTCACCATTTTAAAGGTAATTTAATTTATTTATCCTTTAGTATACGTGTTTTATTAAAATGCCTTTTGTTTTATGTATAATAAATTAATAATGCGTCTAATTTGGAACAGCGCTCCTTGATGGGCGAGTCCTATTCAACGAATTAAGAATCATTCTTAATTCGTTGGTCCTATTACTGGCTGGACGTACGACGCGTCGCGTGAGCTCAGCACATAACGCGCAAGGTAACCACTCAAGGTCATTGGCGTATAGTTCCGCCTTAATTTTCGCATATCTAAATTTTTTTTGTTTTATTTGTCCCATGGTACGTGGGGCCGGCGCAGCACGTTTTCTTCTTCCATTCTCCCCTGTCAACCGTTACGCTATCATTCACTCCCTTCCCTTTCATATTTTTTTCATCATCTTTCATCAAAAATTTTTATCATCATCTTCTTCCTGCCGTTGTTCCATGGTACGTGGGGCTGGCGCAGCACGTTTTCTTCTTCCATTCTCGCCTATCAATCGTCACGCTATCATTCACTCCCTTCTCTTTCATGTTTTTTTCACCACTAACACTACTACTACACGATAGGCAAGCTTTTATGTAAAGCAAAATCAAAATTGGTAATCACAGACGTCGGATGGGCGAGCGCTGGGTGCCTCATAAGTTTTAGCTGCATCCATATTTTAGCTTCGATGGGTAAAAGGAATATTCCAATTTTCCGAGCAGCTGCATTAAATGCCCTCACGCTGATGCTCATATTATAATGTATTTATTGACTGGTACCACTAACAGCAATTTTATGGCATCTCTTGTCTCATGCCGTCTCGTTCACTTTAAAGTATATTTTAGCAACAGAATGACTGTAAAGAAAGTCGGTTGCGATTCCGAAGAGAAGAGACTCAGGTACAGAATACATACAAGTACAGAAGATTCACCCCGTGAAATTATTTAAATTAATTGCTACGACACAATAAAGTGCGATTCAGGTCGCACAGCGTTAATTACCTATAGTTATATTCACCTAGAAGTTGCCTCTCTATCGCGTAACTCTTATACCTTCTGATACATTAGGGTAATCTTCTTTTATGACGCAGCGTGTGAGTGATTATCGAACTAACGTGCGAGGCAGCCGGCCGGCGCGCGGCAGCCCACACTGAATTAGCTCGACAAGTCGAGCCCGCCGCGTACTTGTAGCTTCATACCTAAAATGCTGAGTGCGCCTGGCCTGACTCAGGTTTTATTTTTATATGGCCGTCTTATATCATAAACAGCTCTTAGAAAACCAACAAACTATCCCATTTTTTCTGTGGAAAATAAAAATATTGATATTGCTGTTTTTACACATCATTAAAGAAATTGACTTAAAATAATTCGATACGTTGTATTTCACCATTTCATATATTTATGCTAAGAGTTGATATTTTTTAATTTTACTTCTGTTCCAATTTTAATTATATGTTTAGCTCATTAATAGGGGAAGACCAAAGAAATGATGGATGGACTGTATGAAAGTTGATATGGCTAGAAAGGCGTTGAAGAAGTATGGAAGAAAGGGACATGTTGTGCTGAACCCAAATAGATTGGGATAAGGGCAGAAGAATGACGATGATAATGATGAAATAAGTTTTTTTTTAACTGAAGTAATTATCGGGGACCGTTCGTATCAAAAAATACCTGATAATTTCATCAACATTGCAACCAAAATCGATTAACCATATCGCATCGCTTTTAATCCACTCAGACAATGCATCACTTATGATTGATAATGGCGGCGCTGTCACCTCCAATAACCGAATATATCCGCCGCGGATATCTGTCCCGCCTTATTAATGACCGCCAAATAATTAAGTTGTTATTGCTGTGGATATTTTTGGTGAATGATGACGGGGGTATACCTAGTGGGATAAAGTAATATTAATTCACGAGAATATTTCTATAATTTAATAGAAGTTTATTTATTTTCTCGCACAATGATATGACATAAATTCCCATTGTTTCATTTTGTACATTTAGGTATGTCAAATAGAAATATCTTAATTTGTGAGCGCTATGTAAGTTTAGAAAAAGCATGTGTTATAGGCCATTTAGTGGCCTCATACAAATTATCAGCCAGGTATTACGTATTTCTACTAGACAATTCAAACAAAACGGTTTTAAAAATACTAAGCAAGAGAGTTTGATAAACCTATCAACTTAAATTTTATCTGCAATGTGAGATAAAAAAATCGTACATGTAAAAATAAAACATATTGAACCTACAAAGCGGATTTACCTCCTGGTCCAAATATCCGCACATATCCGCATATCCGCCAGGTCCGGCCATATAAATTGCTTTTAATTAAACCGAGCAGAGACTTCTTTGATATTCGCTTCTATTTTCCAATATCCGCTTAATTAAGACCTGGGATGTAGGTATCGGGATGATATATTGATCCTGTAGGAACAGCCTATTATTCTTGCAGTATGAGTACACTGGACCATAGATTAGAAAGATTTTTATACATTTTTGGCCAGCTGCATTTAAAACTGATTTCTGAATTTTCTAGAACCTCGTTTAGTCTGCTATATTTGTTAAATTCTTGTGAAAAAAAAACAAGGTAGGATCAATGTGAGACTCGGAGTTTATTGCAACAAAACTTTTTATCAGTTTTGTAAATTATTTTCAAAATTAACGTTATTTTAATCTGCATTAACAGAATGCAGATTAAAATAACGTTAAAAGTTAGGTTATAGGTCCTTTTTTTTGGATGGGAAATCACCAAATAACCTCTGCCGCTCTGGGTGGAGCGAAAGGGCGTGTCAGATTTTCCTGACTAAAACCTTCCTTTTTTCTGTTCCTTCAGTTGCCTGTGCCAGGGCCACGGTATCTCTTTCGAACAACACGCGACCCCAGCGGCATCGGCCCTATCGGCCCCATCATTGCTGACATCACTTTGAGGCGCGCGTGGAACACAACGTGCCGTCGACCCTGGCCTGGTCCTTACCGGACGGCGACGGTAGGTTACATGTCCTGAGAACGAGTTACTGGGATCAAAAATTATCGCACTGTACAAACTTTTAAATAACTACGTATCCCAGACAACAATTATTTCCAAAATTTAAATCAAGCACCACATACCTACCTATTTGCCACACAGCCAACATTCTACCTAACCCAAAAACCCTTACATGAAGACCTCAGCATCAAGTCAGCCATAACTTTGATACCACTTAATAGGGGTGCGAAGTGGTAATAAAATAAACGCCACCCCCTACTCGGCCCTGTTTTCGGTAGGGGTGATACTCGAACGGGGTGTTACCACAATATAGATAGCTGTACAGAAGGCCACATTCGTACGACAAGCGAAAAACGCACGCACATTTTGACGCTTACGTATCTGCAGATCTCAAACAAATGCCAGTCGAGAATGCGCAACCGTACATCAATGGTAGCACTTGCACTACGAAAATCGCTCTTACTGCTAAGACATAAAGGTGCTGTCAATGTCAAATGCATACTACTGATAAGCGGTTGACTGTTTATTTATTAAAAATTTGTGCACAAGTAAAAAATACCGTACAAAGGGGACTTAATGCCCGAGTCATTTTCTACCAGTCAACCTTAGAGTGATACAGAGAGAAAACATGATTGGTGCAACATAAAGGATAGATAACATGAAAATAACTATAAAATACAAGAATAAATACATACATTATTATAACTGTTCGTATGTCATAATCTGTCCAGCCTTTTCCCAACTATTTTGTGGTCGGGTGCAGCTCAATATGGAGCGACTGCCTATCTGACCTCCACAACTCAGTTACTGAATAACACGATACTCCTTGTTAAGACTCTGGTTATCAGACTTTCGGGCTTCTGACTACCCGTAACGACTAGGCGACTGTCAAAGATCTGCAAATGACAGCCAGAATCAACGGTTTAACGTGCTCTGCGAGGCTCGGAGGGGTCTTGGTATAGTATAAAGTATGGCTACCTATTCACGGACTGACTTCGGCAAGCGTAGGTTCACATTCGATTGACCCGTGTCTATGGTATTATTGAACTGACCTTCTGTATTTTATATTTGTGGTGTAACGCTGGACTGATTTGAAGGGTTTTTATCATGCCTGTGTGTGGTCGACGCTGCTATGTGCGTGTGATTTGGACCCTGATTTAGACATGAGTGATGATAAAATACTGGGTGTGGTTTTCCAATGACTTGCTTAAATTTTGCTGAGGTGGACAGCCGGTAACTGGTAGGTAGGCTATTTAATTTAAATACGTTTTCAAAACGTATGTCAAGTGATTATAATGAATAGAATAGCTGTGGTGTGGGTTTTTATACTTACGTCAATTTGTATGGAATAATTGTGTTTCCCATTATAGTCACCAGGCGGCGCTTATTCAGTTTCACGTGATCGAGTAAGTATAAAAACTCACATTATTGGTAACCCCTGACTAATCAAATTACTAAACACGACATTTAGAAGCAGTTTACTGATCAGACTTTCCCAGTTGATAGTTTAAACCCAATTAAATTAAGATTTTAGAACTGTTATTTGACGTTAAAAAAAATTTGCTGAAAAAATGTATGAGGTAGTTTTATGTGATATGGATTACCGTTTTATTGCCAAAAAAACCGGCCAAGTGAATGTCGGACCACGCACAATGAAGGGTTCCGTAATTAGTAAGAACAAACTTAACATTTTAGTTGAAAAACATGTTCTCCCATACATTCCAACTGTAAATGTAAGTTTGTACTCACAATATTGAGAGATTTACCATGTTATTTTAAGACCACAGACTTCTTATAGGTTTTCCTGTACTCTATAGGTACTTATAGAACTATTTTCTGCATTCTTTACAAAATTTTTGGTTCAGTAGTCTCGGTGATAAGGGGGGGGGACAGGGGGGGGACAATTTTCGTCTATTTTTTATTATAAAAAATATATATTTGAGACCCTCCTAGTAAGCCCTTTCATTTGATACACGGTACTTACAGATTACAAAACTTTTTTTTTTTTTAATTTTCTTATTTGCCCCCCAAAAGTGATCCCCATAATTCAAAATTCATTTATATACCCTTCCGTGTTTGGGTCCCTGAAGTTTATATATGTGTACCAAATTTCAACTCAATCGGTCCATTAGATTCGGAGCAAATTGGCTATGACAGACGGACAGACAGATACACGAGAGATCGTACATAATTATAGGTGTTCCGTGTTTTTCTTTTGAGGTACGGAACCCTAAAAATGCCTAGGTAAATTACTTAACAAGCTTCGAGTTTACACAATCTTTGTCGCTATACCTAAGTACAGGACCCTTTTCTCAATACACTAAGCTAACATCATGAATTACCTGGTATTTTTTGGCAGTAATTGCATTTATTTTCCAATATAACCAGAAGCGACTCCATATGTGTACGTAATTCATATACGGACGTTTGACCTCCAAATCCAATCATTTCCAATGGGCGTTCAAAGGTAACATCGTTTACTTTCGGGAAAACCGAACTTTGCCGAATTAAATGTGACTGGCCCAATAAGGGAATAACAGAATTAGGGCCTGTTTCACCACCTACGATTATCCTATTAACTCACTTGGCAGATAATTTCATACAAATTCTGTTCCATTTTTGAATTTATTCGGTGAGTAGTCGCTATTCGGACATCGTGAAATAGGCCCTTAGTGCGTCAATCTATAATAATTGGGCGATGCGATAGGCACATTTTATTCGCTATATTTCGGTTTTTCCGAAGATAGACGACGGAACCGTACCTACCTACCGAATACTCTATGGACCTAACCTTTACGAGAGAGAATTCATTGCAAGACAAAAAGTATTGCTACCTCTTTTTAACAGGTGAATCAAGAAAGAGATGAAAGAAATTTAAAGCTGTCAAAGCAATTGACATTAAACGTAAGCGTGTTTTAAGCGGTATTTAATGGTGTGTCGTTTAAACCTTTTTGGAAGTTGGCCAATTCCTTAAAGCCTCGTTGAGTGCTGATTTTTAAAACTTGATTTAAGGACGCTGTTACAAATGGGTAGTCAAATCATTACTTTTTTTACCCAAAAGTATGTTTATTAAGGATGATGTGCAGTCGTATCCCGCGAAATTTTTTTTTTTTTTTTTAGTTTTTTTTTTTTGCAATTTGCAGGTCCGTGTCAGGTTGTATCTTGATCAAAGTATGATACGCGGCAATAAAACATATGTATTTGTAGAATTTTAACCATAAAAATCTCTCTAAGTTAGATTTCGTGCAGATTCGTTAGATTTCGTTCGTTTGAGGAATCTGCACGAAATCTAACTTTGTGAGATGTATGTATTGATGATTTTTATGAAAACCCAAAAAATATTGAATTTCGCGGGCAACCACTGCGCAATCACCTTAAATAAAATGCATTGCATTCTTAAAATGTTTTTTAGCCCAATTGTTTATAGATGTGCATGGTACGATTCTGAACTACTTATAAATATAGGTAAATCTCAATAAATGTACCGAAGTGAAAATTTTTACTTCTTTTTCTTTTTAGGGTTCCGTACCCGAATGGTCCAAACGGAGACCTATTTGCTGTCACTGACGTGCCCGTCTGTCCGTCGTCTGTCACACAGGTTTTACAGCCAAACAGTTGGAGCTGCAGTCAATGATCATTCATCTCTTTCTTACAACAGGTATCGGCATGCGTCTTTCCTTTTCTTTGCGGCCAGTATATACTGGTATGTTGGTACATCATGGCTTACGCTGTTTTTGAAAGCACTGATGTTCGTGTATGACGCGTCTATCTATAATACGTCATTGGCTGCAGTAATCAAATTTTCATAGTATAAGCATCTAGTTGACCCAAAGCCATAGATGTTGTCAAAAAATATTTTTAAATGTTTTTAAGGGGAGCTCTGTATGGGACCAACAAAAGGGGGGGGGGGGGGGTTTAAAAAAAAATGGGTATCGTCCTGTAGAACTCGTTGAGTAAATAAATATTGTATTTGTTATTTTAAAAAATATTGGAAAACAATGGAATGAGAAGCCACCAAAGTCAGCTTTTTTTACAAAATTTTGTTCCGAAGAATTTTTTAACTTCCCATTGACCTATGAACTTGAAATTTGGTGATAATGTTTATTATTACGTATATTTTACTAACAAATACCAATATATTGATACCTAAATCAGATTTGGTACGGAACCCTAAATATGCGAAGTCCGACACGTACTTGGGCGGTTTTTTTCATTACCCAACATTGCCAATAATCTCAATTCATTTCATCTCCTGTATCGTTTCTATAACAGAAAAGAATCGTATCGATCGGCAATACGTCCGTGCGTCCGGCTGTCCGGCACGAGTACGGCTCACGTCCGGGGAACTGTCGATATGCTGAGAGCCGGATTGCGTACGATAAATTACTGTTATTGACTCGCTAGTACTGACGGCAGAGGCACAGATTAATACAGATGGGACACTCCGCAAAATCATTTAAATAAAAAGCGACTCTTGTACGACACAATAAAGTGCAATTCAGGTCGCACAACGCTTATTACCTACAATTATATTCAGCTACAAGTTGCCCCTCTTTCTATCGCGTAACTCTTATACCTTCTGACCTACTGAATTAGCCCCGCGGACGGGGCCCGCCGCGTATTGTAGCTTCATACCTAAACTATAATGTATTATTAATCTGTGGCAGAGGTTATGTCGTGGAAAATGGATTGGAACGAAATAAGTAAATAAAAACTTAGGAGTGGCCTTTGGAGTATAGCCATGTAAGTAATTGATTTATTATCTAATTGAATTAATACTATCGTGGATCTTTGACAGACGTTACGGGTCGTCAGAAGCCCGAAAGTCTGACAACCAGTCTTACCAAGGGGTATCGTATTACCCAGTAACTGGGTTGTGGAGCTCAGACAGGCAGTCGCTCCATGTAAAATACTGGTATTCAGCTGCATCCGGTTACACTGGAAGCTGACCCTAACATAGTTGGGAAAAGGCTACAAATAAGCAGATAGAGCAGTGGTGGCCCAGTATATAACGGCCGCGACTTACGAGTTGTAGGTCGTGGGTTCGAACCCTGACAGGCGCTTTACATTGTGTAAATAATTTCATCACTACTGCTCTCAAAACAGTGAAGGAAAACATTCGTGAGGAAACCGGCATGTCCTAGAATCAAAAAATTCAAAGACATGTGACATCTATCAACCCGCACTGGGTCGCGTGGTGAGTACGGCGCACTCCAGGCCTGTGTCCCAGCTGTGGGAATATTACAGGCTGATTATGCTAATGATAATAAAAAATTCGAATTCATGTGACATCTACCAACCCGCACTGGGCCCGCGTGGTGGATTACGGCCCACTCCCTCTCACCGAGAGGAGGCCTGTGTCCCAGCAGTGGGAACGTTATAGGCCGAATGCTAAGCAGATAGGTAACATACAGCGTTACCCTACATATACGGTCTTATTATCTGGTTTATCAAATTACGGTAGTTATATAGAGGTGTAATGTTGATACTCTTACGACACCAAGGAAAAATAGAATTACTTTTACTGATATACCTCTACACGTTCCAGTCTGTTCATTTGTCTGTCTGTCAGTCTTGACAGACTGACAGACAGACAAATGGACACCGAAGTGATCTTATAAGGGTTTCGTTTTTTTTTCTTTTGAAGTATAGAACCCTAAAAAACACGGGAAATGACTAATTTAAGGCGAAAGCGCCAGGGTAGCCCGCGAAATTCAAAACTCCATAAGTTAGCATTTATCTCAAACCTCATGATTTCATGAAATCGCTAGATTTGAGGTAAATGCTAACTTATGGAGTTGTATTGCTGGTTCTAATGAATATAATTCTGTAAAGCCATATTAGCTGCGGCCGCGAATCATATTTTAATCAACATACAAGCTCACACTGACCTACAAATTGCAAAAAACGTAAGAAATTTTGAATTTCGCGGGCTAACCTGTCGCATCATCCTTAACCATCCAAATCAATTTTACTTACGTACTACATCACAAAACATCCATCCAAAAAATATAACCTCAAAATTGTCAAACTCTTCTACAAAATAAATACTTCGATTACGTATCCCCATGTTACATAATGGATTTCAAGCCCGCTGTTTCGTCGATAATGTCTAGATATCTGTCTAGACTCGCAGCAAGGCGTCTCCAGACGAAAATATATAACTTTTTAATGCTAAACTTACGTGCGAACGAAGAATAATGTCTTTTCGTTCTGATGGTAGAATAATAGAAAAGTATAAAGTAACAGCTGGCTGGTTTGAAAAACGAGTTTTTAGTTTGAAAAAGCTTGTAAAAGTGTAGTATTATTTATTTTTAAATCATGCTTTTATTAGTCTGGATATCATCTAGGACCAGGGGGTCTACTCCCTAAGCACGAAGCCCGTAGTTTCGGCCTTCATTACGGGCGTTTCTTACTCCGTATCACCTACGGATGGATGATTGGTTCGGGGCCCGAACGAAGTATGAATGACAACATGCTTTGCCAGTTGTCCCTACTCCCGATGTGTTGTTGCCCGTCCGAAAAATTTAACTTTTACACTTGTTTTAATGGATCGTAATGTCAGACGGACGGATAAACGGACGGACGGAAAGACGGACGGACTTAGGGAGTAGGACCCCAGAGTCCTTGTCAAGACGAATCAAACGATCCCAAACTCGATAGGGTTGCGGCGTTTTATTACTGAGTTCCTGTGGCCACCTTCCGGCTCCATCATCAGATGTCCGTTGCGTTGCGCCTGTCTGCGGAAGCCTTTATGACTGGCCGATGGTATTAGCACAAATAACGTTTTCTAAACATGAGTTTTCAATTAAACCATACTTTGGACATCCAATCAATCTGCCTAGCCTTTTCCCTACTATGTTGGGGTCGGCTTCCAGTCTAACCGGATGCAGCTGAATACCAGTATTTTACATGGAGCGACTACCTATCTGACCTCCACAACCCAGTAACTGGGTAATACGATACCCCTTGGTAAGATTGGTTGTCAAACTTTCGAGATTCTGACGACCCGTAACGACTGTCAAAGATCCACGAATGACAGCCGGTACCAACCGGCTTAACGTGCTTTCCGAGGCATGGAGGAGTCTCGGTAGTGTAAAGATGGTCACCCATCTACGGACCAACCCCGGCAAGCGTAGCTTAACCTGATGGATCGACCCGATACTTTGGATATCCAATTGTCCCATTGTTTCCATAATTATGGAAATAAATGTGACCTACATACATTTTGTATGTGGAAGCATTAATTCAAACGGTCCAGCGCGTTGCAGCCGAGTTCGCAAGGTCATCTCTCTATTGTTCCTGAATAAAAGCTTTCAGTGTGCGTACAATAGGCAGGGTACGAATAGAAGGCATAGAATAGACGGATGCAGAAGGGCAGCTCCATACTATGAGCGCAAACACACGCACACATAGACCCGTTTCACATACAGCGAGTGCAAGCGCACTCGTGACTGGCATTTGTTTGAAATCGGCGTACATACGCGACTACTGTCTGTTGCTAAAGTACAAGGATGCGGCAAAAGTAATTTCATAATGTGAATTGGCTGCCATTTTGTTGAAAATTATATACAGGCTGTAAGTGTTAATAGTGGAAAAAATAAAAATCCCGAAAAAAAAATGTCGCGCGTCCGCATCGATACAGTCGCGAAGCGGTCGCGATGCAAACGCGATATTGGCGCGCTTCTGTCGCGATGCAAACGCGATACTGGTGCGCTTCTGTCGCGATGCAAACGCGATTCAGTAACGGCACAAAAGTACCTGCGATCGCTACAGTTGCAAGATGGACTCCGTTGAGGCAACATTAGTCACGTTGTCTTTGGTGTCAATATTGGTGCACCCATTTAATAAAGAGAGATTACTTTGTGGACATCATGTAACAACGTTTAAAATACTAAAAAATTATGATCTCAAAGTCAGAAGTTGTTATAGAATGTTATATTCACTCTACTCACGCGCCACCCTCCCTCTGTTCTCTCCCCGATGTCGTCCGACACGGTCGCGCGTTTGCATCGATACAGTCGCGATACTATAGCGCGTTAGTAACGATGCAGTCGCGCATTTCGTAAACGCGCGACAGCAATGCTACAAAAAGTCGCCGGCGCCGTGGGCGAGGGGCCCTCCAGTAGTTGTGAACCTATTCGAGCATACATTGACATAAACCTATGGGGTTCAGAAGGATAAACATTGCTACATCTGACGGGTTAAACATTATTATGATTAGAGAAATTATGTTTAAAAAAAATATGCGTAAGCTTTTGTGAATATAATTAGGATAAACAATAGTATGCTATGTTATATTATGTCTTATAATTTTATGCAAATTAATAAATTGTCATCCACAAGTAACCTACATTGTCTGATCCATTTGTTTAAATTTTCTTCAGATAGTTCTGGAATAGATCATACAAACATGTGCGTGCGGTTTTGCTCGTTGTCTATACAGGGTTATTGGTAAAACACCAGCAACCTCTTAAGGGGTCATTGTACTCAACATTATGAACAATTTTTACTATGGGACCAATACTGAAATCGCGAAAAAAAAATCAGCTGCTCCCTACATTTTGACGAGTTTGATGTAGATAAATGTACTGAACAGCTGATTTTTTCGAATTCAGGTTTGGTCCCATAGTAAAAGTTGTTCATAATGATGAGTACAATGCCCCCTTAAGAGGTTGCTGGTGTTTTACCAATAAGCCTGTATAGAGCCGAGCTTCATTAGGTACTATTATGTGGCAGAGGCTTAAGATAAATTTAATATAAGGTGTAGCTGTATCTCAATAGAGAGTAATGGATTCGTTGTGTATTCAGGCCGCGTCGGAGGTCTAGACTAGTGGTCGCGAGCGGGACTGCTGGCTGAGTAGCCTATATAGCCTTTTCCCAACTATGTTGGGGTCGGCTTCCAGTCTAACCGGATGCAGCTGACTACCAGTATTTTACATGGAGCGACTGCCTATCTGACCTCCACAACCCAGTAACTGAGTAATACGATACCACTTGGTAAGACTGGTTGTTAGACTTTCGGGCTTCTGACGACCCGTAACGACTGTCAAAGATCCACTAATAACAGCCCGGACCAACGGCTTAACGTGCTTTCCGAGGCACGGAGGAGTCTCGGTATGTAACGATGGTCACCCATCCACGGACCAACCCCGGCAAGCGTAGCTTAACCTGACGGATCGACCCGTGCGGTTGTTATTACTTAGCCACGAGGTCCTCTGAGTAGCCTTTATACAGGATGAAATTGAATTCATGGGCATCCTTTTAAGGGACCAAACTTGATCTCGCAAAAAAATTTCCTGCTGTTCCCTACATTTTGACTGGTTATGTGAACATAAATGTAGGGAACAGCAGATTTATGTCTACTTTTTAGGGTTCTATACCCAAAGGGTAAAACGGGACCCTATTACTAAGACTCCGTTGTCCGTCCGTCTGTCTGTCCGTCTGTCACCAGGCTGTATCTCATGAACCGTGACAGTTAGGCAGTTGAAATTTTCACTGATGATTTATTTCTGTTGCCGCTATAACAAAAAACATTAAAAAACAGAATAAAATAGATATTTAAGGGGTCTCCCATACAGCAAAAGTGATTTTTTTTCCTCGTTTTTGCTCGATATTGATAACGGCACCAGGTAGACGCTTGAAATATTCACATAATATTTAGATAGATATTCACTTTAAAAAGCTCAGAGTGATGTACTGAATACATGGTAACCGTTTTCGCGTCGATGTCCCTTCCACCCCATATAATGGATGACCACCCATCCACGGACCGGCCTCGGCAAGCGTAGCTTAACCTTCGATCGACCCGTATTATTCAGGGCCTAAGCCACCGCGAAACCGCGAAGCCACATGATGTTTCGCTACTTGAGTAGCGGGTCAGTTGAATTGAACTACTGCGCTTTCGCTGCTATGGGGTTCGCTTGGCCTTAGCCACGAGCTCCTCCCTTATTTTATCAGCTGGCAACCCACCAAAATTCTAAATAATATGATGACAACAACTCCTTCCATTTAGCATGAAAAATGCTTTTTCTTCCTTCATTTTCAGTTTCGTAAACTTTTTTTATTAGATCATGTGTCTGGAAAACGGTTCGACCTATGAATGGAGATATTTTTAGAAGCTTTTTGTGATTGCGTGGCCAAATTGACTTGCTAGTTAGATTACCAAATCAATTTTCTTTAGGGGCAGTTTCAAAAGAGTTCTCTTTGATAATGTTTTAAGAAAAAAAAAATGATAGGCAATTAGTGGGACTAACTAAGAACTATGGTGTCTTTCATGTTTTAATACTTAATTTAATTTAAAATATAAATTACCTACTTGGATCTTCTATAATTAACTTGACTTTAGCATCTATGGGTCAATCACACATAATCAGCCTATAATGTTCCCACTGCTGGGACACAGGCCTCCTCTCGGTGAGAGGGAGTGGGCCGTAATCCACCACGCGGGTCCAGTGCGGGTTGGTAGATGTCACATGTCTTCGAATTTTTGGTCAATCAGCAATGCCGTAAATAAAAAATAATTGAAAAAAGTTGCATTCCAACGTGGCTAAGTAAAAACAGCCGCACGGGTCGATCCATCAGGTTAAGCTACGCTTGCCGGGGTTGGTCCGTAGATGGGTGACCATCTTTACATACCGAGACTCCTCCGTGCCTCGGAAAGCACGTTAAGCCGTTGGTCCCGGCTGTCATTCGTGGATCTTTGACAGTCGTTACGGGTCGTGAGAAGCCCGAAAGTCTGACAACCAGTCTTACCAAGCGGTATTGTATTACCCAGTTACTGGGTTGTGGAGGTCAGATAGGCAGTCGCTCCATGTAAAATACTGGTATTCAGCTGCATCCGGTTAGACTGGAAGCCGACCCTAACATAGTTGGGAAAAAGCTAGGCAGATTGATTGCTTTCAAAAATAGAACAAAAATAAATTCTATATCCATCTATTTTTTATTTCAATCATAGCCTTCGAACCTTTCCACACCAATTAAAACAAAAAAATATTCTATTCCAATTTCGAATTCATGCGAATATGCAAGTTTTACAAAATCTAAACCTTGTTTTGTTTTTATTTATTAAAGAACCATGATGAACTGAGGGTCAATTCTCGTATTTTTAACAACGTTCGCAATATCATCTCAAGACTCAAACTGTCAAAAATTGTATAGCGTTATCTAGATTTTTGACATTTGATTGACGCTGGCATGAAATTGTGAACGTTTTTAGGTACGAGAATTGGCCATCAGATATTATCACTGTAAATATTTCAATCTATACTTATAATAAATCTGTAGAGATGTCAATTCTGTACATGATATATATTTTCAGAATAACTATCAGGGGGTAATTAGTGATCGATACTGATGCCAAAAATGCAATCAGTAAAATTTTTGTCTGTCTGTCTCTCTGTCTGTCTGTCTGTCTGTATGTTCCTTATAGAAACAAAAACTACTCGACGGATTTTAACGAAACTTGGTACAATTATTCTTCATACTCCTGGGGAGGTTACAAAATACTTTTCATCACGCTACAATCAATAGGAGCAGAGCAGTGAAGGGAAATGTTGGGAAAACGGGAGAAGTTGCTCCATTTTTTAAGCTTCCGTCGCGTGTGCAGCCTTAATGGTTAAAGCTACATAGAAATCATTTATGACGGAAATATCTATCTTTTATGGTTGACTCACAATAACACGTGTAACTCCCGATAGCTTAGCAGTCCAACATTAAGGCCCTGGTTCCAAGCTTGGTTTAGCTCGGTGTGTAAGTGAAATAGCGTTATGGCTGTCTAGTTTGACGCACGAGATAGAAGATTCTCACGCGCACCGGAATTATGTCGTAAAAGTGCAAATAAAATCGTATAAAATTAGAAATTAACTATTTAATAAAAAGTAATCCATCACTGGATGCAGTTTGGAATTAGACATTTCACGGTATATTTTAAATTATAATAATAATTGCAAATGAACGGATAAACTGCTTTTAAAGATTATTACGAGGTATTTTAAAGATTTTTTTGGTGCATTAAAGTATGTTTAATTATGTTTTGGCTTCCATCACTGTATGCGAAAAGGACTTGAAAATATCATATTTTTTTTACATGTCAAAATTATTTACGGTTTATGAGATACACAGCTTTAAAAAACCACCTTTTTGATCGTTTTCAGGAAATCTGCGCCTTAACTTAATAACATACAAGGAGTTACACGCTGACGGAGTCGCGGGCACAGCTATTAATCTGCGGTTCCTTATTGCGATATTTTTCAACGGTATTGTGGATTGACATATTATATTTCCCTACTAAAATACGAAAGTTAATCTGTCTGTTATATCAAAACCACTGAACCGTGAGGAAGGACATATGGTACTTTTTTACGAAAAACGACGGAAACGCGGACGAAGTCGCGGGCAAAAGCTAGTATGTAGTAAAGTTATGAACGGTAACGTAACTAGGTAGGTAGATATATCGAGTTACTTTGAACTTGCTATTCCTATGGGAAATATCTAACGCCCACGTCATGCTCTGCAGAAGTTATTGATAACGTTTCTTCGATGAATCAATATCCTTGAGGAAAGTTATTCTGGTATTATTGAATTTGTTGTAAAGCTAATAAAACTTTTATTAGTTATATACACGTTGTGGTCGAGGAGCTCGTGGCTAAGTAATAACAGCCGCACGGGTCGATCCGTCAGGTTAAGCTACGCTTGCCGGGGTTGGTCAGTGGATGGGTGACCATCTTTACATATCGAGATTCCTCCGTGCCTCGGAAAGCACGTTAAGCCGTTGGTCCCGGCTGTTATTCGTGGATCTTTGACAGTCGTTACGGGTCGTCAGAAGCCCGAAAGTCTGACAACCAGTCTTACCAAGGGGTATCGTATTACCCAGTTACTGGGTTGTGGAGGTCAGATAGGCAGTCGCTCCATGTAAAATACTGGTATTCAGCTGCATCCGGTTAGACTGGAAGCTGACCCCAACATAGTTGGGAAAAGGCTAGGCAGATTGATACACGTTGTGGTCGAGGCTCCGTCTGAGTTAAAGTTTTTGATTTCAGAAGATGAAAAGTTAAGTAGGTGCTGTTGAACTGGCCTTTTAATGGTTGTTTTCCTCTTAACCCCTCAAGTGTCGAATGCACCCCATGTGTGCATAAGAAAAACCCTTTTTTTGTTAGGTATATAAGCTTATATCACATATATACAGGGTGTAAGGGACAGCCCTCCGCAAACTGATAGGGTGAATTCAGTACGTCATACTAAGATGACCAGTACTTAAAATTTTTTCAGGAACGTTAAGGAAATCCAATAAACCTGATTTGTTTGTGTTTTTGTGCACAAATCGGAGCATCTATTACTGGTTCGGAGGGGTAGGCAATAGGTATGCGGTGACTTCGATGAACTCTGTAGCTGGACAGAAAGTGAACAGCTGATTTCACGCGTCGTTGGTTAGAGTATTTCAACATCCATTGCTGGTTTTTTTTTTTGCTGTTTTTTTTTGCAGTTTGTTTTACATAAATGGAGTGCTGCGAACACACAATGCAATTTTACATTGAAATAATGAAAATGTAACTGAAATTTTTTTTGAAAAAATGAAAATTTTCTTTGGAATATGATTCAAAATGAGGAGCTGAATGCACCCTGTTAGTTTGCGGAGGGCTGTCCCTTACACTCTGTATAAATGTAAAAAAACATCATCCGATGGAAAACCAATCATCATCATTAGTTGTGAACCTATGGAATTCGCAGCTAACCCCCTCTCCCCCCCCCGCGTGTCAAATGTACCCCAAGTGTGCAAAAGGACAAAACTTTACATAATAGGTATATAAGCTTAGATCACATATATATAAACGTAAAAAAACATCATCCGATGGAAAACATATCATCATCAGTAGTTGTGAACCTATGGGGTTCGCCACTAACCCCCAAACCTCCCCACTCGCTGGGGTTTTTGATCTAAAATTAGCCAAACTCAGACACTTTAGGGGTTAAAGGGTCATTGTACTCATTATTATGAACAACTTTTACTATGGGACCAAATCTGAAATCGCGAAATAAAAATCAGCTGTTCAGTACATTTATCTACATCAAACTCGTCAAAATGTAGGGAGCAGCAGATTTTTTTTTCGCGATTTTAGTTTGGTCCCATAGTAAAAGTTGTTCATAATGATGAGTACAATGACCCTTTAAAAGGAAAACAACCATTAACATTTCACACTGTATAAATAAAAAGAGAAGTACTGACTGACTCATCAACGCCCAGCCCAAACCCTTGGACCTAGAAACCAGAAATTTTGCACAGAGGTTCCCTTTGTAATTTAGACAAGGAATAAGGAAGGAGTTTTGCTCCCGTGGATTATTTTCCGACATCTAATGGAACCCTCGGTGCGCGAGTACGACTCGCTCTTGACCGGTTTTTTTTAAACAAAGGTTGTTTGTGAAAGTTCGGATTTTGCGTTAAACCACTAATTATGTACGTTATAGCTGATATAATAAGTCTCTAATTGTAATTTAGATACATATTATTATGAATTAGTGGATGTCGTGGCTAAGTAATAACAGCTACAATACGCTTGCTGCGGTTGGTGACCGTGGATGGGTGACCATCTTTACATACCGAGACTCCTCCGTGCCTCGGAAAACACGTTAAGCCGTTGGTCCCGGCAGGCATTCCTGAATCTTTGTCAGTCGTTAAGTGTCGTTAAAATCCCGAAAGTCTGACACCCAGTCTTACCAAGGGATATCATATTACCTAGTTACTGGTTTGTGGAGGTCAGATAGTCGCTCCCCCCCCCCCCTGCCCCCCATGACCCCAACATAGTTGAGAAAATTCTAGGCTGATTGAATTGTCCGCGCAAACCCAATAACAAAATACTCGGCCTGGGAGTTTAATCCAGGACCCCACGCTCAGTAATCGTACTTATTATCACTATAACAGTGAGGCAGTCAATAGCTTCTATTCATGTTACAAAAACATAGTTATTTATAAGTGAAAGAAAGCATGAAGACTGAAGATTTAATATTTAATTAATTTTACAAAAAGTAGAGCAGAAAGTATAATAACTTATATTTTATTTACTTCTATATTTATTTGGCTACATACGCGAGAAACGTGCGATTACTGTTGTGTATACAGGATGTTTCTTTTAAGGTGTCAAAAAAAGTGCGAGCTGATAGCAGAGTATCATACCTATCGATTTAAATGTAAGTTCTACGATTTTTTGGAGTTTTCGAGTTATTTTGGATCCCTCATTTCTTATCAATGGTAGGTAGTGGTTTTTTTTTTTTGTTTTAATAAAACAAAAGTACACAAAAGTTTTAGCATCTGAAGCCAAACTAGGAGGAACCTGTATTTCGGCTAAAAGCGCCAATCCCCTCGAGTTACATTATATAATAGTTCTAATAGGTTATGGATAAGTAGTAGGTATAAAATTTATGTTTTTATTATCAACTGAGCTCTGCTTAAACGTGGAGGAATAGTAAATATCAGGATTGACATAAATATGCAAAGATAATAAATTTAAAATACGAAAATCACAAGATTTCAGATTCAACGACCGATTTCAGCAAATAATGCCCTATTTAGTACATTCTTGTTCAAAGTTGACTCAAAAAAAAAGATATAATTTTTTAAAGCCATCATCTCGTTGAATCAGGTAAAATATAACTCGAAAACTACAAAAAATCGTAGAACATACATGGGGGTTAAATCGATAGGTATGTTACCCTGCTATCAGCTCGCACTGGCTTGACACCTTAAAAGAAATAGCCTGTATAATTTGCAGCTACTGTCTGTGTTTGTAAGTAATAAGACCACTGAGTTTTCCCTTGGGTGACGGAAAAGTTGACTAAGGAAAAAGAAGTCTAACTGGAAAGTCCTACCTATGTGGCTGTATTCAAATTCATACTACAAGTCTTATACATACAGATGTGATATATGTGTGGCTTCCTGGATCACAGGAAAACTCTGTGTTACTGATAATAAAACAACATAACTTCTATACATTTTATATTATGAAGATGTAGATTTTGTGTGTAGGTGGTAATCTTCGGAACTACTGACCCGATTACGAAAATTCTTTCACTAATGTGAAGCTACAGTATTGAGGAGTATCATAGGATATATTTCAGAAATTTCACGTGAACGAAGTCGCGGGCAGAACCTAGTTATAAATGAAAGTAAGTAGTACATAAGAGATAAGACCATATATGCTAAGGTTGAAGCGTTAACCGGTCTCGAAGTCTCAACCAAGAGCGCTCCCACTCTCGAAGTCCCAACCAAAAGCGCTCCCGTTCTCGAAGTCTCAACCAAGACTGCTTCTGCTCTCGAAGTCTCAACCAAGAGCGCTCCCGCACTGGAAGTCTTAACCAATAGCGCTCCCATAAAGATCTTCCAAAGTGTAAAACGTCATCTGTCAAAATGACGTCTAGGAAAACTATGTTCAGAAGTCCAAGGAGCACCATGATAAAAAGACTTCATCAAGTCTAGAATCACAAATTCTTCTAGTCATTAGAATAAATTACTTACGGTCTTATTACAAAATGAGGTTTTTCTTCTGACATGGTTTAATCATTAGTTTGTACTGGTCCATATATCTGAGAATCGACTTGTACACTTTTCCGACATGAAGATATTGAAGGTAAGGAATAGAATAGATTTATTTTCTTTCCACAAATTACAGCCTAAAGTTTAAAAAGGCTACCGATACAATTTCGCACTTAGTTTGCCTAAACTAAGTTTTACAAAAACCTGTAAGTCAGGTCACCAGAAAAAATTGGCCCTTGATCAGGTTTTTTGTAACTACGGTAGAAGACAATTACTGCCCAATACATTATCGGAAAAACATTTGACCAACGTACCTACCTAGTGGATAGAAGTAAAAAAAAACCGGGCAAGAGCGAGTCGGACTCGCGCACCGAGGGTTCCGTTCCGATTTCTGAAAAATTGTGCTATTTAGAGACATCGTTTTATTTTTCCTGTAATCTTTACATAAACTTCTATGACATAGAATATTTTCAGATTTGTCTCTTTGCAAACTTCGGAGATAAGGCGGGGGGAACGGTATTTTTTTTTACATTTTTCATCAAAAGTCGAACACTGTGCGGCCTAAAAAAAAATAAAAATATGTTTGAGAATGTACATGACCTAGTAGCTCCACTTTGAATTTTTAAGACCCCCTTTCAGCCCATGTTGCAAAAAAAATACATATATTTTTATTTCTTTCTTATTTGCAAAATAGTTGGGTTAACGTCATCTAAAACTGTTCCAAATTTCAAGTTGATAGCACTAGTAGTTCTTGAGATATCCAGCTGTGACAGACAGACAGACAGACTGAGTCACACCATAAGGGTTCCTTTTTTACCATTATGGTACGGAACCCTAAAAATACTGATCAGCAGCCCTATATCTGAGGCGATATTGTGTAACCTTATTTACCTAATAAATAGCCAATTATCTATGTACAGCTTAGGAACACTTATTATCCACAGCAACAGCTGATATATTTATGTAAATAATTTATAATATTAATTAGACGTAGAATTATTCAATCACGCAAATATGTATTCATTCAGGATGAGGCGAAAGATCGCCTTTTCTTTAAAAAAAAAAATAAAATGACATATTTCACTTGAAAATCACTTATAGCGGACAACGGAAACAATAGACCATGTTTTCGAAAAAACTAAATATTATATATCATAGCAAAAAACCCTGATGATAAATTAAACACGACTAAACACAACACAAGAACACCTAAAAATAAAAAATAAAACAATTAATTACCCTTTGACAAAACACGAAAAAAAAACACAAACGGCCCAAAAACACGAATCAGAGGACCGAATATTAAACCATTCTCAATTTAAACCATACAATAAAATCGTAATAAAATCTAGCACTTACCAACTGCCAAGGAGATGGCGATTGTAACAGCAAATAATACGTTGTATTTCACCATTGTCTCGGCACTGGGCTCAGAGGACCATTTTATAAACGCGTCCGTCCTTCGCGGCGGTTCGACGCGATCTGAGGTGTCCCCTGCCTGATCCCCTCCCTGCTACAGCCCTGGGAGATGGGACATACGGCCGGAAAATCTGAAAAGCGGAGCAGGAAAATTGTTGTGAGTATTTAAAGCTGTATGAATATTGGAAGCTTTGTGCTTTGTACGGAATGGGAAAATAGGATAAGCCAGCAGGGAAATTTTGGTTCCTTTAGGTAAATAGAAATTGAATCTTGAGTATAAAGCATCTTGATAACCCGTAACCATGTTATTTGTATGTCAAGTGATAACCGACTACTCCTCAATTAATCTGCCTGGCCTTTTCCCAACTATGTTGGGGTCGGCTTCCAGTCTAACCGGATGCAGCTGAATACCAGTATTTTACATGGAGCGACTGCCTATCTGACCTCCACAATTCAGTAACTGGGTAATACGATACCCCTTGGTAAGACTTTCGGGCTTCTGACGACCCGGTAACGACTGTCAAAGATCCACGAATGACAGCCGGGACCAACGGCTTAACGTGCTTTCCGAGGCACGGAGGAGTCTCAGTATGTAAAGATAGTTAACCATCCATGGACCCGCAAGCATGCATGCATCCATGGATCCATGGATCCATGGCCCGGCAAGCGTAGCTTAACCTGATGGATCGACCCGTGCGGCTGTTATTACTTAGCCACGAGCTCCTCACACGAATACCTCCTCGCCTCTCCTCCTAGCTCCTCACGATAACCATCCACTCCTACAACATACTTGATATCACGGAAGTACCTCTATGCTTAAAGCGTTCATGTATTCGAAGCCTAACATAGTAAGAGCTCTATAAACTTCCAAATCCTCCATTTTGTGTAGTTCTTATCATCAACCACGTCTCTAATACCCAGTTTACATTCAGCCATTGCGATTGCAATTCGCGCTGCCGGAAATATTTCGCTAAGTATTGCTGTGGCAACATCAAGGGAAATAAGCGTTTACATTGCCTCGTCACATGTCTTTCCTACAATGGAGAACATAGAAATTCATTAGCAAGTGAGTGAGAGAGCAATACCAACATAAACAGTCATTCGCGCTCGCGTTGCCGGAAAAACCGCTAATTTGGGGATCGCCAGGCAAGGCAAGCGGCAAGCGGCAAGGGAAGCGACCCACCCTAATTGCGTAACACATTATCAATCGGACTTGGTTTCATTTTGACAGTTCAACAACATTCATTGCGTTATTTACGTTGTCGAGCAGACAAATTTTTCGAACTTATGAAACAATGAATTAGCAATTTGTTTCAAAATGATTCAAATTCCGATTGATAATGTGTTACGCAATTAGAGTGCTGTTTACACATTCGTGTTGCCCATTTTATTCCCCAATAGCTTTTGCCATTGGCTTCGCCCGCGTTTATGTCAGAAAAATATCCCACGGGAACGTACTACCGGGAATTCCTTCCTCATTCCTTGTTTAAATTATAAAGGGAACCTCTGTGCAAAATTTCAGCTTTCTAGGTCCAAGGGTTTGGGCTGGGCGTTGATGAGTCAGTCAGTCAGGATTTCTCTTTTTATTTTTATAGATTTCCTTGCAAGTTGCCGTGGAAATGGGCTGAATATAAACATGGTATAAAACGGTTTAAAGACTGAATACGTCGAACGTCTGTTACGTATTTCGCAGCGAATAGCGCCCGCGAACTAGTGAAAGTAAATCAAGAAATATAATTCCTATTTTGCTTTCTATATCGTTGCGGGCCGTGTGTCTCCAGCACGCGAGCACCCTCACGTGGTAAGCAGAGGTTGAGGCAACAGACATTAACCGTATCGGGTTTAATGAGCCACTTACTAGTTATGGCGTTAAATTGCTCTACTTAAGTATGGATCTTTAGTTAACTAGCTATTTAAAAGGTCCCCGAAACGATCAATTGTTTCGACATTGATATGCATTGATGCGGAAATTGATCATCTCCCAAATACAATATTGAAGCGATTGACAATATTACTAAGTACAACAATAGAAATTGACGGCAAATGAGTATGAAGATGAGGAGAGAGTATGAAGGGGCTTGTGGCTATATAAGTAATAGCAGCCGCACGGGTTGGTTGATCTGGTTAAGCTACGCTTGCCGGGGTTGGTTGGTGAATGGGTGACCATCTTTACATACCAAGACCCCTCTGTGCCTCGGAAAGCACTTTAAGCCGTTGGTCCCGGCTGTCATTCGTGGATCTTTGACAGTCGTTACGGGTCGTCGGAAACCTGAAAATCTGACAACCAGTCTTACCAAGGGGTAATCTGACCTACACAACCCAGTAACTGGGTTGTGGAGGTCAGATAGGCAGTCGCTCCATGTAAAATACTGGTATTTAGCTGCATCTGGTTAGACTGGAAGCCGACCCCAACAAAGTTGGGAAAAGGTTAGGCAGATTGAGGAATTGATGGCGATTGATCGTTTTGGGGCCTCCTTAGTTAGATGTTGCTCTACATTGGATACATCTCATAAATCTACATCACGAAAGTATTCGCCGAAGGCTTAGGTAGAAGTGTCTCATTTCCCCAGTAATTTTGCCCGCATCCATTTAATTTTATTTTATTATATTATATTCGGGAAACTTACAGCTAATGTAGACAATATCCTTATACAATATGAATCTGAAGGCCATTTACAAGTTTCCACTGATAAAAATTTAAAATTTAAATTGAAACAAAAGACATCGGTACAAAATACCTACTTGTAACATAAATTAGGGAACAAATAGTACACGATCAACAAACACAAACTTAAAAACATTTATACACAAACAATTACTCTGTCGTAAAGAAGCTCCACCAACAAATGCCTAAGCCGAGAAACACTGGTATTGAATATATCCAAATCATGTTCACCAGAGAGTTTATTAAAACTTCTGCTCGCACGGATTAGAAACGAGTTCTGCCTGTACGCGGACTTAGAATGAGGGATATGCAACAAGCTAGGTCGGCGAAGCATTTTACAATGTGTAACTAATCCTAAACTGCCTAACAGCTCGGGGCAAAAGTATAATATATAAAGTATAATATTCAAAACAATAAAATGTGGCTCGATGAGGCGGAAATTGTCCAGCAATTTGTCCAAAATTATTTCATTCACATTTAATTTGAACCATAAAAATGATAAATCGCTGTAGTTTTCTCCCGGATCACCATTTTCTGAATTCGATTCCTCAGAGCTCCATATAATAAACTAGCACTTCCCGCGTGGATGTCGGAAAATATCCCACGGGAACGTTCCTTTTTCCTTGTCTACATTATAAAGGGGACCTTCAAAATTTCAGGTTTCTAGGTTCAAGAGTTTGGGCTGGGCGTTGATGAGTCAGTCAGTCAGTCAGTCAGGCAGGACTTCTCTTTTTATTTATATAGGTAAGCTTGCTATGCGACTTTTGGCGTCGTACAGGACTTTATCTTTCTTAGGGTTCCGTACCTCAAAAGGAAAAAAACGGAACCCTTATAGGATCACTTCGTTGTCCGTCTGTCTGTCAAGACCATTTTTCTCAGGAACGCCTGGAGGTATCAAGTTGAAATTAATATCAAATACGTAGATGTCCCTTGGCGTTCTAAAAAAATCAAGCTTCTAAGTCAACACAATAAAAAAATACGGCCATATATGCGACGTATTTTAATACTCGCAAGTAAATCAAAATTTATAGGGTACTTCCCGTTGATCTAGAATCATGAAATTTGGCAAGAAGCAAGGTCTCACATTACAGGTATAGGAAAAAGACCAAGAATTGTTAAGTAATCTGTAACTAATAACAAAACAAAAAAAAACAAAACAAAAAAAAAAACAAAAAAACAATTTTCATTTATTTATTTAAGTTGTATTATTTTAGTCTTTTTATTTTTCATTGTTAATCTTATTGCATAAGTTTTCAATAGTATTTCCTCCCGGGAGAGGGCACTGGCTCTTGTAACACAGGTTAACCACCTAGCACAAGTGTCAGGGACTTCACATTAATTGTAACCACTTCCTTATGTAATAAAGATTATTATTATTATTATTATTTTTTTATTACTCAAAGAAGAACTAAAACAAAGAAGGAAGAAGCATTTATTAAACCCTTAATTAAACCCTTATTATCTGTTGCCGCTTTCAAATAATTCATTTCAGACTTCCTCTCGATACTGTCCTTCACCAAAGACCAGATTAATACAGATGGGACACTCCGCAGTTTAGGTATGAAGCTACAAGTACACGGCGGGCCCCGTCCGCGGGGCTAATTCAGTAGAAATGACGCGCGCCGAAGGTATAAGAGTTACGCGATAGAAAGAGAGGCAATGTGCGTGAATACAGGGTGTAAGGGACAGCCCTCCGCAAACTGATAGGGTGAATTCAGTATGTCATAATAGGATGACCGGTACATGAAATTTTTTCAGGAACGTTAAGGGATTCCAATAAACCTGATTTGTTTGTGTTTTTGTGCACAAATCGGAGCGTCTATTACTGGTTGGGAGGGGTAGGTAATAGGTATGCGGTGAGTTCGATGAACTCTGTAGCTAGACAGAAAGTGAACAGCTGATTTCACGCGTCGTTGGTTAGAGTATTTCAACATCCATTGCTGGTTTTTTTTTTGCTGTTTTTTTTACATAAATGGAGTGCTGCGAACACACAATGCAATTTTACATTGAAATAATGAAAATGTAACTGAAAGAAGATTTGAAAAATGAAAATTTTCCTGTAAAAATTTCTGGTGGAATATGATTCAAAATGAGGACCTGAATGCACCCTGTTAGTTTGCGGAGGGCTGTCCCTTACACCCTGTATAACTGTTGGTAATTAGCGTTCTGCGAACTGAATTGCACTTTATTGTGTCGTAGCAAGAGTCGCTTTTTATTTAAATGATTTTGCGGAGTGTCCCATCGGTATTAATCTGTGAACAAAGTTTACAAAAGTTACAAATTTTGGGTTCCGTATCAAATTATATATAAAACAAACTCTTGTAAAAGCTTTCCTGTTCGTCTTTACTCGTTTATAAATAAGAAGGAAAATGCAAAATTGTATAACGAAGGATTTCTTTTACGTTTATGTGTTTTTTTATGAAATTGTGTTAGGAAGCTCATTCTGTTTTTATTTTCACGGTGGACAAGACTTTAATCTACGTCCTTTTGTAGTTCTGGATTTTGTAATTTTACGTAGGTTTCTTAAGGCGCGGACTGACTACAATTTTAAACGGCACACAACCGCGTAATCTATTGTCACCATTTTAGCTGGCTTGAAATAATGTTGAAAATTTAAAATAATATTTGTGTTGCCGAGATGTGACTAAGCTGCGAATGTGCATTTATTTTCCGGGTTTTCTTTAGATTATTTAGAATATACACAATAAATTAAATAATTTTCCGGTGAAAGTTTAAAAAAAATGTTAAGTAATTCTATTAAATTCTTAAAAAAAAAAACCGGTCAAGTGCGAGTCGGACTCGCGCACGAAGGGTTCCGTACCATATTATATGTTTAACAATCGCAAAGATAACTTTTTACTTATTTTATAATGATACTGTGAATTACAAGGTTATTTTTTGCAGTTGCAGAAAATCACCCATGCTTAAACAAAATACCTTATGAATCGCCGTTTTCAGTATTGTTGATTAAATACAGTACTCGTGGTACCTACATGGTATAAAGAAGTTTCAAATTCCTAATTTGTTGAATTGTTGCGCTAGAGCTCGTACAAAAATGGTCTAAAATTTACAACTTTTGCGACCCCCTTCTTAATTTTAAAAGATTAAAAAAATATGTTTGTACTCTACTCAATGAGTTCTAGACGATGACACACATGCTACATTAAAAAAAATATTTTTTTTTCAAAATGAAAAGTTTATTGTATGGGGATCGACCCCTTACATTTTTAACTTTGCTTTATTTTTATTATTTGTTGTTATAGCCGTAATAGACAGCGGAGGCTTAGTAAGTTTGTACTGGACTGTACGTGGTTGTCTGATTTCATGGATTTTAATTTTCTTGCGCGGAACCCTAATTATTTTTCTAAAATAAAAATAGCCTAAGTTACTCCTTAACACGTTAAGTGCGAAACGAGGCCTAAACGACCCCTCATGCAACTTCCTTGTGGTGCGGCAAGGAAAAACGTGAACATCTCTGTCGTGCGAAGGGCATAGGTTTGGTCCAGTATAGAAAAGAGATAAATGTATATTTGAGACGTGCTAATGGTCCCGGACTCGGTGGTATACCTACCTTGGTACAGGATGTCTTAGGCCTCGTACCGCACTGAATTAATATAATTTTAATGCAGTGCGGAACGAGGCTAAAACGTCCCGTATCCTCCCGGACCTCGTACCGCACCCAACGCGAGCTTCCCGCGACTAGTGTTGTGCATCACGTCGATTGGAGAGCACGTCCTTTTACATCGCCGAACATGTCTAAACGTTGTCGGAAGAAGTTAATTTTAAAAAATACAGAAACAGAACCAAAACTGTATGTATTGCGATTTTTTATAAAAAAAAAGTATATTGTTACTGAGTTTTTTTATGTTAATTCAAGTTCTAATAAGTGTATTTTTAAAGCCCGAGGCAGAATACATAGGATATTTTCTTTTCTACTTCTGGTTTTCTTTTTTTTCTATTCTGTGAACTGCATTAAGATTTTCTCACAAAAATAGATAAACGTCGTTGCGTCAATATTATTTTTCCCATCACTAATCTTAGCGAAAATTTACCCTATTTCAGTGCGTTACGAGGTGTATAAGATCCCATATTTTGTTTTGCCAATAATTCCTAAACTAGCTATCAGATCCCGGGGCGACGGTAGATTAGGGTTCATCAATTCACTGTCTATATCGATAAGGACCAAAAATTTTCATTTATCTTTGATTTCGCGCCAGAAAATGGATTTTAGTCTGTTAAAGGAGGTGGGGTCTAATAGACCTTGTGCCGCCCTAACGTCTGGTCACTGTGCGGGCCGATAACACCTCGTGCCGCAGGAACGGAAAGTTTGCAAAAATTGGTGCCGCAGCTAACGTGTTAAAATATCAGCTATATGTCGTCAAAATCGGTGAAAATTCGTTTGGCAAGTTTCCTAACTTGACTCAGAGTACCATTTTTTTAATCGGACTGCGCTTTAAAATTCTTCTATACAAACTTTAACATCCCTAACCTCATTTGAGGCGTAGTTTTGAAAAACTAATAATGACAAACATTATTAATTACTTATGCAAGTATTTGTGCTAAGTTTCAAGTTCATTAACCAAATTAATAAGATTTTTCATATAAACTGTATCTCTGTTTTCACGAACACAATTAAAGAATTTCAAAAATCGTCTGGTATGTTTCCATAACTTGACTCAAACGTTATTTACACCAATTTTAGAGTTAATCAAGCCCCCAATAAAATCCACCGCTATAAAATTAACTTTTCACCCCTTAGGGGTACATTTTTGGAAAACCCTCATACACGTTAGTCTTAATTTTTGGTCTCAAGTATAAAAACTGAGTTTTGAGTTAATCGGACCGCGTGTTAAAGTTCTTCCATACAAACTTTGACACCCCAATCCCTCCTTAGGGGGTAGTTTAGGAAAACTAAAAATGATAAACTTTATAATTTACTTAGATGAATATTCGTGCTAAGTTTCAAGTCTATTAACTCAAGGGTTAGGATTTTTCATACAAACTTTCATCCCCTGTTTTACCCCCTTAGGGATGGAATTTCCAAAAATCCTTCATTCGTGGATGTTTACACTATATAAGGTATCTATGTGCAAAATTTCAAGTCTCTAGGTCCATTGGTTTGGGCTGTGCGTTGATATATTAGTCAGTGACTCAGTCAGGACTTTGATTTTTTTATATATATAGATTTACCATGTTATTTTAAGACCACAGACTTCTTATAGGTTTTCCGGTAATCTACAGGTATAGAACTATTTTCTATATTTTTTTCAAAATTTTAGACTCAGTAGTTTCGGAGATAAGGGGGGGGGAATGGTCAATTTTCGTCAATTTTCTTAAATAACTTTAAAACAATATATTTTAAAATTATAAAAAAAATATATTTGAGACCCTCATAGTAAGCCCTTTCATTTGATATGTCACACGGTACAGTTTACAAAACTTTTTTTTTTAATTTCTTATTTTCCCCCTAAAAGTGACTCTCATATTCAAAATTCATATATTTACTTTAGCTGTACGTGTTTGGGTCACAGAAATCCATATGTGTACCAAATTTTAACTTAATCGGTCCATTAGATTCGGAGCAAATTGGCTGTGACAGACGGACAGACGGACAGACAGACAGACACACGAGTGATCCTATAAGGGTTCCGTTTTTTCCTTTTGAGGTACGGAACCCTAAAAATGTCGTTGTCGCTGAAAATACAGAGATGTTGGTTTTTCTTTAAACCTATCTGAGATATCCACTGTATTTTTTGCGTCGGATAGTTTAAAATTGCGATACATCATACTTAAAACTCGACAATCCATAAAACCAATTTTTGTCAATATTGAGCTAATATCGCGCCTTAAGTACCTACCTACTGTCAGCAATGTCGCTGAAAACTCTTTTTACCATAAATAGAGGTAAATTAACTCATTCTGTTTACTTTATGGTGGACAAGAATTTAATGTACTTCATTTCGTAGTAAATATTATGTACTGGTTTTATACATGATTTTAAGTACTGTCTGGAAATCTGGAATGTAATTTAAAGTTTTTTTATAGTTATTTATGCAACTGACGTATAATAAGGGGTATTAAAACACGAATGTGGGTTTATCACACGAGGCGGCGAAGCCGAGTGTGATAATACATAGTAGGTATCACATGAGTGTTTTAATACCTAATTATGTACAGTTGCATACAAGACTTTATCTACATCCATGTTATGAATCCTCTATAAAAGGTTCTGAAACAGTTTTTTGCAATACTAATACTCGTATCGAACATGGCGCCCGGCGTCATGGTATACGACGTGAATTCGAATAAGTTCTTTTTTTAAATTACGGCGCTGTTGTAGTGAAACGCGCGTGCAAAAAGAACATTGTATGTTCTTTTTTTGAAAACGAGTTGCATTATGAAATTCAGTACAACATTAAAACACCCGTTTGGATGCTATTATGGTTACCATGGTTACTATGACACTGGCTGTTTTAATGTTGGCAATAAGCTAACTGTTTCAGAAACTTTTATAGAGGACTTATAGCATGGGTGTAGATAAAATACGTTATATTGACTTTAAAGCGCAGTCTGTAAATGATAAATGATTTATATCTGTAAGTAGGTTTGTACAAACACTTTTCCAGTAAATAGAAAATATTGAAGTAAATTAATGTCCTCTTAGAACAATGTCCTCAGTGGTGGTGGCTCAGTGGTAATGTCCCCGATTACGAGTTGTTATAACAATGCGTTGAGGGTGTTGTCGGGGCTACCTCGATTATGCAGCGCGTCTGGTATGTTTGCGGAAGCGAGGCTAGACGACTTCTATGCCGTCATATGCATGCGATGTGCGTCTATGCTGCGGCGTTTCAGAGGTACTTAGTCCTAAGAACATCCTTGCTACAAGATACATGGGACGTTTGATCTTTGATAGTCGTTACGGGTCGTCAGGAGCCCGAAAGTCTGACAACCAGTTTAACTAAGGGTTACCCAGTAACTGGGTTGTGGAGGTCAGATAGGCTGCAGTCGCTCAATGTAAAATACTGGTATTCAGCTGTGTGTGTATGTTTTTTTAAATGATTTTTGGAAAAATATTTAATGGCTAAGTAATAACAGCCGCACGGGTCGATCCGTCAGGTTAAGCTACGCTTGCCGGGGTTGGTCAGTGGATGGGTGACCATCTTTACATATCGAGATTCCTCCGTGCCTCGGAAAGCACGTTAAGCCGTTGGTCCCGGCTGTTATTCGTGGATCTTTGACAGTCGTTACGGGTCGTCAGAAGCCCGAAAGTCTGACAACCAGTCTTACCAAGGGGTATCGTATTACCCAGTTACTGGGTTGTGGAGGTCAGATAGGCAGTCGCTCCATGTAAAATACTGGTATTCAGCTGCATCCGGTTAGACTGGAAGCCGACCCCAACATAGTTGGGAAAAGGCTAGGCAGATTGATTGATTGATTTAAAAATTTATTTAATGTGTAGGAAGATTAATAAACGGGACGAAATAATATTAATAATAATAATAACCTAACCGCATTATCTCTACGTTGACGTCGTGGTGGGGCTTGCGTGCTCCGAATTCTAGGTGCCTGTAGAGTTTACTCTGCCGGAACGGGTCTAGGATGAGGAGCCAGACCAAGAGAGATACAGAAACCCGCAGGGCAGCATGTGGCGAGCTGTTGGGCAGTAGCGACCCCACGGACCCTATCTCCCGGGAGAAGTCTTGTTCCTCACCTCTCGCTTACCTTTATTGACTGGCTGGAGTGAACAATGACGGGAACAGAGCTCCCACCTCATTCTTGCCTTTATTGGCTGGCTTGAGTGGAGATTCGCAAGAGCAAACGTGCTCGGAGGAAGGAAGTATTCCAGTAAGTGTTTGTAGGGATCTTGACCATCTTCCGGGCTCTGGGATTGTTCTGAGAACCGTGGAATACCTCTCCACTCCTCACAAGCACCTCAGGACATGTTGCTCCCTTGCAGCTACGACACTATGTGCTAGCGACCGTTTTCGGGGGCCCATCATTGAGTGTGCAAGTCACCCCCTGCCATTATTTTTTCCGTGTATAATACAACATTGATCAGGCAGGGGCCATAGTCCTTTCATAGTTCTAGGTAACCAGTCCACAGCCACCCCAACCCATAGCCCAATATGTTTTGTTTCCATGTTCTGCAATAGTCCTGCACCAACCGGGGGTTGTCCTTGGGTGCACTTGCATAGTGTATATAGGGATAATCGTCGGTTGGTGCCTCCTCATAATTTAAAATTGTCTAAGGGGCCTCTGCGAGTTGGTTTCGGCCCCTCGTACGCCTTCCAAAAGTCCGGGACCCCAGGGTCCCGAGATATGTCAGAGACACTTTAAAAATAATAATAATAATCATTTTATTATCAGGCAACTAGGCCCATAGATAAAATACATAAAATATTTTAAACAATAATGAACTAATACATATGAATAAATCTTATTAAAAAACTATAACTATACACGTAACGTTGTCGGCGCCGTGTTCCGCTGCGTGATGCCGCGTAACCGTCCTCGGAAACGTCGAAATATGACACCTTTCGGGCAAAAGTCCTCTGCTAGTCCTCTCTGTCGTTTATCAGACACTGGGTGGGCAGACATATGCGCACAGATGTCCATGACGCCAATGATATATTAACTTTTAGATGCGTTACCCGGGCTCAAAAATAGGAAATTCAAACTCAAACTCAAACTCAAACTCAAAGCATTTATTTCAATTAAACCAATTACAGGCACTTTTGAATTGTCAAAGAGTCGGTCAGTAGGTAAGTCAGAAAGTTGAAGCTAGTTGCCCATTCCAAAACGTAGATCTATGGAGAAGAACGGGCAAGAAACTCCACGGACACTCTTTTAAATCAATATATTGTTACAAAATATTGGTTACATCATTCATGTTGAAATTATACATGTGAGAACGATGAACGTTAAAAGCGTCCGTAATAAAAAAATTAAAAAAAAAACAATTCAAAATTAAAATTAAAATAAGCCGTGGCAGCTAAGGTATGACCAGCCTCCACTAACAGCGACCGTTCACGAACATGATGTATGGATTCGTTAAATGATCCAACACACGCGCCACCATCAGCGAGGCATTAGAGTGAGCATGACACACTCTCAGCCGCCAGGGCACATCCAAGTCAAATAAAGACGTACCCAGTAAATGGTAGCTTTAGAGTAGGTACATAGTACTCACACATGTGCTAAGCAATTATACAATACAAAGGTGATTGAGTCTACACAATGCAAAGCTATTCTTACAATCTTCAGCAGTTCCAACAGTATCTTCAAATGTTAATTAATTAGTTGAGGTTGTGGAGCAGGACCAGCATGGAGCCAAGCATTTTTATCATTTATGTAATCCCCCAACTTATAATATGCCTGCCTGCATAGTGTGCGTTTTATACAAGTTTTAAATTTCGTCTCATTTAGTTGAAGTATGTGTGGAGGTATTTTATTGTAACATTTTAAACAGTACCCCATGAACGATGAGTCTACTTTAGCCAGCCTGAAACCTGGTTGAGCTAATAGGTCCTTATTTCTAGTATTATAATTATGCCTTTCACCTCTTTTATTAAAAAGATGTAAATTTTTTCTTACGTACATGATGTTTTCGTAGATATATTGACAAGGTACCGTCATGATGTTAATATCCTTAAACAGTTCCCTTAGAGAATCGCGCCTGCGAAGATTATATATGGCTCTGATGGCTCGTTTCTGCAGAATAAAAATGGACTCGATATCTGCAGCCCGTCCCCAAAGTAAAATACCGTAAGACATGATACTCTGAAAGTAACTAAAATAGACTAGCCTCGCGGTATCTACATCAGTAAATTGACGGATTTTTCTGACAGCATAAGCTGCTGAACTTAGCCGTCCTGCAAGTGAATTAAATGAGGACCCCATTGTAGCCTTGAGTCGAGCGTAATCCCCAGGAAAACGGTTTTATCGACGAATTCTAGTTTCTCTTGATTCAATACTATCTCACAATCACTACTTTTGACATTTGGTAAAGAAAATCTGAAAATTAAATGAAGGGTAATTGCCCGGCGTGATATCAGTCACGCACGCGCGCCAGTGAACATGCAGCAGCTAGTGACGTAATTAAATAAGTATATTCATCTCTTTCTTACAACAGGTATCGGCATGCGTCTTTCCTTTTCTTTGCGGCCAGTATATACTGGTATGTTGGTACATCATGGCTTACGCTGTTTTTGAAAGCACTGATGTTCGTGTATGACGCGTCTATCTATAATACGTCATTGCATGACGCCAATTAATTTATATTTAACAATTAGTCTAAGGCTATAGAATAGAATAGAATAGGTATTCATTTATACTAACTCTATATGGATCTATGGCCTGCAATGAAAGAAAGTGTCCGTGGAGTTTTTTGCCCGTTTCTCCATAAGAACTGACTACCTACGCTTTGGAATGGGCAACTAGCTTCATCATTCTAAATGAACAGGCACTTTTAAATTGTCAAAGGAGTCGGGTTTAATTGAAATAAATGCTTTGAATTTTAGTTTGAGGTTTAGAAAGTCGTTTTTCCGCACCAAATATTACATACTAGCACTTCCCGCGCGGCTTCGACCGCGTGGATGTCGGAAAATATCGCATTGGAACAAAAATTCTTCCTTATTCGTTATATACCTACATTATAAAGGTAACCTCTGTGCAAAACACGCAACCTGCCTCTGTTAGCAACGTTATATACGATTTATGAAGTTGCTGGATTGAGGACTGCAGCTGTGTCGTCAGTGTCGTGGCGTGGCGGCTGGAGTGGTGGGGGTTGCGTTTGGTCGACCGGCCGGACACCGTTTGTATGCCTTTATTTGATTGCCTGAACCGATGACTGTATTATTATTGTGTATTCTGTGATTCACTACAGGGGTTGGTCGGGCCGGCGCGGGCGGGCTGCGGACACGACACACGCTGATTGTGGCTCCACCGCAGTCTGTCCGTGCCGGTGTGACTAATCCATGAGTGGAATAGTGCATGACTGGTGTTAGTTTTAGTTTTGCTATTATGTTTATATAAGTATGTGTAGTTAACAAGCGCTTCTCGCCATCAAACTTAAAAGTTTGGCGAGTAAAATTGTTTTTAACTAAAAATTTAATGTGTTGGTAAAAAAAAAAAAAAATTACAGCTTTCTAAGTCCAAAGGTTTTGGCTGGGCGTTGATGAGTCAGTCAGTCAGTCAGTCAGTCAGTCAGTCAGTCAGTCAGTCAGTCAGTCAGTCAGTCAGTCAGTCAGTCAGTCAGTCAGTCAGTCAGTCAGTCAGTCAGTCAGTCAGTCAGTCAGTCAGTCAGTCAGTCAGTCAGTCAGTCAGTCAGTCAGTCAGTCAGTCAGTCAGTCAGTCAGTCAGTCAGTCAGTCAGTCAGTCAGTCAGTCAGTCAGTCAGTCAGTCAGTCAGTCAGTCAGTCAGTCAGTCAGTCAGTCAGTCAGTCAGTCAGTCAGTCAGTCAGTCAGTCAGTCAGTCAGTCAGTCAGTCAGTCAGTCAGTCAGTCAGTCAGTCAGTCAGTCAGTCAGTCAGTCAGTCAGTCAGTCAGTCAGTCAGTCAGTCAGTCAGTCAGTCAGTCAGTCAGTCAGTCAGTCAGTCAGTCAGTCAGTCAGTCAGTCAGTCAGTCAGTCAGTCAGTCAGTCAGTCAGTCAGTCAGTCAGTCAGTCAGTCAGTCAGTCAGTCAGTCAGTCAGTCAGTCAGTCAGTCAGTCAGTCAGTCAGTCAGTCAGTCAGTCAGTCAGTCAGTCAGTCAGTCAGTCAGTCAGTCAGTCAGTCAGTCAGTCAGTCAGTCAGTCAGTCAGTCAGTCAGTCAGTCAGTCAGTCAGTCAGTCAGTCAGTCAGTCAGTCAGTCAGTCAGTCAGTCAGTCAGTCAGTCAGTCAGTCAGTCAGTCAGTCAGTCAGTCAGTCAGTCAGTCAGTCAGTCAGTCAGTCAGTCAGTCAGTCAGTCAGTCAGTCAGTCAGTCAGTCAGTCAGTCAGTCAGTCAGTCAGTCAGTCAGTCAGTCAGTCAGTCAGTCAGTCAGTCAGTCAGTCAGTCAGTCAGTCAGTCAGTCAGTCAGTCAGTCAGTCAGTCAGTCAGTCAGTCAGTCAGTCAGTCAGTCAGTCAGTCAGTCAGTCAGTCAGTCAGTCAGTCAGTCAGTCAGTCAGTCAGTCAGTCAGTCAGTCAGTCAGTCAGTCAGTCAGTCAGTCAGTCAGTCAGTCAGTCAGTCAGTCAGTCAGTCAGTCAGTCAGTCAGTCAGTCAGTCAGTCAGTCAGTCAGTCAGTCAGTCAGTCAGTCAGTCAGTCAGTCAGTCAGTCAGTCAGTCAGTCAGTCAGTCAGTCAGTCAGTCAGTCAGTCAGTCAGTCAGTCAGTCAGTCAGTCAGTCAGTCAGTCAGTCAGTCAGTCAGTCAGTCAGTCAGTCAGTCAGTCAGTCAGTCAGTCAGTCAGTCAGTCAGTCAGTCAGGACTTTTCTTTTTATATAGTAAAAAGATACTCCGGTATTTTTCTATGTTCGTAGAGAACCCTAAAATATACTTGTTGAATAATAATGGTCTTAGCGAGCCGAATTTGAAAGACTTGCCCAAAATAATACGCGCCGTCGAGAAATTAATGACAGACTGTTATTTTTTTTCTTTTGTTTTACTGTTTATTTCGAGTTCTTAATTTTAATAATATTATGATGATTGTCTCTTCTATAAAAATAAGGAATTATTATTATTAGAACACCTAATGTATTGTTGACGACACGGTTGGCGCAGTGGTTGAGCGATTGACTGCTGCGCAGCATGTCGCGGGTTCGATTCCCGCACGCAACAAATATTTGTATGACCTACAAGTATTTGTTCCGAGTCTGGGTGTTTTTCTATCTATAATATGTTAGTATTTACAAAAAAAAAAAATATGTAAGTAGTTTATCAGCCATCTCGTAACACAAGCATTAGGTTGCTTAACTTGGGAGTAGATGGCGTTGTGTGAAATGTTAAAAAATTAAACAAAAAGAAATATTAACTGTACCTAATGTGTAGGTACCTACCTATCTACAATTGAATATTATAATAAAATTAATCAAACTGTTTCCTTCACAAATCCTTTCGCAATCAAAGTAGTTTGTACAGCCTGTATCAGTAAGGCGTGGTCAAAAAGGGTGTGGTACAGACCATCATACTGAACAACTTTTTCCATGGGACCAACATCGTATTAGCGAAAAAAATATTAACTGCCCAAAATGTATGCGACAGCTGATTACTTTTCGCGATTACGACGATGTTGGTCCCATGAAGAAAGTTGTTCAGTTTGATGATCTGTACCACACCTTTCTGATACATGCTGTATAAGAACAAGGTTTGGTAAGACAAGTAAGTTACAATTGTACGTAACACTACAATTCAAACTCTTAACCCATTAGCCGCCTACGTCGGATTAATCCGACAAATATTTTCGTGTCCATGTGGCCAGGGTCGTATATTTACGACCAAGTACCACAGCTCCTATAATCTGCTTTTTTTATTTAATTACCCTGTATTCCATCAAAAAGATTTTTCAATTTACTGTGCCGGGCGCAGGGGGCACGACAGAGTCGGGCGGATAACAAGTGAGTAAGCATTATAATTATTTGGTCCCTGCATTATCCACAAACGTACAAAAAAATCAAAGTCATAAATTATAAAACATCCAAGCATCCATTCAGTAAATCGTACATATCTGATGTTGATTTAATTATTTAAAAAAATCAATCTTTAGTCGATTCTGTAATAATCGATACATTGTAGGTAACTCCTTATTATATAAATACTACCCACCATTATTATTTCTTCACTTCTCGTTTGCGATTTGACAGAGACGGACGTATAAATTTATTTATTTATTTATTTAATTTATTTTACAGAAAGCTTACAGACTAATACCTAAAATTTACAATATTTCGTAGGTCGGAAAAATTGCTAATGACAAGCTTCCACATTTAGACGTCTAGTTACACATACTATGCGTTGACTGTGTTCAGCGATACAAAAATAAAAGTTAAAAAAAGGTTATAAATTTAATAAAAGCTAATTATAGATAATTAGTCGAGTCGTGCAACATCAAAACAGTTTAGACATGACTATCTCCAAAATATTCCTTGTTTAGGATCTTTCTAATACTATATGCGTTGGTGCAAAATAGATCGATCTCCAGGTGTGATGGTAAACTATTGAACGCTTTTACACTACGAATGAGGAAGGCGTTGCGCCTGTAATTAGTCGATGCGCATGGTGCCTGTAGCAGAGGTCGTCTGCGTAGGTTATTTTGGTTAGTGCGAAGAAGTATTTTGCTGAGTAGTTCCGGACAATCAATCGAGCCGTTTGCTATGCCCAACAAAAAACATACGTCACTAACATTACGTCTCATGTTCAACGGTAAGAAATGGTATCGCTTGCAACGGTGTTCATAGTCCACTGAGAATTGCTTTGCCTTAAAATCCAAGTAACGCAGAAATTTCTTCTGAACGGATTCAATACGAGATTTGTAAATCTCGTATTGAGGGTTCCAGACTGGGGAAGCGTACTCAAGATGGCTGCGCACAAGGGAACAGTAGAGGACTTTTACTGGTTTTAGAGACCGAAAGCTAGAGCAAGCTCTAATAATAAAGCCCAGGGCCTTGAAAGCTTTCTTGACAATGGTTTCTATGTGATCGTCAAAAATTAATTTACTGTCGTGTACTACACCAAGATCTCTGATACTGCTTGTCTTACTTATGTGCGTACCATCCAGTGTATATCCTGAACCGATAATTGTTTTCCGGCGCGTGTATACTACGTGAAAACATTTGGATACGTTTAGTTGTAACTTATTAGTTTTGCAGTATGAAAAGAATCTGTCAAGGTCTGACTGAAGTAGGTCGGTATCAGATAATGTACGCACAGACTTAAGAACCTTCATATCATCTGCGTATAGTAAAATATTAGAATTAGTAAAGCAGTTCTTTATGTCCGAGATAAATATTGTGAACAATAACGGCCCTAAGATCGAGCCTTGAGGAACACCAGATGGGACAGTTTTCCAACCGGATGTGTATCCACGTAGGACTACAGCCTGCGTTCGGTTATCTATATACGATGAAAACCAACGAAACAGGTCACCGTGTATTCCTGCAGCTACAAGCTTCTGAAGAAGCACACGGTGATCTATTCGGTCGAAACACTTGCTGTAGTCCGTGTAGATAACATCGACTTGGCATCCTTCATCCATCCCAGTGGTTATTAATTCATTGGACAATACCAAGTTGGAAGCAGTCGACCGTTTCCTGAGGAAACCATGTTGTTCGTCGCCAAAACAGCGCTGCATGGATGAATAAACTTCCGTGTACACCACTCGCTCCAGAACTTTAGAGAAAAGACATAGTTTAGATATGGGACGGTAATTGTCTATCTTAGATTTATCCCCCTTTTTAAAAATAGGTGTGATGAATGCCGATTTCCATATCTTCGGGACAACACCCTCTCTCAACGACCGTTCAAACAACAAGCAGACTGGCTCCACAAGACTCTTTGCACAATTGACTATAAAAATAGGGGGTATCAGATCCGGCCCACCAGATTTAGTTAGGTCCAGATCTTTAAGTAACTTGAGAACCATGTCAGGGCAGACGCTAACGGTACTCAGATTCACTGAGCTGGAAGAATTAGTGTCTATACTAGTATCTAGATCATCAGAGTCTGAGTCTGGTTCTTGGAAAGTTGAATGAAAGTAAGATGAGAATAGCTCAGTGATACCCTCACCTGTGTCTGCGGACAGGTCCATATAATGCAGTACGTTAGGTAATGAGTCACCACTTCTTTTACTTTTAACATAAGACCAAAACGATTTAGGGTTTTTAGAAATTGAGGATTCTATGTTTTCCATATAAGCATCAAAACAAACCGCCTCTAGTTGCTTAACTCGGTTTCGCAAGATAGAAAAAGAGTGATAGTCTGATAAATTGCCGTAATTTTTATATTTAGTATGGTATTTCTGTTTTTCCTTTAATATTTTAATTAAAGCACTGGTATACCAAGGGGGGTGTGTCGATTTCTTTAGCGGTTTAACGGGAATGTACAAGTCCCTTAGCTCGTATAGTTTTTGATAGAAAACGCATAGAGCTTGGTCTAAGGATCCAGCAGACAACAATGTTTTCCAGTCTATAAGATCCAGCGCAGAAGTAATTGCAGGGTAATCACCTTTATAAAATATATATTTTACACTTGGTTTCTCAATATATTTATGGACTTCAACGAAATCTGCGTTGATAATTAGTGACTTGTGGTGCAAGTCGACAGGTACCGCCAAGGGGTCAGCACACTCATTCACTTTGACTACACTATTTGAGAAAACAAGATCTAATAACCTACCATTGACATTACGCTCACAATTAAACTGGGATAGGTTACTCGCATTTATTGTGTCAAAGAAATCCAAAATAGATCGTACAGATACTTTCTCAGGACACAATCCCGGGCTGTCGTCGGAATGTTGCCATTCCACATCGCCACCAAAGTTAAAATCACCAGTTACGATAAATGTATCCAATGGGTGGGCGGTTACTAAATGGTTAAGTTTATGGTGGAAGTTTTGTAATTGATCTATATACGAATTACCAACATTTTCCTTGCACAAATACAGGCCGCAGATATTAATGTTGTAACTTACCGCTGGTCTAGACCTCTTCAGAATGATGGATACCCATATATCCTCAGCGGAGGTACGCCAGTCACATCTTTCCACAACGGTCAGATCACTTCTCACCGCGATCAGCACTCCACCACCCCGCGATTGTGCCGTTCGACCGTAATCCCGGTCCCGCCTCCACACAAGATATCGACCGTCAAACAACTCACTATTACTAATACTGTCCACTAACCATGTTTCCGTAAATATAATAACATCGTATGAATTCATGCAAACATTACGATATAACGAATTTGTTTTCGAGCGCAGCCCTCGTACGTTCTGATAATATATATTAACCATTTTTAAGCTTAACAATAACACTATGGGCACCCAGATACGGATCATTATTTAGCAGTGAATTTAATAGATTACTTGTTCTAAACGAGAACATAAAACACCAACAATAATAAAGTATGATGAAGGTAGAACACAAAAAAACGTAGGAATATTTTAAGCACAGCAATGCACAGTGTCTAAAAACACGAAACTTCGAAACAGTCGCAAATAATTGAACAAAAGAAACTACGCGGGTTCGATGAGTCATAACTGAGGATGCAAAGTAATTAGAATTGCACTTTAGTACTACGGAGCTAAGGACTACATTGGCATAACGGCGACAAGCAACATGACAGTGATATTTAGAGATTAACTTACACCGCTCTAATGAGCGACACAGTAACTGGTGGAATATGCTGGTAGCACTCAACTGCGCACGGTTCTCAATCTTATTTTCACCGTATGACTTTGCACAACTCGACTTGTAAATTTTGTTTGAAAAATGTTTATTAAATGGATAATGACGTGAGTTTACTTTATTTTTACTAGATCTTTCTCGGATTTTAATACTATTGTAGGAGACGTGTCGGCCTTCTTTGCATGTATTTTGCAATGCTTGATCCAGACGTAGCGAAAATCCGCTTCTGCGGCTGCTTTTTTGGTTTTGGACAACAAAGCCTTATTTTGTAATGACAGGTGGTCGTTTACATAAATCCGTTGGTTTCCTGTAAGGCCAAATTGCCCTGCAGTTAGAGGAGCAGTCTTGACAAGTAGCCTCGCTGCGGCAATAAAGTCCTCCTTCACGTAACGGTTGCAGAAACTCACTATGATAGGTTTCGTATTATCTTTCTCACGGGTTGGTACTCTCGTTATAAAGTTGATCTGGGCCTTAGACACGGGATAATCAATTTTGGTGCCAATTTCGCCAATGATTTTGAACAGGTTCTCATTATTATTCTGTGGTAGTCCTTTTATCTCAATGTTGTTCATACGAGTCCACTGCTCTTTAGAGTTGTTTTCCTCCTCCAGTTTGTCCAAACGGTCTCGAAGGATATCCACCTGACCCTGAACTTTTTCGACGTGCTTGAGGCGCGTTTCCATGTCTTTGATCTTCCCGTTAAACTCCTTAAGCTCCTTGTTAGTTTCACTAAGTGATAACTTTAGATCAGCAAACTCTGTTCGTAGCACCGTTATCTCGTCCTTTAAAAATTCTAGAGGAGCTAGTTTCTCAGCGAGCGCTCTTATTTCCATGAGGATAACTGACTCTGATTCTGGCCTTGGTGACACTGCGGGTTGATTAGTGGCACTTATTTTACATTTGCTGCAGCGCCACGTTAGCTTTCTGTCACCCAGCTTCCGATATCCGGTTTCCGTTATTCCTGCACAGTGGAAGTGCAGCTCCCGATTACACATTGTGCAGTGAGCTCCATCGGATATTAATTCTTCACAGGCGCCACAATTGTAGTTACTCATGACTAATCCTTTCTCGATAAAGATTCTGGGTTCACTAAAATGTTTGAGAAACGCTGGAATTACAGTCAATGCAGTAAGTGTGGGTAACGAAAGTGACCGTACGACACTGCGCTCACGGCAAGACTGAACTAAACTTCCTAGTGACTTTTAAGAGGAAATCGGGGCGAAAAATTAGGTATTTTAAGAAGGTATTGCTGTCGCTCTGCGAGCGCTCCACCCTCGAATTCGTGCGATAAGGACAACTGCAGATTCGACTAAATAACCTGTGTAAAAAGTCACATTTCGAGGTTTGGCTCTCGCCTATTTCCTCCTCCAATATTGTACCAATTTAAAAGATATTTCATAAACTGAATAAGAAGGATATATACTATGCCCCTATGTTTTTCTTTTTTCGTTAATAGTTGTCAAATTGGTACACTAGGCGTCTGTTGACAGCGGTCTGAATAGGCAATTTTGAGCATTTTTTGAGGGTTCTAGTTCTTATAGTAAAAACTTTTTTACAAAAACAAAAACCGACTTCCAAAAAAAACACTACAAAGTGAAAAATAACTTTAATGTCAGAAGTCGGTGTCTTTGGATCTGTATTTTAGTTTTTTGCCACCGACTTCCGAAATTAAAGTTATTTTTCACTTTGTAGTGTTTTTTTTGGAAGTCGGTTTTTGTTTTTGTAAAAAAGTTTTTATTTTTCACTTTTTAGTGGTTCAGTTTGTAATTTATCTAAGTTACAATAACCCAATGTCAACTGCTCATCACGTTTTACAAAATGTTGCTTTTCCCGATGCAGGGACGTTAATTGTTGAGGAGTTCTCCTAGTAAGAACCAGGAGAAATGGAGCTCATGGTGAAGTCACCATTACCATTATTTTGACGAGCATAAACCATATTAAAGTAATCGAATCGCAACCTGTGATATACTTAGATATAATTGAGTATTTCCGATGGCCCTCTGTGGTCTTCATCATCAGTTCCAGTTCACCGAATGGTACTTTCCGAGAGTAAATGCACGAGTTACTATAAAAAATACCGAAATCGATATAGGTGTGCCCATAAAATTTGAGGGTTTCCCTAGATTTCCATGGGATCCCATCATCAGATCCTGATTTGATGATCATGGGACCACTTGGGAAGTATACCCTTTCGAACAAAAAAAGAAAAATCCAAATCGGTCTAGCCATTTTCGAGTAATCGGGGAACATACATAAAAAAAAAAAAAAAAAAAAAAAAAAAAAAAAAAAGGTTCCGACGAATTGAGAACCTCCTCCTTTTGGAAGTCGGTTAAAAAAGGCTAGGCAGAGATGGTGATACTTAACTGTAAAAAAGGCTAGGCAGAGATGGTGATACTTAACTGTAAAAAAGGCTAGGCAGAGATGGTGATACTTAACTGTAAAAAAGGCTAGGCAGAGATGGTGATACTTAACTGTAAAAAAACCGGCCAAGTGCGTGTCGGGCCACGGGCCGGGAACCCGGGGTATAGTAATATATAGGGTTCCGTAGTTAAACAATAATGCGGACTAAGAAGAGGGCTTTTTGTTGTTTCGTGAATATTTGACTATACTCGTAAACTTGAAAAGCCTTTGCGGGCATGATGAATATATCCATGCCAAATTATAGCTTTCTAGTACTAACAGTCTCTGAGCTAAGGTGCGGATGGACAGACGGACAGACGGACGGACTATAAGGTTTCCTTGTTGACTGCGAACCCTAAAAATTCCATACTTAATAGTAGATTATGCACCGAGGGGCTAAAGTTGTGTCTTATGTCACGGGCGTCATATTGAATCTCGAGCGCAATGAAGGATTCGGGATTTAACTCCCAAGCGCAGCGAGGGAGTTAAGAGTTTAACTCACGAGCGAAGCGAGGGAGTTAATATAAGAATCCTGAATGCAGCGAGGGATTCAAGCTAGCCCAAGGCAAAGACACCTTTAGCCCAGAGGAGGATACTCTACTTTTTACACCTACTGTGAGAAAGTAATAGCCATAGTACGAAAAACAAAGTATTTATCAAATAAACAAACAGTAAGAATAACATATTTAGAACTAGTTAGTTATATGCACTTACATATTAATTGAAGTTAATGGTAACATTTGAGACATTAGTCCAGTTGTGCAAAGATAAAGTTAAGTTTTTATTTGGTACGTTTATACACTCCTTTGCAAAAAAAACGGGCAGTTTGGATTTTTCTACATTATTGGTAATCATTTAGTTCTAATGAGGTTTAAATAGGCAAACTATGTTCCTGGCACATAATAAAGAGTCTGGGTATGAAAAAAAGTTAATTTCAAATTCAGAACTGTTGTTTTTAGAAATAATAATACCTTTTTCAGTTTATGACTTTTTACTTGCTGTTCGCGGGTTTGCGGTTAAAAGGTTATCAGGCAACTAAAACTAACTTCTCGTTATTTTTATTAGATGATTTATGTTTGTCGCATATTCTTGCCTCATTGTGACTTAAAACAGATATCTTTGTGTCGATTATAATGGCAGAAAAAGCAATAAGAGCTAGTAAAATTATAGCGCTGCTGGAAGTGGGGTGTAGCCAATGTTACGGCTCACAGCTGTTAAACGTGAGCCCTTCAACCGTCCAAAGAACCTGGACTCGATACCAAGAGACAGGTTCCGTTCAAAGAAGGCAAGGTTGTGGGAGAAAACTTTGCACACAACCACGAGACGACCGCTTTTTAGTGACTCAGGCATTGAGTAATCGCAAATGCAGTTACATAGACCTCAAAAGAAACCTTGAAGAGGTACGAGGAGCACAAGTTAGCATATGGACAGTGAGGAAGAGGCTTTTAGCGGTTGATATACGCAGTCGACGACCAGCGCGGGCCTCCAATTTACTCCGTGAGTACCAGATTGCTCGACCGAGGTTCACTAGAAATTGTCTATCTTGGACACTAGGTAACTGGAGTAGCGTACTCTTCTCTGATGAGGCTCGAATTTGCCTGAATGGTGAGGACCGACGTCGGCGAGTGTTACGAAGACCAGGGGAACGCTATGCCCACGTGTGTTTTGAAGAAATCACCTCTTATGGTGGAAGGTCCGTTATGTTTTGGGCGGACGTAACTTCCAGCTATCGTACCGATAATATTGTTAATTGCAAATGGCTCACTAAATGCGCAAAGGTACCTAACAGAAATAATTTGTCAACATGCACAGCCCGCACTGACTGTAATTGGTGAAGATGCCATTTCACGGACGATAATGCTCGGGACCACCGTTCTGGCGACGTAGATGCTTATATGCAAGAGGTCGGTATTCGTCGTCTGGATTGGCTAGCGCGGAGCCCCGACCTTAACCCCATTGAGCACGTCTGGGACCTCCTAAAAAGGCGAGTACGACCTGTCCAACGACCTTCCCCAAACATCAGGTAGCTTAAACGTGTGATTTCGGCTGAGTGGGAACACATTCCACAGGACACCATCAAAAGCCTGGTGGAAAGCATGCCAAGACGATTACATGCCGTAATCGCTGCAAGGAGAGGTCATACTCGTTATTAATTTTTATTTTTTAATGTCTTTTTTTATTAAAATACCATAAAAATACTCGTAGTCTCAATTTAATTATACCCTAAAAATTTCCATTTTAACACGACTTTCTGTTTACATTGACTAAAACACCGATTCCAGGATTTAAGGGTTAAAAACTGTATTCACAATGATAATAAGAAATTTCTAGTCATTTATGCTAACAACATACTAAAAATATTAATATTATCCATAGAAAATCCAATGACTGTAAGGTGCCCGTTTTTTTTGCAAAGGAGTTTAGATGTTGATGTGGAATTTAAAAAAAATGAAAAATGGTTCGTAGTTATCTAATTATTCTTACAATATTATGTCTTCGAAAACATGGCAACGATATGAAGAAGCAATCGTTATGATTTTGTAGGAAATCGAGAATATCATCCACGCGTAGTAAGGGTTTCGAGAATATTATAGCTTTCCTCTTTCTGACACCAAAGGGTGTTTGTTAGTACTATACTGCCAATTTAGCTGAGCATGTGAGATTCCAAATTCAAATCACATTATTGACCAGCGGGTCATAATGAAATCCAGTACAACATTATTGACCGGCTGTGCCCCCGGCCACTAATGACTCACTTTAGGTTAAGGTTGCTTGACATATAATTTGACATTTTCGAGCAGGTGGTGTGAAAAGATTTTTTACAAATAATTACCTACGTAGTTTGAAATTTGAATGCAATTGTGAGATGCATGGAAATAATATTCAGAATAATTATATTTTACAACACACCTGTATTATCCGGAATGGTATAGTTAAGGATACTAAGTACAATCCCGTAATGTTTTACTTCCATTAAAAAGGCGCTACTTATAACTGGGAATAACCAAGTTGAAGCTGAGAATTTCTTAATCCACCAACGCGTTGCCTGACCGAGGGATCGAACCCAGGTTCCTGGAAGTCAGACCACGATCGGGCAGTCGCACTTGCAACCAGTAGACCGAAAGAATTAAAAAAAAACGCCAGTACTTACTGAAAATATGTTTTTAGGGTTCCGTACCTCAAAAGGAAAAAACGGAACCCTTATAGGATCACTGTGTGTGTCTGTCTGTCCGTCTGTCACAGCCCATTTGCTACGAATCTAATGGACCGATTAAGTTAAAATTTGGTACACATATGGATTTCTGTGACCCAAACACGTACAGCTAAAGTAAATATATGAATTTTGAATATGAGAGTCACTTTTAGGGGAAAAATAAGAAAATTAAAAAAAAAAGTTTTGTAAACTGTACCGAGTGACATATCAAATGAAAGGGCTTAGTATGAGGGTCTCAAATATTTTTTTTTTATAATTTTAAAATTTATTGTTTTAAAGTTATTTAAGAAAATAGATGAAAATTGACCGTTCCCCCCCCCCCCTTATCTCCGAAACTACTGAGCCTAAAATTTTGGAAAAATATAGAAAATAGTTCTATACCTGTAGATTACAGGAAAACCTATAAGAAGTCTGTGGTCTTAAAATAACATGGTAAATCTATAACATAAAAAAAATCAAAGTCCTGACTGAATCACTGACTAATATACCAACGCATAGCCCAAACCAATGGACCTAGAGACTTGAAATTTTGCACATAGGTACCTTATATAGTGCAAATATCCACTAAGGAAGGATTTTTGGAAATTCCATCCCTAAGGGGGTAAAACAGGGGATGAAAGTTTGTATGAAAAATCCTATCCCTTGAGTTAATTGACTTGAAACTTAGCACGAATATTCATCTAAGTAAATTATAAAGTTTATCATTTTTAGTTTTCCTAAACTACCCCCTAAGGAGGGATTGGGGTGTCAAAGTTTGTATGGAGGAGCTTTAACACGCGGTCCGATTAACTCAAAACTCAGTTTTTCTTTTACTTCAGACCAAAAATTAACACGTTGAACGCCATGTGAAAAATCGGGTATTTCCATTCAGGCCATGGGGCTCTCCGGTGAGCCTTGTCTTACTGAACCATTCGAGCCACGAGGGTCACTCGTGAGCCGCGTGAAAGGTACTACGGAAACGCTTCCTACAAGCCACAGATTGCAGCTATCAAACAAAACGCGTGTGCAAGTGAGCCGCGTGGCCCTGTAACCGAACCGGACGGCGTGGTTTTCAAATCCAACATAAACTTGTAGTTTTTATCAGGGTTATTGCAAGATGCTAGGATTATTCAACTCAAAATAGTCAAAATCATACATTTTTGGCGGGAAAAGCGTAAGCGATCCCTCACTTGTCGACGCAGCGCGCGATATTGATCGGCCGGAGTATATCACTACTCCCGATTTCTCCCGAAGCGCGCGCGCCGGGTGGCCCGTAGCGTGACCCCGTGGCCCCCGCGAACGGAAATGTACACAGTCCTTTGTAAGAGGCCACGGGGCCCACCTGTGAGCCTTTTACAATATCTTAAAAACTAGACGGTAGAAGTCGCAAATATTTATTTTCCATACAAATTACGGCATTTTATAAACTTTGGAATGAAAATCTCAAGTTGATGAAAATTACCGATTACCTGATTTTGGCTTGGCTCGAACGGAAGACTACGCTAGGCCCACCGGTGGGCCACATGGCGTTCAACGTGTTAAGACTAACGTGTCAGGGTTTTCCAAAAATCTACCCCTAAGGGGTGAAAAGTAAATTTTATAGCGGAGGATTTTATTGGGGGCTTGATTAACTCTAAAATTGGTGTAAATAATGTTTGAGTCAAGTTATGGAAACATACCAGACGATTTTTGAAATTCTTTAGGTATCTGTGTTCGTAAAAACAGAGATACAGTTTATATGAAAAATCTTATTAATTTGGTTAATGAACTTGAAACTTAGCACAAATACTTGCATAAGTAAGTAATAATGTTTGTCATTATTAGTTTTTCAAAACTACGCCTCAAATGAGGTTTAGGGCTGTTAAAGTTTGTATAGAAGAATTTTAAAGCGCAGTCCGATTAAAAAAATGGTACTTTGAGTCAAGTTAGGAAACTTGCCAAACGAATTTTCACCGATTTTGACGGCATATAGCTGATGTTTTAAGGAGTAACTTAGGCTATTTTTATTTTAGAAAAATAATTAGGGTACCGCGCAAGAAAATTGTAATCCATGAAATCAGACAACCACGTACAGCCCAGTACAAACTTACTAAGCCTCCGCTGTCTATTACGGCTATAACAACAAATAATAAAAATAAAACAAAGTTAAAAATTTAATGGGTCGGTCCCCGTACAACAAACTTTTCATTTTGAAAAAAATAAATAAAAATTTTAATCTAGCATGTGGGGTGTCATGTCATTATTTCATCACCGCTGCTCTCAAAACAGTGAAGGAAAACATCGTGAGGAAACCGGCATGTCCTAGAACCAAAAATTCATGTGACATCTACCAACCCGCACTGGGCCCGCGTGGTGGATTACGGCCCACTCCCTCTCACCGAGAGGAGGCCTGTGTCCCAGCAGTGGGAACATTATAGGCTGATTATGTGTTATGTGGGGTGTCATCGTCTGGAACTCATTGAGTAGAGTACAAAATATTTTTTTATCTTTTAAAATTAAGAAATAGGGGGCCGTAAAAGTTGTAAATTTTAGACCATTTTTGTACAAGCCTAGCGCAACAATTCAACAAATTAGGAATTTGAAACTTCTTTATACCATGTAAGTACCATGAATACTGTATTTAATCAACAATACTGAAAACGGCGATTCATAAGGTATTTTGTTTAAACATGGGTGATTTTCTGCAACTGCAAAAAATAACCTTGTAATTCACAGTATAAATAAAAAATAAATAAATAAAATTTATTGAAATAAAAATATGTTTACAAAAGAGTGTAAATAGATGGTTCAGTAGTAAATATTAATCTAGGCCTATGTTAGTAGTATTATAATAATCTGGTTAAAAACTATGGTATGACAAATATAAAAATTATAGTTGCAAAAAAATCAAATTCTGAAGGTAATGTAGTGCCTGGCCCGATCTAGGTTTATTTAAACCTGTGTTTCAGGCCATATTTCTACGACAGTACTTATCAATTATGACAATCAATTAATTAAATTAACATATATTTTCACTGTCTAAGCAGGAACAATCTTTTGCGCTACCTTATTATGAACTAGGCTTACAGGTTAAATTTAAATCTATACTTAACTAAAATTATAGTAATATTTATAAGGCTTGGTAAATACAGTTAAGTCCGCATCTTTATTTCAGCACTTCTAGTAATTTTTCCGTGTCTGAGTAATTTAGTTTTGCTAAATAATCGGATAAAATTATACTACACCTATTATAACTTACATTATATATCTGAAGCAATTTATTAAACTTATTATATAAGAAAGGTCCAAGAAATAAATAAAATCGATTAGAAAAAGCATGTTTAGTCTGAGGGTTCGTGCAAACCAGATCCTTTCTTCTCTTGTCTGGAGGTACTGGTTTAATATCTAGTTCAGTGTGCTGAAGTAAAACTATACTTAGAACAAACAGTTGTCGAACTGTTAGCACCTTGCATTCTATATAAAGCTGGTGTGTGGGAAATCTGAATGGGCGACAGGTGGCGACTTTTAGAATTGCTCTTTGAGCACGTTCTAGGAGTAGTAAACTTGATTTTGCGGCACCACCCCAGGTGGTTATGCAGTAGGTAATAATAGATTGACCCAATGCCAAGTAAACTTGTTTAATTAATTTAAAGTCAGCTATGTTCCGTAAATTCTTAAAAATGTATATTAATTTACGCACTCTAGTGCATAATAGATCGATGTGTTTCCGGAAATTAAGATTTGTATCAATGGTGACGCCTAGGTATTTGATATGGTCGGCTTTAGTTAAAGTGGGACAAGTGCATGATGTGTCAGCGTATGTATTACAATTGTGCGCGTGAATGTTGTGGTTAGTAAGCATCGCGTTAGTATTTCTCATTGCAAAGAGAATAAATTTGGTTTTATCTGAATTTAAGGTTAGTAGATTGTTATGTAGCCAATTACACACAATATTAAAGCCATCCTGAGCAAGTTCATAGACCTCCGCACTTGATTTACCTGAGAACAGTAGAGCTGTGTCATCTGCATATGACATAATTAAACCATTTTGGAGTTGTAAGCGACAAAGGTCATTTATATATATTAAAAATAAGGTAGGCCCCAGAATACTGCCTTGTGGGATCCCATAATCACTATTTTTAAGCTCAGAGCTCGTGAACTTACCTATTTTTAGTGACTGATAACGGTCGCTAAGATAATCGGATAACAATTTTAACTGTACTCCTCTTATCCCAATTTTTTCCAGTTTAAATAATAGTAGAGAACAAGAAATGGTATCAAAAGCCTTGGCAAGGTCTAAAAAGATCCCTATGGTATGCATGCCATTATCGAGATTTTTGCTTATAAAATTTGTCAGTTTGTGTACAGCTTGGCTCGTTGATCTTTTAGGCCTAAAACCAAATTGTTGATCCGAAAGCAATTTGTTACTTTCAAGATATTTTACCAGTCTGTTGTTAATGATTCTTTCCAAAATCTTTGAGAGTCCCGTTAGTACTGAAATAGGTCTATAGTTAGTAATACAAGTTTTTTCTCCGGATTTGAAAACAGGGGTGACTATGGCTTTTTTTAACAATTTTGGGAATATTCCTTGGGTTAAACAAATCTGAAAAATGTGAGTTAGTGGAGGGGCAATTAGGTATTTAAGTCTTTTAAGTACAGTATTAGAAATACCATCCCAACCGACGGCGCAGACGTCTTTTAACCCATCTATTATACCTATCACTTCACTCACGTCCGTATCTAATAGAACAAAAGAGTTCAGTGTAGTATGACTCATTGGTGGACTTTGAATAGAATGATGTCTCTGTGATAAGTTTTTTTCTGCCAGATTTTTCCCAATGTTAATAAAGAAATCGTTCGCTTTATTCATCTCTGCGGATGTGTTCAATTCGGTTGGTAAAAGTTCGAGCGGAGGTTCTGAGTTTTTTGTTCTAAATGTGTTACTTTTAATAAATTTCCAGATAAGCTTACTGTTTTTTCCCGCCTTCTGTAGCTGATCTTTGTCATATTGTTTTTTCAGTTTTTTCAACAGATTGTTGCAGAAGTTTCTATAACGCTTATAAGTGACTGAGAGTATTTCATTGTTAGGGGAAAGTTTACATTTTTGGTGTAGTTTGTCTCTATGTCTGATACAGCGAACAAGTCCGGGCGTAATCCAAGGTTTAATGTTATTGTACTTTCTAGGTATTACTTTTGTTAAAGTGTTCTTCTTAATCGCATATTGTAGCAAATCAATGAAACACTGTAACGAAATATTTGGGTCACTAGAATTATTGTAAACGGGGTCGAAATTAATAACTCGTACGTCATTTTCAAGATTAGTCATGTTTAGTTTAGAATAGCTGCGCATGCAATTTTTTCTAGGTGAATGTATTTGCAATGTTAGTAAAACGGCTTGATGGTCGGTAAGTGACGTATTAGTAACCAGTGTTTTGGAGGGCGCTTTTGACTTTAGAATGATATGGTCGAGGCATGATCCACTCTGGTGCGTCGGGTAATAATGAGCTGGTAGAAGTCCATGAAATGTGCAGATGTTCAGATAGTTATGTGCATGAGTATCGATTTTCCCGGAAGCGATGTTAATGTTAATGTCACCTAAAAGTATAATATTTTTAAAAGATGATATTTTTCCTAGGTTTATGTTAAGAGAGTCTAGGAATCTGTCAATATTTTGAGATGGAGGTCTATAAATAGCCATAACTACAGTATCGGGGGAAATTTTGATAATCAAGCAATTACAGTCTTGAAATAAGGGTTCTTCTACAATTGTTTCTAAGTTATTTTTAATATACACAACTAAGCCACTATTTTGGTTAATGTGGCTATTGGTTTTGTGTAAATTGTACCCGTTTAGAGATGGTATATTCGCTGTTTGTTCGGAGAGCCAACATTCTGTTAGTACAATAACATCACAGCTTATTTCAAGATTATGTAATAGAACTTCAAAACTGTTAAAATTTCGATTAATACTACGAATGTTTTGTGAAAGCACTGTTAACATTTTCTTACCAGTGTGAAGATGATTTTGGCACTCCTCAAGATTACAAATTATTGCTTCGGACACTGAAAAACTATCTAGATCACTAATAAGCTGATTTGTCATGATACTAAAAACTAACTTATCTACTGTTTATGTGCGAAGTAACAAATTATTCGACGGCGCTCTTAGGCGCCTTCATAGTCTATTGAATTAATATAGTTCACTTCAGCGTATTTTCGTGCTGGGCAATTCACGTCACCAGTTGGGTGGTCACATTTCCTCTTGAAACGTTTGCACGTTGCACACTGGGGAGGAGAAGTTTTGTTACTGCATTCCTTGAATGAGTGACCTGTCTCTCCACAGAGGTTGCAAGTAGGAGATGTTTCGCGGCAGAACTTGGCTGCGTGACCAAACTGCTGGCAATTGAAGCACCGGGTCACAATAGTAAAATCTCTTACTGGGCATGATGTCCAATCTATAAAAATACGGCCTTGGTTCACCATAATTTTTCTGATGCTAGGAGGTACTTCCAGAATATAATTGCATGTGGGGCGATCTTTCTTTCCTGACTTATGGCTAATTTTTATTGTTTGAAGAAAGGCCTCTCGGGTAGTTGTCGGCAATTTGGTACAAAGGTTTTGTTCAAAAATGCAATCCAGTACCACTTTCTCATTGAGAGCTACAGGGACACCAATAATTGCTATCCTAGGTCGGCGTTTAGACGATTCTTCAATTTTAAGGCCTGACGAAATAAGTTTCTCCGAACTTTTTAATTTAGCAATGTCGTCTTTGCTATCGGTGCTAATAATGACGCCTCCATTCCTAATTTTTCTTAGACTACGGACCCGAAGTTTCAGTTCCTCCGGCGAGATAATTTGTTGTATCAGTGTTTTGGTATCGTCACTAGAACTAGTGTTATCGCTAGGGTAAATGGCAACGGAACTTAAATTTTCTGGGCGAATGAACTTGTCTGTACCCTTTTTCACCATATTAGCATAAGTAGAACTTTCTGGTTGCGTTATCTTTTTTTCGACGACATCTTTAAATTGTTGCAGTGAGTTTGCTACGACCTGTTGTTCTTGAAGGAACTGGACGGTGCTGTAAGCCTGAATGGATTTTTGCTTCAAGGATTGGTATAAGACAGCCATTTGAGATGTCCCATGTGCGACCTTTCGACAAAGATTGGTGACGCGGAGCTTTTGATCAGAGTTCATTTTTCCTTCGGCGACTGTAGAGCAAACTTCGTTTAAAATGGTCTCTATGGATCCTAACCATTTCTGGATCTCCGGCGTAGCGACGACATCGGCCAGTAAGTCATCCTCGGTGGATGCCGGTGGCGCTTTTTCTAGTGGTTCGTTTTGGTCAGAGGATGTTGGAGTAGGCGGTGGACTTCGCCGTATTAATTGGCTACGACCAAAAGGGCTGAACCCTTGGCTAGTCATAACTAACACAGAAAAACACTATTTTTGTGTATAAAAAGTAATTAGTTCATTTTGCTCTGTGACAAAGTTGTTAGTTGCACAATTAACACGAATGACACACTTAACTCAATATGACTGACTCTGCAAATATTGTTATAATATTATTAATCGTAATTATTTAGAGGTAATTCATTATAACACAAAACACGTCCGCTTAGATTCGCGACAATTCGATCTTCACTCCATTATATCATTATAAAATAAGTAAAAAGTTATCTTTGCGATTGTTAAACATATAATATGGTACGGAACCCTTCGTGCGCGAGTCCGACTCGCACTTGACCGGTTTTTTTTAAATGTTTTAATTGCAAAATTACGTTATTATCATATTATTTTATAATACATGATGTGTGATATAACTGACCCATTATTTTGTAAACTTATTCACGTAACCCAACATGTAATAAAGATTTTATAATAAAATTAATGCGTACAAATAAAACGTGACGAAGACATATACGCGTTTTATCACCCATTACGGGGTTGTTATTACCTTGGGTAGTACAGGAAAAGTCCGGTAGATGGCGTTATTTTAAGTTACACCAGAGTAAAAGTTACAAGGCTATTGTGCTTGATGATTCAGGAAAATTTCAACAGATGTCGCTACTGATATTGTATTCGTTAACTTTTGTAGATATAGAAAGCACCAAATACTTGAGTTTTGTTAACCCCCGATCATCACGAGAATCATTTTTAGGGTTTCGTATAATTTCGTCATGTCTATCTATATGTCTGTCCGGATGTTAAATCCCTTTTTTCTCGGAGACTATGGATTCAATAACTACTATTGACTGGAGAAAATTTTGGAGAAGGTGTAGGTATACTGTACACAGCTAAACAATGACGCAATGAAATTATGAAAAAAAAACATTAGTATGGGTAGTGGCCCCATAAATGTAACCGAGTTATTGTCCGATCCCGTAATTTAAAAGATTATGATGTCACTAAGTGTTTTTGCTATATAAGTCAACTAGCTTTTGGATCTCGGAAAATATCCCACGGGAACGTACTACCAGGATTAAAAGTACCTACCCTATGTGTTAATCCAGGTAAACAATGTCTTCTCGCACTGCTTATATAGTACCCGAAGAGCGGCGCTCGGATTGCTGTATGATTGCTGGAGTATAATAAATTTTAAACCTAACAATAGTAACGGAATATATAACCGATCGGAAAATTACCAACTTGCATACTTTTGAAGGCAACTTTAAAGCTAAAGTATAAATCCTATTTATTCCCTATCCCGTGGGAATAAAAAAAAATTAAGACTAAATGTTACTTCAAGATACGAACTATGACTACATTTCCAATCCCTTAAATCTCTTAAAAAGAGGTACAGAACATTTTTATTGTGAATTTTAAAATCAACCCCTAGTTTACCCCCTTAGGGGATGATTTTTTCATAAATCCAAACCATAAATTTTAAATTTCATATCCCCAACTTAAGAAATGCTGGCTTTCTCATACAACTTTCACCCCCCTGTAAGATTATTTTTTAAAACAAAAAGTAGGCTATGTTGTATGTGCCATCATATTCTTGCCAAATTTTATCGAAATCCGAGCAGTTTTGTGAATTTTAAAATCATCCCTAAGGGAGTAAAATGTGGGATGATTTTAAAATCGCTGGACCACACATTTCTTTATTTCCTACCAAAAGCATAAATTAGTATTTTCATATTCCTAACTTAAGAAATGCTGGGTTGCCCATACAAACTTTCATCACCTATATCACCGCCTGTAGGGTTATTTTTGAGAAAAAAGTAGCCTATGTCCTTTCCTATGATAAAACTAAAAAAGTAGCCTATGTCCTTTCCTATGATAAAACTAAAAAAGTAGCCTATGTCCTTTCCTATGATAAAACTAAAAAAGTAGCCTATGTCCTTTCCTATGATAAAACTAAAAAAGTAGCATATGTCCTTTCCTATGATAAAACTAAAAAAGTAGCCTATGTCCTTTCCTATGATAAAACTAAAAAAGTAGCCTATGTCCTTTCCTATGATAAAACTAAAAAAGTAGCCTATGTCCTTTCCTATGATAAAACTAAAAAAGACAAACTTTATAATTTACTTAGATAAATATTCATGCCAAGTTTCAAGTCTATTAACTCAAGGAATAAGAATTTTCATACAAATTTTCATGCCCTATTTGTCCCTCTTAGGGATGGAATTTCCAAAAATCCTTCCTTAGTGGATGCCTACACTGTATAAGGTATCTATGTTCAAAATTCCAAGTCTGTAGGTCCAGTAGTCGGTTTGGGCTGTGCGTTGATATATCAGTCAGTCAATCAATCAGTCAGTCAGGACTTTGAATTTTATATATATAGATAGTTTTTAGGGTTCCGTACCTCAAAAAGAAAAAACGGAACCCTTATAGGATCACTTCGTTGTCCGTCTGTCTGTCTGTCTGTCAGTCTGTCAAGACCCTTTTTTTCAGGAACGCGTGGAGGTATCAAGTTGAAATTAATATCAAATACGTAAGTCTATGGCCTCTTGAAGTCCTAAAAAACTCAAGCTTCTAAGTCAATGCAATAAAAACATACGGCCATTTATGCGACATATTTTGATACTCGCAAGTAAATCAAAACCTTTAAGGTACTTCCCCTTGTTCTAGAATCATGAAATTTTGAGAGAAGCAAGGTCTTACATCACAAATAAAGGAAAAAGTCCGAAAATAGTTAATTTGTAATTCTGTCACATAAAAAAAAACCTGTCAGTCTGTCAAGACCATTTTTCTCAAGGACGCGTGAAGGTATCAAGATGAAATTAATATCAAACACGTAAGTCTATGGTCCCTTAAAATTCTAAAAAAATCAAGCTTATAAGTCAACGCAATAAAAAAATAAGGCCATTTTGCGACACATTTTGATACTCGCAACTGACGCAAGTAAATCAAAACCTATAGGGTACTTCCTATTGACCTAGAATAATGAAATTTGACAAGAAGCAAGGTCTCACAGCACAAATAAGGGAAAAAATCCGAAAAATGTTAATTTGTAATTCTATCACATAAAAAAAAATTTCAAGTCTGTCGGTCGGTCAAGACCCTTTTTCTCAGTAACGCATGGAGATATCAAGTTGAAATTAATGTCAAATACGTAAGTCTATGGCCTCTTGAAGTCCTAAAAAACTCAAGCTTCAAAGTCAATGCAATAAAAATATACGGCCATTTATGCGACATCAAAATATCACAACTGTCACAAGTAAATCAAAACCTATAGGGTATTTCCCGTTGAGTTAGAATAATAAATCAAGAAGCAAGGACTTTCAGCACAAGTAAAGGAAAAAATCCGAAAATTGTGAATTTGTAATTTTATGATTTAAAACTTTTTTTTTTTTGGGATCCAATGTTTAGTTTGTTTTTGGGATAAATTCTTTTCAACTACGGAACCCTTCATTGTGCGTGGTCCGACACGCACTTGGCCGGTTTTTTTAAAATATGGCATATTTTCGGTTACCACCGCTGAAATATCTTTCACTGTGCAGGTTTGTGGCCCACAAGACCAAACATCTCTCGGAGACCTAACTCCAATATTGTCGTTCAGGTGTAAACCTAACAATAAAATAAATTAAAACCGCAGTATCAATAGCACGTGGAATTTATTTCTAAATATTTAAATTAAACGATGGGATAGTATGGCGAGTCCAGGACGAAGCAGTTGTTGTTCTTGGCAGACATCAGGATGTAGCCGTCTTCTCCCCAGTCCTCTCCCCAAGAGTTCTTCACCAGCCAGTAGTCTTCTCCGTCGCGGACGCCGTAGCCGATGACCGTCACGCCGTGGTTGGGGAATCCACGCTCACTGATATTGAAGAATGTAACCGAATGTTATTATTGAGAGCTAACTAACTGTTGCTGCGTTTCTTTTTTAAGTTATTGGAAGACAAATAAGCGAATGAACCACCTGCTGGCCAGTCACCGCTTTCTGGGATCATCTGCTTATACAAAAGCCTTCAAACTCAAAGCATTTATTTCAAATAAACCAATCAAGCATGCTCTCAGCCGCCAGGGCATATTCAAGTCAAAGAAAGACGTACCCAGTAAAGGGTAGCTTTATAGTTAGGTACATAGTACACAAGTAAAATACCGTTAGATATAATACTATGAAAGATGAAAGTAACTGAAATAGACTAGCCTCGCGGTATTCTACATCAGTAAATTGTCGATTTTTTCTAACAGCATAATATATGCTGCTGAACTTAGCCGTCCTGCCCGTGATGTTAAATGAGGACCCCATTGTAGCCTTTAGTCGAGCGTGACCCGCCGAAAAACAAGTTTTATCGACGAATTCTAGTTTTTCTTGATTCAATACTGTCACAGAATCACTCTATAGAAAATCGAATGCACTTAGTTTTTTTTTTTTTTCATTTAATACTTCGCAGGTGAGCTACTATCTCAGAGAAACAGTTGAAGTGTCTCATATTATGCTAGTTATTAAATTTGCGATAACAATGATGCCAGGGTAAAAAAAAAAACTATTAGTCAGTCAGTCAGATAATACAATAGTACATTTTGATACAAGTGGAGAACGTTTGTTATTGCATTCGAGGCGGAATTAAAACACCCGAGCCGTAGGCGAGGTTGTTTTTGAGCCGAGAACTGCAATAACAAATGTCTACGAGTATCAAACGACGTTTTTCAATACACTTTTGAAGAAATAAATTAAAAAACACATAAAATAACGGAAAATATTTTTGTCATGAATTAATAGGGAACTATGATTTAAATTTTCTTTTTTTCTCGCGCTTTGCTGTCGCCAGGTTGAAAGAGAAGCAAAGGTATAAAGCCGATAAACAGCCTAATAAAAATAGAAAATTCAGATATTTTTGAGTTTAAAACACAAATAAATGTTAATTTGTTCATAAACGTTTTTCTTATTGTAATAATCATGGTTTTTGATAATATTGTATAAAGAAAAATTATTTAAATATTCAAAAAATATTTACGCCTTAAAGACGCATATATTAAAAAAAAAACATTCACCTCAGAATAGAGAGTTGTGAATAAGAGGCATTGAACCAATTTGGACTAAGTATAGGTATAAGTTATCTGTGGCAATTTTTATTCCCCCACACGGGTGGGAAAATGAAAAATCGCACGCGTGCGACATACATTGCATTGTGAACCTAATCGTAGTGCGATATGAACCCGTTTTCGAGAAAGTCTATCTGCCTAGCCTTTTCCCAGCCTTTTTTTTCGAGAAAGTGTATTGAAAAAATATTAGACACGTATTTTTACTGTATCATATCATAATTAATAAAAAATTACTTATATGAAATGCATTAAAGTTGGGGAGTGGCGGCTCGCTACTTCACTTTTACGTATAAAATCAAGCTGGGCGTGACGTCATGCCAAACTTTAACTTAATGTATCGTCGTAATCTATTGATTACGTAAAAAAATAAAAAATACGTGTCCAATATTTTTGAATAATCTACATGACGGACAAAAAAAAATTTTAGACATCATCTCCTCCCTTACATTAACCCTTCACACTGGAACACAGCAACACTGCTTGCTTGTTGTGATGAGATTATCTTGACGGCAAAAATATTGGTAATATTGGTTGGTGGTATTGGTTCGACCGAAATACTCTTTCTCAAAAAGCTGTGCTTATAATAATGACATCTGTATGAGAACCAAAGAGAAATCGTAGAACGTCGTCGACAGATCACTTGAAGAGATCTCTAATTATAATGAGGATGGTCCTAAAAAATATCTTACCAAAAGAATCAAAGAAGATTTCGCTAGGCTAGTACTTCATCACCTGACTGACGTAGATGGCGATAGTGACAGGTCACTTGAAGAGAGCTATGATGATGATGATAAAGATATTGAAGATGTATTACCAAGAGAAGTCATAGAAAAGTCCACTGGAGTAGTGCTGCATCAGTGAAGTGGCGCGGATGCCGATAGTGACGGGTCCGTATTTGAAGAGAGTCAGTTTCAAGGCGTTCGGATTTCTAGGGGTAACGCGGGAGAACCCACGGATCTTGTATGGAGATGTCATGTTCTGGATTTCACAGAAGCCGTCCTGAGGAATAGAAAGGCAGAGTAAGGTTCAAACTTACAGATAGAAAATACATTTATTTGGCACAGACCTAAAGGCATACAACATATTATGCTACAAAATAAATATAAAAAGTGTATTCCATTGCAGAAAAAAAGAAGTAAATAGGTAGGTACTTCAAAACTCGGTAACATGACGAAACCGGTAATGGATAGGCCTTCCTTTTTATATAACTTCAGATGAAGTTTTGCAAGTATACCCATTATAATTCCCTAAGATAGCAGTAATTTAAGGGACCATGTGACAGCCGTAGAAATCCGCTGGGTGTTGCGACGCTTGAATTAGGCCTATGTCTAACAATTTACGCCTTTCGGCTGAATTAATGAAGATAGCAGTAATTTAAGGGACCATGTGACAGCCGTAGAAATCTGCTGGGTGTTGCGACGCTTGAATTAGGCCTATGTCTAACAATTTACGCCTTTCGGCTGAATTAATGAAGATAGCAGTAATTTAAGGGACCATGTGACAGCCGTAGAAATCCGCTGGGTGTTGCGACGCTTGAATTAGGCCTATGTCTAACAATTGACGCTTTTCGGCTGAATTAATGAAGATAGCAGTAATTTAAGGGACCATGTGACAGCCGTAGAAATCCGCTGGGTGTTGCGACGCTTGAATTAGGCCTATGTCTAACAATTGACGCTTTTCGGCTGAATTAATGAAGATAGCAGTAATTTAAGGGACCATGTGACAGCCGTAGAAATCCGCTGGGTGTTGCGACGCTTGAATTAGGCCTGTGTCCAGCAATTGACGCCTTTCGGCTGAATTAATGATGATAATAAAGGTCATATTACTCACATTAGCACCGTAGAGGCCATAGTCCATCTCAGTAGGAATGCCGTGAGTGAGGACATATTTTAAGGCGCCATCCAGAAAGCCTCCACTGCAGCCCATGTTACCGTAGCTGCAAACAAAGAAATAATATGATTAATTTCTGCCCAAGGGATCAAACAGAAGTTTGAAGTGCCAGACGAAATGATTGATGAATTATTTTTTGATGATGATGCCGTGATGCGTGGTGCTGTGCCAGTGTCAATGATGATGCCGTGATGCGTGGTGCTGTGCCAGTGTCAATGATGATGCCGTGATGCGTGGTGCTGTGCCAGTGTCAATGATGATGCCGTGATGCGTGGTGCTGTGCCAGTGTCAATGATGATGCCGTGATGCGTGGTGCTGTGCCAGTGTCAATGATGATGCCGTGATGCGTGGTGCTGTGCCAGTGTCAATGATGATGCCGTGATGCGTGGTGCTGTGCCAGTGTCAATGATGATGCCGTGATGCGTGGTGCTGTGCCAGTGTCAATGATGATGCCGTGATGCGTGGTGCTGTGCCAGTGTCAATGATGATGCCGTGATGCGTGGTGCTGTGCCAGTGTCAATGATGATGCCGTGATGCGTGGTGCTGTGCCAGTGTCAATGATGATGCCGTGATGCGTGGTGCTGTGCCAGTGTCAATGATGATGCCGTGATGCGTGGTGCTGTGCCAGTGTCAATGATGATGCCGTGATGCGTGGTGCTGTGCCAGTGTCAATGATGATGCCGTGATGCGTGGTGCTGTGCCAGTGTCAATGATGATGCCGTGATGCGTGGTGCTGTGCCAGTGTCAATGATGATGCCGTGATGCGTGGTGCTGTGCCAGTGTCAATGATGATGCCGTGATGCGTGGTGCTGTGCCAGTGTCAATGATGATGCCGTGATGCGTGGTGCTGTGCCAGTGTCAATGATGATGCCGTGATGCGTGGTGCTGTGCCAGTGTCAATGATGATGCCGTGATGCGTGGTGCTGTGCCAGTGTCAATGATGATGCCGTGATGCGTGGTGCTGTGCCAGTGTCAATGATGATGCCGTGATGCGTGGTGCTGTGCCAGTGTCAATGATGATGCCGTGATGCGTGGTGCTGTGCCAGTGTCAATGATGATGCCGTGATGCGTGGTGCTGTGCCAGTGTCAATGATGATGCCGTGATGCGTGGTGCTGTGCCAGTGTCAATGATGATGCCGTGATGCGTGGTGCTGTGCCAGTGTCAATGATGATGCCGTGATGCGTGGTGCTGTGCCAGTGTCAATGATGATGCCGTGATGCGTGGTGCTGTGCCAGTGTCAATGATGATGCCGTGATGCGTGGTGCTGTGCCAGTGTCAATGATGATGCCGTGATGCGTGGTGCTGTGCCAGTGTCAATGATGATGCCGTGATGCGTGGTGCTGTGCCAGTGTCAATGATGATGCCGTGATGCGTGGTGCTGTGCCAGTGTCAATGATGATGCCGTGATGCGTGGTGCTGTGCCAGTGTCAATGATGATGCCGTGATGCGTGGTGCTGTGCCAGTGTCAATGATGATGCCGTGATGCGTGGTGCTGTGCCAGTGTCAATGATGATGCCGTGATGCGTGGTGCTGTGCCAGTGTCAATGATGATGCCGTGATGCGTGGTGCTGTGCCAGTGTCAATGATGATGCCGTGATGCGTGGTGCTGTGCCAGTGTCAATGATGATGCCGTGATGCGTGGTGCTGTGCCAGTGTCAATGATGATGCCGTGATGCGTGGTGCTGTGCCAGTGTCAATGATGATGCCGTGATGCGTGGTGCTGTGCCAGTGTCAATGCTTGCAAACCCAAGCTAGAAAGCTGTGGTTTTGGTACTTATAGATCTACTCAACACATAACACGGTTCCATTTAGAAAAAAAACATGAAAGTTATACAAAAGAAAAGGGTATATTAATACAGTAGACGAAACAATGGGTTTCTTAGTAAAATAGCGGGAATATCGAAGGAAATGGCGTCGGGCCCCGTCAAAACCTTACCGTTTTCCCATGTTTTCACATTTGGACAACTCACCACTTAAGGCCCTGGTTCCAAGCGTGGTTTAGCTCGGTGTGTAAGTGAAATGGCTTTATGGTTGTCTAGTTTGACGCACGAGATAGAAGATTCTCAAGCGCACCGGAATTAAGTCGTAAAAGTGCAAATAAAATCGTATAAAATTAGAAATTAACTATTTAATAAAAAGTAATCCATCACTGGATGCAGTTTGGAATTTGACATTTCATGGTATATTTTAAATTATAATTATAATTACTAATGAAGGGATAAACAGCTTTTAAAGATTATTAGGAGGTATGTTTAAAGTTTTTTTTGGTGCATTTAAGTGTGTTTAATTATGTTTTGGCTTCCATCACTGTATGCGAAAAGGACTTGAAAATATCATATTTTTTTTACATATCAAAATTATTTACGGTTGATGAGATACACAGCTTTAAAAAACCACCTTTTTGATCGTTTTCAGGAAATCTGCGCCTTAATAAGGAAATTACCCTTTTTTCTCTAGAATTGCTGTTTTTCTCTTTTTTTCATTACTTTTTCAAAATAATAAAGCAATAAGGCTGCTCATTGTTTGTCTTGTAGTGTTTAATTTATTTTTTGTGATGATGTATTTTTCCGGTGTACAAGTATACAGTATCAGAAAGGTGTGTAAGGGTGTGATCAACTTTCTCCATGGGACCAATATCGTTATCGCGACAAAAATATCAGCTTACAAAGCTGAAGCTAATAAAGTAGCTTACTTATATCATTTTCAAACTTTACCTCACTTTTTTGATACATCCTGTTTAAATTATATTACTAGCTTTTGCCCGCGGCTTCCCTCGCGAACACTTAGAACAAAATTAATGTAATTCAATCATGATTCGAAAGACACGTGGCGCCATCTATTATCATAAGAACGCTAGGGAACAGCACTTATTTTCGGCATGGAAGGTACTGTAGAGGTTTTGCTATGTACAAGCCAAAGTATGACTAACTGGCTGACATTCCAACGATCATTCAAACATCGAATATTCTTATAAAAAGTGATGGTCGCTTTTCGTAAGAATTGACAGATAGCTGGTAGCTAGGGCTCCGCGTAGGACCTAGGCTGTATATTATAATTTTATTTCTATTTTAATATAGCGGGCTTCAGCCCCATTTCTACATTGCATTACTGTCTATTTATTTATAACGTAGTTAGCCTCCCGCTGTGAGGTTCGAGCCCTCACAGTACCATAAGTCCGTTTCTGTACAACTGATAAAGTATATGCAAAATTTCAGGATGATCGGTTCAGTGGGTTAGGCATTAAAAGTTAACAAACAAACTTACTTTCACATTTATAATGTTTGTTAGGATTACTAAATAAAAAACCAGTAATGAGCGAGTAGGACTCGCGCACCGAGGGTTCCGTTCCCATTTCTGAAAAAGTGTGCTATTTAGAGACATCGTTTTATTTTCCTGTAATCTTTACACAGACTTCTATCACATAGAATTAGTTCATATTTTTCTATAAGCAAACTTCGGAGATAAGGGGGGAACGGTTTCTTTTTTACATTTTTCGAAAACTATGCTGCCTAAAAAAATAAAAAAATGTTTGGGAATGTGCAAACAGCGTTATTTCATATGATACACCACATGCCTTCTAGTAGCCCCACTTCGAATTTTTAAGACATCCTTTCAATCCCTGTTGCAAAAAAAAATAAAAAATATTTTTATTTCTTTCTTATTTGCAAAACAGTTGGGCAAATGTCATCTAAAACTGTTCCAAATTTCAAGTTGATAGCATTAGTAGTTCTTGAGATATCCAGCTGTGACAGACAGACAGATAGACTGAGTCGCACCATAAGGGTTCCTTTTTACCATTTTGTTACGGAATCCTAATAAATCGAATTTCCTTCCTTTGAATTCTGCAACTTCACCAAAGGTTTTTGTACTCACCCCCATGCACAGTCCACAAGAGACTGTTCGCTCAAGTCCAGCAACCTCTCTCCGTTGACCCTGGCGATGGCTCCCTCAACGGCAGCAGTAGTGCAGAAGGCCCAGCAAGAGCCGCAGTGACCCTGGTCTGGGTAGATGGAAAAAGCAAGATTAGTTTCAAGAAAGTATGAAGGAAACCTTTGGGGGCTTAATCAACAGCCGGAATCTACAAACTCTAGATTGCAAAAATCTTTTATGTGACGATCTGAGAAGACACCAGAGGGCTAGACAAATGACATTAGCTTCGAAGCTATTCTATTTCTACAATCGCAACAGCTTCAAAGTGACATTGACATGATCACGTGACATTTCGATAGCTTTTCTACTAGCGTCATGGCTAATCGAATGTTACTTTAGCCATAATTTTATTGACACTAACAGTGACCAAAAAGTAACTATAAAATATAACATTTGGTTGCAAGAGCGAGCGAAGCGAGCTCGGGACTTGGGGCACCCCGACTCGGACAGGTTAGGTTCGAAGAGGATGGCGCTCTTGAGTGACCGAGCGAACTGACACCGCCATCCCCTTCGTGGTATTTTTTTAAACCACTCAGAAATAGTAGCCCGGCGAAGCGGGGCTCCGTCAACTACGCCTTCTTATTATTGCTTGCTTCCCGTCCCCCTCTATTTCGGCGATTTTTCTCAGATATCATTAACAATTTTTAACATTTAATATAAAAAACGACTCTACCCCTAGAAGGTGAAAAATATAAAGAATTTAAAAACAGGAGATAATACTGCACTGCGTAGTGCAGTATTTTATTCTACGGACATCGTCTTCACATCAAAATGATTATTATCTAATTAAATCCGTACAACGAAAAACTTACCCTTAATAGGAGTAACAGCTCCCTCCATCCTCAAATCGAAGTTCTCGGGCAGTTCCTGCACAATATCGTCGACTTCTGTCAGGGTATGAGGGAAAGGCATCATGTCAGGGTACTCATGTGACGAGATGTAGGTGCCAGTCAGGTAGTTCAGTTCCTCGTCAAATTTGTCGGAGAATTTGTTCAGCTCGACCCTGAATCCTGCGTTCTTGCGGTTGTGTTCCTCGATCATTCTGGGTTTTGGGAGTTAAGAGTTAGATTTTAATAGGTATTCCAGATGATAACCTAATTAGGTGTTCGAATGATTTTAACGAAGTTTCTATTGATGTTAAGCAATAGCGATTTTGCTCGGAGATAAATATTAGGCAAGTATTTATAAGGTCCCATTAAGATGGACTTTTAACACAGCGTTCGTACGTCTAACCAAAGATATCCAAGCAAAAAAAAACATGATTGGTAAACTTGAACTGAAATTGGACTGATTAAAGTGATTTTATTTTGACCTAAATAATTAAAAAAAACGCAGCGGATGCGGGGGGTGACGTGGTCACGTGCGTCTGCACATTTTTAGTATCCATAGGTAGTATCAAAATTATTAGATAACGAAGACATGGATGTGTATAAGCATTGGGTAACCAACATTTTTAGTGTACTTTCGTTAGCTGATTTTTTTTTCTTTTATGTATCTAATGCGTTTTTAGGGTTCCGTAGTCAACAAGGAACCCTTATAGTTTCGCTATGTCCGTCCGTCCGTCTGTCTGTCTGTCTGTCTGTCCGTCCGCAGCTTAGCTCAGAGACTCTTAGTACTAGAAAGCTATAATTTGGCATGAATATACATATTTATCACGCCGACAAAGTGGTAAAATAAAATCATGAAAAATAAAAATTTTTAGGTTACCTTCTGTACACGTAAAGTGGGGATGTTTTTTTTTTCTCGTCTACCCCACGGTGTGGGGTGTTGTTGGATAGGTCTTTCAAAAATATTGTGGGTTTGTGAAAACAGTTTTTCGATTTAGGGATCCGTTTCTGAAATATTAACCTTTAAAGTGCTGATTTTTGTTAGAGTCAAGTGTCCCCCCTCCCCCTGCCAGCTAAACGGTTAGCTTTGGATGGGTGAAAAAATTCACGGTAGTTGTACATATAACGAAAACTATCACAGCTAAGTTATAGGCTTTTCAAGTTTACGAGTAATAGTCAACGGACTTGTAAAATGTACTTTGAACAGTAAAAATTTCGTACAAATTCCATTAAAAATTACATAAGTAACGTTGTTAGCTGTGTAAAACAGGTAGTAAATATAAATTTATGAACCATATAAAATTATACAAAAATAAAATCATAACATTCTTATTAATAATGATTTCTAAATTAATAATATTTACGCTCGAACAACGACGACGGGCGGCAGCGTGCAGTACGGAACCCTATTACTGCGCGTGGCCCGACACGCACTTGGCCGATTTTTCTTATTAATTTTTTTAGTATTGTCCTTATTTTGGTGGTCTGAATTATTTCTAAAAGTTTGTCCGTCTATTTTAATGGGACCTTTACAGTAGTACTCAACTAATATACCTGCGCAGAAGATGAATTTTCAAAGCGCGGGAAATGCTATTGACCAATCAGCACGCTCCACGCTTTTTCCTGTACCGTTATTGGTCGGTAGCTGCCGCCATGTTAGCGCGCGCCGCTTGACAGCCGCCATACTTGCGAGTGAGACGGAACTAACAGCTGCAGTGTATTATGAACCTTATAGTAATGATCTAAGGTTGATTGTAAGTTTTAAATATTCTCGTTAATCTTCGGGGCCAAGGCGTCTTATTACTTGGGTACTACTGTACACTCATAACAAATTGTGCATTTATGCGGTCTCAGTCAAATTTTTTACAAGACTTGAGAGTTACAAGATTTTTGAAGAAATCCTTTTTTAGTAATGGACCAAACCAGGCTACGGCTAGCTGATTCAAATTCTTGGGTTTAACTGTCCTTCGAGACCGCTAGGCTAAGTTAAAACCCGCAGTCTTCGTTGTCTTACCTCCAGTTCTTCTCAAAAACCTTCTTCCTCATCTGATGCTCTTGGTCCTGGTACAGCTTGTTGTGGTGGTTGGTGTAGAGATCGAAGGCCAGGTCCAGCTCCGAGGGTAGGTCAGGGTGGAAGAACTTCATGTCGTTGTGGAAGTCCTTACCGAGCCACATTTCTTCACAGTCGTCCTCTATAAATGTTATTAATAGTAAAAGTTTGATGTATACAGGGTGTAAGGGACAGCCCTCCGCAAACTGATAGGGTGAATTCAGTATGTCATACTAAGATGACCGGTACATGAAATTTTTTCAGGAACGTTAAGGGAATCCAATAAACCTGATTTGTTTGTGTTTTTGTGCACAAATCGGAGGGTCTATTACTGGTTGGGAGGGGTAGGTAATAGGTATGCGGTGAGTTCGATGAACTCTGTAGCTAGACAGAAAGTGAACAGCTGATTTCACGCGTCGTTGGTTAGAGTATTTCAACATCCATTGCTGGTTTTTTTTTTTGCTGTTTTTTTTGCAGTTTTTTTACATAAATGGAGTGCTGCAAACACACATGCAATTTTACATTGAAATAATGAAAATGTAACCGAAAAAAAAATTGAAAAAATGAAAATTTTCCTGAGAAAATTTCCGGTGGAATATGATTCAAAATGAGGAGCTGAATGCACCCTGTTAGTTTGCGGAGGGCTATCCCTTACACCCTGTATTATATGACTGATTTTCTATCAAGATTTACATTTTAACGATGGATGGTACAATAGTTAGCATCGTAATGCTGGGGCTACATTAGCGCGCTACATTCTTATCGCATTGGCGAGATTAAAACATCGTGTACAGTAGTACCCAACTAATATGGCTTATCGATGTACCTGCGCAGAAGATGAATTTACAAAGCGCGGGAAATGCTATTGACCAATCGGCACGCTCCACGCTTTTTCCTGTACCGCTATTTGGTCGGTAGCTGCCGCCATGTCAGCGCGCGCCGCTTGACAGCCGCCATACTTGCGAGTGAGACGGAACTAACAGCTGCAGTGTATTATGAACATTATAGTAGTGACCTAAGGTTGATTATAAGTTTTAAGCATTCTCGTTAATCTTCGGGACCATACTTTCTTTTCTGTGCGAACGAAGATTCACGACGCGCCTTATCAGTTGGGTACTACTGTACGGGTATACGCGATGTTCTTGTCTACATTTAAGCAGACAACGTATTCGCCTGTTGTGCGGCCGATGTAATTCTTGCAAAGTAAGTGTCTAAACACACTATGCGGAAGATCCGCGACGGAAGTTCGGCATGCTATTTGAATTACTGACTACAGATTACGACCGAAATTACGTTGCCAAATTACGTTGTTGTTGAATCAGCCGCGGATCCATCGCGGATCTTCCGCATGTGTGTTTAGACCCTAAAATGAAGGAAGTAGTGGCGTTGTAATATATGTCGGTAAATTATTATTTGTTAATATTGTACGAGTATCATTTACAAAATATGAAAAAGAGAAGACCGTTCCGTTAAAGTCTGGACTACAACTGAAGTGGCGAAGTGTAGCCACGCTAGTGCTAGCTAGGTAACCCTAAAAATGATGATGATCCTTACCATCATCGACGGTGACCTCTTCCTCGGAGACGGTATCCCTGAAGTCGAAGAAGTTGGCGATGGTGTGGGAGGCCAGCTCCCCGATATCATAGTTGTACTCCTTATTCACTAATCTGCAGAGAAAGGTGAGTAATTAATGTACCAATAACTTCACTGTTGGATTCGACAGATTAATACAGATAGGTCACGCCGCAGTTTAGGTATGAAGCTACAAGTACGCGGCGGGCTCATCTCACTGGGTCAATTCAGTGTGGGCTGCCGCGCACCGGCCGGGGAGCACGTTAGTTCGATACTCACTCACGCGCCGTGTCGTAACAGAAGACAATCCTAACGAGTCAGAAGGTATGAGTTACGCGATAGAAAGAGAGGCAACTTGTAGGTGAATATAACTGTAGGTAATTAACGTTGTGCGACCTGAATTGCACTTTATTGTGTCGTAGCAAGAGTCGCTTTTTATTTAAATGATTTTGCGAAGTCTCCCATCTGTATTAATCTGTGGTAAAACCTAATAATAACGGTTCAGTCAGGGAAATTAATTGATAAGAAAACTGGCACCCTACCACAGAATACATAATAGTATAAGTACAGAAGATTCTCTCCGCAAAATCATTTAAATAAACAGCGACTCTTGCTACGACACAATAAAGTGCAATTCAGGTCGCGCAGCGTTAATTACGTACAGTTATATTCACCTAGAAGTTGCCTCTCTTTCTATCGCGTAGCTCTTATACTTTCTGACTCGTTAAGGTTGTGTTCTTTAACGACGCGGCGCGTGAGCGAGTATCGAACTAACGAGGCAGCCGGTGCGCGGCAGCCCAGACTGAATTAGCTCGACAAGTCGAGCCCACCGCGTACTTGTAGCTTCATACCTGGATATTTTAAAATAGAATTAACATACCAAAAGCGCACCTACACGTTCGCGTACACACTCAATATCTACACTCACACACCACACTCATCACACTCTACATTCACACTGCACACACCACACCACCCACATTCACTTACACCACTCACCCGTCAAGTTTTAGTCTAACTTAAGTACCTACCTCCTTTCATAGTCTAATTTATCTATATTAATATTGTAATTTTGTTTTGTAAGTTTACACCTAATTTACGACGGAAGAGCACTGATTTCCAAGATACAGGTTTTACCTAGTTTGGAATTCAGGAGTCATATAGTTTTAGCCGTTTACTCACTTACATTATTGTATCCTAGTTCTTAAGAATATAACAGTATTAGGCTATATTTTAGTGAGTCCAAATAAACGTTATTATTATTATTATTATTATGTCTTGACAATTCTCGGGACCCTGGAGTCCCGGAACTTTAGAAGGCGTACGAGGGGCCAAAGCCAACTCGCAGAGGCCCGTTAGACGCTTTCAATGAAATGAGGCACCAACCGACGATTATCCCTGTACGCACTATGCAAGTGCACCCAAGGACAACCCCCGGTTGGTGCAGGACTATTGCAGTATATGGAAATAAAGAGATTGGACTATGGATTTGAGTGGCTAAAGTGGACTGGTTGCCTAGAACTATGAAAGGACTATGGCCCCTGCCGGATCAATGTTTTTTAATACACGGATGAAATGGCAGGGGGTGACTTGCACACACAATAATGGGCCCCCGAAAAGGTCGCTAGCACATAGTGTCGTAGCGGCAAGGGGGCAACATGTCCTGAGGTGCTTGTGAGGAGTGGAGAGGTATCCCACGGTTCTCAGAACAATCCCAGAGCCCGGAAGATGGTCAAGATCCCTACAAACACTTACTGGAATACTTCCTTCCTCCGAGCACGTTTGCTCTTGCGAATCTCCACTCAAACCGGCCAATAAAGGCAAGAAAGAGGTGGGAGCTCTGTTCCTCGTCAGTGGTCACTCCAGCCGGCCAATAAAGGCAAGCGAGAGGTGAGGAACAAGACTTCTCCCGGGAGATAGGGTCCGTGGGGTCGCTACTGCCCAACAGCTCGCCACATGCTGCCCTGCGGGTTTCTGTATCTCTCTTGGTCTGGCTCCTCATCCTAGACCTGTTCCGGCAAAGTGAACTCTACCGGCACAGACCTAAAATTCGGAGCGCGCAAGCCCCACCACGACGTCAACGTAGAGATACTGCGGTGGGGTTATTATTATTATTATTATTATTACCTAAAATGCTGAGTGCGCCTGGCCTGACTCTAGGAAAACATGTCGTGTTATGATATACAACTGTCAACGAATGACAGTTATGATTTGAATATAGGGACAGTATACAGGGTGTAAAAAGACACATCACAAAGCTGTCAACTATGCATACTGTACATCTAACTACTTAAGTAGCTTTGCGCAAAAATTATTGCTGGGATACGACTTTCATTTTTAGGTATAAAAAAGCAATTTTTTTATTGCGCGCAATGTAACGCGAATTCGGGCAAACGGAGTTAAGCCCCGCCCATTCGATCTACGGTACGCGTAGAACTTGTTGGACAAGGCGGATTCCCAGGTATGGTCTAGTAGAAAAAATTATCCAAATAATGTGTAGAATATTTGGTTTTCGGCTTCGGCATTGTCTTTTTACACCCGGTATAAAGTTGGTAGTCCATTCGCTTTAAAATTAATTTCCGCGTCGCGGTGACTCGTAGCATGCTCGAAACAACTTCTTTCATGTGTTTTCTCCGCAGTAGCTGTCGCAAGACCCGTGTCGCTTGAACGTGTAGCTTGTGGCCACGGGGTAAGGTTTATATTTAATTGTTAACTTACTGGACAGGCAAGTCGACGCCGTTGTCAGTCTTGAAGACGTACAATGTCGTCTCCCGCACCAACTTCTCTCTGTATTCATAGGTGCTGGTCCATATGTCCACCACCTTATCGTAGAGAGTCATGGTCTGACCTGGGGAAGGTTTATTATGATATCACACACCTGTTTTCTCCACTTCAAAACTTGCTTTCAGTTGCGCGCTAAAGTGTAGACCGGCCATGATTCATCAGCCATATATTGTGTACACAAAATGAAACGATTTTACACATACCTGTGTAAGTAAGTTCAGACACGTCAGGAAGAAAATCGATCTGCTCATCCTCTGCAGACCTCAATATGCAAATCTCTTCATTGGCGTCCTCTTCAGTGGTGATTGGGTGTTTCTGAGAAAAAGAAAGAAAAAAAATCAAATCAAGTTTTACATTGCGATTTGTCATTTTTAACTGATTCCAAAAAATCGGCCAAGTGTGTGTCGGATCACGCACAATGAAGGGTTCCGTTGTTGAAAAATTTATCCCAAAAACAGACTTAAGGATGATGCGCCAGGGTAGCCCGCGAAATTCAAAATTTCTTACGTTTTTTGCAATTTGTAGGTCAGTGTGAGCTTGTATGTTGAATAAAATATGATTCGCGGCCGTAGCTACTATGGCTTTACAGAATTATAATGATTAGAATCAGCAATACAACTCCATAAGTTAGCATTTACCTCAAACCTAGGGTTTGTGGTAAAAAACGCCCGCGAATCATATTTTAATCAACATACAAGCTCACACTGACCTACAAATTGCAAAAAACGTAAGAAATTTTGAATTTCGCGGGCTACCGTGGCGCTTTCGCCTTAACATTGTAGTTAAACATGACAATATTAGAGGAAAACATGTTCTCCCATACATTGATATACGTCACGGTCAATTCTCCAACTGCAAATTGAAGTTTCACTATTTAGATTTCAAAATTGTCATACCACATAAGCGCGTCCAGTGTCCCCATAGTACCACTTCTTGACAGCGCCGTCATAGAAGTCAATGCGGGAACGGTTCAGATCGCCATTGTACCTGGATCAAGCATGATTATGTAGAAGACACAACAAGTACCTAAGCCTTGGTGGAGTGTCTTCTGTGTCGTTAGAATATCTTCTGTAACACGTGTAGGCCGTGTACTCTCTTAGTTTGTAATTTTCTCTCTATTTAAATATTTGCTTAAAATAATGTTCACAAATATTATAAAATCATTATAGTACTTAATTACTGAGTCTCGTTATTTCATACAGGGTGTAAGGCACAGCCCTCCGCAGACTGATAGGGTGAATTCAGTATATCATACTAAGATGACTGGTACATGAAATTATTTCAGGAACGCTATGGGAATCCAATAAACCTGATTTGTTTGTGTTTTTGTGCACAAATCGGAGCGTCTGTTATTGGTTGGGAGGGGTAGGTAATAGGTATGCAGTGAGTTCGATGAACTCTGTAATCTAGTTAGAAGGTGGACAGCTGATTTCACGCGTCGGTCGTTAGAGTATTTCGACATCCATTGCTAGTTTTTTTTTACATAAATAGAGTGCTGCGTACACACAATGTATTATTACATGGAAATAAAGGAAAAGTAACTGAAAAACGATAAAAAAAATTAAAATTTTCCTGAAAAAATTTCCGGTGGAACATACTTCAGAATAAGGAGCTGAATGCACCCTGTTAGTTTGCGGAGGGCTGTCCCTTACACCCTGTATAGTTGTAATTTTCAACGTTTATGAGGAACTTTGTCTACTAGTAACTATTCAATAGGTACTCGTACTTATATTTTTAAAATTGACACAGAAATCGTGACAAAACAACTTACCACATTTCGAAGTTTTCTTTCAGAGATGATTTAAAATTGAGCTTTTCCGCCTTGAAGTGGTATTCCGTCGGCCATATTATTTCATTTTCGTCATCTTCTGTTAACAAACAATACGAGTAGGTAGGTATAAATATTCTATAATTTGTAATTTTTGAACACAAACATAATCATGCCTGCATGATTATGCCTGCAAACATAATCATGCCTGCATGATTATGTTATGTGTTATCCACGTAGCGGTGTTAAAAACTTTTTTACAGAAAAAAACAACCGAATTCCAAAAAAAAACAATAAATTAGGCCGAAATCCGCTGTCGGGCAAGTCTACGAAGTGACGTCGGGAACAGGGTGATGTGCCTCAAGTGGAGTTAAGCAGGACATCTAGTTAGACGAGGAGATGGCTGATGGAGTAAAGCTGTGACCGAATGGTGGCCAATGAAACCAGGGCCGTCCAAAAGCGCGGTGGGTTGATGATATCGACAAAGTCGCGGGAAGCACCTGGATGAGGGACGCGCGGAACCTGGAAGAATGGCAGAACAAAAGGGAGGCCTAACAACCAGCAGTAGGTGATTCCGGGCTGAAATGATGATGATTATAAAATATGAAAAAAACTTACGCAATAAAGTGTAGCCTGAAGATAAAGTGAAATATAAAAACAACACTAAAGTGGCGGGAAGGACCGCCATCTTGAATCTCTGGTGATGGATTGACACAAATATTGCGAAATACCACTATTTATAGTGAAAAAGTTCTATTTAAGGCGCGTACACACTAGAGTATTGATGAAGAATTAATATTATTTCGTCCCGTTTATTAATCTTCCTACACATTAAATAAATTTTTAAATATTTTTTCCAAAAATCATTTAAAAAAACATACACACACAACAGCTGAATACCAGTATTTTACATTGAGCGACTGCAGCCTATCTGACCTCCACAACCCAGTTACTGGGTAACCCTTAGTTAAACTGGTTGTCAGACTTTCGGGCTCCTGACGACCCGTAACGACTATCAAAGATCCAAGAATGACAGCAATATCTTCTTTGTGTCTGTGTTTACTAACATAGTCGTAAGTTTTACTAACAATCTTGTTGAGTCTTGGTTACTCTAATAAAGACACTATTCTAATTTTTTTTTTATTATTGTGATCCGCCGATGTCGGAAGCGGGGTCCTGCTACCCGTGGTTAGAGCTTTAGATACAGAAAGATTCTCACAATAATGATGAGAAGAGGGAGCGGAAGGCCAAAGAAAAGATGGATGGATTATGTGAGGAATTGTATGAAAGAGAAGGGAGTGAATGATAGCGAGATAGATAATATGTTGCTGAAGTATCTAGAGTACGGTTTTTTAAGTCAAATTCAAACTTAAAGCATTTATGTCAATCTAACGATTATATGGCACTTCTGAATTGTCAAAGGAGTCATTCAGAAAGATAAATCTACATAGTTGCCCATTCCAAAGCGTAGTTGGTTTCTATGGAGAAGAACGGGCAAGAAACCCCATGGACACTCAAGTATACCTACATTTCTAAACAAAACGAATCCATCAAATCAGGTTGTTTCATGTCAGTGAACATACACCCTTACTTCTTCATTCTAACATTTTATTTTAATTAGATAAAACTTAGAATTAACACTATTTTAGCTAATTTGGGCAGTAGTTAGTAACATTCTAATCATTAAACTGATTATTTTAATGAAATCAGTGGGAGATAAACTTGTTTTGCTAATATCATGTTGTTTTTAAAAAAAAAAAATTAAAAAAAAAATCATGTTGTTTTTAGGGTTCCGTACCTCAAAAGGAAGACAACGGAACTTCACTCGTGTGTCTGTCTGTCTGTCTATCTGTCCGTCTGTCACAGCCAATTTGCTACGAATCTAATGGACCGATAAATTAAAATTTGGTACACATATGAATTTCTGTGACCCAAATACGGACGTGTAACGTAAATAAATTAGTTTGAATATAATAGAGAGGTAATTTTTGGGGGCAAATAAGAAAATAAAAAAAAAGTTTTGCAAAGTGTACCCTATTACACGTCAAATGAAAGGGCATACTGTGAGGGTGTCGAATAGGCTTTTTCATAATTTTAAAATAAACTGCTTTAAAGTTATTTAAGAAAATATACGAAAATTGACCCTTTATCTACGAAACTACTAAGCCTAAAATTTTGAAAAAAATACAGAAAATTGTTTTTCACCTATAAATTACAGGAAAACCTATAAGTAGCAAGTAGTAGTGTTACTAAGTAGTAGTAAGTAGTCGTAGTAGTCTTAAAATAACATGGTAAATCTCTCAATTTTGTGCGAATAAACTTACATTTGCATTAACAATGTATGGGAGATCATGTTTTTCAACTACAATGTTAAGTTTGTTCTTGTGGTGAATGAATGAAAAAAAAAAGAAAAGCGAATGACATTAATGACATGACATTACAACCATGACAATAGACAAACGTTGAGGTGGATATTTGCCGTTTACTAATAATTGCTACGCCATGTTTAAAATATTATGTCCACAGATTAAGTAGTATTATTATTGTCAATAAAGTCTAATATTTCCGCTGACAGCTGCGCGCGCAGATAACGCATTCTGCGGCGTGGGAGTCGGTGCTGTCGCGGAACGGAATGCTCGAATGTTGCCATTCTCGGTATATTTGGTCCATACTTTTAGAAGCGTATATTCATACACATATTTTTAATTATTTTATTTATACACATATTTTTATTTATTTTATATTTGCATATTATTTGTTACATGCTGCACCGGTCGACGTTATTGCGTCAACGCCGGCTATCGCTGAAAACCAGCGCTGGGGCTCCATTTTGCATGGGGTCGCGGCATTATGCTGAGCGGTGGCCGTTTTGCGTAGATGTGACGCATATTTTCTCCCAATTTGTTTTTAAATAATTATTTTACTCTGTTGTAGTTTGCGTCATGTTTACCGCAAATAAACATTTTTTCTTTCTTTCTTTCTTTCTTACTAGTGCAATGCGTGGTGCAATCGATTTTATCAATTATTTAATTCTTTTAATGACTTTTAATGGTGCTTACGTTAAAAATCAATTTAGATTTCAGACTTTTTTATATTGCATTGATTTTAATACAAAAAAAAAATACTCCATTAGTATGGAGTATTATTTAATAATTTGTAACAGTATCGATTACCACTAAATCGATAATATTCTTAGGGTACGCTCTATTGATATAATGCCAGCGTTCGTGAGGTTTGTGACGTATAATGGAATAAGTTTTGTAACGGTTTACAATGGTTGCTTAAAAATAAAAAATAGAAATCTACTTATTTCCTACACTTGGCCATTGTAATTGAGGCTAAGATTTTAATGGGTTAATCAAGGAAAATAGACGATTTTTTTGGTATATATTTGATTCGTGTAACGGTTAAGCCCAAAAACGGGTTTCTCCTTTATCCCAACTACGGAACTCTTTATTCTGCGTGGTCCGACACGCACTTGGCCAGTTTTACTTGAGCATAAAGTCAAAAGAACTGGGCAATGGCTAAATCTTGTTTGAAAAATATTGACATTTTACTAAAAATGTTATTCAAATAATATTACAACCTTGTAAATATTGTAAATCCATAGAAATTATAAACGTCAAGTAACTTTTGGCGACTGGAATTCAATTAGGTATTTAAGTAGCTAAAAGCCGGTTATAAAAAAAAATGTAAAATTAAAAAAATAAAATCCCGGCTGCATATAAAGTGAACTTAAAATTAAAAAAACCGGTCAAGAGCGAGTCGGACTCGCGCACCGAGGGTTCCATTCCGATTTCTGAAAAAGTGTGCTATTTAGAGACATCGTTTTATTTTTCCTGTAATCTTTACATAAACTTCTATCACATAGAATAATTTCAGATTTTTTTCTTTGCAAACTTCGGAGATTAGGGGGGGAACGGTATTTTTTTTTTACATTTTTCGTCAGAAGTCGAAAACTATGCAACCTAAAAAAAAGGAAAAAAATGTTTGAGAATGTGCAAACAACGCTCTTTCATATGATACCCCACATGCCCTAGTAGCCCCACTTTGATTTTTTAAGTCCCCCTTTCAGTCCCTGTTGCAAAAAAAATAAAAATATTTTTATTTCTTTCTTATTTCATTTTATTTCTTTTTTCTTTCTTACGTCATCTAAAACTATTCTTAATTTCAAGTTGATAGCATTAGTGGTTCTTGAGATATCCAGCTGTGACAGACAGACAGACAGACAGACTGAGTCACACCACAAGGGTTCCTTTTTTACCATTTTGGTACGGAACCCTAAAAAAGCTTGAAACAAGGTGACACAATCTCATTCAGTCGGAGGCATCTTCTTTAACAATAAAGACCTATTGCCTCCGACTGCATGAGATTGTTATAGACAACGTGTCGTTCAGGGTGTGATACAAAACATCAAACTGAAACTTTCTCCATGGGACCAACATCGTATTCCCAAAAAAAATTTCAACTTCCAATAGAAAACTTCAATACCTACTCGACGCAAATGTATGGGACGGCTGATTATTTTTTACCGCGATTACGATGTTGGTGCCATGGAAAAAGTTGTTCGGTTCGATGGTCCTAACATACCCTTTTTGACGAGTATGCAAAACGACATGGTGTATAGACAGAAATAGGTCATCTTGTTTCCATCTTTTTAGGGTTCCGTACCAAAATGGTAAAAAAGGAACCCTTATGGTGTGACTCAGTCTGTCTGTCTGTCTGTCTGTCTGTCACAGCTGGATATCTCAGGAACTACTAATGCTATCAACTTGAAATTTAGAACAGTTTTAGATGACGTTTACCCAACTATTTTGCAAATAAGAAAGAAATACATTTTTTTTTTTTTTGCAACAGGGACTGAAAGGGGGTCTTAAAAATTCAAAGTGAGTGAGAGAGAGCATGTGGGGTATCATATGAAAGAGCGTTGTTTGCACATTCTCAAACATTTTTTTTTCTTTTTTTTTACCCCGCATAGTTTTCGACTTTTGATGAAAAATGTAAAAAAAAATACCGTTCCCCCCCCCCTTATCTCCGAAGTTTGCTGAGCGAAAAATCTGAAAATATTCTATGTGATAGAAGTTTATGTAAAGATTACAGGAAAAATAAAACGATGTCTCTAAATAGCACAGTTTTTCAGAAATCATCAACAAAAATTACATATAAATGATGATACGGAACCCTCGGTGCGCGAGTCCGACTCGCTCTTGACCGGTTTTTTATTTAATTATTTAAACTTCACTTTTTCCATACATTTGTGTTCACTTAAATCGACAAAATGTATGGAACAGCTGATTTTTTTTTTCGCGATTTCAAGGTTGGTCCATAGAAAAAGTTGTTCAAAATGATAAGTACAATGACCCCTTTTCGGGTTTAGCGTAAACAAAAACTAATGTTGTATAAGTAGGTAGATAGATAGTTTACTCAACTTTGTAATGTCAATTCTAATGAGTAGGTATTAACTCGGCTTTATTTGTAGCCAAATCCAAATCGGACAGATTTATAGGGAACTAACTTTTTCCAGAGATATTATGCTACTACCGGGATGAAAAGTATCCTATCTGTTAATTCAGGTTACTTATAAACTACTTTTCTGTATGCTGAATTTCATTCAAATCAGTTCAGCCGTTTTTACGTGATTGAGTAACAAACATCCGAACATACAAACTTTCACATTATTATAATATTATTAGGATAATATCATAATAAGTAACTCTCGTGCGTAGGTATATACTGTGTACAATACCCACTTTATAATCGGGTGAAGTGAAGACTGCGTCTTGTTATTAAATATGACGGGAACCTCGTGAAAGCTGAGAAAGATAAACAAATCAAGTATCTTGACTTGCCTCGCGAGGTTGTCGACATGGGGGTTGGGTGTGGACTCAGCTATATGGGTTGTGTAGAGCTCCGTCTCTCTCTATCAGTGGAACAATGATGGATCCATGATCTTTTTTCACGTCATAGTACGGCCCCTTGTGTGTCCGGGGCCAGAAAGTGCTCGAGCCTTTTAGGAGGCAGATCATGATTTTCGGAATTTTGACCTTGAGGTCAAGGTCAGCCTTAGGAGACCTTAGGAGAATTGCAGAATTTGACTTCCGGAATTTGAACTCGAGGTCAAGGTCAATGACCCTGAAGGCAAGGCCAATGACCCTGAGGTCCAAATCAGTCACTTTAGGAGCATCACCGATTTTGACCTTCCGAATTTTGACCTGGACCTCAAGGTCAAAATTCCGAAAGTCAAATTCTACAATACTCCTAAGGTCAATGACCCTGACTCTGAGGTCAAGGTCAATGCTGACCCTGGGGTCAAGGTCAATGACCCTGACCCTGAGGTCAAGGTCAGTGACCTTAAGAGAATTGTAGAATTTGACTTTCGGAATTTTGACCTTGAACCATGATGGATCCATGATCTTTTTTCACGTCATAGTACGGCCCCTTGTGTGTCCGGGGGCCAGAAAATGCTCGAGCCTTAACTTTGTCACCTTTTTTTTTTTGTGGATGGGAAATCGTCAAATAAGGAGTCGTGGAAGGGCGTGTCAAACTTTTACTGAAAACCCACCCGTGTTCCTTCAGTTGCCTATGCCAGGGCCACGGTATCTTTTTTAAACTAACCGCGACCCCAGCGGCATCGGCCCTATTAGACACCACCTTTTGTTGACATCTCTTTGAGGCGCGCGTGGAACAGAACGCGCCGTCGACTCGGGCCTGCTGGTCGATTCTGTAAAAATCTCACCGTGAAAACTTGCGTGGAGTGAGCTGTCAGTGTCATCCTACGGATGCTAGGGATTGACCAAATTACATTTACAATCATAATCGAGATTCTATCTACCTTTAATTTTCATGCTAATTTTATAACATAATCATTTTATATTATTTCTAAGCTAGAGGGTGTCTAAACATTACTATTTAGGGGGTTTTAAAATAAAATAGTCAAATAGAAATTCAGACAAAACTAAATTTCTGTTTTGCAATTTTATTTAAAAACCGCCTATGTAGTATTGTTTAGACACTTAAATACTAGCTTTGAAATAATATAAAATGATCACTAGAATAGCATAAAAATGTTATTAAAATCTCGATTATGACTGTAAAAATGTGCTTGGTCCATCCCTAGCTATAGTTGGAAGGACACTGACAGCTCACTCCACGCTCACTTCACTTAAGTTTTCACGGTGAGATGATTACAGAATAGCATTGCTGGTCCTTATCGGACAGCGAGCTACCCGCTACTTAACGTAACTTTGTCACCTGATGTTTGATATTGCTCAAATTATGTTAGCCTGAGTAGCTTAGGTACACCACATCATATTCAGCCATTCAATCAAACAACAAGGCAAATTACGTGGATCGACTACTTTGCCTAGCCCAGACATTTAAATTTAAATTTAGTTCCATTTTCTGCCACCTGGCGCTGGAATCCACACTGTCAAATATGGCGTCGATAAGCCACAATATTTCTGTTTCTCACAGTTACGCAAAACCAAATCAGGGCACCCCGACTCCACGTAGTCTTTTGGCTGCTACCCCTAGAGTGTATATAAAAATCCGGAGGCACGATAGGAGGTCAGCCCCCGCCCGCTGCAACAAAGCATAGGGACGTAGTGGCTGAGGCTGGTCGCCTCACGCGACTAGCAAGCCGACGCTGCGGAGGTGAGCATGGGTGCCTATCCTTTTGCAATGCTTTTGCTTTCTACGTAATGATCGGAGCCGTTATTGCACTTCAACAGCATTAGAGAACCAATTGCATAAAGATGCCGACGCAATGAAAAGATCGTCTCTTTGAGTGCAGCGTTGTCTGCCAGAACCACGTCTTCGGATTTAGCCACCAGAATCTTGGTACCGTTGGAACTCTTGCCGAACGGTAAAATGACTTAAATTCAGTTGCCAAGCAACACAATACGGCCGCATCTGAAGTGCCTCAAGGCTCGATCTTAGGACCGTTATTGTATACAATATTTATCTCGGACCTAAAGAACTGCTTTACCAATTCACATATTTTCGGGCTTCTGACGATCCGTAACGACTGTCAAAGATCCACGAATGACAGCCGAGACCAACGGCTTAACGTGCTTTCCGAGACACGGATGAGTCTCGGTATGTAAAGATGATCACCCATCCACTGGCCAACCCCGGCAAGCGTAGCTGATGGATCGACCCGTGCGGCTGTTATTACTTAGCCACGAGCTCCTCATAATGCAAAACCAATAAGTTAAAACTTAACGTCTCCAATATGTACCTACGTACGTATCGTAGTATACACTCGCCTAAAAAACTACTATCGGTTCAGGATATACACTAGATGGTTCGTACATAAGTACTATCGGTTCAGGATATACACTAGATGGTTCGTACATAAGTACTATCGGTTCAGGATATACACTAGATGGTTCGTACATAAGTACTATCGGTTCAGGATATACACTAGATGGTTCGTACATAAGTACTATCGGTTCAGGATATACACTAGATGGTTCGTACATAAGTAAGACAAGCAGTATCAGAGATCTTGGTGTAGTACACGACGACAAATTACTTCTTGACGATCACATAGAAACCATTACCAAGAAAGCTTTCAAGGGAGTGTTTACCCGTGGTCCCGGTGCGGTGGGTCGACCCATTACCGGGTCCATGGGTAATTTTAATTATCCGTTGTCCCATGGCATTAGGGGTTGTTCCCAGACTTCTGACTATATCGATAGAAAATTAATTACAACCAAAGAACCTACTTATGATTAAATACAAATCCATATTAACAGAATTATTAAGTACTTCAAAATCAAAAAATCTAATCACATAACCGATACACTAATGGAATTAATTAATGGCGAAATATCAGTTGGATACGCATTAGAAATGTTAAGATCTAGTTTGTGCTCGCCCGTGTGCGTTTGCGTCTTTACGATCGTGAACGCTCGGGAATGAGGATTCTACGCGCGCCATCGCTTCGCCGTCGACTTCGACTTTCACGGTCGGTGTGCGGGGCGGGCGGCGGGTCGCGCGTCGGTCTCTTATAACGAAGCGCCGCTGGGGTTGCGGATTGTCCGAAGGGGTTACCGCGGCCCTGGCATAGGCAACTGAAGGAACACGGGTGGGTTTTAGTCAGTAAAAGTCTGACACGCCCTTCCGCTCCACCCAGAGCGGGAGAAGTTATTTGATGATTTCCCACCCTCAAAAAAAAAAAAAAAAAAAAAAAAAAGATCTAGTTTGTCGTAAGTCCTTAGTGTATCGGTTATGAATTCATCATTTTCAATATTGTACGTCAAAATTAAAAAATCTAATCACATAACCGATACACTAATGGAATTAAATAATGGCGAAATATCAGTTGGATACGCATTACAAATGTTAAGAACTAGTTTGTCGTAAGTCCTTAGTGTATCGGTTATGAATTCATCATTTTCAATATTGTACGTCAAAATCAAAAAATCTAATCACATAACCGATACACTAATGGAATTAATTATTGGCGAAATATCAGTTGGATACGCATTAGAAATGTTAAGATCTAGTTTGTCGTAAGTCCTTAGTGTATCGGTTATGAATTCATCATTTTCAATATAGCTGTTATTAGGGGTATGTTTTTGTTCCCAAGGATGGATTTTATTTGCTTTGAATGAGTAAACTTTCTTAATTACGTAACTGATGGTTTTATTTTCTATCGATATAGTCAGTAGTCCGGGAGAAATCCCTAACGTCATGGGCCACGGGTAATTAAAATTACCCATAGACCTGCTAATGGGTCGACTCACCGGGACCACGGGTAAACACTGTTTCAAGGCCTGGGCTTAATTATTGGAGCTTGCTCTAGATTTCGGCCTCTAAAACCAGTAAAGGTCCTCTACTGTTCCCTCGTGCGCTGTTACCTCAAGTATTAATTACTAAGTGATTTTGCTATCTAAGTCAATAGTTTTTAAGATATGGAACAACCGCAGAAATACCTTTCGCTGAGCAAGGTTGTGATCCACAAGACCAAAAATCTCTCGGAGAGCTAACTACAATCTTAACGTTCTAAGCTTCAGGTGTAAAATCAACAGTAAAATTAATTAAAACCCTAGTATCAATAGCACGTGGAATTTATTTCTAAATATTTAAATTAAACGATGGGATAGTATGGCGAGTCCAGGACGAAGCAGTTGTTGTTCTTGGCAGACATCAGGATGTAGCCGTCTTCTCCCCAGTCCTCTCCCCAAGAGTTCTTCACCAGCCAGTAGTCTTCTCCGTCGCGGACGCCGTAGCCGATGACAGTCACGCCGTGGTTGGGGTTCTCTTCGTCACTGTTAATGAAGAAGATTGGTGATTGAATCTGTTGAGAAATGTAATGACTGGCGTGGATAGCGACATTGACCGGTCATTTAAAGAAAGTTACGATTGTCTGCGCCATCGCCTGATGTTTTTGTAATACCACCAAGTTGCATATTCAAGTGGTGCTATAACTCGTTTTGTAATCTTTTTACTTATAATCAACGCAATAGAAGTCCGTTGAATAAATGACAGCTGTCCTAACGGACTTCTTAGTTGCGTTGCTTCTTAGCGTTGATTATACACCCTCATACTTGCACAATTTTGACATTTTTTTTTCACTTTATAATACACATTTGCGTCGAGATTGAAAAATCTGCAATTCATTTTAACAACTTTCAAAGATCAAGGATTAAAACTGTTTTGTGAAGAAACTGAGGTTTTCATTATTAAACTTCCAAAGGTCCAATATTAGATGCAGAAGATGTGCATGATGTCTTACCAAGAGAAGTCATATAACAGTCCAATTGAGTAGTGTTTCGTCAGGTGACTGGCGTAGATGATGACAGTTTCCGGTCACTTGAAGAGAACTAAGATGATGATGAAGATGTTTATGATGTCTTACCAAGAGAATCCACACAAGAATCCACTGGAGTAGTGCTTCGTAAGCTGCCTGGCTTAGATGGTGACAGTGACCGGTTACTTGAAGAGAGCTATGATGGTGTTGATGATTATGAAGATGTCTTACCAAGAGAAATCATAGAAAAGTCCACTAGAGTAGTGCTGCATCAGTGGACTGGCGTGGATGGCGACAGTGACGGGTCCGTATTTAAAGAGAGTCAGTTTCAAGGCGTTCGGGTTTCTAGGGGTGACGCGGGAGAACCCACGGATCTTGTATGGAGATGTCATGTTCTGGATTTCACAGAAGCCGTCCTGAGGAATAGAAAGGTGGTTAGGTTCAAACGTTCTGTTAAGTTTAATTAGAAAGAAAATACAATTATTTTGCACCTAAAAGCACACAACATATTTTGTAAAATAAATCTAAAAAGTGTATTCCAGCGTAGAAGAAAAAGAAGTAAGTATTTAAATATGTAGGTAGGTACTTCAAAACTCGGTAAAATTGTGGCGATATCTACATCGCCACATACGAACATCACAATGACATGACGTCACACAACCTGCATCGTGCAAGCAGAGTTTACCTCGCGACTAGCATATTTACAACGTCCCGACATCAACCGTCGGGCAGTTGCCCACCAGACACGACACCCGTCTGGTCGGAGGATCCTCCCTTTTTAATAGAGGATGAGTGAACTTTACACCCTGTTCCTCATGCATCTATATATTTATGAAATAAAGCTGTTTGTAAAGAGGGAGTTATGAGCGGTCTGCCTAACTTGCCAAACGTCTTTAAAGCAAAACGTCTACATTGCATAATGACTAAAAATCAGTCAGCGTAACTTGCAGAACGTCTTTAAAGCAAAACGTCTACATTGCATAGTGACTAAAATGGAGACAGCCTAACTTGCAGTACGTCTTTAAAGCAAAATAACTACATTGCATAATGACTAAAATTCAGACAGCCTAACTTGCAGAACGTCTTTAAAGCAAAACGTCTACATTGCATAGTGACTAAAATGGAGACAGCCTAACTTGCAGTACGTCTTTAAAGCAAAATAACTACATTGCATAATGACTAAAATTCAGACAGCCTAACTTGCAGAACGTATTTAAAGCAAAACGTCTACATTGCATAGTGACTAAAATGGAGACAGCCTAACTTGCAGTACGTCTTTAAAGCAAAATAACTACATTGCATAATGACTAAAATTCAGACAGCCTAACTTGCAGAAAAACATTTAGAATGACTTTAATTAACCAATCTGAACCTAATTTCTAGGAAATGTTTGATTTGATACATGTTTTGAAATGACACTAATTTGATTCGTGTAACGTTTAGGCCCAAAATGTATGGAGCTTTGGTCGTTCCCCTTTTTTATAACTAAAATATAAACAATAATAATAATAAATAATTTCCAGACATTCACTCACATTGTCTAGTCCCAAACTAGGATCTCTGTGCTATGGGTAGGTATTAGACGATGACAACATTTGACGACTTGTTTGGTTCGGTGATAGCTACGAGTAGGTTTCTCTACCTCCGGAATAGAGGATTGCTGGTTTAAATCCCGCCGAAGTCATTTGTGTGATGACTTCATGAGTTATAAGTTTATAACTTATAATATACACAAATAAATAAACGTCCATGACTACGAAATCCAACATTTCTGAGCGTCACATGTTGGCTCCGGTGGAATTCGAACCCGAAGCCCTTTTAATACGTGTAATTGTTTAGTCCACGGAGAAGTTATTTTATTAACTAATTCCTCTGTGAAAACTTCGAATTAACACGTAATTGTTAGTCCAGGAGGAATTATTTTATCAATTACAATGCCAGTACTGCCTAGTTGGTCCCCGGGAGATTTTTTTTATCCATAGCACCAGAGTGTCAGGTGGTAATGAGGGAACAACGTAAAATTAAACCCAAGTAATTTTTTAACTTTTGTTTTTTGATCTTGAACGTTTTGCGCCTAAAGGGTCAGCACTACATAGTCCGCCGGCAGGCCGTCATTCATAAAAACTGTCAAAAACAGTTTGCCGGTGGACTGCCGGCGCTGCAAATGTGTGGGGCCCTTAGAGTTTTCATCTTACTAGACGTAATGCTGCTAAGGTAATTTACATTTTAGACATATTGTTTCTTAGACATTTTACCATAGTAGACATAATGCTGTTAAGCCATTTACGTTTTAGACGTTTTGCTTCTTAGACATTTTACAACTTAGACATTGATTTTCGACAATTTGCTTTTAAGACGTTCGGCAAGTTAGGTAGCCTGCTCATAATTGGTAAAAAGGCTTGTGTTTAAACGCCTACCAGAAAAGTACCTGTTTTACTAACAAAAAAGTTCCTCATGCCTCTATAACATTGTTTTATCTCACGAAAGCGGGTGAGCCGCCCGCTTTCGCGAGATAAAACAATTACTATAATCGGTAATGGATAGGCCTACCTTTTTAAATATCTTCAGATAAAGTTTTGCAAGTTTACCCCGTTAACCATTATAATTCCCTTTTAAGATAGGAGTCATTTAAGGGGCCTTGTGAATGCCGCAGGAATCCGCTGAATGCGTGAAGCGCAGTACCGCTCGATATTGCGACGCTTGAAGTTGGGCTTAACCAGCAATTGACGCCTTTCGGCTGAATTGATGATGAAGATAAGGGTCATTTTACTCACATTAGCAGAGTAGAGGCCATAGTCCATCTCAGTAGGAATTCCGTGAGTGAGGACGTATTTCATAGCACCATCCAGAGTGCCTCCATTGCAGCCCATGTTATCGTAGCTGCAAACAAATAAATAATATTACCTTCAAGGGATCAAGGAGAAGTGTGCAGACCAAGCAAGACAGGCTGCTATAGTTTTGGGTACTTCTAGAACTACTCAACATAGTCATAAATGTCATGAATATGTTACAAAAGAATAGGATGACGAAACAATCTTTATAATGAGTTTCAAAAATTGCAGAAAAATCGAAGGATAAACATGAGCCTCAAAAGGGCGGGACCGCGTCAAAGCCGCATTTTCCTCTGTTGACTTTTGACTTATTGATAACCCACCAGTCTGTTGATAAGGAAATTACTGTTTTTTTTTCCTAGAATTATTTTTTTCTTCCTTACTTCAGAAATAAATCCCTTCTTGTGAATGCTACTACACAAAGGTTTCCCAACTCACCCCCAAGCACAGTCCACAAGAGATTGTTCGCTCAAGTCAAGCAGTCTCTCTCCATTGATTCTGGCGACGGCTCCCTCGACGGCAGCAGTAGTGCAGAACGCCCAACAAGAGCCGCAGTGACCCTGGTCTGGATAAATGGAAAATAATTATTATAATTTAATACAGAAGAAGTTAATAAAGTCCTTAATCCAACCATCCTTTTAAATGTTCCCGTTTGTTATGTGATGTCCTGTGAATTTTATAAGAAACACAAAGTTTCTTTTAAAATCCAATACTACAATTTGTGTATTACACTTACACCTTTAAATCACACTCCAAAGGATTTTGATAGAAATTCCTAAGACATTGGTTCATAGGTTCAGCAGACAAATGTTTAGTCAGCTCAACAACGTAAATAACGCAAACAAGAAAGGCATAGCCATTGTATTATAAATGTTACGCATTTACCCCGCAGATATTTTGCCACAATTTCGTGATTGTACTTACCAATAGTGCACGAAGCAATAACACTTTTATTTTGACCTTTACCACAAGCGGTAAGCTATAACGTCTGTAGTGTATATAGCTCAACGAAATCATCATGAAAACTCAACTATTCAGGAAGCTCGACGACTCAACTCTTTCAAACAAATTTTACAGTTTTTTAAAGCCACTTACTCTTAATAGGAGTAACAGCTCCCTCCATCCTCAAATCGAAGTTCTCGGGCAGTTCCTGCACAATATCATCGATCTCTGTCAGGGTATGAGGGAAAGGCATCATGTCAGGGTACTCATGTGTCGAGATGTAGGTGCCAGTCAGGTACTTCAGTTCGTCTTGCGATTTGTCGGAGAAGTTGTTCAGCTCGAGCCTGAAGCCTGCGTTCTTGCGGTTGTGTTCTTCGATCATCCTGGGTTTTGAGAGTTAATAGTTAGATTAACATTTTAACAGGTCTCAGAGCCTGAGATATTCCAAATGATGAATTAGATGTTCGAATAATTTTAACAAAGTACATATTTGATGTTGAGCAATACAAAGCGATTTTGCTCGAAGTGAAATATTAGGTAGGCGAGTACGTACTCATAAAAAAATATGCTTTTATATGGTCTGTCACAAGGCTTTATAAGAAATCCTTCTTTCGCAATGGACCAAACCAGGCTAGCTGATTCAAATTCTTGGGCTTTTTTTTTTTTGTGGAAGGAAAATCATCAAATGACTCTCCCGCTCTGGACGGAGCGGAAGGGCGTGTCAGACTTTTACTGACTAAAACCCACCCGTGTTCCTTCAGTTGCCTGTCCCAGGGCCACGGTACCTCTTTCGAACAACCCGCAACCCCGGCAGAATCAGCCCTATCGGACCCCATCATTGCTGACATCTCTTTGAGGCGCGCGTGGAACACAAAGCGTCGTCGACTCTGGTCCTTACCGGACGGCGAGCTACCCATTGCTCGCCGTCCGCAAGCCCGCGCCTACGGTGGCCGGGAATCGGCTATAGATTACCGCCGCCTAGGGCGTCTCCTGCGGCGACTAAGGGCGTGAGGTTGCCTTTCCCTCACGCGTTCCGCCTCCTCCTTCGCGAGCATTACTGCTTCGCAGAAGGAGGTGACGGCCTCCCATGCACTCTCGCTCCGTACCATGGCCTGGACCAGGTTCGACCGCAAGAGATCGCAAATTCTGGGGCTTAACTGTCCTTCTAGACCGCTAGGCTAAGTTTAAAACCCGCAGTCTTCATTGTCTTACCTCCAGTTCTTCTCAAAGATCTCCTTCCTCATCTGGTGCTCTTGGTCCTGGTACAGCTTGTTGTGGTGGTTGGTGTAGAGATCGAAGGCCAGGTCCAGCTCCGAGGGTAGGTCAGGGTGGAAGAATTTTATGTCCTTGTGGAAGTCCTTACCGAGCCACATTTGTTCACAGTCGTCCTCTATAAATTAATAGTAAAATTTTGATATAGATTATAAGACTGACTTACTATCAAGGTTTCAGTCAGATGTGATGCTGGAGACTTTGTTGCACCACTTATTATTTTCTCAGCTAAGCTAAAACACTAGTGGTGAAGGAATGGCGTTGGACTGGCGTTTTAGAAAGAGAAATCTTTGTGATTAGACGTTAGCCTACGCGTTTGGCTTTAAGCGGTAGAAGCTGCACCCTAATTGCGTAACACATTATCAATCGGAGTTTGAATCATTTTGAAACAAATTTCTAATCCATTGCTTCATATGTTCGAAAGATTTGTCTGCTCGACAATGTAAATAATGCAATGAATGTTGTTGAACTGTCCAAAAGAAACAAACTCCGATTGATAGTGTGTTACGCAATTAGGGTGCTGGTTTATGTTGCCTTTTGACATTCAACTTTTCAGCAAGATATTTTTGATCATCAGCAGTAGTTTATTTAAAAAAAACAGCCTTCATGAGGTATAACCATATTCACATTCGACGATGGCGTTGCACACCACAATAGAGAAAACTAAGTAGGACAGAATTTTAAAAAACTACATAATACAGAATAAAAAACCGGTCAAGAGCGAGTCGGACTCGCGCACCGAGGGTTCCGTTCCGATCTCTGAAAAAGTGTGCTATTTAGAGACATCGTTTTATTTTTCCTGTAATCTTTACATAAACTTCTATCACATAGAATAATTTCAAATTTTTCTCTTTGCAAACTTTGGAGATAAGGGGGGGGGGAACGGTATTTTTTTTACATTTTTCATTAAAAGTCGAAAACTATGCAACCTAAAAAAAAATAAAAAAATGTTTGAGAATGTGCAATTAGCGTTCTTTCATATGATACCCCACATTTGAATTTTTAAGACCCCCTTTCAGTCCCTGTTACAAAAAAATATAAATATTTTTACTTCTTTCTTATTTGAAAAATAGTTGGGTAAACGTCATAGCTTTAGTAGTTCTTGAGATATCCAGCTGTGACAGACAGACAGACAGACAGACTGAGTCACACCATAAGGGTTCCTTTTTTACCATTTTGGTACGGAACCCTAAAAACTGCCGGAAAAAGCAACACTCAGGGAAGAGTGGAAATCCACCTTTGCCCAGCAATCGGAAAAATATAGATTAAAAATGATAATGCTCCTTACCATCATCCACGGTGACCTCTTCCTCGGAGACGGTATCCGAGAAGTCGAAGAAGTTGGTAATGGTGTGGGCGGCCAGCTCCCCAATATCGTAGTTGTACGCCTTGTTCACTAGTCTGTAGAGAAGGGCGATAATTAATGTTATGTAACTTCACTATCATCTTCTGCACAGGTACATCGATAAGCCATATAAGTTGGGTACTACTGTAATACCTCGCAGTCTGTCGATAAATAGGGATGAGGACTAAATAATCACGTTTTGTGGAGGGAGGTTCATTTTTAGAATAGTTCATCCCTGCATTATTTTTACCCCACGAAGCGACGCGCGCTTTACTTGTGGTTACCAAGTATACAAACACGCTGTGAATGTCTGTGTAAGCGCAGGAGCTCTCGGTACCGTCCGAGACAATGGCGAAGTCGGAAGTGTGTGTTTGCGTGTGCGTGGTGTGTTATGTGCTGATGCTACCTTTTTACATATTTTTATACAACGACATGAATATTTACTTTGTAAAGTATTACTTATATTATTATTTTTAATTATTTTGAATGTGAAGACTACGTGGATCATTGTTTTTTATTTATTTTATTTTATCCTTTACTCAGTTTTAGTCATAGTCTGGCAGTTTGAGTAATTTATGCGGCCGACCCAAATGTCTTCTCTTTGGTATTGTTCGTCGAATCGTTAGCTCCTTAAGTTTTGTGTTGAGCTGCATGATTACTGACAAATGCGTGCACTGACTGCACAGGACCACTCAATCTGTGTGGTTCTTTCCTCAAAAGACCATTTCAGACTGCAATCTACATGGTCTTCACATGATCTGACCAAGATTATGTCTGGACTTTACAAGAGACTCTGAGTTTGTTTCAGCGTTCTCAGAGTAGTCAGATTTCCTATCTGACCGTCGTCAAATGTCGAAACGTCGACCTCATCTAGTTTTAAAAAAAATATGATTGACGTGTAAAAGTGTTTGTACAAACCTACTTACAGAAATAAATCATTTATCATTTATCATTTACTCGTCTTCATACAGACATTCACAACGTGTGTGTTCACCTCTTTTATCTGTTCTGTGGTATACTTGGTAAACACAATAGGTAGCATGCTCTAAACAACTTCATCCATTTGTTTTCTCCGCAGTAGCTGTCTTAAGACCCGTGTCACTTGAACATGTAGCTTGTGGCCACGGGGTAAGGTTTATATTTAATTGTTAACTTACTGGACAGGCAAGTCGACGCCGTTGTCAGTCTTGAAGACGTACAATGTCGTCTCCCGCACCAACTTCTCTTCATATTCACTGGTGCTGGTCCATATGTCCACCACCTTATCGTAGAGAGTCATGGACTGACCTGGGGAAGATTTAACATGGTAAGAATACGCCTGTAACCTCTGAAAGAGTAGGCTGTCTGCCTACTCTTTCAGAGGTTACAGGCGTATTTTTAATATTATTTTATTTATATTTATTTTTCGTATTTTATCATCCACCTAACCTTTACTAGCAAAATCATCTTCTGTCTATCAATGACGTATTATATCACTGCTGTCTATAGTTTTTCCAACTATGCTGGGGAACGGCTTCTAATCTAAGTGGTTGCCTCTGAATACCAGAATTTTGCACGGAGCGACTGTCTGACCTCCGCAACCCAGTTACTGGGTAACATGACAACCCCCTTCTGACAGGGGACGAGCCTATTACTATAAACCGGGAAAAAATAGATCTGGTGGTCGAGACAAAATCCCTTTTATAAAAAAATCCCGTTTCTGTAAGCGTTAACACCAACGGAAAGATCAAATTGTATGCAGTTGACATTAGCTTCAGAGATGTCACGTGACAGCTGCTGTCAACTCCATACAATTTGATCTTACACTCCTACCAACTTATCTGTGAAATGGCGAAAATTGGAACTACGGCCGTTATGTTGAAATGTCATTCGATTGTCGAACAAACAATTATTTGATTGTATTGTGAATCGATGGTGCCGCCCTCTTTCAGTTCACAGATAAGTTGGTTGGTTGGTGGTTGGTTGGTTGGTTGGTTGGTTGGTTGGTGGTTGGTTGGTTGGTTGGTTTGGTTAGTTGGTTGGTTGGTTGGTTGTTTGGTTGGTTGGTTGGTTGGTTGGTTGGTTGGTTGGTTGGTACTATACCATTGGCGTTAACGCTTACAGAAAAGGGTTTATGTCTAGGCCCCCTGGTCTCCACACTGAGAAAGTTCTGATGGATAAATCCAAAAACGCTTTTTTTATTAGCCTTTTGCATCACACCGGCTATCGTACTACCACACTGGTTTGCGAAGGTCCAGATAGGCAGTCACTCCATGTAAAATACTGGTATTCCGCTGCATCCGATTAGACTGGAAGCTGACCCTAACTTAGCTGGGAAAAGTTTTGGCAGATTGATTGAATTCTAAAGTGCCTGTAATTGGTTACATAAAATAAATGATTTGAGTTAGAGTGGGACATTAATACAGGGTGTAAGGGACAGCCCTCCGCAAACTGATAGGGTGAATTCAGTATGTCATACTAAGATGACCGGTACATGAAATTTTGAATCCAATAAACCTGATTTGTTTGTGTTTTTGTGCACAAATTGGAGCGTCTATTACTGGTTGCGAGGGGTAGGTAATAGGTATGCGGTGAGTTCGATGAACTCTGTAGCTAGACAGAAAGTGAACAGCTGATTTTACGCGTCGTTGGTTAGAGTACTTCAACATCCATTGCTGCTTTTTCTTTTTTGCTGTTTTTTTTTGCAGTTTTTTTACATAAATGGAGTGCTGCGAACACACATGCAATTTTACATTGAAATAATGAAAATGTAACCGAAAAAAAAATTGAAAAAATGAAAATTTTCCTGAGAAAATTTCCGGTGGAATATGATTCAAAATGAGGAGCTGAATGCACCCTGTTAGTTTGCGGAGGGCTGTCCCTTACACCCTGTATAGTTAGTGCAACCCACGAAGACACGCCACACTCTTCTTCTTAACCGCTTACTGTGCAGTGTGCACCATTCCGTTAGTGTTTTAGTTTTGTCGATAAACACTAATTTCAGGTAACTAACTAACTATACGTCAAAAAAACCGGTCAAGAGCGAGTCGGACTCGCGCACCGAGGGTTCCGTTCCGATTTCTGAAAGTGTGCGTGTGTGTGAAAAGTGTGCTATTTAGAGACATCATTTTATTTTTCCTGTAATCTTTACATAAACTTCTATCACATAGAATAATTTCAGATTTTTATCTTTGTAAACTTCGGAGATAAGGGGGGGGGGAATGGTATTTTTTTTTTACATTTTTTAACCAAAACACGAAAACTATGGGCCCTAAAAAAAAATAAAAAAATGTTTGAGAATGTGCAAACAGCGTTCTTTCAAATGATACCCCACATGCCCTAGTAGCTTCACTATGAATTTTTAAGACCCCCTTTCAGTTCCTGTTACAAAAAAAATATAAATATTTTTACTTTTTTCTTATTTGTAAAATAGTTGGGTAAACGTCATCTAAAACTATTTTAAATTTCAAGTTGATAGCATTAGTAGTTCTTGAGATATCCAGCTGTGACAGACAGACAGACAGACAGACTGAGTCACACCATAAGGGTTCCTTTTTTACCATTTTGGTACGGAACCCTAAAAATCAATTGCCTAGCCTTTTCTCAACTATCTTGGGGTCGGCTTCCAGTCTAACCGGATGCAGCTGAATACCAGTATTTTACATGGAGCGACTGCCTATCTGACCTCCACAACCCAGTTACTGGGTAATACGAAACCGCTTGCTAAGACTGATTGTCAGACTTTCGGGCTTCTGGCGACCCGCAACGACTGTCAAAGATCCACGAATAACAGCCGGGACCAACGGCTTAACGTCCTTTCCGAGGCACGGAGGAATCTCGGTATGAAAAGATGGTCACCCATCCACGGACCAACCCCAGCAAGCGTAGCTTAACCTGATGGATCGACCTGTGCGGCTGTTATTACTTAGCCACGAGCTCCTCTAACTAACTATACAGGTATGTAATTAGTGCGAACACTTGTACGCACGGCTACAGATCAAGCTATACTTTTCCAGTATAAGCTGATCTCGCATTGTATAGGATTTCCTTACAATGAGAGGTCAGTGTAAACTGGAAATGTATAGCTTGATGTGTAGCCGTGTGTACACCGTTCCATACTTGTACTGTTAGTGATTAGGAAGAAGAGTGGGGCACCTTTTCATGTCTTGCACTAACTATAGGGCTGGTATTAAAAACACCTAGCAACTCTGTAACTCAAGTTTTTCAGCGCAATGCGTAGTAAAGCCGCATGCTAGCGTTTGGATGGTAATTTTCCTAGGCGCTATTACGACTGCGGTGACCACAGGCGCTGTAATATATATTTGGATGGTACTGCATTGCGCAGTATTCACGACATCGGCATGAAAATGGCGTCTTCCCTCTGAAATACGTCCATGAAACTTACGAACGGGGTAGTAAAAACGTAATATTACGTATCTACGTGTAAAGTCAAAGTTAAAGTCAAAACGTTTTTTGTCAAAAAATTGGTGTAAAAGGTATCCTACTTTATCACACTTCAAACTTACACATATATTATAAAAGCGAAAGTTTTTGAGTGTGTATGTTTGTTACTACTTCACGCTCAAACGGCTGGACGGATTTGGATGAAAATTGGTACGTATATAGCTTATACCCTGGATTAACACATAGGCTACTTTTTAACTCAGTCTACGCGGGTGAAACCGCGGGGCGCAGCTAGTAATATTATAAATGTGAAAGTTTGTGAAGATACTTGGCTATTTGTTACTCAATCACGCAAAAACGGCTGAACGGATTTGGATTAAATTTGATATACAGATAGTTTAGACTGTATAGGTATATTTTATAGTAAGTAGGTGCGTATGTGTATTATTACTATAAAACCTATTTATGTACTTGTTTACGTAGTCTATTTATAACATATTTTTAGTTTTTTTTTTTCTATAATTATTCCTCTCTTACTGAACACCACCCATAAATCTATTCACCACTCTTGTTGACTGGTAGAGAATGCCTAAGGCATTAAGTCCGCCTTTGTACGATTTATAGTGCGAAAAGTTTAAATAAATAAATAAATAACGAAACGAGCATCTGATGATGACATCCCAGAGAAATCGAGGGACAGCTTCAAATTTTATAGGCACACCTATAGCGATTTGAGTATTTTTTATAGTAACTCGTGCATTTGCTACCAGAAAGCACCATTTGGTGAAGTGGAACTGATGAGGAAGACCACAGATGGCCATTGGTACTACTCCATAATACGTATTTCACGGGTTGCGATTCGTTTACTTTAATATGGTGAAGTGGAGCTGATGGTGACTTCACCATCAGTTCCAGTTCTTCTGGTTCCTTGCTAGGAGAACTCCTTAACAATTTAACGTCCCTGCATCGGGAAAAGCAATATTTTGTAGAAGGTGATGAGCAGTTGACATCAGGCTATTGTAACTTAGATAAATTACAAACTGATCTACTAAAAAGTGAAAAATAAAAAACTTTTTTACAAAAAAAAACAACCGACTTCCAAAAAAATACTACAAAGTGAAAAATTACTTTAATTTCGGAAGTCGGTGGCAAAAAACTAAAATACAGATCCAAAGACACCGACTTCCGGAATTACAGTTATTTTTCACTTTGTAGTATTTTTTTTGGAAATCGGTTGTTTTTTTTTTGAAAAAGTTTTTGGTCTCGGCAGTCAAAATATACATAGTCAGGTATGGTGACGCGGGACCAAGCGACGTACTGTTGTCCGTGTGGGAGGCTGGGGGTGCCTCGTCAGGACGAGGTAACTCGTCCTGACGAGGCACCCCCAGCCTTCAATAGCAATGTCACATACCTGTATAAGTAAGTTCGGACACTTCAGGAAGAAAGTCGATCTGCTCATCTTCTACAGACCTTGAAATGCAAATCTCTTCATTGGTGACCTCTTCAGTGGTGATTGGGTGTTTCTGAAGGAAAAAAAGGAAAAAAAATGAAGTTTTACATTACCATTTGTCATTTTAAGGCCAAGTGCGAGTCGGACTTGCGCACTGAGGGATCCGTTCCGATTTCTGAAAAAGTGTGCTATTTAGAGACATCGTTTTATTTTTCCTGTAATCATTAAACTTCTATCACATAGAATCATTTCAGATTTTTCTTTATGCAAACTTCGGAGATAAGCGGGGGGACGGTATTTTTTTTACATTTTCCATGAAAAGTCGAAAACTATGCGGCCTAAAAAAAATTAAAAAAATATTTGAGAATGTGCAAACAGCGCTCTTTCATATGATAGGATCGAATAGTAAACTAAACTTCCTTTTTAGGGTTCCGCACCAAAACGGTAAAAAGGAACCCATAAGGTGCCACATGATTATAAAGTGCGTGAGGTCTTAAAAATTCAAAGTGAGGCTATTAGGGCATGTGGGGACATGCCCTAATAGCCTCACTTTGAACCCCTTTTCAATCCGTTGCAAAAAAAAAAATCTTTCTTATTTGCAAAATAGTTGGGTAAACGTCATCTAAAACTGTTTCAAATTTCAAGTTGATAGCATTAGTAGTTCTTGAGATACCCAGCTGTGACAGACCTCACGCACCATATAATCATGTCGTACCTATGGGTTCCTTTTTACCATTTTGGTGCGGAACCTTATAAAGGAAGTTTAGTTTACTATTCTATCCTTTTCTTTGAATGATTGTGTCCGCGATATTCTCAAAAACTCATCATCATATGCCTAGCCTTTCCTGTGTTGGATTCGGCTTCCAGTCAAACCGGATGCTGCTGAATATAGACTGCCTATCTGACGTCCACAACCCAGTTAAAGGGTCTCAAAAACTCATTAACATTCTCTTACCCTTTCAGTTCCCAATTTATTTGAGGTCGGCGCAACATGTTTTCTTCTTCAAAAACGACTTATCCAATTTTGATGTTTATTTCCCTTTTAGTTCCCTATTTATTTGAGGTCGGCGCAACATGTTTTCTTCTTCAAAAGCGACTTAACCAATTTTGATGTTTATTTCCCTTTTAGTTCCCTATTTATTTGAGGTCGGCGCAACATGTTTTCTTCTTCAAAAACGACTTATCCAATTTTGATGTTTATTTCCCTTTTAGTTCCCTATTTATTTGAGATCGGCGCAACATGTTTTCTTCTTCAAAAACGACTTATCCAATTTTGATGTTTATTTCCCTTTTAGTTCCCTATTTATTTGAGGTCGGCGCAACATGTTTTCTTCTTCAAAAACGACTTATCCAATTTTGATGTTTATTTCCCTTTTAGTTCCCTATTTATTTGAGGTCGGCGTAACATGTTTTCTTCTTCAAAAACGACTTATCCAATTTTGATGTTTATTTCCCTTTTAGTTCCCTATTTATTTGAGGTCGGCGCAACATGTTTTCTTCTTCAAAAGCGACTTAACCAATTTTGATGTTTATTTCCCTTTTAGTTCCCTATTTATTTGAGGTCGGCGCAACATGTTTTCTTCTTCAAAAACGACTTGTCCAATTTTGATGTTTATTTCACTGCTATCAATTAGATTTTAAAATTGTCTTACCACATAAGCGTATCCAGTGTCCCCGTAGTACCACTTCTTGACAGTGCCGTCATAGTAGTCAATGCGGGAACGGTTCAGATCGCCATTGTACCTGGAACAAGCATGGATAAGTAGAAACATGATCCATAATTCTGTGTTGAACTACACGATTACTGACAATGCTTGCACTGACTAGACAGGCCCTATTCCGATTTATTACACCTTATTAGGTACCTATACCTTTTATAGTAGGTAACTTACCTTAAAAAAAAATAAACCTTTTTAAATTAACACAACGAACTTTAAGGAATTCCGTTTTTAAGTAGTTTTATTTTTTGTAAACAATATACAAACATTACGCAAGAGTTTTAATAGTTACACATTAGCCGTCTTACTAATAAACACAGAATAAAGTTATTCCAAGTTTAAACCTATGAAAATGTATGGTTATTCCTTTGTTATCCCTGATATAACTTTATTCCGTGTTTTATTTGTAAGAAGGCAAGAGTATAATTAATAAATAATTTAATTACACATGAAATCACTTCTTATGTATTGTAGATTAGGTACTGTGTATTTTTTCCTATCAGAAAGATGCTATAGTTACTGTAAAATATGGTTACAAAGTTACTTAGTTTCGCCGTATTTTAGGAGGGAGCAGCCTTAAGTTAAAAATATAATATCCTAACCGAACTAAAAATATGGCGTCGAAAAATTCCTCCGCATCGCTGTCGACTGGGAAAGTACCCAAGAGACTGGTAGCATTGCCACGTTGGTATGGCAATGCTAGGCCTCTGGCCAAGGTAAAAGCCAGCCCTTGCGGTAATCTGTGCTTTGGGTCACGGGAAGTGTCAACGAGCCGTTTGGAGATTTCGTTGAACAAACTAGGAGCACTCGGACCCCACGGCCCAAGGGTTTCAATAATACTTACGTAGTGTATCTATTTTCTACATAATAAATACATACATGTAACTATAATTATTTTACGGTGACAAATCAACTTACCACATTTCGAAGTTTTCTTTAAGAGATGATTTAAAATTGAGCTTTTCCCCCTTGAAGTGGTATTCCGTCGGCCATATTATTTCATTTTCGTCATCTCCTGTAAACATAAAATATTTAGGGACTCTTTCACCACTTACGATTAAGTTCCTACTAACTTACTTGGCAGATAATTTCATACAAATTCTGTTCCATTTTAACCGACTTCAAAAAAAGGAGGTTTCTCAATTCGACCGTATAGATTTTTTTTTATGTGATCGCGGGTAACTTAAAATGGTAATAGTACTAAATAAATAACTTAACTTAGTCTTGTATGGATCAGAATGTTGAGCCACAAAAGGCATGAATGAAAAGCCACTGCAGCATGCAGCTGAGGTGAGAATGCTAAGAGGGATGTGTGGTGTTACACGAATGGATAGAATAAGAAATGGAATACATAAGAGGAAGTTTGAAAGTGACACCGGTGACTGAAAAGTTGTGCGGAAATCGGTTGTCATGGGGTATGTGATGCGGAGGAATGAGGAAAATGTCGTGAGGAAAGTTTTGAGTATGAATGTCGATGGCTATAAGAGTAGGGGAAGACCAAAGAAACGATGGATGGACTGTGTGAGAGATGACATGGCTAGAAAGGGTGTGACTACCGAGATGACGACTGATAGAGAAGTATGGAAGAAAGAGACATGTTGCGCCGACCCCAAATAAATTGGGATAAGGGCAGGAGAATGATGATGATCGCGGATAACTTCGTCGTTTATGAATTTTTGATGATTTTGATGATTCTTTTTTTTATGATTTTGACGATTCTTTTTTTTTTTTGATGATTTTGATGATTCCTTTTGTTTTGATGATTTTGACGATTCTTTTTTTTTTTTGATGATTTTGATGATTCTTTTTGTTTTGATGATTTTGATGATTCTTTTTTTTTGATGATTTTGATGATTCTTTTTTTATGATTTTGACGATTCTTTTTTTTTATGATTTTGATGATTCTTTTTTTTTTGGAAATGTTATATCCCAAGTAGTAAGTACCATGATAAGGAAACCAGGATTTGATGATGTCATCCCAGAGAAATCGAGGGGACGCTTCAAATTTTATAGGCACACCTATAGCGATTTAGTTTTTTTTATAGTAACTCGTGCATTTGCTCCCAGAAAGCACCATTTGGTGAAGTGGAACTGGTGAGGAAGACCACAGATGGCAATCGGAACTACTCAATAATACGTATTTCACGGGTTGCGATTCGATTATTGCTAAGCAATTTATGCTCTTCACAATACATAATGTTGAATTGGAGCTGATGGTGACTTCACGATCAGTTCCAGTTCTCCTGGTTCCTTATTGGGAGAACTACACAACAATGAACGTCCTTGTATCGGGAAAAACAATATTTTGTAAAAAGGTGATGAAAGCAGCTGATATTAGGCTATTGTAACTTAGATAAATTACAAACTAAAAAGTGAAAAATAATAAACTTTTTTACAAAAAAAAGCAACCGACTTCCAAAAAAATACTACAAAGTGAAAAATAACTTTAATTTCGGAAGTCGGTGGCAAAAACAATGTATGGAATATTTTTATTCTGAAATGAAATGATTAAATAAAAAAATAAAATACAGATCCAAAGACACCGACTTCCGAAATTAAAATTATTTTTCACTTTGTAGTATTTTTTTGGAAGTCGGTTTTTTTTTTTTGTAAAAAAAAAAATTAAAATTTATTCAGTGAGTACCTATCTAGGTAGTGACTATTCGGACATCGTGAAATAATAAAATCATTATTTATATATGAAAACACACTACACACCACACAATAATCCCCGAAGCGTTACGCTGAAGGTGGTGGTGGTGTTAAAAAAATAAATTATGGGTTTTGAAAATTACAGGTAGACCGGTATCGGAATAAAAAACCACCTTTTTTAACGAATGTGTCCTGCCAACAATGACCTATGGTCCCATGGACGGAGCCATGCTCGACATCACCCTGACAGACCTAGTGGGTAATACCGAAAGTCTACGTGGTCGGGGACGGGGTGATGAGCCTCAAGTGGAGTTGGGCAGGACATCTAGTTAGACGCGGAGATGGCCGATGGAGTAAAGCTGTCACAGAATGGTGGCCAACGTTAGGCCAAAGAAACTTCCAGGCCGTTCAAAAGCGCGGTGGGTTGATGATATCGTCAAAGTCACGGGAAACACCTGATGCGGGACGCACGGAACCGGTAACTATGGCAGAACTAAGGGAAGGCCTAAAAATACCAAGCGGTAGGTGGGTAGATGATGATGATAAAATATGAAAAAAAAACTTACGCAATAAAGTGTAGCCTGAAGCTAAAGTGAAATATAAAAACAATACTAAAGTGGCGGGAAGGGCCGCCATCTTGAATCTCTGATGATGGATTGACACAAATATTGCTAAATTCCACTATTTATAGTGAAAAATTGCGAATTAAGGCGCGTGTACACTAGAATATTATTATTCTTTTCAAATGAAAATTATTATTCGCTTATTATGTTAGATACATTTTTAAATAATTTCACAAAATAAATAGTGGTCCTATCGGTGGATGGGGCTGCAGCGACAGGAACCTCCCCACGATGACCCTTCTTTTATTATTAATAGATGTTTATAAAAATATATTTTCGTTTGTATAATGTCTTTCCTAAGGATGAAGAGGGAGAGGAAGGCCAAAGACAAGATGGATGTATTGTGTGAGGAATGATAATATATGAAAGACAAGGGAGTGAATGATAGCGTGACAGTTGACATGGGAGAAAGGAATGAGAAAACGTGTTGCGCCAGCCCCACGTAACGTGGGACAAGGGTAGGAAGATGATGATGATCTCTTTCCTATAGTTAAGATAAATGCGAGATCAATAACCTGTGACAAAAACAGTGGGTTAGTGCTGTATTTACATGTGTTTAGCTAGTAAGCTCATAAATAAGAGTACCAATCAGGTAGGTACAGCAGAAGTAAAATCGGTTCTAAATAATTTTGCAAGCAGGCTGGGAATCATTAAAAAGAACATACTTAATTCTGTGAAGAGAATTAGTAGCTGTATCCAAGTGTATTCTTAAAATTTGATACTGAAAAGAGATAATAAGTATGTTTTATTTCAAATTTTCTTTCAGGTATAACGTATTAGGATACCTGAAAGAAAATTTGAAATAAAACTGAAGTATCTACGTAGGGTTAAATCAAACTCAAACTTAAAGCAATAATCAATCTGCCTAGCCTTTTCCCAACTATGTTGGAGTCGGCTTCCAGTCTAACCGGATGCAGCTGAATACCAGTATTTTACATGGAGCGACTGCCTATCTGACCTCCACAACCCAGTAACTGGGTAATACGATACCCCTTGGTAAGACTGGTTGTCAGACTGTCGGGCTTCTGACGACCCGTAACGACTGTCAAAGATCCACGAATGACAGCCGGGACCACCGGCTTAACGTGCTTTCCGAGGCACGGAGGAGTCTCGGTATGTAAAGATGGTCACCCATCCACTGACCAACCCCGGCAAGCGTAGCTTAACCAGTTGGATCGACCCATGCGGCTGTTATTACCTACCCAGCCACGACCTCCTCAACTTAAAGCATTTATGTCAATTTAACTAAGCATTTATGTCAATTTAACTATTTACAGGCAATTTGAATTGTCAAAGGAATCGGTCAGTCAGAAAGATGAAGCTAGTTGCCCATTCCAAAGCGTAGTAGGTTCCTATGAAGAAGAACGGGCAAGAAACTCCACGGACACTCAAGTGTGCACAAGACGAATCCATCACTTATGTTTTTTTTTGTAATGGTTTCATGTCAGTGAGAATGCACCCTTACTTCATCAATCTAACATTTTATTTTAATTAGATAAAACTCACAATTAACAGTATTTTTGCTAATTTGGGCAGTTGTTACTGTTACTCTAATCATTAAACTGATTATTTTAATGAAATGGAGATAAGCTCGTTTTGCTAATAATATTATCACACATAAAATAACATAAGCTCACGCCTTCTTCTCATGGGGGTAAGCAGCAACTACAGCTTTAACCCTTACAAACTCCTTTTGCTTCGTTTACGTTCTTACATTATGATCATTCACACACGCCCCGGTTGCGAGTAGGTACTACGCACCATGGACCTAATATACAAACTGGACTGAGCTCTCATACCAAAAACACGAGCAGAGAGAGATATGTCATATTAAGGCAGTTTATCTCCTTCTAATAGGGTGACCAAAACATTTTTATGACAAACAGGAAATTTCTTTTTTACAGAGATAATTTGCGTCCGGTTGACCCTAAGTGATTTCAAATTATTGTTTGCATTACAAACATATTGTAATTAAATAATATAAAGTAATAGACCTTTTTCGAAAGCTCCTATAAGAAACTGAACATTATTGTGTTCTATGTCGGTGTTGAATCGTGTACCTACCAATGTTTTTGAGGCAAGAAGGAAGGACTACAATATTGGTGAGACTCGTCTTGTGGCGAATCATCAAATTTGATCACGTGGGTATACGTGGTTTATGATGAAGTAGGCATGTAGAATCTCGTTCTGGGACCATGGTACTTTCTTGCTCTTTTTTCATTTAGTCTACAGTGCTGGTTTGGGTAAGTATGTAATTGAAGCAAAGGGAAATAAAATGATTCTGGAATTACATCCAACCATATTTGTTGAATTTCTTCTTTGGATGGAAAGCTGTAACCAACATAAAAATAACGCTATTTCAATCATGCGATTTAAAAGTACAAATTGTATTTATTATGCGCCTAATATTAATAGTTTTAATCAGAATTACACCACATAAAGCTTTTGTAGACAGAAGACGCTAAGTCTTCTGTCTACAAAACGACTAGAGCATTGTTACACTACTTAGACTCAAAATTGTTATTACAAACTACTTACTCGGGCTCTCTCTCTCGGCTCGTTTTGCCTCAGCTAAGATATCCTATCAAAAGTAAACCTAAAGTGCAATACTTAAGGTACATTTTTGTATGATACGATTTTTGAAGAGCTCAGTCCTGTTTATATAGTATATTAGGTCGATGCTACGCACCCAATGCTATTCTGCAGCTGTCAGTGTCATTCTACCTGGGCCCCAAGTCTGCTATTTTTTTGCATTCCAACACGATCCCATTGTCACTGCATTGTCATTTTGCTAAATGTTCGTAATCTGCTAAATTCATAATTTCATACAATGGAGTGTCAGTGGTTGACCATTGGAAAGTCAAAATGACGCCATTATGACGCCGTTATATTAGTAGATTAACAAACTTGTCAAAATCAACAATTATGAAATCAATGATAGACCATTCTGACACTATTGTAATAGCAGACTTGAGGCCCTGATGCTAGGAATGGAACAGGCACATTTGTAGTCATAAGATTTTAATAATATTTTTTACGCTATTCTAGTGATCATTTTATATTATTTCAAAGCTAGTATTTAATGTCTAAACATTACTACACCTCTGAGGGGTTTTTAAATAAAATTGCAAAACATTTTTATTTGACTATTTTATTGGAAAACCCCCTAAATAGTAATGTTTAGATACCATACTTACTACCTTACCAATAATATAAAATCATTATGTATAGAAGTCGCATAAAAAATATGTAAATGTAATTCGGTCAATCCCTAGCATCCGTGGGATGACACTGACAGCTCACTCCACGCAAGTTTTCACGGTGAGATTTATACAGAATCGATCAGCTGACCTTTCTGAAGAACATCACCAATAGGGCTTCCTATAAGGACCTCCACAATAGGGACCTCCACAACCCAGTTACTGGGTAATACGATACCTCTTGATAAGGCAGGTTGTCAGACTTTCGGGCTTTTGACGACCCGTAACGACTGTCAAAGATCCACGAATGACAGCCGGGACCAACGGCTTAACGTGCTTTTAACGGAATAGTCTCGGTATGTAAAGTTGGTCACCCATCCACGGACCAACCGCGGAAAGCGTAGCTAAACCTGATGGATCGCTTGCGAGCACAGAACAGCGAATATTAGTGACGTGTAAACTATAACCTTGGGCATATAATGAGGCAGCTTACGTTAGAAAATAAGTAGCGTGATGGTATCGCAATGTAAGTAGTTACATGTTGCAAGATGGAGGCGACAACGATCACCACGTAGGCACAGTCCACGAGGTTTAAGCCTCCTCCTTCCTAAAATACGGCGAAACTAAGTAACTTTGTGACCATCTTTTACAATAATTATAGCATATTTTTGATAGGAAAAAATACACAGTAATCTACAGTACATAATTGTGATTTCATGTGTCCTGAAATCTATTTTAGTTTTGTAGAACTAAGGAAAAAAAGAACTAAACCCAGGTCTATTTCTGTCTATTTTTTCTAGTTTTTACCATATTACTCCTACAATTTTCATTAAAATTATACAGTTCTTTACAAAATAATAAGGAATGACTTCATGTCATTACTTTTTTGGTCCAATCAATAGATTTTTTGTAAATCGTTAATTACTTCATATTTTGCAAGCGTTGTGTCATCGCGCTTCTCTTTCTTTTCTATGCAGTCCGACAGTGACCGCGCTTTTCACGGCGGAGGATGCGCAAAGGTAGTCAAATTTTCTTACGTTTTTTTAAATTTGCAGGTCAGTGTCAGGTTGTATGTTGATTAAAATTTTATTCCGTAACTAACATGGCTTTACAGAATTATAATCATTAGAATCAGCAGTACAACCCCATAAGTTAGAATTAACCTCACATCTAGCGATTTCATGAAATCATGTGATTTGAGGTCAATTCTAACTTCTAATTATTATAATTATTAAAATTGTGTAAAGCCATATTAGCTACGGCCGCGAATAATATTTGAATCAACTTTCAACCTGACACTGATCTGCAAATTGCAAAAAACGTAAGAAATTTTGAATTTTGCGGGCTACCCTGGCGCTTTTATGTTCTGTGCGGAATACTTCTGATTGTACTAGCGGCTAATATGGAAATTGGTTGTTACAGTCCGCGAGGTCTAAGCTGAGCTTTGCATTTGTCTGAGTGCACATAGATATGTGACGTCCGGCCTAGAGCGCGATTCGCCCTTTGCTTCTTTGCTTGCTTTAAGGCTACTCTTTCGAAAAAAGCTTAAAAAGATGCAGCAAGCGTGCAGATGAAACAGTTTTTCGCCGGAACCTGCAGAGAAATTACATCTGAAAAATTGTTAGTAATCTACATGATATGAGTCGTAATTTGGTTAAGCCATAATTTTTCTATCGGTATCACATAATAAGAAAAAAAAACCCCAAATAACCTCCAAATCGTTAAGATGAAACCATTTTACTCCTTCATTTTTTATCAAAAGAATATAAAAAAAATATCTACTACTTTGCAATACAAACGAAAATGATTTGGTTTTGTTACTTTTTAAAAACATGTATATTTTTTATTATAATAAATTAAAAATGCGTCTAATTTGGGACAGCGCTCCTTGATGGGCGAGTCCTATTACTGGCTGGACGTACGACGCGTTGCGTGAGCTCAGGCCAGAATACGCAAGCTAACCACTCAAGGTCATTGGCGTATAGTTCGGCCTTAAAACCGGTTTATACTGCTTTTTGGCAATGGGCTTTTGTTCCTTTAGTACGAGAGGCCATGAACAAAACCATGTCGCATCGTTGTAAAACGTAAAACGATAAGACGATTGAAGATTTTGTCTTACGTAAAACGATAAGACAATAATTTTGGTCATGGGCGCACGTACCATTTTGGTGATCACTCACATAAATGCAAAGCCCATACAGCTTACGACTCACGGACTGTACCTAATCTTTGATGATGATGGCTCTATGATCCGGCGCTCTCGCCGCGTACTGAGGGGTTGGTATCAGAATGACTCGATCGCAAATTGACCACGTCGCTCTTAGTCCACATCTCATAATAGTCCGGGCGTTTGCGTTGCAAATACAAAAGTCATAGTAAGCCGGCTCATGTTGACATGGTTAATTGATCTTGTATGACTGATAAGTGAACCGACCGTCAGCTGCTCAAGTAGCGGTGGGTTTGGGTGTGGGAGGATGCGAAAGTTGTAAAAAAAAAAAAAAAAAAGTCATAGTACGCCGGCTGAAACCTTTTCACATAAATAGTTCACATCATACTGAGCTGAAAAAAAATAGTCAGCTGCACTGTGGAAGGGGGAATATGCGTCAGCTGCTCACATGAACTTGTAAAAAAACACGTAAATACAAAAGTCATAGTAAGTAGGCTGATGTTGACATGGATAGTTGATCTTGTATGATTAATAAGTAAACCGACCGTCAGCTGCTCAAGTAGCGGTGGGTTTGGGTGTGGGAGGTTGCGAAAGTTGTAAAAAAAAAAAAAGTCATAGTACGCCGGCTGAAACCTTTTTACATAAATAGTTGACATCATACTGAGCTGAAAAAAAATAGTCAGCTGCACTTTGGAAGGGGAAATATGCGTCAGCTGCTCACATGAACCTGTAAAAAAACACGTAAATGCAAAAGTCATAGTAAGCCGGCTGATGTTGACATGGATAGTTGATTTTGTATGACTAATAAGTAAACCGACCGTCAGCTGCTCAAGTAGCGGTGGGTTTGGGTGTGGGAGGTTGCGCAAGATGTAAAAAAAAGACATAGTAAGCCGGCTGATGTTGACATGCATAGTTGATCTTGTATGACTAATAAGTAAACCAGCCGTCAGCTGCTCAAGTAGCGGTGGGTTTGGGAGTGGGAGGTTGCGAAAGTTGTAAAAAAAAAAGTAATAGTACGCCGGCTGAAACCTCTTTACATAAATAGTTGACATCATACTGAACTGAAAAAAAATCGTCAGCTGCACTGTGGAGGGGGGAATATGCATCAGCTGCTCGCATGAACTTGTAAAAGAACACGTAAAATAAAGTTATAGTACACACGTCAAGCTACACATTTCCAGTTTACACTGACCTCTCACTGTAAGGAAATCCTATACAATGCGAGATCAGCTTATACTAGAAATGTACTAGGAATGTATGTGTATAGCTTGTACTGTAGCCGTGCGTACGCCAGATGAAATTTAACTAGGAGATTGTTTAAATAATTATGAGTATGAAAAATCATATCGACGCGCGGGGCAATCTTCCCCCCGTGTAAATCCGAGCTACGCCAGCGTTTACTGCGCACGTCGTACATAGCGCACCTTTGGAGCCATGCTGACCTTGAAGACCATTCTCAATTGTCGCCCACTGACTGAGGAAGGGAAGAAAAAGAAGAGAAATATATCTTCAATTGGTTCGAAGCAGATCAAGTACCCCCATCAGTCACGAGAATAACGGATGATAGCAGCGGAAATATTGCCGGTATGGATTTTTGTCGGTGATTTCTTTCAGCGAGTATATTTCTGATAGCCTAATTTTAATGATCAAAATGTTCATTACAAGATGATGGTGAAGAGGATCGAGCTCAAGAAGTTGAACAAGATGAAGAGAACGTTTTAACAGAGGAGAGGTCTGATGATGATTTATCAGAGAACGATTATGATTGCGATACCAGTCATAAAGAATAATTTCTGCAGTCATTAATTTTTATATTTCTATTCCTATTTCTTTACATTAAATGATTATATTTCCTTTTTACAGTCAATATTATTTTATAACATGCATTTCGTTTAAATATCCTAATCCTAGCTAATATTAAAAATGCGAAAGAAAGTTTGTTTGTTTGTTACACTTTCACGCTAAAACGGCAGAATAGATTTGGATGAAATTTGGTACACGGATAGACCATGACCTGGAATAGGAGATAGAGTCTGTGCGGAAAGAGAAGCGGCGTGGCGTAAAATGGAACTAACACTATGTATGACTACTAAAAATTTCATCAAAACAATTATTAACACAGAATCTAAAAACATTATAATATTTTAACACAGCTTCATAATAATCTAGACGTTATATAATGTCGCACTATAATGTCGTAACAGTGTTGAAAACATCACAATTAAGCACAGCTGCGCCACCAAATCTTAAGCCACTTCTCTTTCCGCACTGACTTTAGGACACTTTTTATCCCGGTAGTGTGTTCCCGTGGGATAATTTCCGAAATGCACGCGGGCGAAGCCGCTGGCGAAAGCTAGTATAAAAAACAAGAAAAAAAACAAAATGTTTTCTTACGATATAGTTTTACACATGCCCCACATTAGCATTTAATTACCACTATGCCGGTTGAAATTTGACAATATGATAGTTTAATAGTTACGTTTACAAAAACTATCAGTCAGCTGGGTGCGGGCAGGGGAGTTCTGTCAGCTGGACCCTGAAAGGTACTGTGCATTGCTCGAATAATCTGTATCTTTACTGCGCCAGCTGACGGTCTTTCCACCGCTACGCACGCAGCTGATTGTTGTTTTCGTACTTTAAATTATTTAAACAATCGCCTAGTTAAATTTCATCCGGCGTACTTTATTTTACGTGTTTTTTTACAAGTTCATGTGAGCAGCTGACGCATATTCCCCCCTCCACAGTGCAGCTGACGATTTTTTTTCAGTTCAGTATGATGTCAACTATTTATGTAAAAAGGTTTCAGCCGGCGTACTATTACTTTTTTTATTTTTTTTATTTACAACTTTCGCAACCTCCCACTCCCAAACCCACCGCTACTTGAGCAGCTGACGGTCGGTTTAGTTATTAGTCATACAAGATCAACTATCCATGTCAATATCAGCCGGCTTACTAAGACTTTTTTTTATTTATTTTTTTTACAACTTTCGCAACCTCCCACACCCAAACCCACCGCTACTTGAGCAGCTGACGGTCGGTTTACTTATTAGTCATACAAGATCAACCATCCATGTCAACATCAGCCGGCTTACTATGACTTTTGTATTCACGTGTTTTTTTACAAGTTCATGTGAGCAGCTGACGTATATTCCCCCTTCCACAGTGCAGCTGACTATTTTTTTTCAGCTCAGTATGATGTCAACTATTTATGTAAAAAGGTTTCAGCCGGCGTACTATGACTTTTTTTTTTTTTTTTACAACTTTCGCAACCTCCCACACCCAAACCCACCGCGGGTGCGTCAGCTGACGCTTGGTTTACTTATTAGTGATTCGAGAACTACTGAAAAAATAGGCAATCGATCGGCGTAAAATGAGTACCTGAAATGCAACGGTACCTCCCGGACTATAATGTCTAAATCTCAAAATACCTAACTCGCAAGGCTCGCGAGTGGTTGCTTCGCGCTTTTGGTAGGTGTTTAAACATAGTAATTATTTTAATCATTTTATACACCAGAAACTCAGCAAATTGTGCTAAACAATCTTACATTCGGGAACTGGGAACGAATACGCACGCACACACACACCCCCACTCACACCACACACACATCACATTTAACCAAACATTTACATAACATCACATTTAACAACATACAACTGAAATCACCTCTCTAGTCTCCACTCTGGAATCCGTACCCCGAGCCCCAAGATTGGGGCTCACTGGCAAATAATATTATGTAACCTAGCTATAAATAATATTTTAAAAGCTACTCATGTCGTCTCAACTTATTTTTAACATGTAAACCTGCTTACTGTATTACCTGGACAATAAACTATTTTCTATTTCTATTTCTATTCCTTTTCATTTAAAATAAGAAAAAAGTCTGTTTTGTAGCTTTTTGAGATTGACTAAACATTACGAAAAGGGATTTTTTTCTATCTAGCAAAGTAAATCTAATGTGGCTTTCCGCCAGATCCTTAAATAAGATATACATATATGTATCTTTTTTTAGAATTTTATATCACTGTTTTTAGGGTTCCGTACCTCAAAAGGAAAAAACGGAACTCTTAGGTATAGGATCACTTCGTTGTCCATCTATCTGTCTGTCAAGACCCTTTTTCTCAAGAACGTGTGGAGGCATCAAGTTGAAATTAATAACAAATGCGTACGTCTATGGTCCCTTGAAGCTCTAAAAAAATCAAGCTTCTAAGTCAACGCAATAAAAAGATACGGCCATTTATTCGACATATTTTGATACTCCAAAACCTATAGGGTAGTTCCCGCTGACTGACATAGAATCATGAAATTAGGCAAGAAGCAAGCACAAGTAAAGGAGGAAGTCTAAAAAATATTAATTTGTAATGTGCTCCAGGCTCTCCCGTCACCGAGTACTGGCACCTTAATGGACACGTCGACTTTCCGTCTCGCAGCGTCGCTTCGCTTGGGGGCATCGTGTTGTGCTCCACACCGCTGCCAGTGTGGCACTGCTGTCGACCGCCTCGGTCACCACGGCTTGTCTTGTACAAGCAGTGCTGGACGAATTCCCCGCCATGCTAGCCTTAATGATATCATCCGTCGGGCTTTTACCACCGCGAACTGTGCGGCTATTTTAGAACCTCGTGATCTCTCACGTGACGACGGTAAAAGACCTGACGGAATGACCCTTATTCCGTGGAAGATGGGGCGGCCTTTAGTGTGGGACGCTACTTGTGTAGACACTCTAGCGCCGTCACATCTTCCTGGAACACAAAATAGGACTGGTGCGGCGGCGGAATCAGCGGAGAACCTCAAAAGGCGCAAATATAGTTCCCTTGATAGTGGATACATATTTGAGCCTTTTGGGGTAGAGACGCTGGGTCCGTGGGGACCGGGAGCACATAAAATTTTCAAAGATCTTTCGGCACGTTTGGTCGAAGCTACACGTGACCAAAATGCTGGCCTGTATTTTGCACAAAGGTTAAGTATTGCCATCCAGCGTGGCAATGCTGCCAGCATTTTGGGTACGTTGCCAACTGGTAGCGGTTTCATAGATTTATGATAAGTAATTTATAATTTTAGTTTTAGTTTTTCTGTATATTCTGTAAGTTTTGTTAGTTCTTGATGTTTAACCTTTGTTTAAATAAAACTTGTGAGAATATTTGTAATGTTAAGTTTGTTTTTGCGATAAACTCTTTTCAACTACGGAACCCTCCATGTGCGTGGTCCGTCACGCACTTGGCGGTTTTACATATATTATCTAACACCTTACACTTACATATATTATCTAAAAACTTAGGTAAGCACTCATACCTACTTAGGTACTACAAACCAACCCGCAGTGGGCCCGCGTGATGAATTAGGTACGGCTCACTCTCTCTCACAGAGAGGAGGCCTGCGTCCCAGCAGTGGGAACACTATAGGCTGATTATGATACTCCTAAACCCATTGAAGCATCAAGTATTATTTCGAAGACAGCTTGGCATAGTAAACAAATAAGTAGCTATAAGCTAAGCTTTCAAATGCGCTCATTGTTGTATGTTGTACTTTTAATTATTTTGGTTTTTCTTTTGTTTTTATTAACTATTGCATACCTACCTGTGATTATGTTAAATGGGAGGGCGGAGTAACCTATCACAAGCATTTCCTTGCTTTAAAGGTGACCTCCAACTCATGTGAGCTAAGAATTTGTTTAAATGCAATAATAGTTATTTATGCAACTGACGTATAATAAGGGGTATTAAAACACGAAAGTGGGTTTACCACACGAGGCGAAGCCGAGTGTGATAATAGTATCACATGAGTGTTTTAATACCTAATTATGTACAGTTGCATACAAGACTTTATCTACATCCATGTTATCAATGCTCTATAAAAGGTCCTGAAACAGTTTTTTGCAATACTAATACTCGTATCGAACATGGCGGCCGGCGTTATAGTATACGACGTGAATTCGAATAAGTTCTTCTTTTAAATTACGGCGCTGTTGTAGTGAAACGCGCGTGCTACAATGTTCTTTTTTTGAAAACAAGTTGCATTATGAAATTCAGTACAACATTAAAGCACCCGTTTGAATGCTATTATGGTTACCATGGTTACTATGACACTGGCTGTTTTAATGTTGGCAATAAGCTAACTGTTTCAGAAACTTTTATAGAGAATTTATAGCATGGGTGTAGATAAACATTTTTATTATTTTTTTTTTTAGCTAAGAAATTATAGTATTATTAAAGCGCCCTTCTATGCAATCAAATCAAATCAAATAAAAATCATTTATTTTAATCCTTTTAGATCATGTTCAAATTAAGCAATGATCGGCGATTTCCTATGGAAAGTCCATAATTTCACATTAGTCACATGTAGCTCTTTGGAAACATATTGTTCGCAGGTAATCATTACATTTGGCAAGCTTGGTATCATCACATCGTCGGCCGATATGTCAACAGTAGCCTTTCACATAGGATATAATCAGCCATGCTTGGCCAATGGCTTGCTAATACTTAGACAGTTGTCACTTGTTTTCATTTCAGTCACCAATATACCTATACCAAACGATATGTTACTGTTATTTTACTTCGTTACTAGCTTTTTCCGGAATAGACGACATGTATTTAATTAATAGAGTTGCTTTCTAAGTGTAAGGGATATTTGGAAAGGTTGATTGCATTTGAACTCGAGATCTTACCCTTTTCTATATTGAGTTTTTGGCATTAATTTGTCTAGTCCAAAATCCATTCTAATATCTTTCGAAAAAGCATGTTGTAATCTTTATAAATAAAAAGAGAAGTCCTGACTGACTGCCTGACTGACTCATCAACGCCCAGCCCAAACCCTTGGACCTAGAAAGCTGAAATTTTGCACAGAGGTTCCCTTTATGATGTAGACACGGAATAAAGAAGGAATTCCCGGTAGTACGTTCCCGTGGGATTTTTTCCGACATCTACGCGGGCGAAGCCGCTGGCAAAAGCTAGTCATACCAACATATATTATTTTCACGTGTTTTTATTTCATTTTTAATTTGTACACCTCTAAAAAACACCCTTTAACAACTTGTAATTGTGTCAACTTGTGTGGGGTGATTTAGGTGAACAAAGAAAAAACCGGCCAAGTGTCGGACCACGCACAATGAAGGGTTCCGTAGAAAAGAATTGATCCCAAAATCTCAAAGAGATTACAATATTGTAAGGCCTTGCTTCTTGACAAACATGATTAGGGGAAGTAGGTAGGGTACCTAGGTTAGGGTATAGGTTTTGATTTACCTGCGAGAATCAAAATATGTCGCATAAATGGCCGTATTTTTTTATTACGTTGATTAAGAAGCTTGATTTTTTTAGAACTTCAAGGGACCGTAGACTTACGTATTTGATATTAATTTCAACTTGATACCGACGCGTGTCTGAGAAAAAAGGGTCTTGACAGACTGACAGACCGACAGACGGACAACGAAGTGTATTCCTACAAGGGTTCCGTACCAAAATGGTAAAAAAGGAACCCTTATGGTGTGACTTAGTCTGTCTGTCTGTCTGTCTGTCTGTCACAGCTGGATATCTCAAGAACTACTAATGCTATCAACTTGAAATTTGGAACAGTTGTAGATGACGGTTACCCAACTATTTTGCAAATAAGAAAGAAATAAAAATGTTTATATTTTTTTTGCAACACGTACTGAAAGGGGGCCTTAAAAATTAAAAGTGGAGCAACTAGGGCATGTAGGGTATCATATGAAAGAGCGCTATTTGCACATTCTCAAACAATTTTTAATTTTTTTTAGGCTTCATTATTTTCGACTTTTGATGAAAAAAAAATACCGTTTCCCCCCCCCCCCCCCCCCTTATCTCCGAAGTTTGCAAAGAGAAAAATCTGAAATTATTCTAGAAGTATTATAGAAGTTTATGTAAAGATTACAGGAAAAATAAAACGATGTCTCTAAATAGCATAGGTACTTTTTTTAGAAATCAGAACAGAACCCTCGGTGCGCGAGACTCGCTCTCGCTCGACCGGTTTTTTTCCTTCGGAACCCTAAAAACAAAAGAAAACAACATTGAATGGGTACATGCCCAAACAACAAACTTTTGCTCAAAATCGACCCACCAAACTTCACGTAAATATTTGACAAAGGGAAGTCAATAAACTTTTACATAGTGGGGCAAGAGAATGAATCATTTGACACACATACACATAAGAGTAGGTATATTGTTTTTATGTACATTATGCCCAAACTAGTGAGCAGCCGCGAGGCGTTGACTTACTAATCCAATGTTTTGTTTGGATGATCCTGACTCATTCATTGATGCTTCTCAGTCCGACGTTAGGACGCGGCCACATTATCGAAGCATTCCCGTTTGAGCACCTACTTTTAGAGCACCAAATTTATTCCCATTTGAGCATCAATCAATATTTTAACGAGGTGCTCAAAAGGGAATAATAAAAAATATTTAATTTTATTCCCTTTTGAGCACCTGCGGTAGATTCTAGTGATGGGCTGTTTAATAAAACATATCGATACAAATTGGCAGTACTTTTGAACACCATGGGATAACTCGAGGGCATTGTCCTCGACCTCAGGATCATTGACCTTGAGGAAAAAAATAAGAAAAAACTTTTTCGAACAAATAAAATAGCTTAGTAATCGAATTAAAATGTAAATATCCTTTGTAGAGATTTCCACTGACCTGCGTAACAAAACGGCAACGTCGCGGCGCGTCAACAATTCTATCGTTTTAAGGTGTACCCTAGATAACTATGCGTAGGTACGGTGGCCAAAGGAGTTAAGTAACCAGACACGCACACTACAAAACTATATAGCTACTGAAAATGAAATGCTAAAAAGCAGGTTATCGTATCATTTTGTGTTAATTTAGATGATGTCAAAAGTAGCCGTGTTAACCGACTTCTGTTGCTGACCGTACAGTAGCGATATAGTTTTGTAGTATCGCGTCAACAATTCTATCGTTTTAAGGTGTACCCTAGATAACTATGCGTAGGTATGTACTTAGTCAGCTGTTAGGGCAGATACTTCGTGTTTCAACAAAGAAAAACTAAAAAATAACCTTGTGACTAAACTATTGCTTCTATTTATCTGAGATTTAATGTATAAGCTGAAATTGATACAAAGTATATGTGGTTTAATTTAATGCATCTCGCGCATATCAACCTGGTATATGACAGTAATTGGCAATACTGCAGCTTCTCATTAGTGGAAGAATTTTCGGAATCGGATCAGCAGTTCAGATGATTATCCCCTACATAGAAACTCACTAAGAAGCCTTTTGTTTCTCTTTATAATATTTGTTTAGATCTAGTTATAAATATGTTAGCTGTCTGTAAAGTAAGCCAGGGTGATCTCTGGTGACACGCGCTTGACAATTTGCCACATTAATTTCACGGTCCTTTCCGTTCAAGAACCTGGCCCAACATGTACTATTTATGCTAGACTGTACTATTTAATTTGACCAAGACCCGGATGGGACACGGACGCTGCACGGTGTGGCTTGAACTGCTTCTTAAATCTTCGTGAAGTTTTGGCAGGGCTCGCCCGGCACGGTCTAGTATAAACCTCGCTATTGTGGTCACACCTTTACAGCGCAGTTTTTATATCAAACAGATAACGGTGCCACCAGCTGATGTACAAACATCCGATCGGGGACAGTGTGCGGTTCTCTTTAGTATTTAAAGCTAAAACGCCTTAGTTTTAGCACATTTTAATGTTAAATTCAGTTCAGACGCAGCCATGAATGTTTTGGTGAGTGATATTGTGTGTTTTTGAGTGGATTTAGGAATTTTTTGATCTTGGATCAGTGTTGATTGACAGATTTTTATTGTGACTGTGATAAATAATATTACGTGTATTCTCATTCAAATTTCCAAAGCATTTATAGAATTTAATTTGGAAGAGTTTTCCACTAAACATCTACGGAGAGAATATACCAACTACACGCTACGTACTCGTAGTCTCATACTATGCGCATTTGCCATTGATTTAATCCTTTGCGACATTTTTTTTAAAATCCCCTAAAGAGAGAGTATGATAATTGATAAGTAATGATAACCCTTAGATGTGTGAGAAAAATATACCGCTAATTAAGTCTTGAGTAACTTTTTGGCTTACTCATTATTAGGAATCAAAGAACAATACATCTAATAATTGATGCAATTTGGCAAAAAATTCGTGTGAACATCTTAATAATGTGTCTGTCAATTACTTAATACCTAATTGATTTGTCTCCGAGGTAATCTCCCATGGAAAAAGCTGGAAAAATTAGGATTCTCCTCATTTTTATGACGTATCGTAAATCGTAGCTTCATGGGGATAATCATTTGAATTACTATAAACGTTATCAATGTGAGTAATTTCCGCTGAAACCTCATGCACAGTGCACATACTCGTGTTTGTTTGACGATTAGGTTTAAACAGTGCATTGATCATTAGGGTTCCGCACCAAAATGGTAATAAGGAACCCTTATGGTGTGACTCAGTCTGTCTGTCTGTCTGTCACAGCTGGATATCTCAAGAACTACTAATGCTATCAACTTAAAATTTGGAACAGTTTTAGATGACGTTTGCCCAACTATTTTGCAAATAAGAAAGAAACAAAAATATATACAGGGTGGAAGGGACATCGACCCGCAAACGGTTACCACGTATTCAGTAAATCATTCTGAGCCCCCCTATATAGAAACTTTCATCGGTTATTGAAAAAGAAATCTGCTCTTCCATACATTTTGACCGTGTAGGTATTGTACTATTGTAGGAAACTGCAGATTTTTTTTTTCAATAACCAAAACATCTACGGAGGGAGAGAATATACCAACTAAGAGAATAAAGCCAAAGTGTGGAACTGTCTACCAGCGTCTGTGCTCCCTTCAACATGTTGCACGTTAGTTCCATCGTATACCTCATCCATCACTTTCCATCAGGCGTCGAATTCCGGCATATCTGCCACCTGCATTCTACTTCTGTTAGTCGTCAATCATTAAGTGGCCTAGGTGTTGGTAGACCATAGATATCCGGTATCCGTGGTGTACTATACCAGGTTCCGACTTTTCCTCCAGGATCTTTGAAAAACAAGCCAATTAATTAATAATGTTTCAAATTTAAACCGGAATAAGAAGTATAGTGGCCGTAGGTAATATTAAAGGAGATAGTAAACTAAAAAATGGTGATGAATGGTGATCACCCTCTTCTTCTTCTCTTCTCTCTTCTTTATCACGTCGGGGTTACCAGTATGGAGGCATAAGGAACAGGGTGTAAAGTTCACTCATCCTCTATAGAAAAGGGAGGATCCTCCGACCAGACGGGTGTTGTGTCTGGTGGGCAACTGCCCGACATTGTTTAAATGCTAGTCGCGCGGTAAATTGTTTTTTTTTCTTTATTTTCCAGCTGGCCATCGTCATCCTCACCGCCACCTTCAGCCTCTGCTCACCAGCTCCAACAGACTACCTCCACCAATACGAGCTGTCCATGCTGAACAAACTGCACAAACCCTGGTTCACTCCCGACAAGCCCCAGGAGTATCCCAGAAAGGGAGAGTATCCTTGCAAGGGAGGAGTCTGTAGGACCAAGGTTGTGAGCGTGAACGAGTGTGAAGACTGCCAGTATGCTAAGCCTTTGAGGATATAAGAATGATCTAGGAATACGCCTGTAATCTCCAAAGGGTTAGGCAAAGGCGAATTGTGGGTGTTACTTCAATCCGCGAGGCCGAAGCTGAGCTTTGCATTTGTGTGAGTGAGCGCGAGGGATGCACTGCGCCTCAGGGGGCCTAAAACAGCTACATTAAGCAATTGCTCTAAAAGCGATTCATTTCCTGAATTCCCAGCAATTTATTATGATTGTGCTATTTGACATTTAACTTCAATAAAGCAATTCATAATTTGTGGACCATTTTACGAATCTCCATACAAAACTGTCAAACAGATGAATTGCGTGCTATGAAATAAATTATGAATTGTCAGTTTGTGACCGTTTTACGATTTCAAATATGATTCATAATCATAATACATATTATCCTATTATAATTCTGCCAAAGTGGCCATTTTAGACCCCCTGGCCGATTGTCAAAAAGCAGTATAAACCGGTTTTAAACCAAGCAAAGGAGGCGTCGTGCTCTAGGCCGACGTCACACCTACAATATCTATGTGCACTCACACAAATGCAAAGCACAGCTTAGACCTCGCGGACTGTACATCTCTGCCATTGATTTAGAAAATGGTTGATATTATGCGAAGGACGCTGATAAATAGGTGGGAATAAGAGGAAGGAACTAAATATGAGCATCAAATTGTAAACATACTAAATAACATGACCTTCAAGTGACAGAACTATGTTACAGTAGGTTTGTATAGAGTTTATATGCTAGTCGCGCAGTAAACTCTGATTGCGCGATGTAGGATTTTGCGTGACGTCAGTTTGATGCGTAGTTCGCATGTGGCGATGTAGATGCCACCACAGTTTGCGGTCACATGGAAAGTATTAGCTCCGAAATTGTAGCTACTTATAGTATTTTTATCTCACGAAACGGCACGCACTTTACTTGCGGTAACCAAGTGTATAAACACTCTGTGAATGTGTGTGTGTAAGCGTAGGAGCTCTCGGTACCGTCACTTGGTTACCAAAAGTAAAACGCGCGTTGCTTCATGATATAAAAATATTGCAGTAAATAACACGATCCAGAAATTACTATGTTACTGTACGCGGCCGTATTATTGTTTATAAAATTAGTTTATTTTTATTTGCAAAATGATTTAGAAAAAGTATAAATTGTTTTGTGAGCGTCCTCTTCTTGTCTCCTTCTAAAACTCCATGTGTCAAATTAACGCCAGGGTAACCTATGTGTCAATAATATTATTTATCTGTACTTAATTAAGACTGAATTAACGTTTAAAGATAACGCTAGTGAGACATGAGGAAAATACCAAGTTATTTAATTTAATTTATATCAATAAATTAATAAATGTTAGGTACGCTAATTTATCAATATTGTGTGTATGTTTAATTTATCTTTATTTACCTGGTCCTATTAAACTGTAAATATACTTTATATACTTATAATGTAGATTTGATTAAGCAATTTACAGTTTAAGAGCATACATCGAAGGGAAGTGAAATGTGGCTGTCTTAGCAAACTAGCAAACTCGCGTCAAAACGCGAGAGAAATAGAAGACTCTGATGCGAACCGGAATTAAACGCGCTTCGTTTAAATGTATATTTATGACAAAATGCTACTTAAATCAATTTGTAGCTTAGTAACTTCTTAACATATTTAAATACCTTCGATTTAAAGTAAATTTTACTGCACATTAGGGAACTGTTTACGATTACCAAAAAATAATTAAATGCTCACCAAATCTGCGTCGACCTGCTAACGAAAACATAGGGTTTTATTTATTTATTAAAACTTTATGCACAAGTAAAAAAATACTGTACAAAGGCGGACTTAATGCCTGAGGCATTTTCTACCAGTCAACCTTAGGGTGATGCAGAGACAAAACATGGTAGGTGCAACACAAGGGATAGATAACTGGAAAAAGAATAACTACCAATAAATACACACATACATACATACATATAAACAAAATAAACTTTGTCAGGAGAAATAACGTTTTAGACTGTCGACGTCAGGGGCACCCCGAGGTTTGGATGGTTAGGTTCCTTTAAACACTGCAGACAGTTTTATAAAGTTATAATTTCACAAAAAAAATGGTTTTAATTTTGGTGAGCATTTATCCATTCTGGCAGGTACGAGTATTTCGAATTTTTTGGTAGTAAAATAGGTACTTTTCTGGTAGGCGTTTAAACACAAGCCTTTTTATAAACAGCCTTATTTCATAGTTTCATACATCCCTAGAAAAGCCATCCAGCCCAGCCCAGGAAATGCCGTTCAGTTGCCTTTGGCTAATGCATTACAAGTAACGCACGAACGTCACAGCCAGACCAAAAATGTATTACATGTAATGGCAGAAAAACGTCCACTGCTGGGCTTGGGACACCCAGAAGCTTCGCCACAACAACTGGTCGACTCATCAACGCCTAGCCCAAACCATTGGACCTAGAAAGCTGAAGTTTTGCACAGGGAACCTCCCTTTATAATGTAGACAAGGAAGACAACAAATTTTCTATCTGCAGTATTAAGAGTACTTTCCCTCCAGGTGGCATTACAAAATTCCACTCTGTATACCAAACGATATGTTACTGTTATTTTACTTCGTTACTAGCTTTTTCCGGAATAGACGACATGTATTTAATTAATAGAGTTGCTTTCTAAATGTAAGGGATATTTGGAAAGGTTGATTGCATTTGAACTCGTGATCTTACCCTTTTCTATATTGAGTTTTTGGCATTAATTTGTCTAGTCCAAAATCCATTCTAATATCTTTCGAAAAAGCATGTTGTAATCTATATAAATAAAAAGAGAAGTCCTGACTGACTGCCTGACTGACTCATCAACGCCCAGCCACAAACCTTTGGACCTAGAAAGCTGAAGTTTTGCACAGGGAACCTCCCTTTATAATGTAGACAAGGAATAAGGAAGGAATTCCCGGTAGCACGTTCCCGTGGGATATTTTCCGACATCCACAAGCAAAAGTTAGTCACATTAATATTACCTATAAGGCAAAAGTTTGTGTGGATGGATTGATGAATGGATGTTTGTTAGTCTTCACGCAAAAACTACCGAACGGATTTTTATGAAATTTGGCACAGAGACGGGGCGCTGCAACCCTGTCTGTATGTTATGTTTTCACGCTTTAACGGCTGAGCGGATCTCGATGAAATTTGGTATGACTGGGTTAGGTCGTTGGATACTAATTATCCCGGTATCTACGATCCCCTGGGACAATATCCGCCCTCCACACGGGTAAAGCAGTGGGCATAAGCTAATATTCTATGAAAGTAAATAGGTATTCGTGATCTTATATTGTTGGCAAACCTGATTCTGGTTTAGAGCAGGCCAACTACCGGTTAACCTGCAACCTTTACGAAAGTAGATTCTTAGTAGCATCTTGTGCAACTACAATAAAACTACCTGAGTTAAGCTGCACGATTACTGACAAATGCGTCCACTGACTGGACAGGTCCACTCAATCTGTGTGGTTCTTTCCTCAAAAGACCATTTCACACAGCAATCTACATGTTCTTCACATGATCTGACCAAGATTATGTCTGGACTTAAAGAGACTGTGACCTCTGAGTTTGTTTCGGCGTTTCTTCTCAGAGTAATCAGATAGGAACGCCGACCTCATCTAGTTTTTACCCGACTGCGGCGAAGCCCAAAAGGAGGGTTATGTATTTGACCTGTATGTAAGTATGTATGTATGTCCGTTTCTTTGTTCCCTCGTAACTCCTAAACGAATGAACGGATTTGGATGAATTATACGTCTTTAGGTTTCTCTTGGTAGCGCGAGTGTCACTGGCTACATTAAAATAAAAAATAAAGTAAAATGGCGGATTTGGGGTGCCATATTGTGGAGTTCAAATTTTTTTTTTCTTCTAATACCATCGAGTGGGATATCAAATTGAAGAGTTTTAAAAGGTGATTACAAAAATATATACAACTTATATGGTTAAAAGCAATTCGAAGTGACAAATCGTAAAAAACACAAAAAGAAAATCGAAATCAAAATAACCCTGAAAACTCCTTGCAAGAACTAAATCGTCTGCGAAACTTTTCACATTGTAAACTAAAAAGCTGGAAATAAAAAAAGTACTTAATTTAAAAAATTTAAAAACCCGACTGCGGTAAAAGTAATTTAAAAAAAACTGAAAAGCTAAAAACAAGCCCATTAAAAATTAAATTAAATTTGGAAGCAGGCGGGACCCGTTCCATTTTTTATATTTTTTATAAACGCAAACGGGTCCCGCCTGCTTTCAAATTTAATTTAATTTTTAATGGGCTTGTTTTTAGCTTTTCAGTTTTTTGTAACTTAACTTTTACCGCAGTCGGGTTTTTAAATTTTTTTAATTACTTTTTTTATTAAAAATATGATTGACGCTACGAATAAGTTATTCGTAGGATTGACGTGTAAAAGTGTTTGTACCATAGATATAAGAAAGAAGGAGATGTGCCTAGTATAATGTATCGGAACCCTGTGTCTCCACTTTTTCCCTTTGTCACTTTCATGATTTTAAAGACAAATACGGTAAAATGGAAAGTGATTCCATGATTTACATGGCTTCGTTTTTTACAAGAAACCATTGAACAACACGGCATTCTTATAAATTGTCACGGTCCCAGTCGAAAGCGCACTAGTTCGCGAAGACGGAATTTGTACTATGAACACACAACCCAGTAACTGGGTAATACGATACCCCTTGGCAAGACTGGTTGTCAGACTTTCGGGCTAATAACGACCCGTAACGACTGTCAAAGATCCACGAATGACAGCCGGGCCACGGAGAAGTTTCGGTATGTAAAGATAGTCACCTATCCACGGACCAACCCCGGCAAGCGAAGCTTAACCTAAAGGATCGATTTGTGCCGCTCTTATTACTTAGCCACGAGCTTCCTTGCCAATATTATAAATGCGAAAGTAATTCTGTCTGTCTGGATGAAAGGCACGCAGGAAGACCTTGACCTGGGTCAGGACATGGGACTTTTAATCCCGGTAGTACTACATTCCCGTGAGATAATTTCTGACCTCCACGCGGTGTGTGCAAAAACTATGACCTGGAACAGAAATAGATAATACTTAAAAAAAAAAATACCTGTCGATTATTCCCTCTCACTGAGGAGGCCTGTGTCCCAGCAGTGGGAACATTATAGGCTGATTATTCTCTGAACATTATTATGAAAAATTCTGCTACTTATATTTTTTTAAAACAGCTACAGTAAATCACAAACTCTAGGGAGTTTAACACACAATGAAGGACAAGCATTATAGAAACTATCTCTAAGATTATCGCAAGAATTCCTTAGTTTTTCACAACAACATACTCCACGGTCCTAACCGCTCTTAAAAAGTATTTAATGTAACCGGCCAGTGTAGAAGAGGCTGTAAAAGCGCGCGGCCGTTGCTCCAAGCAACGACATTAAAAAAACAAAACATTACGCGCCAAAATTAGTATGAAAAATAAAAAAGTTTTACTAATTTATTACAAAAGTAAACAGAAAGTATTGTTTTTGTCTCGTGTAGTAAAGTTTTATTGTTATTTAAATTAGGACTGAAATAAAGTGAGTGTTTTAATAAAGTTTATTGTGAAAATGTTAAAGGTTGTGTTTCGTGCCAGTGTTTTCTTGTTCATGGTTTCGTATCCTAGTGTGGCGGATGACCATAGAGCTGAGTTCGGACATCCAGCTGGATTGATGTCTATTTGTAGGTATTCTTTTTCAAGTTTCATACATCATCTGACTACTATCTGTACAGGGCCTGTGTCATAATCATGAAGACGCTTCTAAATTTCCGTTCACATTACCTTTCAGGAATCTCCATACTTACATTTTATGGGGATACATCGATACATTTTGTGTTTTTAAAATTCCTATAAAACCAAATGTGGTTAAATCTATTGGATTTCCCATGTCTTATTTGACTTTGCCTACTGCTGTAGGTACTAAAACCGAAAGAAACATTAAGTACTTACTTGAAATTTTTTCAATAGAAAAAAATTCCAAAGTAGCACCGTTTATTTCTGATTTACTTACGCATTATACGTAAACAGTTCCTTAATGTGCAGGAAAATTTGCTTTAAATCTAAGGTACTCGTATTTAAATATATTAATCTTTCTAAGCTAAAAATAGATTTAATTATAGCATTTTGTCATTAATCTACATTTAAACGAAGCCCGTTTAGTTCCGGTGCGCGTGAGTCTTCTATCTCGCGCGTCAAACTAGACAGCAATAACGCCATTTCACTTATTTCTTCTATAAGGGCGAGCGCGCATTGCGGTGCGTTTTGCTACCGCATAATCTGTGAAGTATGGAATGTCTTTGAAGTGCGCGCACTGCGGTAATGCGTTTGGTTACCGTAGGCCCCGCCCAGTGCGGCAGAACTAACGGAAACGCACCGCAGTGCGCGCTCGCTCTTATAGCGCACATTAGCTGAACGTATTTCGATGTTTCGCACACAGATAGACCATGAAAAGCTAGTATTGGATAAAAATCTTATAAAATCAATCTTTCATTGAATTAGATGTACCAACGTATTTAATTTAGATACCGGTTTACAATTATTTCACATAATTACTGACGAAATCTAATTAACATGGTGTTAATTTGCATAAAATAAATGTTAATTACGTCAAAAGTTACTAGAACTTTGAAGGTAAGACCGTTGCTCTCCTTGTGGCCTTTCTAATGGCCAATACACATGTATTTGAGATCGACTTTCATTATATCATGATATTGTGATGTTAAGTATGTAGGTATAGGTAGTACTGTAGAGGTTTGTTATGTTACAGGCTGACATTCTAACATTCAAACATCGAATTACTTTTGAAGAAGAGCAGAACCAGCTTTTGTTCAAAGGGGAAGTCACATTCTAGAGTAAGGGCAACGATAGGAGTGTGATATACAGGGTAAAATTTTAATGGGTGTTTTCCTCTTAAAGGGTCGTTGTACACATCATTATGAACAACTTTTACTATGAGACCAAACCTGAAAAAAATTAGCTGCTCCCTACATTTTGACGAGTTTGATGTAGATAAATAAAGAAAGAAAGAAAGAAAGAAAGAAGAAAGAAAAAGTATTTATTGTACTTAAAGTATTTAAAGTATAAATGTACTGAACAGCTGATTTTTTTTTCGCTATTTCAGGTTTGGTCCCCTAGTAAAAGTTGTTCATATTGATGAGTACAATGACTCTTTAAGAGGAAAACAACCATTAAAATTTCACCCTGTATACCGGATGACTTTTTTTATCGTCTTGAAAAAAATGGGGTGAGACAGAAATTGATCTAAGTAGTATATCAATAAATTATAGGTACTACAAATTCGAAGTAATCAAGTTTTCATACTAGAACCATAAAAACAGAAATTTTGAAAAAAAAAATTGTTAAAAATATCTAAATTCAAACCATATATGATTTGAATTTCCATTTTTTTTTTATTTTATAAAAAATGTTTTTGCCCGCGGCTTCGCCCGCGTGGATATCGGAAAACGGGAACGTGCTACCGGGAAATCCTTCCTTATTCCTTGTCTACATTATAAAGGAACCTCTGTGCAAAATTTCAGCTTTTTAGGTTCGAGGGTTTGGGCTGGGCGTTGATGAGTCAGTCAGGACTTCTCTTTTTATTTATACCAGCGGCCCCGGCAGACGTTGTCCTGCCTGAACGACCCTAGAACCCGACTGCAGCGCCACCTACCGGGTCCAATTGTGTTTTCAAACCATCCAGGAACCCATTTAAATATACACACATTTCATCTAAATCGGTCCAGCCGTTGTTATACCACGTTATATCCCTTTTTTTAAGTACCTATCCTATGTCCGTCTCCTGGTTCTAAGCTACCTCCCCACCATTTTTAGCCAAATCGGTTCAACCGTTTTTGAGTTATATATAGTGTAACTAACACGACTTTCTTTTATACATACAGGGTGTCCCGTAAATAATGGATAATCTCTTAAGGGGTCATTGTACTCATCATTATGAACAACTTTTACTATGGGACCAAACCTGAAATCGCGAAAAAAAATCAGCTGACCAGTACATTTATCTACATCAAACTCGTCAAAATGTAGGGAGCAGCTGATTTTTTTTTCGCGATTCCAGGTTTGGTCCCATAGTAAAAGTTGTTCATAATGATGAGTACGATGACCCCTTAAGAGATTATCCATTATTTACGGGACACCCTGTATACTAGCTGACCCGACAGACGTCTGTCCCAATTTCAATATTTCAAAATTCCCATAGAAAATCCACTTTCTGTTTTCCCGAATTTTCCCGGCAACTTTTCCAATTTTTCTCACCGTTTAAACCTTCCCTGGACTACGACAAACACTTCAAAACCAAAATCAGCTAAATCGGCCCAGCCGTTCTCGAGTTTTAGCCAGACAAACGAACAGCAATTGATTTTCATATACAACGTGTAACGTTAAATGCGCAAAACCTCTTAAGGGGTCATTGTACTCATCATTATGAACAACTTTTACTATGGGACCAAACATGAAAAATCAGCTGTTCAGTACATTTTGACGAATTATGCGAACATAAATGTACTGAACAACGGATTTTTTTTTTGCGATTTCAGGTTCAGTCCCATAGTAAAAGTTGTTCATAATGATGAGTACAATCTCCCATTTCGATTTGGTGCATGATAAAAAATTCACCTGTATAGAAGATAGAAGATATGTATGGATATAGATAGATATAGATACGTCTTCTGATTCATTCATACTGAACAATAATGGTACCGCAACCTTGGGTGACCACGAACACTTTCTTGGCTTATCTACAAGGCTATCGCTACTTCCATGAAATTATATTCCGCCGAGATGCCATATAAAATAAAAGTTTGGTCAATCAATACACACAGTGATTGGCTGGACGCCAATTTATTGACGCCTCACACATAGTAAAAACCAGTCAAGAGCGAGTTCGACTCGCACACGAAGAGTTCCGTAAATACTATGCCGTTGGTCCCGGCTGTCATTCGTGAATTTTTGACAGTCGTTACAGGTCGTCAGAAGCCCGAAAGCCTGACAACCAGTCTTACCAAGGGGTAGGGTACCGTATTACCCAGTTACTGGGTTGTGGAGCCTGCATCCGGTTGGACTGGAAGCTGACCCCAACATAGTTGGGAAAAAACTATGCAGATTTAACATATTCTTACAAAATACTTCAGTTTATTTTGTAGTAACTTCACGTATTTTGTAGGACCCCCGACGTTTCAGAAGTTAGTTTTTAGCTTTATTTTATTTTTATTATTTTTGTTGTTATAACGGCAATAGAAATACACAATCTGTGAAAATTTCAACTGTCTCCTTAGCGCTATTACGGTTCATGAGATACAGCCCGCTGACAGACCAGACAGACGGACGGACACTGGAGACTTATAAAGGTTTAATTTTAACATCACTAGGGCGGCGACACATGTCTACGATTTTTTAGTCCTTGGACTAGGACATGTCAGTTTCCTCACGATGTTTTCCTTCACGGTTTTGAAGAGGAAGTGATTTTAAAGTTATCTTCGATAGATCTCTATATCATTATGTTACTTATCTTCATGCACTAATAGTCGATGGAAGGAAGCACATTACCGATCTATCCGCAGTAGATAATTAATAAATCACCTCTCACTTTGTAAAATCACCTGAGGTTATCTTTCATTGCTTTCGTCATAATTTGCATTTCAAGAAATTCGTAGGACCATAGACAGTCAGCTGTCAATCGCTACTGTCCTACAGAATAATGGTCATAGCACACATTTATTAACTCGGAAAGGTATCGTCACCGTATCGCCGCGGTTCGTGAGCTTGTCCCGAGGCGAGGCGATTACCTTACGACTCCGATTAGTGTGCGTTGCAGTAGAGAGTTTCATACAAAGAATACTGCACGGCTCGAGTTGATACGGTGACGAATGTGATGATATCTTTCCGAGTTGATATGTGTGCTAAGATCTTTAAACTACAAGACCTAAACGCAAGTTTTATCATGCCTAAAAGTATATATGATCTACTGCAGTAAACAAAAAACTTTTTTACAAAAACAAAAACCGACTTCCAAAAAAAACACTACAAAGTGAAAAATAACTTTAATTTCGGAAGTCGGTGTCTTTGGATCTGTATTTTAGTTTTTTGCCACCGACTTCCGAAATTAAAGTTATTTTTCACTTTGTAGTGTTTTTTTTGGAAGTCGGTTTTTGTTTTTGTAAAAAAGTTTTTATTTTTCACTTTTTAGTGGTTCAGTTTGTAATTTATCTAAGTTACAATAACCCAATATCAGCTGCTCATCACGTTTTATAAAATGTTGCTTTTCCCGATGCAGGGCCGTTAATTGTTGAGGAGTTCTCCTAGTAAGAACCAGGAGAAATGGAACTCATGGTGAAGTCACCATTACCATTATTTTGACGAGCATAAACCATATTAAAGTAATCTAATCGCAACCTGTTATATACTAAGATATAATTGAGTATTTCCGATGGCCCTCTGTGGTCTTCATCATCAGTTCCAGCTCACCGAATGGTACTTTCCGAGAGCAAATGCACGAGTTACTATGAAAAATACCGAAATCGATATAGGTGTGCCCATAAAATTTGAGGGTTTCCCTCGATTTCCATGGGATCCCATCATCAGATCCTGACTTGATGATCATGGGACCACTTGGGACGTATACCCTTTCGAACAAAACAAGAAAAATCGAAATCGGTCTACCCATTTTCGAGTAATCGGGGAACATACATAAAAAAAAAATAAAAAAAAAAAAAAGGTTCCGACGAATTGAGAACCTCCTCCTTTTGGAAGTCGGTTAAAAATCAGAAAAATATATGATATTCTTCAGGATATATGCTAGTTAGATAGTGTGTTGAAAACATAATACTACTAATTTGATACGATAGAAAAAAATATATGATATTCTTCAGGATATATGCTAGTTAGATAGTGTGTTGAAAACATAATACAACTAATTTGATACGATAGAAAAAAATATATGATATTCTTCAGGATATATGCTAGTTAGATAGTGTGTTGAAAACATAATACAACTAATTTGATACGATAGAAAAAAATATATGATATTCTTCAGGATATATGCTAGTTAGATAGTGTGTTGAAAACATAATACAACTAATTTGATACGATAGAAAAAAATATATGATATTCTTCAGGATATATGCTAGTTAGATAGTGTGTTGAAAACATAATACAACTAATTTGATACGATAGAAAAAAATATTTGATATTCTTCAGGATATATGCTAGTTAGATAGTGTGTTGAAAACATAATACTACTAATTTGATACGATAGAAAAAAATATATGATATTCTTCAGGATATATGCTAGTTAGATAGTGTGTTGAAAACATAATACAACTAATTTGATACGATAGAAAAAAATATATGATATTCTTCAGGATATATGCTAGTTAGATAGTGTGTTGAAAACATAATACAACTAATTTGATACGATAGAAAAAAATATATGATATTCTTCAGGATATATGCTAGTTAGATAGTGTGTTGAAAACATAATACAACTAATTTGATACGATAGAAAAAAATATATGATATTCTTCAGGATATATGCTAGTTAGATAGTGTGTTGAAAACATAATACAACTAATTTGATACGATAGAAAAAAATATATGATATTCTTCAGGATATATGCTAGTTAGATAGTGTGTTGAAAACATAATACAACTAATTTGATACGATAGAAAAAAATATATGATATTCTTCAGGATATATGCTAGTTAGATAGTGTGTTGAAAACATAATACAACTAATTTGATACGATAGAAAAAAATATATGATATTCTTCAGGATATATGCTAGTTAGATAGTGTGTTGAAAACATAATACAACTAATTTGATACGATAGAAAAAAATATATGATATTCTTCAGGATATATGCTAGTTAGATAGTGTGTTGAAAACATAATACAACTAATTTGATACGATAGAAAAAAATATATGATATTCTTCAGGATATATGCTAGTTAGATAGTGTGTTGAAAACATAATACAACTAATTTGATACGATAGAAAAAAATATATGATATTCTTCAGGATATATGCTAGTTAGATAGTGTGTTGAAAACATAATACAACTAATTTGATACGATAGAAAAAAATATATGATATTCTTCAGGATATATGCTAGTTAGATAGTGTGTTGAAAACATAATACAACTAATTTGATACGATAGAAAAAAATATATGATATTCTTCAGGATATATGCTAGTTAGATAGTGTGTTGAAAACATAATACAACTAATTTGATACGATAGAAAAAAATATATGATATTCTTCAGGATATATGCTAGTTAGATAGTGTGTTGAAAACATAATACAACTAATTTGATACGATAGAAAAAAATATATGATATTCTTCAGGATATATGCTAGTTAGATAGTGTGTTGAAAACATAATACTACTAATTTGATACGATAGAAAAAAATATATGATATTCTTCAGGATATATGCTAGTTAGATAGTGTGTTGAAAACATAATACAACTAATTTGATACGATAGAAAAAAATATATGATATTCTTCAGGATATATGCTAGTTAGATAGTGTGTTGAAAACATAATACTACTAATTTGATACGATAGAAAAAAATATATGATATTCTTCAGGATATATGCTAGTTAGATAGTGTGTTGAAAACATAATACAACTAATTTGATACGATAGAAAAAAATATATGATATTCTTCAGGATATATGCTAGTTAGATAGTGTGTTGAAAACATAATACAACTAATTTGATACGATAGAAAAAAATATATGATATTCTTCAGGATATATGCTAGTTAGATAGTGTGTTGAAAACATAATACAACTAATTTGATACGATAGAAAATAATATATGATATTCTTCAGGATATATGCTAGTTAGATAGTGTGTTGAAAACATAATACAACTAATTTGATACGATAGAAAAAAATCACGAAGATACCTTAAAAAAAAATTTTAACGAATAAAAACCATACTAATATACTTGCAATCATTCTGATTTTTGTCAGATTATTCTACAAGCAACATATTAACGTAGTAGTGTTTTATTGTTTTAGTCCCATCAATAAACATTTTTGTAAATAGATAATTGTTTCATATTTTGCAATAAATTACCAGGCTTGTGTCATCGCGCTTCTCTTTCTTTTATATGCAGTATGACAGTGACCGCGATTGAGGTCCTGTAGTCCCCTTAACCGGCTGTTCTGTTCATCCCAAAAGCGGGAAACAAACGTGAACATAAACAAACAATTAATCAATCTGCCTATGCTTTTCCCAACTATGTTGGGTTCGGCTTCCAGTTTAGACTGGAAACCGGATGCAGCTGAATACCAGTATTTTACATGAAGCGACTGCCTATCTGACCTCCACAACCCAGTTACTGGGTAATACGATACCCCTTGGTAAGACTGGTTTTCAGACTTTCAGGCTTCTGACGACCCGTAACGACTTCCACCATTTATTATATTTTATTTTATTTTTATTATTATGACATTGTTATGACATTAGTAATGTATTTTGAATGAATTGATTTTTTTCAATACTCAAAACTCAAACATTTATTGCATTCCATATTATGTAAAATAAAAAGATGGTATAATACAGTAAAATATCAATATGGACCCTGTCGGGCACAGCAAAAATTAGGAGAGAGGAAGAGGGCAAGTACATAATAGTTGAAATTTAATTAATTCTATATTATTATAAATTATATAAAGTATTTAATTTTTATTATTTTATTAATTTGTGACATTATTTACCTACTTTTAGTGAATTGAATTTTATGTTTTCTTTTTAATTTTAATTTGTATTTTTTTTTTCCAATCAAGCCACTACTCATAATTTATATTTCATTAAATTGTTGTGCCCGACAGGGTCCATGTGAACCATACATAATATTATTAAATTGTTGTGCCCGACAGGGTCCATGTGAACCATACATAATATTATTAAATTGTTGTGCCCGACAGGGTCCATGTGAACCATTCCTAATATTATTAAATTGTTGTGCCCGAAAGGGTCCATGTGAACCATACATAATATTATTAAATTGTTGTGCCCGACAGGGTCCATGTGAACCATACCTAATATTATTAAGACCTTGTAAACACATGTGATAAGCAATAAAGATTTGAATTTGAACTGTCAAAGATCCAGGAATGACAGCCGCGACCAACGGCTTAACTTGCTTTCCGAGGCACGGAGGAGTCTCGGTATGTAAAGATGGTCTCCCATCCACGGACAAACCCCAGCAAGCGTAGCTTAACCTGATGGACCGATCCGTGCGGCTGTTATTACTTAGCCACGAGCTCCTCCACGAACATAAACAAACAATAGGTCTTAAAATAAATAATAATCAAGTTACCTACCTACCGTCTAAATTAAGTCTTCCAATACAATCGAAGGATTTGCAAAGTCGTATTTCTATTCATACATACGTTGGCATTGACCTCAAGTTCAACTACAGGAAAACAATAGCATTCTTTATGTACGAATTTCGGAAGAATCGCTATTTTCTTAGTCATTGTTACATGGGACAAGACTTTGTTGAAGTCATTCTTGCAAAAAAAATTGATGCAAGTTTTCCCTTTTTCCCATTTGTGGAGATCAAAATTGAGGGTGGCCGGAACATTGATGTCCAAAAAAAATTTAGGTCTCTTGTATCGTGAGGTGTTCGAATCACCCCCGTGTATGTTCCGCGACTTTTCATAGTTTTGGAGTTGTGAAGTCGTTTAACAAACCCATGTCTTCGCAACAGCAATGTACAGCAGTGGCAACAGGTAATCCTCGATTGATATTCTATTTCCTTATCCTTCACATTGTGATTTCAATCACATCAGTAATTTGTATCTTTACTGACATTATGAGTGCTACCAGTGTGTTTGTTTCCCTAATGTCACCAATAGTGCCCCTGTTACTGGTATCGACTTGAGTTATGGGTTCCAAAGTCAGATATGTCCTGTGGCGAATATAAAGCAGTAAGGTAGAGGCTATTACCATCAAAATTTAAAAATAAAACCGGTCAAGAGCAAGTCGGACTCGCGCACCGAGGGCTCCGTTCCGATTTCTGAAAAAGTGTGCTATTTAGAGACATCGTTTAATTTTCCTGTAATCTTTACATAAACTTCTATCACATAGAATAATTTCAGATTTTTCGCTTTGCAAACTTTGGAGATAAGGGGGGTCGAAAACTATACGGCCTAAAAAAAAGAAAAAATAGGTTTGAGAATGTGCAAACAGCTCTTTTTCATATGATACCCCACATGCCCTAGTAGCCCCACTTTGAATTTTTAAGACCCCCTTTCAGTCAATGTTGCAAAAAAAAATATAAACATTTCTATTTCTTTCTTATTTGCAAAATAGTTGGGTAAACGTCATCTAAAACTGTTCCAAATTTCAAGTTGATAGCATTAGTAGTTCTTGAGATATCCAGCTGTGACAGACAGACAGACAGACAGACAGACAGACGGACAGACAGACAGACTGAGTCACACCATAAGGGTTCCTTTTTTACCATTTTGGTACGGAACCCTAATGAATAGGTTTGTGTTAGAAGCCAAGCATTATTTTAACACTAGACCCAGTTGGCGCACTTAGGTAACTTTTCGCTTCCACACCGCTCCATTCCAAGCCACAGTTCTTACGTACCAAACTAACCCATTAGTGTGCGGTAACGCGCTACATTTTGATGATAGACAATCTTTTTAGGGTTCCGTACCAAAATGGTAAAAAAGGAACCCTTATGGTGTCACTCAGTCTGTCTGTCACAGCTGGATATCTCAAGAACTACTAATGCTATCAACTTGAAATTTAGAACAGTTTTAGATGACGTTTACCCAACTATTTAGCGAATAAGAAAGAAATTAAAATATTTTTATTTTTTTGCCACAGGGACTGAAAGGGGGTCTTAAAAAAATCAAAGTGAGGCTACTAGGGCACGTGGGGTATCATAATATGAAAGAACGCTGTTTGCTCATTCTTAAACATTTTTTTTCTTTTTTTTAGGCCGCATAGTTTTCGACTTCTGATGAAAAATGTAAAAAAATACCGTTCCCTCCCCCTTTCTCCGAAGTTTGCGAAGCGAAAAAACTGAAATTATTGTATGTAACAGAAGTTTATGTAAAGATTACAGGAAAAATAAAACGATGTCTCTAAATAGCACACTTTTTCAGAAATCGGAACGGAACCCTCGGTGCGCGAGTCCGACTCGCTTAATGAAACAAAATGCGGCGCTAGATTTTCTTGACAGAGTTACATTGACGTAAGGATTAAATTTAATTACGTTTTGGTAATAGGTTACTTGCGAAGTGAATGTTAGTAGCAAATAGAGCTCTCTTTTATTTAGCTACGGCTATCTATAGGGGCCGGGCTTCTAGCTAAGTCATAACATCCGCAGGGGTCGATAGATCAGGTTAAGTGCGCTTGCCGCGGTTGGTCCGTGGATGGGTGACCATCTTTACAAACTAAGACCCGCCCGTAACTAACATGGCTTTACAGAATTCAATGACGCAAACTCACGCCCGTAACTAACATGGCTTTACAGAATTCAATGACGCAAACTCACGCCCGTAACTAACATGGCTTTACAGAATTCAATGACGCAAACTCACGCCCGTAACTAACATGGCTTTACAGAATTACAATCATTAGAATCAGCAATACAACTCCATAAGTTAGAATTGCCCTCATGAAATCATGAGATTTGAGGTCAATTCATTTGAACCATATTACAAGCGGGCGCGAATCATATTTTAATCAACATACTTACAACCTGACACTGACCTGCATATTGTAAAAAACGTAAGAAAATTTTAATTTCGCGGGCTACCTCAGCGCTTCCGCCTTAAGGCGAAAGCGCCAGGGTAGCCCGCGAAATTCAAAATTTCTTACGTTTTTTGCAATTTGTAGCTCAGTGTGAGCTTGTGTGTTGATTAAAATATGATTCGCGGCCGTAGCTAATATGGCTTCACAGAATTATAATGATTAGAATCAGCAATACAACTCCATAAATGTTAGCATTTACCTCAAACCTCATGATTTCATGAAATCGCTAGATTTGAGGTAAAATTAAATGCTAACTTATGGAGTTGTATTGCTGATTCTAATGATTATACCTAATTCTGTAAAGCCATATTAGCTACGGCCGCGAATCATATTTTAATCAAAATACAAGCTCACACTGACCTACAAATTGCAAAAAACGTAAGAAATTTTGAATTTCGCGGGCTACCCTGGCGCATCAACCTTAAGGCGTTGGTTCCGGTTGTCATTTGTAGATCCATAGAAATATAATAAAAACAGTGTAGATCTTTAACAGTTGTTACGGGTCTTCAGAAGCCTGAAAGTCTGACAACCGGTCTTACCAAGGTACATCGTGTTACCCCGTCACTCGCTCCGTGTAAAATAAGTACTGATATCCAGCTGCATCCGGTTAGACTGGAAGCCGACCCCAACATAGTTGGCAAAAGGCTAGGCAGATGAATATTAATAACTTATCTTATTTTTTTTCCAGGTCCTGGCTCTACAAAACCAGCAGTGATTCCCAAGAGCCAGTTGAAGTACTTGTCGTTCGTGGTGCAAGGGAACGGACGAAGCAGGCAGAAGTATTCCTATTGGAACGCAAGGAACATTGCTAAGGATCCTAGAATTAATTTTAAGAGGTAAGTATTCTGAACGGAAAACGTAGAGGTAACTGGAACCACAATTTTTTTTTAGATGGCAGCTTTTGTACCCGATGGCAGCCGTTGAATATTGGACACCTCAAAGAATGTACACTCTTCATAGAATCACGGGAAAGTCTGTTTGGTTAAAATTATTAGAGACAATTATAATGTTCCCACTGCTGGGACACAGGCCTCCTCTGGTGTGGGCTGTAAGTGCGGGTTGGTAGATGTCACATGTCTTTGAATTTTTGATTCTACGACATGCCGGTTTCCCTTCACCGTTTTGAGAGTGGTGATGAAATTATTTACACAAAGTAAAGCGCCTGCCTGGGTTCGAACCCACGACCTACAACTCGTAAGTCAGGGCAGCTACCACTGGGCCACCACTAACCACTGCTCTCATTAAAGACACGATCCAGCCAAATCCAAGATGGATTCTAGCAGGTTGTGATACGAGTAGGTACAGAAGAAATTCAATATCGATGACGAATCATGGTTGTCTGTCACTTGAATAACTTTTGGAGCGAATTTAACATTTAGGGCCTGTTTCACCACCTATATACGATTAAGTTCCTATTAACTTACTTGACAGATAATTTCATACAAATTCTGTTCCATTTTTGAATTTATTCGGTGAGTAGTGGCTATTCGGACATCTTGAAATAGGGCCTTAAGGCGCAGCATTAGCTGGTTCACAGAAATTGGTTTCTTGGATTGTCGAGTATGACGTAACGCAATGAAACTATTTGACGCAAGAAATACAGTGGACAGAGGTGGGTTTATATAAAAATTTTAACTCAATAGATTAGTAAAAAACAGTTTGATACTTATTCCCAATAAAAAATTTGGAAGCTGTTCCACAAAAATAAACTTTGTCGTCGAACATCTCAGTATTTTCAGCGATAACGACATTCTTTTTTTTAAGAATTTAATAGAATTAGCATTTTTTTAAACTTTAAACGGACAATTATTTAATTTATTGTGTATATTCTGAATAATCTAAAGAAAACCCGGAAAATAAATACACATTCGCAGCTTAGTCACATCTCGGCAACACAAACATTATTTTAAATTTTCTACCTTATTTCAAGCCAATTAATGGTGACAATAGATCACGCGAGTGTGTACCGTTTAAAATCGTAGTCAGTCCGCGCCTTAAACATTTAAAATTAGTGGGAAATACAGTGAACGTGTAGTATTGAGCATTCTGACACAAAATTGGTATTTATCCAGGAGGACGCTACTGGTTGCTATCGGTTACCTGGACAGTCCCAACCTGCCGATATCAGCGATGTTCGCCAACGAGTATGAAGACCGAGGGTACAACGTCATTCTAGTAGACAACCAAAGATTTGCTACTGTGCATTATCATTTGTGAGTATTAATATATATTGTTGAAAGAAAAAGAAAAGAAAGAAAGAAAAATAAAAATAAAAAACTCTTTTATGGTTACTAGTCTGTATGACTGACTGTCAATCTGTCTAACCTTTTCCCAAAAATGTTGGGGTCGGCTTCCATTCTAACCGGATGCAGCTGAATACCAGTATTTTACATGGAGCGACTGCCTATCTGACCTCCACAACCCAGCAACTGGGTAATACGATACCCCTTGGTAAGACTAGTTGTTAGACTTTCGGGCTTTTGACGACCCGTAACGATTGTCAAAGATCCACGAATGACAGCCTTAACGTGCTTTCCGAGGCATGGAGGAGTGTCGGTATGTAAAGACGGTCACCCAACCCGCCGTAGTGTAGCTTGATCCAGCTTGATGGATCGACCCGTGCGGCTGTTATTACTTAGCCACGACCTACTCCTGGGACTATCGACTGTCCTACTTAAAAATACCTTGACTTGCACAGAAGCAAGACACACTGGCCTATGCCAAAGGATTCTCAATAAAAATTTATGGTCACATGCGTTTAAAATTAAAATTTAGTTCAATTATTGGTATTTAGGAGTTTACTCCTTCCAGTTTATAACAACAATGTTTGATGATTTGAAGCAGTGTCGTAACATTTCGTACTATTAATTTCAGAGCAACCCGTCTCATGCGTCCCGTTGGCAAGCACGTCGCCGAAATCCTGGTCCAGCTCACACAATACGGCCTGGACCCATCTAAACTAGAACTCCTAGGTTTCAGCCTAGGCTGCCACACAGCCAGCTTCATAGCCAAACACTTTCACATCATGACAGGCCGAAACATATCCACCATAGCCGCTTTAGAACCTTCTGGACCATGTTTTCGGAACTTAGGACCAAAAGATCGTCTTGATGTTTCTGACGCAGATTTCGTCCAAGTAATACATACGAACATTGATGGTTATGGCATGGCTACTCCTATGGGACATGTGGATATTTACGTCAATGGTGGGGAGTACCAACCTTCGGACATCAGCATCTACCCCTGCACGACAACTTGCAGTCACTTCAGGGTCCTACCATTATGGGTGTCAGCTTTGAAGAATCCTAGAAAGTTTATTGGCATGAAGTGTAAGAATATTCAGCAGGCGAGGGATTCTGGGTGTTATAGCAATGTTCCTATGGAAACTATTGTCATGGGTTTGAGTGTAGATAGAAGAAAAAGGGGTATTTTCTATTTGGCCACGACAATGGAGTATCCGTTCTATTTGGGGGCGAAAGGGCTGAAAGAGGAGAATGTTTATTGGAAGAGGTTGACTGATGTTAATAGTGGGGATGAGACGGAAATCTTTACGTAGTTAATCTGCCCAGCCTTTTCCCAACTACGATGGGGTCTGCTTCCGGTCTAACTGAATGCAGCTGAATACCAGTATTTTACATGGAGCGACTGCCTGTCTGAAGCAATGGATTAGCAATAAGCATCAAAATAATTCAGATTGTGATTGTGTTTTACGTAATAAAATTAGTCTACTGACCTTTTTGATATTTTCATTCACAGTCATGTAAAATGGGCGTTGCCTAGAAATCTAAATACAGCTGACTAGATTCTTTTGCAATAAGTAGGTACTCTGAATTTGAAATAATCTCTTGCCCAGCTCAAAATTTAATTTGACTATTTCTTATGGTACCTACTTTTTTTTCTTTATTTATTCCACACTACACAAAGTTGTTTTACTTTTAACACGTTCTGTAACGCCTGTGAGTTATTCAACGCGATAGTTCTCAGTTATTTGTCAGTTATCAACAACAGATGCCACATGTTGACTTCGATACAACTGTAACGCATTACGCATGTCATTGGTACTTGTCTACTAAAACAGACCTATTATTGAGATTTATTGTAAAATATTTTGTACATTTCCTCCACCTTTTCATTTGTGGCTTTGATAACACATTCCATAGTGCATGCTTTTAAATAAGTACTTCTACTCTCTTAGAATGAATCTTTAGCTCCGTCTTCCGAGATCCAGAACTCCAGACTCTTGCCCGCGCATTCACCCGCGTAGAGGTCAGAATAAAAAACCTACACAGGGTCGAAATAATAATCTGAGTGTATGTCATTAGTGCGACAGGTCGTTTGTACGACAGGTCGTCAGTGCGACAGTCTTTAGTTCGACAAGCAATGTACGTTTAACAAATATGACTTATACATAGAGTTTTTTTTTATTTCCCATAACTCTAGGGTACTAATGAGACCATCATTATAAACAACTTTTACTATCAGCAGCTGATTTTTTTCGCGATTTTGGGTTCGGTTCCATAGTAAAAGTTGTTCATAATGATGTCTCATTAATACCCTAGAGTTATGTGAAATCAAAAAAATCCGAGATTTTTTTGATTTCCCATAACTCTAGGGTAAAGTAAAAGGGGTAGGGGTAGGGTAGGGTGTAGTAAAAGTTTTTCATAATGATGGTCTCATTAGTACCCTAGAGTTATGGGAAATGAAAAAAAACACTATGTATAAGTATGTCATATTTGTTAAACGTACATTGCTTGTCGAACTAAAGACTGTCGCACTAACGACCTGTCGAACAAACGACCTGTCGCACTAATGACATACACTCTTTTTTTTTGTACGTCTAATTTGACCCTGTATAATTTGCCATATTTAATAATCAGTCATATATTATTAATATCATCATGCATTGAAAGCAGGTTCCAAACTCTGTTTTTTACCAATGTTTTCTTCAACATCAATGTTACCTACCTTCTAGGGTCACATATGCATAGGTACCTAGGGTACCTAGTACCTACCTAAACCATTAAAAATTACGTTCGATTTTTGAAATAAAAAATCTCTTCTACTCGGATGAAGTGTTACCAAAAGTATTCTGCCTTCATCTATAAACAAGACTAGGTACTAATTTGCTACGGCCTACGGGCCTACGCCATTACGATTACCTATCGTAATGGCGATGATGGCGTAGGCCTGCAGGGCGTAGCAAATGTTGCGTACCTACTCTGCGACTCTGCGTAGTCTTAGACTGGTAGATTGTAGTGCATACCTACCTAATAATAGGTAGTAAGATAATTAATTACTTACTGTTATTTATTGAAAAAGCCAGTACTTACCTACCTATTTACTTTATTGCAGTTTTTGTAAGTCTCTATTATGTTCAAATACTTATATTTTTTGAACTAAGTACATAGATTAATTAAATAAGGTAAAATACTTAAATAAATATTTTTGGAGATATTTATGTACTTAAATGACGTTTCATTAATTTTTAATATTTTAAAAACATTTTTATTTTTTTAAAAACTTCCTTCATGCCTTATGATAATACAAACACATCAACAACATTAATTTAGTATCGATGGTTTTTCGATCAGGGGGTCTACTCCGTAAGCACGAAGCCCGTAGCTTCGGCCGTCGTTACGGGGGTTTCCTACTCTGGGGACCAAACCAATCATCCACCCGTAGGTGATAACCTACGGATAGATGATTGGTTTGGGCCCCGAACGATGTATGAATGACAACCACGATTTGACAGTTGTTCCTACTCCCGATGTGTTTTTGTGCCTGTCCGAAAAAATTAACTTTTACACTTGTTTTGATGGATCGTTAAGTCTGACGGACGGACTTAGGGAGTAGACCCCCTGGTGACGACTACAAATCGACAAACGTGGCGTGGCGTATCCCCCAGCTACATTTAGATTTAGATGGACCGACAACCAATGCAGAGTCGGTTCGGAGCTTGGGACGTTCACGACTAGTTGCGCAAGGCGGAAAACCGATTGTTGGGGCGCAATTCGAGTGAGAGTGGCCATGTCCAACAGTGGACTAGGGTTTGATTGACTGAGGCTTATAAACTAGATGCTAATGCATAACCTAGGGGCTTACTATGAGCTCTTATATCAGGCCAGAAGTTGAACGTTTCCAGTGAGAGAGAGAGACGGTGCTATAGGTCGTATGTAGCTCTGTCTCTCTCTCTCTCTCACTGGAAACGTTCAACTTCTACCCTGCTAGAGCTCATAGTTTAAGCCCCCCGGGCATAAGTACCTAATACCTGTTATGCATAGATATAATATACAGGGTGGAAGGGACATCGACGCGCAAACGGTTACCACGTATTCAGTACATCATTCTGAGCCCCCCTATATAGAAATTTTTCATCGGTTATTGAAAAAAAAATCTGCTCTTCCATACATTTTGATCGTGTCGGTATTGCACTATTGTAGGAAACTGCAGATTTTGGTTTCAATAACCGATGAAAAATTTCTATATAGGGGGGCTCAGAATTATGTACTGAATACGTGGTAACCGTTTGCGCGTCGATGTCCCTTCCACCCTGTATAAGTCAATGCTGTTATGATTACAGTGCGACCGTCGAGAGAATGCTTTCCTGACACCTGTCAGTTGGACAATTTCAAGTAACTATAAGGATCAAATTCGCAAAGCACATTTATTCGTTAGGTATGAAACTGACAGATGTCAAAAACGCATTCTCTCGACGGCCGGACTATAGAAGAGGTCGACGGGTTGGTATCAGAATGACTGGATCGCAAATTGACCACGTCGCTCTTAGTCCAAATCTCAAAATGTCTAAATCTCAAAATACCTAAGTCGCAAAATGACTACATCGCAAAAAGTCCGAATTGTGTAGGCATCTATACTGCCCCCGATGTCATAATTACAGTAAGTCGTGTTACTGGTGTTATGAGTTTTGAATTTAAACATCTCGAAACAAAAGTGCGATTTCCCACCATTTACATTTTTTGACTTAGGTACTGTAATTATGACATGGGGGGCAGTATACAGGGTTGATATCAGAATGACTGGATACATCATCATTCATCATCGTCATCTGCCTAGCCTTTTCCCAGCTATGTTGGGGTCGGATGCAGCTGAATACCAGTATTATATTAACCAAAATAGGTGATTTTAACATTTTTGTCTGTTTGTAGGTTTGTCTGTTCAAGCATCAAAATGGACCGATTTGGTTCAAGTTTGGTGTAAAGAGTGAATTTTGGGGAAGCACATTATAGTCTAGGGAAAGTTAGAAAAAAAGTCACCTTAAGAACCAAAGAGATTAATGTAGGTATAGGTGCCTACACAACTGTTCGGACTTTTTGCGATGTACCTAGTCATTTTGCGAGTTAGGTATTTTGAGATTTAGACATTTTGAGATTTGGACTAAGAGCGACGTGGTCAGTTTGCGATCCAGTCATTCTGATACCAACCCAGGTCGACGTTCGAGAGTTGAAAATCCAACTAGAATGCACTTTCTCAATGCTCGGCTCAACAACGAGAGTTGAAATCCAGTGCGCGGTAAAATCCCGCCGCGATATTTTTAGGTACGTCCGTGCGAACGTCGGCTAAACATTCAAATTCATGAAGATAAAAATTTAATAGGTAGGTATAATTGGCGGCACGAGTCGTGAGCACAAACTCTCAGCGTGCTCTTGTATTCTGGTTTCTATCTGTATATCTAAATATGCTTGATAATAAGTATATTGATTTCATTGCTCCCGCTCCTGTTCAACCTGCTGTGTTAAGAAATATGATTCGTTAGGTTTAATAGTAGAGTTTGTGCTCACGACTCGTGCCGGCAACTCTACATCTAGCCTTCCTTCAAAATGCTGTCATAGCACTATAAATATAATGACACAATTATGATGCCCCTAATTTAGGCCTTTCCCAGGCCTTGACGGCCCTACCTTCTGTAAGTAATAACAACTTACGATGACACAACTTATTAAGACTAACAAAATTATAGGTACGTATCTTTAAGGTCATCATTACATGGTTTGAAAATAGTCACGAAATAGGGAGGACCTGATATTGTCAAGACAAAGATCTTAACCATCCTGCTGATGAGTTTATCTCCAAATTCGTGACATACTTACCTAGGTTTTCAACACACAATTAGTTAAGTATGTCACGATTTCTGAGATCACATCAACAATGCTGTTTACGAAAATAAATTGAAACTTTTCCGAACTAACCCGATTTCCCGAAATACACAAGCATTTCTCCGACAGAGAAAACTGAAGTTAGAACTGTAATTTACGATTTGATTATTGCAATAGTAAATTACTATGTAGACACAGTACAGTATAATATCTTACACTTCGTAGTTTCAAAATATAAAATTATGGTTTAAAATTATTATTGCTGTGTAATTTGTGAACGCAACTTTGTCAGGAAAATTGCAATTTACGAACGCAACTTCAATATTATGGGGGAGAAATAATGTTGCCAACATATTAAATTTCCCTTATACGAAGAAGTAAATAGTATCTTGTAGGAAAAACTAAAATAGGCTTCTATAAGTTTATATTAAATTCTATTCTTTTCTATTCTAAATAAAAGTCGATTTTCGTGTCTGTCTGTATGACCGCGTTGTTTTTCTAAACTCAGCAATAGATTTTGAGGATGTTTTCACCATAATTTAGAGTTTCTAGTCCGGAAGGTTTACGTGTTTAATATTATGTAAATTAATTACTAAAAATAATTAAGAAATCACGATGTTTTGTCAAGTAGTTAAAAAACGTGCGAAGTGGAGACGGATCACTAGTCTCACATAAAACTGAAATCAACCTATTTCTAAATAATTAAAATATGACGTCAAAATTTTGTAAGAAAATTTAATTTATTTTTATAGATCGCACACCTAGACTTTTTTTTTTTCAAATCTTTATTTAAGGAGCTTGGTCAAGAAGACTAAGTCGCTCCGTAAGGCTTTCTTATAATATAATACAATTTTTATAAATATAATACAATTCTTATCTTCTACGTATGCCAATCCTTACAAGTTTATATAATAGCCTCGCTGTCTATGATAAGGGGAATGCTAGAATATTACACCTAGATCTAAACTGAGAAATCTAAAAAATCGTTAATTTGGAGTTATGTTGAAAAACACTGATTATCGAAAAAAATTATTGAATTTTAGCCCCAGTTTGTATACAGTGATATTTTACAAGCTATTTATTATCTAGAATCAAATTAAATTGTATAACTTCCCTAACAAAAAATGCAGATATACCTATGTTTTTATCGTCTCCTGAAAAATAACCTTTTTTGAGTTGTCTCAGTTTAGATCTAGGTGTGCGATATACTACATACATCAACACGGTCTAGGGATATTTCATACTCAATTAAATAACTCGAAAAGTACTGGCCGCATTGGAATCTTTTATACACCGATTTGTTTGTAATTTATCTCAGACTAATTCCAAATTCAATTTTTTGAAAATTCTTTTGTTTCGGTGGCATAAAAATGTCTTAATGTGTAGGAGAGGGAATTTTCATTTGTGCGAAATTTAGAAAACAATACGAATTACGTTTAGTTACATTTTTTTTTTCATTTTTAAACGGAAGATAAAGTTAAAATTGAGGTATTGTAGCTATGCAACGCCAACATTTGACGAGGGTGGAGATGTTACGAGCTGTGGGAATGCTGGAAGCTGGGTCTGTTCAGCGTAATGTTGCTGAGGCCATAGGGACCCACCAAAATGTAATTTCAAGATTGTGGACACGCTATCGTGCCACAGGTGAAGTAGCGGAGAGGCACCGGGGGCCAAGTTGCATCACTACCCCCAGACAAGACCGATTTTTGCAAATTACTGCGCGAGCTCAACCAAATGCAACGGCGACTCAATTGGTCCAAAGGCTGCGAGTGGAACACCAAGTGCTTGTGAGTGACCAAACTGTAAGAAGGCGACTGCATGAAAGCAATCTACGCTCTCGTAGACCACTCCGGGTCCCACCTTTAAGGAGAGGCAATCGTGGACAACGATTAGAATGGGTTCGGAACCACGTGGACTGGGGCCGTGAGCAATGGTCCAATGTGCTGTTCACGGATGAATCCAGGTTCGGCTTCCATCCAGATTCACGAAGGACGTGTGTTTGGCGAGTTCCTGGACGATGGAGCCGTCTTCAGAACCCTCAGGAAGTTCACCCATACCAAGGAGGAACAATTATGGTTTGGGCAGGAATTCGTCTTGGAGGACGGACGGATCTCGTTTGGGTGCGGGGCAATATGACGGCAGAACGATACGTCCAACAGGTGCTGGGGCCCGTAATCTTGCCCCACAGAACACAAATGGGGCAAGATTTCCTGCTCATGCACGACAATGCCCGGGCACACACGGCGAGAACGGTAGCAGCTTGGTTACATACACACAATGTTAGGGCCTTAGACTGGCCTGCTCAATCGCCAGATCTAAATCCCATTGAGCATGCGTGGGATATGTTCCAAAGAAGAGCTCTGAAGGAGGTTCCTGAAAATCTGGCTACAGAAGATCAACTTCTTGCGCACCTCAGAAGGACATGGGACAGTATTCCGCAGCAAGACATTGACAACCTTGTTCTGAGCATGCCGAATCGTTGCCGATGTGTTATGAACATCATGGGCGCTTTCTCAGACTACTAACTTCAAGTTTATAAACACAAATTAAATGATTTTTCTATTTTTTTCAGTTTTTACTCACAAATTAAAAGTTAATTCATATACGGTTTCCGTCTATGCTTCATTTTTTTTCCATAAAATCCTGAAATTTTAATCTAAGTACCTTAACCATTATTAAAAAATGGTAGAATATTAAATAACGTATCATTTAAATATATACATGTCATATAAATAATTAACACATTGATAGTAATTCGCTTTTTTAAAAATATCCCTAGACCGTTACCCTAATTGCGAAACACATCATCAATCGGAGTTTGAATCATTTTGAAACAAATTGCTAATCCTTTGCTTCATATGTTCGAAGAATTTGTCTGCTCGGCAACGTAAATAACGCAATGAATGTTGTTGAACTGTCAAAATGAAACCAACCCCGATTGATAATGTGTTACGCAATTAGGGTGCGTGTTGATGTGTGTAGTTTAGAATGCTTCGAACAAAAACTATTCAAAGAACATGAAGTCGACTCCGCAATTTTTCTCAAATATCCACACTATAAAAACAAAAAGTAGTGGAATAGTAATTTTGATTAAAGAAAAAAATAAGTGCAAATAATAAGAAGTTTACTTTAATTATTTTATCTTTCAATTTTATTCATTTCAATCAGTGGCTGATGGCTGATCATCATTATAACAAACTAGCACATCCAAGTGGTAAATTTTTAAATAATTTCTGGTAACCCCAGTGCAACAAATGTCAAATTGCCGCAATGACGCAAGCAGTTGACATGAAAGAAGGGGAAAAATCCTTGACGATCTTTTCTTCAATCTTTCAAAATGGTGTTTCATACTAACGAGTTTATTTCTAAATTAGATCAATTATTACTAAAATGAACTATAAATTGTACGTGTAAGAAGTGAACACCATTAATTACTGTAAATAAAAATTCTTTGTGATAATTATTTTTATTAGCGAATCAAGTGTGTGAAAAAAAAATCTGATCGGCGATATCCAAAATCAATTACCTCTGTGATGTTTGTGTTCTGACTGTTATTTAAAGTGTATTACGTAAGTATATTGCATATTGTTGTTATTAAGCACGTTTATTGCGGGCTGACAGTGCCAAGTTTTACGTATGTGCTAGTGATATATTTTTTAAATAGATTCAATTTTGTCGCAGAAGACACCCCTTTTTCCTTGCAATTTTGGCGGCACTAGTGTTTGTTATGAATGTAATAAGGTTTATTAGTGTCTGCGCTGCGATAAAACCTGTTTGCTGGTAACGTCGAAGGCTAACGTGCTTTGTATTAACATCGAGTAGGTAACCAATAAGTTGGGAAGCCGTATTATTTTTCCTACCGCGGATTGACTTGGCACTGAGACCATTTTTGGTATAGTAATGTAAGTAATTTATGAGTTTATTCATAGAAAGGTTAAGGTCATTGATTTGTTCTCTATCTAAATGTTTATAGAACTAATTTTCATAGCAATTTATTACTAGGCAAGTAGGTACTTACATGTTATAAGGTGGAATATGCCTATTCAGCTTCTAATAAATCAAAACAAAAATCTACTCAAACATATGGTTGGAAAATTGCCAGAAATATAAATTATATCATTGGGAAATATTTTAATACTGCACTATTATTAAAGCAAAGTGGCTTTATAAATAAATTAAATGGGAATGATTTGAAATGCTGAAGAACATTCTAAGATTGGTCATAAAAGAATATAATTATAATTCCTGTAGACTACTTCTATAATTAAAAATTAATATTACCTACATAATAAAAAATCCTCACAAGTATATTCATTCCTCAGTAACAAACATCCATCCAACCTCATAAGCTTTTGTATTTATAATATTACTAGTTTCATCCAAATTGGTTCAGCCTTTTGAGGATGAAGAAGTAAGAAACAGACAAACCCACATGCACACACACAAACTTTTGCCTTTATAATATTGTCAAGCTTTATTTTCTTCAACACATAACTCTAAATTAGACATAAACATAGTATGTATTTTTATTTCGTACACAGTTTATTAGTGACTAGCTTCTGCCCGCGACTTCGTCTGCGTGAAATTTCTTGTTCCCCCAACCCACCGCGTCGAATCGCATCGCCTGCCCGTGCTGTTTCATCGTTTACCACTTGTTTTTAATTTTACTCAGCTCCTAAGCGTCATAGCGTGATGTTAAATAGCCTATAACCTTCCTCAAGAATTGGGCTATCAAATGCAAAAAGAATTTTTCAAATCAGACTGGTAGTTGCAGAGATTACCCCCTACATACAAACTTACAAACAAATTTTACCTCTTTATAATATTAGTATAGATAATTAATGTAGATAAATCATAGTCCCTCCGTCTTTCAGTCCATCACTTAAAATTCCAGCCATCATAGTTTTACAAGATCATGTAACAAGGAAGTATGTACACTGCTTAATCTCAGTATTAATTTGAAGGTCATTCAAACCTATAGCAAAGAATTGAACCTTGAACACTAGGTAATAAGTAAAACTTCTTATATTAACTGTAATTCATATGGTGTACTTATTAAAGAGTATACTATTCTATTATTATTATTATTTTGGTTAAACACACTAGCAGCTAATTAGCTGATGCGTGTGTATCAAATAGCTTGGAGATATTTAATCTGTCCAGTCGATTCTTGAAGCAGTTCAGTGAGGGAGCCGTCACAACATTTTCCGGGAGCCTATTCCATGCAGTTACAACTCGGTTAGGCAAGAATTGCTTCAAAGGCTTTTTCTTTGATGAATTTTCCCATAACTTCAGGGAATGCCCACGCAAATGTTTGTTGGCATTCATAGTGTAAAGGTCTTGAAGGCTGGGTACTTCGTAGTTAAATTTTAGTTAGTTCTTTTATGACCTACTACTAGCTGCACCACGCGGTTTCAACCACGTGGACCGGTATAAAAAGTAGCCTATGTGTTAATCCAGGGTATAAGCTAACTACCCATACGCAAAATACGCACTTTGATGTGGAGTTGCAGATACCAAATATCATCCAAATCGGTCCAGCCGTTTGAGCGTGAAGAAGTAACAAACATACAAACACACACACCACTTACAAACTTTCAGCTTTATAATATTAGTGTGATTATTTAAAATTGGCACATTGTCTGGTTGTAGTACTCATGTGTTTTTAAAAATAAAGATTTTTAGTAGGTAAGGAATACTTGTCTTAGCTTGCTGTATGTATACAACGTGTTAATGAAATAACCCAAAACCTCTTAAGGGGTCATTGTACTCATCATTATGAACAACTTTTACTATGGGACCAAAACTGGAATCGCGAAAAAAAAATCAGCTGTTCAATACATTATGTTCGCATAATTCGTCAAAATGTACTGAACAGCTGATTTTTTTTTCGCGATTTCAGGTTTGGTCCCATAGTAAAAGTTGTTCATAATGATGAGTACAAGAAGAAAGAGAGGTTTTGGATTATTTCATTAAAGAAAGAAAGAAAGAAAAATCGTTTATTCTGCACAAATAAAACGCACATTAGAAACTAAACAAAAAAAATAACAAAGTACATACACACATTATTCAAAGTAAGCAAAAGCCTCGTATCCAAGTTGTCTTTGATCTCAGACCAAAGACAACAATTTAAAACAATAATTCAATAAAACTACTTAGACTATGAACTCTATATTGCCTCTGCTCTGTGTTCTGTATTAAGGCGAAAGCTCCAGGGTAGCCCGCGAAATTCAAAATTTCTTAAGTTTTTTGCAATTTGTAGGTCAGTGTGAGCTTGTATGTTGATTAAAATATGATTCGCGGCCGTAGCTAATATGGCTTTACAGAATTATAATCATTAGAATCAGCAATACCACTCCATAAGTTAGCATTTATCTCAAACCTCATGATTTCATGAAATCGCTAGATTTGAGATAAATGCTAACGTATGGAGTTGTATTGCTGATTCTAATGATTATAATTCTGTAAAGCCATATTAGCTACGCCCGCGAATCATATTTTAATCAACATACAAGCTCACACTGACCTACAAATTGCAAAAAACGTAAGAAATTTTGAATTTCGCGGGCTACCTTGGCGCATCAACCTTAACACGTTGTATATGTATGAATACATATATATACATCTAAAGATCAATAATTATAAGTAGCCAATAAAGAAAAGATTTTAATCTAAAAAAAAAAACGTTATTGACTTACGACACCCAATCTTAGTACAGACTGTAAAAAGAAAAAAAAAGTACTGTCATGCCAAATAATGTGAACAGCTAAAACTAACATGGTTTTTTTTTTAACTACCAGCAAACAATCAATTTATATGTAAATGTAGTTGTGTTTGTTTCTTACATATATGAGTCAAGTGTAATCCTGTCTATTTTGAACGATGACTGCAGCTATTAAAGCCTACAACAGCTAGAATGATAAAATTCATACATAATAAATAATAATAACATCCTTGCACATTTCACACAACGCCATCTAGTCCCAAGCTAAGCAACCTAATGCTTGTGTTATGGTAACGAGATGGCTGATAAACTACTTATATACATTTTTTTTTTTGTAAATACATACATGTTATAGATAGAAAAACACCCAGACTCTGAACAAATACTTGTAGGTCGTACAAATATTTGTTCCGTGCGGGAATCGAACCCGCGACATGCTGATTATTATTACATAGTGATTCACATCACAGTCATCTTACAGATCTTACAGATCTTTACTTTTCTTTCTTTCTTACTAATTATTCTGTACCAAATAAACAAATAAGTTAAAATATAGATAACATCAGATACCTGTAATACCCCAAGGGTTAGGCAGAGGTGTACCGCCACATTTGACAAGTTATGTTTAAGTCCCATTCAATATGGGGCGAGCCTATTTGGCATCAACTGGTCTCAAATCCAGACTCTGGGCTGCTACTGAGAAATTCCAGATGGAAGCACCCAATAACACTTTGTCTAACCCTGGAATCGAACCAAGCACTACATCAACGAGGCAGGTAAAATATCTTCAAGTAAAAAGTTCTTATTGAAAGAATAATAAAGAAGATTGGTGCCTCAACACTTAGAATTGTCTTACGGGACTCTGCCAGTTGGCTTCGGTCCCTCGTATGCTTTCCAAAGGTCTGGGACTCAAGAAATGTCAAAGATTGTTCCGATTCGTATATTTTTATTATTTTTTTATTTTGGTACATCTTGCGATCGGCTTGACAGCCCTTAACAGATTTGTTGTAGGGAAATTGACGGGAGAGAAGCGTTCCTCCAGTGAGGAAGCTGTCTCTTATAACTCAGAACTTGTTAGTTAACAAGGTTCCATATGTGTTGTCTTTTGAGCCTTCTGTGATTTATTGGTTCACATAACGCTGTTGCTAGGATATTACTATGACCTTTGATACGGTCTTTATATGATTTTGTTCTGCGTTCAATTTCCTCCTTATCTGTTTTTCTCCTTAACAATTTCCTCCTTAACTGATTTGTATATAAAATAATTTTGTTCAACACTGTACTTCATAATTATCCATTAGAAGGCGTCAAAAAATATTTTATCATGGCCCCTAGCAATTAACCTCTTTTTTTTTATGTACCAGTATGTAATTTAATGACAGTGAGTCTAATTCTTTAGGAATTTTATTAAAATAACAAGGTCAAGGTAACCTTGCATCTGTCATTCACGCTTTATCCACATTCTGAAGAGCATTTTTAAATATTCATACTTTGCTTTATTCTATACTGTAAATAACCTCTAAACAAAAGACTTCATATAATTTATGCGATACATAATTGACTACAAATTATACAGTTAATGCAATGTAGATATTCATTAAGTTGACATGTAAATTAGTTTTAATATTTATGAGCTGGTTTTTTGTAAATAATCACAGGCTTTAGATATGGTGGTGTTGTAATGAATGTAGGATTTGATTCAGTCATAATTATAAATAGTACCTAATAATAATAAATTTATTTTGGTTAAATTTACAAACTTCTACAATATAATATAATCTTACATAGAGGCTTCCTTTTAAGTATAATAAATACCTGTACTAGGAGTCATAGTATTAAATCATTCCCTGTCACATGACCTGAAATTAGTGGCGGACCCGTTAAGGGTTGATAGTAGGGATCAATTCCAGCCGATATCACTCTTAGACCTACTGTCCTAAAGTTAACCCATTTCAGGATATTCCTACTGAAGCTTGGTACATGTTCCATTTCAAGCCATTGTGTAAACTACTCTGAGGAGCTCGTGGCTAAGTAATAACAGCCGCACGGATCGATCCGTCAGGTTAAGCTACGCTTTCCGGGGTTGGTCAGTGGATGGGTGACCATCTCTACATTGTATAGGTACCTAGACTCCTCCGTGGCTCTGAAAGCACGTTAAGCCGTTGGTCCCGGCTGTCGTTCTTGGATCTTTGACAGTCGTTACGGGTCGTCAGAAGCCCGAAAGTCTGACACCCAGTCTTACCAGGGGTATCGTATTACCCAGTTCTGGGTTGTGGCGGTCAGATAGGCAGTCGCTCCATGTAAAATACAGATATTCAGCTGCATCCGGTTAGACTGGAAGCCGACCCCAACATAAGTAGTTGGGAAAACTTTTTTACAAAAAAAATTACTGACTTCCAAAAAAAAACTGCAAAGTGAAAAATAAGTTTAATTTCGGAAGTCGGTGTCTTTGGATCTGTATTTTAGTTTTTTTGCCACCGACTTCCGAAATTAAAGTTATTTTTCACTTTGCAGTTTTTTTTTGGGAGTCGGTAATTTTTTTTTGTAAAGTTTTTATTTTTCACTTTTTAGTGGGTCAGTTTATAATTTTATCTAAGTAAGTAACAATATCCTAATGTCAACTGCGCATCATCTTTTACAAAATATTACTTTTCCTGATCCTGGGACGTTAATTGTTGAGGAGTTCTCCTAATAAGAACCAGGAGAACTGGAGCTGATGGTGAAGTAACCATCAGCTCCAGTTCACCATACGCATTGTGACGGAGGAGCATAAATTGGTAATCGAATCGCAACCCGTGAATATTTATTATTGAGTAGTTCCGGTGGCCATGTGGTCTTCATCATCAGTTCCACTTCACCAAATGGTGCTTTTCGAGAGCAAATGCACAAGTTACTATAAAAAATTCCCAAATCACTATAGGTGTGTGCCTATAAAATTTGTGGGTTTCCCTCGATTTCCATGGGATCCCCTCATCGGATTCTGACTTGGTGACAATGGGACCACCTCGAGAGCATACCCTATCACATAAAAAAAGATTTTTTTAAATCGGTCCACAATTGACGGAGAAATCGGTGTACAAACATGAAAAAAAAATATATATACGCGACGAATTGACAACCTCCTCTTTTTTTTTTTGAAAAGTCGGTTAAAAAGGCTAGGCAGATTGATTGGTGTAAACTACTCTCAGGCCACTATTATTCCCAACAATGATCAACACCTGACTACACTATTGCTTAATCTCAAAAGGACTATAATATGCATAAAAGTGTTCCAACAACAATTTAAATAACTACACAATGGAATCAATTTGAATAAAACTTTGTTAGTTCCCTGTTGTATACTTTAGGTTTTGTTATCATAAACGAGCAGATAATACCTAAGTCTAGAGTACATAAGACGTGCCTATTTATTTCATTCAAGTATTTATGGCACTCCGGCGACTACTTATTTTTAATTAAGTTGCCGACTTGCCGGCTTTCAGTGGAGGCAACCTTGCTGAATGGATAATCTTTTCACCTCGGTATGATCCGTTAACGTGGTCTATGCGGTACGAGAGTAAACTAATGCTCATTCCATATTTACAAATACATCATAGTGGAAGACCAACGAAATGATGGATGGAATGTGTGAAAAATGATATGGCTAGGAAGGGTGTGAGAGAAGAATGGAAGAAAGAGACATGTTGCGCCGACCCTAAATAGGTTGGGATAAGGGCAGGTGAATTATGAGGATGATCATAACTGGTTATATTTCAAATAAGACGCACTTGGGTTGGCAGACCAATATCCCGTTTTTGGTCAATATATTCATTGGGTCAATATCGGTCAGTTCAACGCTAATGCATTGACATTTCGTTGGTCAAACAATGCAGTGAAAAAAAAACTTTTTTACAAAAAAAAAACTAACCGACTTCCAAAAAAAATTCTACAGTGAAAAATAACTTTAATTTCGGAAGTCGGTGTCTGGCTCTGTATTTTAGTTTTTTGGCACCGACTTCCGAAATTAAAGTTATTTTTCACTTTGTAGCATTTTTTTGGAAGTCGGTTATTTTTTTTTTTTGTAAACAAGTTTTTTTTTCACTTTTTAGTGGGTGAGTTTGTAATTTAGCTAAGTTACAATAGCCTAATATCAACTGCTCATCACCTTTTACAATATATTGTTTTCCCGATACAAAGACGTTAATTGTTGAGAAGTTCTCATAGTAAGGAACCAGGAGAACTGGAACTGATGGTGAAGTCACCAACAACTCCACTTCACGAGCATAAATTGCTTAGCAACCATATTAAATTAAGTAATCGAAATGCAACCCAAGTGAAATACGTATTATTAAGTAGTTCCGATGGCCATCTGTGGTCTTCCTCATCAGATCCACTTCACCAAATGGTGCTTTCCGGGAGCAAATGCACGAGTTACTACAAAAAATACCCAAATCGCTGTAGGTGTGCCTATAAAATTTGAGGGTTTCCCTCGATTTTCATGGGATCCCCTCATCAGATTCTGACTTGGTGACAATGAGACCACCTCGCGAGCACACCCTTTCAAACAAAAAAATAATTTTTAAATCGGTCCACAATTGACGGAGAAATCGGTGTACAGACGCCAGCAGGTCAAGCCACCCGAAACTCAAATTTTCCCAGTCAACCTTGAACCTAATGCCTCGGCGATAAAGATGAAAATCTATTAAAGAAATTTGACAGATTTTAGTAGCTTGATGTGCTGGCGTCTGTACATACATAAAAAAAAATATATACGCGACGAATTGATAACCTCCTCCTTTTTGTTTTTAAAAAGTCGGTTAAAAAGCCAAATCCTAAGTCGGAGTTATGCCTAGATTTGGATAAAAAGAGTTACGGATAGTTTGGCTTAACTTTACGAGCCAAAAAGTATGAAGGTTACAAGAATCTTCAAAGCCTAACTACTGCTACTATAAGACATATGCAGTGAACTGATAAGGATAAAGATAATTTGATTTGTCAAAACATGCTTATACCTACATGCAAATTATGCATGCAGGATTTCACAATATTAATATTTCGTACATAACTAACTGCTAAGTAAAATCCTATTTCTCCCATTCTGCGAAACCAACCATAGGGATGCTGTTTAGCCTCCTTATCTCCCTCCTGGTAAGCCCTGGCAGAATCAAGAAATTATATCTAGACTTGGAGACCATTTCCTGCCAAAATATGATCGCGTGCGGAAGTTCTATTTATAAGATTCCTAACAGCTAGATGATGATATCATTCAAAAATACTACAGACCACTCCGAATATCAGTAGGTATTGGAGCTAAGTTGCTCACAATATTTAAGATGGCATAGTAAACGGTTTCAACGGCTGCACGCCTTATTTGGACCTAGTTTTTCTACGACATTGTTAATGATTTAATTCTATTGTTTATACCTAACAGCATAATGGTTGCTGTGTGGTCCGTTATTGCAGTCGTTCATGTCATCCTACGGACGCTGTAAGTGGCGACAAAACGATCATTTTATTTAAACTGAACAGCAGAATCTACCTAGGTCCTATAACCAATTACCAATTCGTCGGATAGATGTGGTAATTCTGTATTCCAGTGCTAAAGGTCGCGTTTGATTTTTTTTTGCGATTCTTGGTAGTTTCGCAATGTGTAAGAAATTCTTGTTAATATTTAACCACTAAAAAAGGTGCTTCAACACACTGTCTTGTATCATACAGTTCCTGGAAGGACTCTGAAGATTTTTATTTGCGTGAAATCAAATACGCACTAGCCGTTTGACAGGATTTCCACCAATTACATTGAAACCAAAGGACCGCGTGAGACCACTACAAACGGCGACCACAAAAACAGATGTGAATGAATCTAATAAATTACACATTCCAAAAACAGACAACCCATGATATGGTACGGCCGATTAATCTTGGCAAGTCCGAACTTCGCGCAGAAGGCTGCGTAGTAAGATTTTTTAGGAATCAAAATGGTGATATGAGGCGAGTGTGAGTGAGAGAACATGCGGGAAAGTACTTAGTGCCTATGTTCAGACTTGCCAAGATATTTCGGCCGTATTGTACAGACGCCAGCTGCACATCAAGCTACTACAATCTGTCAAATTTCTTTAATAGATTTTCATCTTTATTGCTAAAGCATTAGGTTCAAGGTTGATTGGGAAAATTTGACAGTTTCTGGTTGCTTGATCTGCTGGCGTCTGTACTTATTTCAATAAACTGTACACATGCGTGATAAAAAAACGTTCAAAACGATATTTTAAATAGCCGTCCTTGAAATATTTGGACAATCACTTGTAACTGCTGCGTATTAAATTGTAGTTATTTTAAAGATTGTGTTGCCACAGTAAATATTACGTGCTCCAAAAGCTATTTAGTTAGCTCAGTGTGCAAATAATTGCGGGAAATGAGTCATTATTATGTTTAGGAACGATTTATTTACGAACGAACGACGACACGGTTGGCGCAGTGGTTGAGAAAGAAAGAAAGAAAAACGTTTATTTGGACACAGTTCGTGAAACACAAAAATACAAAAGAATAAAACAATGCGAAAATAATATTATAACCACAATAGTGTGTGCCTCACGGCTGCGCCAAAAAGGTCCATTTCAGCATTAATGCCAGACAGATGCTGCCTGACGCTGGTTTTCTAATGAACCTTGGTTGAGCGATTAACTGCTGCGCATAGGCTTGCCAGGTGTCCGGCTTTAGCCGGACATGTTAGGCTTTTTGCGGTCGCGTCCGGCCAAATATGTACGTGTTCGGCCTGTCCGGCTTTTGTCAGGCTTTTTGTCAGAGTGGCGAAAGCCACGGGAACTCCTCAACGATGATAAGTATTTCACGGGTGGCGATAAGATATCTCGACTAATAGTTAAGCGACTATGACGAAGCTTTAAATAAATGGTTCTGATGAAAATGGTACCATCGAAGCGATCTGATGAAGAAGCCGGAAGGTAGGCATCGGAACTCAGTAATAAAACAATGTATCCTTGCCGTGTTTGGGCTTATTGGAATCGTCATGATGTGCACTCTGGCTATAAATGATTCAAATTGCGCTAGGTACTTGAGTTGTCAACTAAAACTACGCCTACCAAACTTCTGACACGACTTAGCTCGACGTATTTGCTTTTTGCAAAGTTTTTATTTGAAATGGTATACTCCTGAGATGGTCGCATAAAAATATCTTCAAGTTCTGATGAGTGGCTTTTGAGTTAGCTTCAATAATTTAATACGTATTTTTCCCATTTAGTCTATGTGGATGATCTCTAATTTATTTTGCAGAGTGGTGTTCAGATTTGTGTGGGGTAGGCAGTCCACTAAAAAGTGAAAAATAAAAAATTTTTACAAAAAAAAAACAACCGACTTCCAAAAAAACACTACAAAGTGAAAAATAACTTTAATTTCGGAAGTCGGTGGCAAAAAAAACGAAAGTAAATAAAAAACCAAAGACACCGACTTCCGAAATTAAAGTTATTTTTCACTTTGTAGTGTTTTTTTGGAAGTCGGTTGTTTTTTTTTTTGTAAATTTTTTTTTTATTATAAATATTATGTCCATCTTTAAATAAATATCGAATATGCATATATCTGGCACACACACTCCATCTTCGATCTCATTCTCACTTTACATCACGTATAAATTCTTTTTTTAACAGCCCAGCTGTAAAAACATTATATTTGGCAATAAAAAAAACATGTCCGGCTTTTAGGGCAAAATGTCCGGCCTTATATAGTGCGCAGTCCGGCCTTTGCATTTTATGGCCTGGCAACCCTAGCTGCGCAGCGTGTCGCGGGTTCGATTCCCGCACGGAACAAATATTTGTACGACCTACAAGTAATTGTTCCGAGTCTGGGTGTTTTTCTATCTATAATATGTATGTATTTACAAAAAAAAATGTATATAAGTAGTTTATCAGCCATCTCGTTACCATAACACAAGCATTAGGTTGCTTAGCTTGGGACTAGATGGCGTTGTGTGAAATGTCCAAGGATATTTATTTATTTTATATTTATTTGCTAACCTTTTACAACACAGGGTTATTGGTAAATCACCAGCAACCTCTTAAGTGGTCATTGTACTTATCATTATGAACAACTTTTACTATGGGACCAAACCTGAAATCGCGAAAAAAAAATCAGTTGCTCCATTGTGACGTGTTTGATGTAGATAAATACAGGTTGAATTTTTTTATCATACACCAAATCGAAATGGGAGATTGTACTCATCATTATGAACAACTTTTACTATGGGACCAAACCTGAAATCGCGAAAAAAAATCAGCTGTTCAGTACATTTTGACTAGTTTGATGTAGATAAATTCAGGTTTGGTCCCATAGTAAAAGTTGTTCATAATGATGAGTATAATGACCCCTTAAGAGGTTACTGGTGTTTTCCAATAACCCTGTAGATTATATAATGTTACTAATAGTTGTAACACGGCCGAAATTGCAACTATTGTATTGTCTGTTGTTGTTTTTATAATTGATAGCTACTGTTTCCGGAACAGTTGAGGGGCTCGTTGTTAAATAATAACAGCCGCACGTATAGAAGGTTAAGCTACGCTTGCCACGGTCTGTTCCTGGATGGGTTACCGTCCATTACATATATCGAGACTCCTCCGTGTCTCGGAAAGCACGTTAAGCCGTTGGTCACGGCTGTCATTCGTGGGTCTTGGACAGCCGTTATGAAGCCCCAAAAGTCGGACAACTAGACTTACCAAGTGGTATCGGCCAAACTTTTGCCTCGTTGACGTTCATACACCTGGTCACACACGCACGCCGGTTGCGTACTACGCACCTGACCTTTCTGAAGAACATCACCAGTAAGGTCACTAGTGTCTTCCTAGGGCGTCCCCTCCCGGCGTTTCCACTCACATCTGCCTTATAACCTTTTGTTAGTGGCCTTTCATTCATCCTCTCAACATTACCAAAACATACAAGCATACTCTTTTAAATTGTTGTCACTACATCTTCTTTTAAACCGCACCGTAGCCTTACCACATCATTCCTCAGCCTATCATTCACAGTCACACCACACATGCTTCGCAAGGAACGCATTTCCACAGCATTTATTCTACTGTCATGCTTCTTTAGCCACACCCAACATTCACTTCCATACATAAGCGTAGGCACCAGCTCACCATTGTGAACAGCCAGTCGAGCCTTTGTGGACATCAATTGGTTGGTCACAACCGAATGTATACCACCATTCACTTTATTTCCCGCATTTACTCTCCTTTCTACATCTTCATCTGCCTAGCCTTTTCCAACTATGTTGGGGTCGGTTGCAGCTGAATACCAGTATTTTACATGGAGCCATTTTCTATCTGACCTCCACAACCCAGTAACTGTATAATACGATACCCCTTGGTAAGACTGGCTGTCAGACTTTTGGGCTTCTAACGACCCGTAACGACTGTCAAAGACCCACGAAATGACAGCCGGGACCAACGGCTTAACGTGCTTTCTGAGGCACGAAAGAGTATCGGTATGTAAAGATGGTCATCCATCCATGACTGACTCCCCAAATATACAAACTCACTTACTTGCTCCACACTCTTATCATTTATTTTCACATTACACACCTGTAATTAATTATCGATCAACATTTTCTTTCTGCTAATTTACCATACGTGATTGAATAAGGCACTGGATGCAGGTCGTGTTATCAATTGATAATGAATTGTTATCGCTCCATGGATCCGGCACAGTTAGCCCACGTTCGCACGGACGGGATTTTATCGCGCACTGGATTTTTCTCTCGGTGTTGAGCCGAGCATTGAGAATCCAACTTAACATCAACAGAGTGCATTCTAGCGCGTCGAAAAAACATACTGTTGAATTTTCAACTCTCGGTGTTAGGCTGAGCGTTGAAAAACGCCGCGATATTTCTACGTCTGTGCGAATCAACTTATACTGGAAAGCAAATCTTAGCAGTTCCTGATAGGAATGCAGAGAAGCTGAATTGAGCAATGGAAAAGATGTTACAAAACAGCCCGTAGAATACATACTGACATAAACTCACGCCTTCTTCCCACGGGGGTAGGCAGAAACTACAGAACAAAACCTGCTACGATCCTTACATACTCCTTTTGCCTCGTTTATGTTCATACATCTGGTCATACTCGCACACCGGTTGCTAGTACTACGCACCTGACCTTTCTGAAGAACATTACCACTACTATGTCTTCTAGTACTAGGTCACTATGTCTTCCTAGCCCGTACAATCTTCTTCTTGTTCAGAGTTATTGGTAAAACACAAGCAACCTCTTATGGGGTCATTGTACCTACTCATCATTATGAACAACTTTTACTATGGGACCAAACCAGAAATCGCGAATTTATTTTTATTTATACAACATTCGTTTTTGTTTACACTAAACCTCTTAAGGGGTCATTGTACTCATCATTTTGAACAACTTTTACTATGGGACCAAACCTGAAATCGCGAAAAAAAAATCAGCTGTTCAGTACATTTTGACGAGTTTGATGTAGATAAATTACTGAATAGCTGATTTTTTTTTTCGCGATTTCAGGTTTGGTCCACTAGTAAAAGTTGTTCAAAATGATGAGTACAATGACACCTTAACCACTCAAGTGTCGAATGCACCCCATGTGTGCATAAGAAAAACCCTTTTTTTATTAGGTATATAAGCTTATATCACATATATATAAAAGTAAAAAAACATCATCCGATGGAAAACCAATCATATCATTAATTGTGAACCTATGGAGTTCGCAGCTAAACCCCTCTCCCCCCCCTGTCAAATGCACCCCAAGTGTGCAAAAGGACAAAACTTTACATAATAGGTATATAAGCTTAGATCACATATATATAAACGTAAAAAAACATCATCCGATGGAAAACATATCATCATCAGTAGTTGTGAACCTATAGGGTTCGCAACTAACCCCCAACCCTCCCCACTCGCTGGGGTTTTCGGTCTAAAATTAGCCAAACTCAGACACTTGAGGGGTTAAGAGGTTTAGTGTAAACAAAAAATAATGTTGTATATAATGATTAATTTTCTCCGCAATATTGCAACTAAGAAATCATTGTGACGTAGGCAGGTACTGTATGTACCTATTTCAATTTTGTACATAAACAGTACATAGATGTAGCCAGATAATCTCCTCATTATATCTATTAGATTAGTTATCTAAGGCCAGCATTAATAAACCACTCAACGTATTTTGAGTGATATCACTCGAAGTCCCTATCAAAGGAAATACGTCAAAGGCTTTTTATGAATTAAATCAGTGTCTGAAAAGTATCCTACTTCCAATGTTTGGAACTAGCTGACATGACAGACATTGTAAATAATTTATACAAAATTCCTACAGAAAATCGACTTTCAGTTTTTCCCATGGCAACTTTTCCAATTTTTCTTTACATGAAAACCTAATTCGGACTGTTACCGAACATTTTATGAAACAAAAAATAGCCTAAAGAAATAATTTTCTTTACTCGAGGTTTTTTTCCTGTTTTACGGTAATACTACAGTTGTACGATCAGCAACATAAATCGATTAACACCGCTATTTTTACACAATGTAAATTGATACAAAATTAATTGATTATAAATTTTTTTCCTAAAATAGCCAAGAGTCTAGCTAGTAGATCTTTAAATTTTACTTCTGTTCCGATTTTAATTAAATGTCTTGCTCAATAATTAAGATTTAAAAAACCAAAGTTTTAATCGACTTTTGTTGCTGAATGTATCTAAAAATGCTCGGTATTTGGACAGCCGTTGCCTATATCATTTTCCAGATCAGGTTCTACATGTGTGCCAAACTTTATCCAAATCCGTTCAGCCGTTTCAGCGTGAAAGCGTTACAAACAAGCAAACAAACTCACTTTCGCATTTATAATATTACTAGCTGCGCCCCGCGGTTTCACCCGCGTAGACCGTGATAAAAAGTAGCCTATGTGTTAATCCAGGGAATATGCTATCTACATACCCAATTTCATGAAAATCGGTCCAGCCGTTTGAGCGTGAAGAAGAAACAAACACACACGTCACACACTCACAAACTTTCGCCTTTATAATGTTAGTGTGATTGATACTATAGGCCTATATACCCCAACAAGGTGGGGATGGGGAGTCTTTTGACTGACAACAAACAGCTGCCAAGACACTTGTAAAGTCTAAAAGCTCATAGCCTGTTTCCACAAGATAACTCCTTGGTAAACAGTATGGCACCAGCTATCTAGACTCTAAACTATGCTATATCACTCACATCCCAACGACACACTTGGGAATTAAGGAGAACTTCTAGATAACTGTTAGTACTTACAAGGTAATTTAGAACGAGCCTCCTCGCGTGCTTTGGTTTGAGGATACAAGTTTAAGTAGAAGTTACTAAGGCTGCGTTCTGGACACTATCCATCGGCAAAGTTTGCTTTCCTAATGAGAAAGGGTTGCGTTCTGGACACTATCCATCGGCAAAGTTTGCTTTCCTAATGAGAAAGGGTTGCGTTCTGGACACTATCCATCGGCAAAGTTTGCTTTCCTAATGAGAAAGGCTGCGTTCTGGACACTATCCATCGGCAAAGTTTGCTTTCCTAATGAGAAAGGGTTGCGTTCTGGACACTATCCATCGGCAAAGTTTGCTTGCCTAGTGAGAAAGGCTGCGTTCTGGACACTATCCATCGGCAAAGTTTGCTTTTCTAATGAGAAAGGGTTGCATTCTGGACACTATCCATCGGCAAAGTTTGCTTTCCTAATGAGAAAGGCTGCGTTCTGGACACTATCCATCGGCAAAGTTTGCTTTCCTAATGAGAAAGGGTTGCATTCTGGACACTATCCATCGGAAAAGTTTGCTTTTCTAATGAGAAAGGCTGCGTTCTGGACACTATCCATCGGCAAAGTTTGCTTTCCTAATGAGAAAGGGTTGCATTCTGGACATTATCCATCGGCAAAGTTTGCTTTCCTAATGAGAAAGGCTGCGTTCTGGACACTATCCATCGGCAAAGTTTGTTTTCCTAATGAGAAAGGGCTGCGTTCTTGACACTATCCATCGGCAAAGTTTGCTTTCCTAATGAGAAAGGGCTGCGTTCTTGACACTATCCATCGGCAAAGTTTGCTTTCCTAATGAGAAAGGGCTGCGTTCTTGACACTATCCATCGGCAAAGTTTGCTTTTCTAATGAGAAAGGTCGCATCACCTAATTATGAAATATGCAACAAAATTGAAGATATGCAACACTTGTTGATGGACTGTGTTAAGAGCAAGAATGATACGGTCCCCACCATAGATATAAAAATGGTTCCCACCCATCCACTGACTGATCTGACTGTACACAAGCCTCGATTCGAGGGGGATTCGAGGAACGATATCGACTTTTCAAAACTTTGTACTCCAAAAAGTGATGCTCCTGAAAAGACAGGTCATCAATATCAATAGATATTGATGACCTGTCGCAAGACACAATTATAGATGACTGTCGTTTTTACTTCATCTCAGTTTCTTATTGAAGCATAAAATAATGCTTCTGTTTTTTTCTTCTGGCGAAGTAACCTCAACCTCGAAGTTACTTTTGTGATGACCCCCACAAGAAGAAAGATTGTATTTTTGCGAAGAACTTCTCAGTTTGGAAATTCATTATCGTCCTATGATCATTTTCCCTAAATATGTTAGTGGCAATTTTAACCTAATACCTCGGAATAACTAAATTGTATAATAGCCACTGCCATCTAACCTTCACAACCCAATTACTTAGCACTACCGTATATACAGGGTTATTGGTAAAACACCAGCAACCTCTTAAGGGGCTCATTTTAGTCATCATTATGAACAACTTTTACTATGGGACCAAACCTGATATTGCGAAAAAAAGCCGAATCCCAGTAGAGGGAACATTATAGGCTGATAATTTAATTTTTATATAAAATTGTATGTCTAGGTATAATGTGTCTCGTAGCCTCATGACTGTATTTTCTTGTACTTTCGTTCTAGTGTTGGTGATGTCATTAGCTCTAGAACTTTGGTCATTCTATTATTCATGACCAGTACTAATATTAGCATGCAACCTTTCATTGTTTACCTTCACTGGGTCAATATACCAGTTTCCTCACAGTTTTCCTCGTCTGACGTCTATTTCATTCATTGTATTTTCCTCTCATCTGTGAAATGGGGAAGATTGTAAGTGACCGTGGGGGTTCCCTATGTTTTGGGGAGGTTAGGGCTCGGATTAATTTGCTAAATCTGGATGCAGACGCATAGGATGACCACCATAGAAACGGGGTTTGTCGACGGAAGAATAGACATCGGTTTGGTATCGTGTAACCCAGTAACTGGGTTGTGGACTGTCAGATGGCAAGCGCTCCATTTAAAATAGTGGTATTCTGCTGCATGCGGTAGACTGGAAGCTGACACCAACATAGTTGGAAAAAGGCTAGGCTGCTGATGATTCTAGAACTGTCAATTTGAAGTTTCCAAGATGCTGATTCGAAAAAAGCAGAAGATAGTTTTTGTTGTCTAATGGAAAATGTTTGCTGTCGAGTGACTATGAAATTCAGTAAAATTATACTTACAATTTTTTTGCTCCCTCGCTCACGGCGACTTTTTGTAGCGATGCTGTCGCGCGTCCGCATCGATACAGTCGCGAAGCGGTCGCTAGCTGTGTGCCCTCGCCCACGGGCCCAGATTCAGTCGCGATGCAAACGCGATACCGGTGCGCTTCTGTCGCGATGCAAACGCGATTCAGTAACGGCACAAAAATAACTGCGATCGCTACAGTTGCCAGATGGACTCCGTTGAGGCAACATTAGTCACGTTGTCTTTGGTGCTGCTTTTACGTAAGCAGCCGAAGCGTAGGCAACGAAAGCTCGGTTCTCCACTCCCGCGCCACCCTCCCTCTGTTCTCTCCCCGATGTCGTCCGACACGGTCGCGCGTTTGCATCGATACAGTCGCGATACTGTAGCGCGTTAGTAGCGCGTTGGCATCGCTTCCGTAGCGCGTTGCAAATGCGACTAACGCGCGTTAGTAACGATGCAGTCGCGCATTTCGTAAACTCGCGACAGCATCGCTACAAAAACTCGACGTGGGCAAGGGCCCTTTGGGATCCTCCCGAAGGCTCTATCTTTTGATTTATTAATAAGAATGTAAGGAATAAGGCATGGGAACGTATCTCTGAATCCTGAGGATTGTATCTACAATAAATTACATAAGGGAACAAAATTAGACTTTTTTTTTTGTTGCATGGAGTTTTATGGCTGTTGTTTACTAATTCGAGGTCGCTTATTTCAAATCTACCCTCAATTTATCTTTAACGGCTCTAGTTTTTGAGATACAGCTATCTATATAAATAAAAAGAGAAGTCGTGACTGACTGACTGACTGACTTATCAACGCCCAGGCCAAACCTTTGGACCTAGAAAGCTGAAATTTTGCACAGAGGTTCCCTTTATAATGTAGACAAGGAATAAGGAAAGAATTCCTGGTAGTACGTTCCCGTGGGATATTTTCCAACATCCACGCGGGCGAAGCCGCGGGCAAAAGCTAATTGGTCATATTTTTGTACTAGTTACACTTAACTTTCATAAAACCGAGTTGCTTTTTAAAAAAATGTTTTTTTTACAATGTCCACGACTTTACATTACTTTTTTAAAACAACTACTGTTGGAGCATTAAAAATAGCCCTTGTGTACCAAGTCACAAAACTGACACAGCAAAAATGCTGTTTCCTTGTGTTAATTATTATTTAGTGCCAAAGTTTTCTCAGCATTGCGTTTGAATACTGTCACTATTTTTCGCTTCTAAGAAAAGATGGACTCCGTGCTATAGAAATGGTCAATGGATAAACGAAACGCATCACTGAATAGCTACAGTGAATCTCCCGAAAAGTGTCGCAACCTTGACCCAAATACCTGTCGCTCTTTATGTTAAGAGACGTCGGCTATCAGGCAAAGGCACAAAGCAAACTAAAGAGACTCGATAAGAATGTTCTTTTCATAGTTGGGCTTTGATAAGAGATTTTTAGTAAATCATAACTCAAAACTCAAACTCAGAGCATTTATTTCAAATAAACAGACACTTTTGAGTTGTCAAAGAGTCGGTCAGTTAGTCGGAAAGTTGAAGCTAGTTGCCTAATTCCATAACGTAGATCTCTATGGAGAAGAACGGGCAAGACACTCCACGGACACTCTTTTAAATCAAGATAAGTATCACATCTTGGGTACATTATTCTCGTTGCTTCTACATGTCAGAACAATGTAAAAAAATACTTGAAAATATAAGATTAAAAATAAGCCCTGGCAGATAAGAGATGACCAGTCTCAACTGACGGAGCCCGTTCACGAACATGACGCGTGGATCAGCACCCTCCAGTTCCAATTCTTAGACTTCAAATGTACAGGCATTTTCAAACTGACCAGATGCTGCTTCGGATCAAAATACACCGAATGAATGTCGTTTGATCTCCACAACCAAATGATTTAGCTAAGCCAAAATCCTGAAGTAAAATTAACAGACGAGCTCTTGCCCATGACAAAGTTTCCAATATTTCTATGAAACTAAAACCTATGACTAAAACTAACATGTTAATAAAGGCTTTGCTCACAATTTCAGCAGAGCAGAAAGAGAGCAGTGGTGGCCTAGTGGTAACGGTCGTAGGTTCGAACCCTGACAGGCGCTTTACTTTGTTTATATTATTTCATCACCACTGCTCTCAAAACGGTGAAGGAAAACATTGTGAGGAAACCGGCATGTCCTAGAACAAAAAATTCGAAGACATGTGACATCTACCAACCCGCACTGGGCCCGATGCCCAATACCTCTCACAGAGAGGGCAGTGTCCCAGCAGTGGGAACATAGGCTGATTATGCTTACAATTTCGCTCCTCCAAAGCCTTAAAGCAGTTTAAAAAGCCAATAAAACAACAAAAGCATCATAAATGCTGGTATTTATATCTCGACCTTGATTCACACCTTAGATTTGACCCACTATACAGCCATCCGTACAGGTTTCGCTCGCAAACACAACGCCAGTCGATGATGTCACTATCATGACATAATTGCACGACTCACATCGCGTGAAACAAATGTTTAATGAACTTAGTTGGTAGAACTTTACAATGGGTAAAGTGTTTCTGTGAGATGGGGGAAGGAAATAATGGCAGTGATAAAACATTGATGTTGAAACACTTCCAAATATGCAGGCTTAAGTATTAAATAGCTGAATAGCGCGATTGAAACTTTGTACTTGTTTATTTTTAAAAGAGTAACCGTGTAGTTTCTTACCGATTCTTCTCCATAGGAAGCGATCAATTGGAACCGTGCATCTAACTTCTAACGATTCAGTGACCATGTATGTGAATATAATATTTTGATTTTGAAACTTATTGCATTAATTGATTAAGCAAGCATACATCAACGTCAACAGACTGTATCATCGCTTCTCTGATGAGAACGTAATCAAATGCGAGCATTCATATGTATGTCTCTAGTAAAATAATATGATTTGATTTATAAATGGAGCAATATTATTCGGATCCGTTTTCATTCTATACATATGTGTCTACTTCCAGTATAACCGAACGACAATTCAGTTCCCTTGTCCATCCGCTTCCTACACGCTCCCCTCCGGCGAAGTTTCGAACTGTATTCGATTCTCATCGCCGGCATCCGACTGTTTTGACGCAATCGATGAAGCAAATGATCTAAATTTTCGTCGCTCAGGAATATATAGATAGATAGCCAAGGATTGCAAGATGTTTCGAGTTATATGATAACTTTCGGAAAGGCAGACTTGAAGCAGCTACCGAAAAAAATTATACTAACCGTTCTAAATTGGGAAACTGCGGAATCTTCATTGAATAAACCCAATCTATTGTTTTAAAAAGACTGGTTCTAAACATTTTAATTTATAAATTATTGTATCAGCACATGCGTCAGTGTCCCAATAATACATACCTTACGTATCTACTTAATCCTTTGTAAATCCATTGTATTTTTGGATTGTATGATAAAATATTTAGCAAAAAATCTTGAAACTTATCGCTTTGGAAGCCTAACGATAGTGGATGAAAGCTACTGTAGCATTATGCTAATGCAGTGTGAACTTTGACTTATAATGGAAGCTGCCTCCTTATACAATTCTCTCCTTACCTTGGAATACTAAATGAAACTTCGCTTATTATCGTTTTGAAATGCTTTTATAGCTTCTCGGGTTTTGCAAGATTCTGTTCTAAAAAACACTTCGACTCATTAAACCTCTTGCATCAGATACCGTACTTTAAATCAATGTTGCATCTTCATCCTCATTATCATCCACAACCCAACTTCACTCACTGCTGGTCATATAAGCCACTCTGTTGCCAATCCTCACGCTCGTGTGCCAGCTTCATTCAGACTAAACAGAATATCTTCCACCCATCTCACCAGCATACCAGCTGCATCTTGTTTGAAGATTTCAACGAACTCCTCGAGACTTCGAGGAGTTCGTTGAAATCTTTTCACTTCAGTTTATGAAGTCACTCACTTCCATAAATTGCGTGACATTCTTGGCATGGCTGCCATAGGTTCACAGACCTTAGGCTACTTGACTTCTAGTCATGACCTCTTCATCACCAGTCTACATCTCGAAGGCAATTGACTTAGTATATCACGTGCATCGTATCTTGATTTTTATGGAGATTATTTTTCACGAATTTTTATATTTTGTTTAATTGGAATTCAGACTCATTTGATAAGTCTGGAAGTTAAATGTAACTCAGCATAAGCTAATATATAGACACTTTTCGAAGCAGTGCTTGCCACGGAAGATTTCGAGGCTACTCTTCGTGTGATGTGGATAATTGCCGATGGGTCTTCAGTAGGACTGCCTATCACATATCCCACGTATCCAATCTCGGCCCAGATTTCTCTTCAATGCAATAACTTAATAGAATATTCCCCCTTTAAATTTTGTCAGAGTAATCAGCGTATTTCCTCAAGATAAGAGATGAGTAATCCATGCGCTCGCCAGATAATTCTTATGTTTTTATTGATATCCTTGGATAATACCGATAAAACTGATACCGTTTGTATTTTATAGATAAAGCCTCAGTACAATGCGGGTACATCACTAGAGAAACTGCGTTGTTTCGTAATTATCTAAAGGAAAATAATAAAATTAAATGTGGTATAATAGGGCTATATAATAATTTTAGTAATAACAGTGTATCGTGTAATTTTAAATAGTTTCTTATTACGGTGTTTTTGAAAATAATATTACTAGTGATGAGACTGTTATTTATGGTGAAAATAATTAGATAATAGTGCTGTGCTATAACAATGAAAGTGAAGAATCCGTTCAGTCTAGTACGAATAGGTACGCATGCACTTTTTATTAGCCTTATCTCCATAATCATTTATCGTACTTATTAAGGTAAAAACACTCCCGTCCCCGTGCATTATCAATATATTATTTTATTTCAAAACTGCTCGTAAGCCACGCCATTAAGTGAAGGTTGAAGTGATTAATGTTGGTATGGCCAATGCGGCATCGATTTTCGGTAGGCAATTTAGTTGAATAATTTTGGCTATAGGAAACTGTAGCTTAGTGGTTTTGGTGAAGTCGTCTGTTGCCAAAAATGTGGTTTTGATTCCTTATTGTTCATTCTACTGCCAATCTATTTGGGGTCGGCGCAACATGTCCCTTTTTTCCATACTTCTCTATTAGTCGTCATCTCGGTAGTCACTCCCTTTCTAGCCATGTCATCTTTCACACGGTCCATCCATCGTTTCTTTGGTGTTCCCCTACTCTTATAGCCCTCGACATTCATACTCAACACTTTCCTCACGACATTTTTCTCATTCCTTCGCATCGCATGCCTATACCATGACAACCGATTTCCGCGTTGTTAAAGACCATTATTATTCAGTTTCTCTTTCCACTGTTAAACGTACTCGTAGATCTCCCATTTTCTTCCCACACAATGAACTAGCGTAAAAGATATTCCCAATATCACTATGCTCTTAGCAGAGATATCGGTGACGCGTCGGAAAATAATAGCTCCCAGTAATCCGTCCCAGTACTCGTCTGTCCATACTTTTGACCAAAAATATAGATCAATGGCTTTTCATCCTACTATTGCTACTGCCTCTCCTCTCCTCATGACTTTCAGACGTCGGTTTTCGGTCCACATGAGCTGTAGACCATAAGACCAATGCTTATTGGTTTTGTCCAGTTCGTCCTGCCATCTACGTTTTCTGCCGCAATGTCTTTTGATTGCTCCACATTGTGGTTATTTTGGCCCATTCAGCACTGAGTTTGGCTAGTCCATTCAGTCATCCCCATAATAATATACTTCTTGCTTGTCTCAGCTTGCCGTATTATGCGCGGTGAGTCCGATTGTCCAGCACTTGTGGCTCAATTGATGAGGTTGTTTATTCCTGTTGTGCCCAAACACCAACTGAGGCCGCGAAGACACCCGTTATTGGCCGTACCTTCAGCACGCACAGTGTCACGAGCTAACTCGCCCCTCGTTCGGCCGCTTACGATGCTTAATGCTCTTTTGAAATCAACACCGGAGTGTGACTTATTTGCAGGGAGATGGATAGATGTGTGTCGTGAATGTTTAAGATTCTGTGAGATGATGAATGAAAGATAAATAAGTAATAATTTTCTGTTTAGTTTTTGTTGATTGCATTTAACTTCTACTTTGTTTCTTATTAATTTCTCGTGTTCTATTTGTTGTTGTTTTATTTTTAATTGTATTTTTTTGTTAAATTTTGCTGTACAACGCGTTAGATTTATTTAAATCTGTTAAGTTGTGTACGTATATCTTAAAAAATAAATAAATAAATAATATTAATAGAAAGTGTCTGAAAAATTAATTTAGGCGCACCTAACCGGACCTAGTATAAACCCTTGGAGAATCACATGACTAGGCACATGGTAACTGTTTATATTATAAACAAAAAACGATCCGCTGGGTCACAGTAAAGATATCTACTTTACTGTGGCTGGGTGTTAGGGCAACATGTCAAGACATAGTGATTTCTGTGCTACATCTAAGTTAAATTTTAATGTAATGGCGCCCCGACATGCATGGTTTTTACGACTTGACAACATAGGAGCTATGAGCCAACAAAGATGTGAATACGAAAATCGTGGTCCTGTTGTCGTTGTTGTGGGTGTGGTTATTGTTGGTTATTCTGTTATGGATTTTGTAAAAATAAAATCAAGTGGAAAGTTTATGAAAAAAAAAAACATTTATTTGCCACTAGAGAAAAATACATTAGAATAACAATATGACAGACACTCAGAGGCACAAACAAAATTTTTTTTTACACAAGGAAGAAAGTCATTTTTGTGACATTCTCTCGCTTCTTTAATTTTTCTATGTATAGTTGACAGGGCAGGGCAAAAACCGTCGTCAGTCTTCGGTAAGGCTCATTACTTCTTAGTTTGCATAAATAAAGAGTCCCAAGGTTGTATTTCCATCAGAATGTTCTCGTAAAGAAGAAGTAAGTTTCTTCTAATATTGCATTGAATTGCTGGTAACTTATACCCGTCCATAAAAGAAGGCTATCCAAACTCACTTCATTGAGGTTTTCAAAATCAAGGTGATCTTTTTTTTTCGAGTGCCTTTGTATATATTTGGATGATATCCTTTAAGTTCTCACCCCTGAAATCGTCTTGACACTTGGTGACATTTTCTGAGATACTTTCCCAATTCGTATTCCTCAAATGGTGTTGACAGATTCGGGCGAGAGGTGGTATATAGAAATGAAAGTAGCTGAGAAGATTTGCTTTGATTGTGATGGGTACACAACGAAGTTCCAAGTTCTGACAATTGTCAATTAGACATCGCCTTGATGTGTTTGCCGCGCGCGTCAGGCCAGGAACAGGAATCGATTCAGTTGGAGGTGCGAGTGGTGGTCGCTTTAAGCCGTAGTCAATGCGCTGCCAGCAGGGGTGACAAATGGATCTTGATCCGTCATATACAATCTGAAATAACAAAAAAAAAAGAGATTTATTACCGTTCTCTCGTTAAATCCCTAACCTATCACACTTCATACTAATATTATAAAGGCGAAAATTTGTGAGTGAGTGTGTACGTTTGTTACTTCTTCACGCTCAAACGGCTGGATCGATTTGGATGACATTTGGTATGTAGATAGCTTATACCCTTTTTTTTTTGTTTTGAGGGTGGGAAATCATCAAATAACTTCTCCCGCTCTGGGTGGAGCGGAAGGGCGTGTCAGACTTTTACTGACTAAAACCCACCCGTGTTCCTTCAGTTGCCTATGCCAGAGCCGCGGTATCTTCTTCAAACTACCCGCGACCATTACTCTGGATTAACACATACGCTACTTTTTATACCGGTCTACGCGTGTGAAACCGCGGGGCGCAGCTAGTTATTGATAAAACGTACGCAGGCGTGCCATTAGGTATCAAGATGATGTAGTTTCTCTCACTCTTGCTTGAAGAGCTTGCTCTCGATTGTATATAGCTCCGTCTCTCTCTCACACTGGAACAATGATGCGTTCTCGAAGTCAAACGTGTAAGGAAGAATACATTACTTACAAGACACGTTTGACTTCGAGAACCAGTACATTTATTATTTTTTAGAATTATAATTATTTTTTTATTATTTTTTCATGTTTAGCAATACTTCTACGTTTATCTTCCTCAAACTATTCATGGAACACTGTTTACAAAGTATAATTTAGTACTAAAAATCTTACTTTTAATCCCTAAATAATATTACCTGATGGTTTATCGATTTAACGATTACATATTTTTGATGTACAATTCACAACCCACACATTTTTTTTTTTGTCGACTGTGATTTTTTTTGGGACATCTCCTTTATAATAAGTTATGTATACAAACATAACCTTCCGGAATAAATGAGCTCTAAATGTTGGTGAAACCCGCATCAAAATCTATTGTGGAGTTTCGAAGATCCAAGCGGTCACACAGGCAGACACGATAAGCTTTTTTATTTATAGAATGTATATGTATAGATATAGATATTATTATTATCGCAATAAAAGATAGATATTGTTATCGTATAAGTTTTCCAGCTAGCGGCCTACTTTTGTAACTGCACTGTGTCGCATTGCTCAATCTAGCACTCATTAGGAGTTTCCTACGAAATGTAGAATGAACACGAAATGATATTTTAAGTTTTGTGAATAGAATTTTCTTGATTTTAGTTGGAATAGAAATGTATTCATGTATGGAATAGATGTTGAACGGACTGTAAAAAAGGTTTGTTTAAATGTATAATCTTATTGTAAATGGAGTACTTATAGCATATGTGGAAGTTAACATACGTATTAACCAAGACTAAAGACTAATATCTAATCTTAGCTTATCTTTAAATAAAACGTTAATATTGTTCCGTATCTACAGCCAGTCGGGTCCTCTAAAAAATTTTGACTCAGGTGTAGAGTTTGTGAAGTTAGGGCTTTTAGAGTTAGAAGCTTGGCTCTACAAGGCTCTAAAAGTTATCAGATCTCATATATGATAACTTTTTGACAGTGCGAGCCATGTGGTCACGTCTTGGCAACATTTTACATGAAAATGTTTTTGGTGGGATTATTTTAACAGCTAACACGACGTATGCCAGCAGATTTTCTGATCACTCAAGCCCGGTTCCTGAGGTTTTTAAACGGAGTTTATACATTCGATAGTGATTATTGGTTCGATATCCTGGCGAAGTAGACCGAGACGTAACACACCGGATCAACTCAGAATGGATGAAATGGCGACAGGTTACAGAAACAACTTGCGACCCACGGATGCCCCTCAAGTTAAAGGGAAAAATTTACAAGTCCGTGATAAGGCCTGTCGTACTTCATGGATCGGAATGCTGGGCAGTGAAGAAGACGGATGAAAAAAGATTGCATGCAGCGGAGATGAGAATGTTGAGATGGATGTGTGGAGTGACGAGAATGGATAAAGTAAGAAATGAGTATATAAGAGGAAGTTTGAAAGTGGCGCCAGTGACAGAAAAGTTGAAAGGAAATCGTTTGGGTTCCTATGGGCATGTGATGAGGAGAGACGAAACGCATGTGACTAAAAGAGTAATGAATATACATGTTGATGGATGGAGAGGCAGAGGAAGGCCAAAGAAAAGATGGATGGATTGTGTGAGGAATGATATGAAAGAGAAGGGAGTGAATGAGAGCGTGATGGTTGACAGAGGAGATGGAAGAAGAAAACGTGTTGCGCCGACCCCAAGTAACATGGGATAAGGGCAGGAAGATGATTATCCTGATTCTGAACACTTCGTAATGGAAGAATTTAGCTTAAAAGTCGAGTGCATTACTAACGAGGTTTTTTCTGAAGACGTTAAAAACCGAGCATATGGAAGGAATTCGCTTAAGGGGGATGCCCTGTGGTAGCCCGCGAAATTATTATTTTTTTTTGTTTTTTTTGCAATTTGCAGCATCATATTTTGATCACGATACAACATGACAAGGAGTCATGTTGTATCGTGATCAAAATATGATACGCGATAATAAAACATATCGCACACTTAGATCTAAACTGAGACAACTCAAAAAAGGTTATTTTTCAGGAGACGATAAAAACGTAGGTATATCTGCATTTTTTATTAGGGAAGTAACAATTTAATTTGATTCTAGATAATAAATAGCTTGTAAAATGTCACTGTATACAAACTGGTGCTAAAATTCAATAATTTTTATCGTTATTCACTGTTTTTCAAACATAACTCAAAATTAACGATTTTGAGTTGTCTCAGTTTAGATCTAGGTGTGCGATATCTATCTGCCTAGCCTTTTCCCAACTATGTTGGGGTCGGCTTCCAGTCTAACCGGATGCAGCTGAATACCAGTATTTTTTTTTTATCTAGGTGTGCGATATGTATAATAAAAATCATCAATACGTCTCTCCAAGTTAGATTTCGTGCAGATTCGTCGAACGAACGAAATCTAACATAAAATCTAACTTAGAGAGACGTATTGATGATTTTTATGGTTAAAATTACGTAAAACGCAAGAAAATTTGAATTTCGCGGGCTACCACAGCACATCCCCCTTAACAGATAATTTTGTCGAATCAATAACTATTGAGAGTTTAAACTCTACTGCGTCTACTGACCAGTTGTGCCCGACGCTCCAGACGTTCAGCAATGTATGAAGCGTATTTCCATTATCTTTGAATTGTCTTTCTTCCTCCATAACACAATTAATGATAGATAATCATAATTACCGTTAATAATAGTTAACTTTACGACTATCGAGAGTATGGTTGGTGATCTCAGCTATGCAGTAATAAGTTCGAGATTACGTCATTTGTGTTTGTTAGACTTCTGACAGGCAAATGGTTTCCTTTAGTATTTTTGCTTTCGTCTATAAGTTGAAATCATTTTTTATTTTACTTACATATACATAAACTATCGGCTTCTTCCCATGGGGGTAGGCAGAAACTACAGCTACGATCCTTACATACTCACTTTGCTTCGTTGACGTTCATACATCTGGTCACACACGCACGCCGGTAGCGAGTTCTACGCACCTGACCTTTCTGAAGGACATCTCCAATAAGGTCACTATATGTCTTCCTAGGGCGTCCCCTCCCGGCGTTTCCACTCACATCTGCCTTGTAAGGTATTGTTATACCTTTTGTTAGTCGCCTTTCATTCATCCTCTCAATAACTTTTTTATTTTAGGGATATTATAAACTGCCCAGCCGTGTGATCAATGGGATTTCCCATCGGCAAAATTATCGAACTTCCATACAAACTTTCATCCCATATTTAACCCCTTGGTGCTCACTTTCGTTGTATAAGAAACTCTTGCGCATCAAGCTTCTAGAACCCAGCGGTGTAGGTTGTGCGTTTGTCTATCAATGAATTTAAGATTTTTTTTTTTATATGTAACATTTTGAATTTTGTAGCTTAGTGCCCGGACATTCAAAGGGAAGGAAAGGAGGAGGGAAGGGGGTAGATATTATAAGTTGATTATTATTTTCTTCAGTTTTGATTAGTGTAGTCTGGTCAACCATCGATGGTCAGATTTTTGTATTTAGTATTATCTGCTGCAAAATCCAGTCAGCAAAGTTTGTTGACACAAAGCAACGTCTCATTTCCGATACCTAGAAAATTAAGAGGCTTTGTTCCTTTGTTGATTAACCTGTTGCATATTCGAGCATTCTATTATTAAGTGGACAGACCCATCAAAAAGATTTTCCATCAGAATTTCTGTTTATACTCGTAGAGCTTTGACAGTCGTTACGGTAACTCTAGAAGCCCGAAAGTCTGACTACTATAGTCTTACCAAAGGTTAACCGTGTTACCCAGTAACTATGCAGCCCGCCCTATGCAGGATTTCACCCTATGACATTTTTTGGTGTACATAATAAAGAGTAGTCCGAGTCTGTCAGAATTTAATTTTTTTTTTAAATATCGCAGCTTTATGCTGTTATAGGAGCCTTTTTATGTGCATAACTCCAGCTTCCTCATAGGTGATAGAATAATTCTACATATGCCAATATTTAAAGCATAATAGCTGCCATCGAAGTACCCAGTCTTAATTTAGCTGCCGCAAAAACTTCGTCAATATGAGTCGTTTAGTGTGTGTTAGCCAGAGTGACGTCACCCCAGCTTCCTCATTCAGAACAGCCAAACCAGTGAGGTTAGAGTTTTGGAGTAAAGTCAGAAAATTAAAGCATAATTGCTGCCATCGGCAGCAAAATTTTCAAATCTCTGGTCATAATACTCTATGAGTTATTAAACTTTTAAACATGTGTAAGCTGAAGTGACGTCACCCCAGCTGCTCAGTCATATCTTCCGAACGAAAGAAGATATGATTATGTATTATAGCTCAAAAATTAAAGCATAATAGCTGCCGAAGGCAGCAAAATTTTCAAATCTCTGGTCAAAATACTCTCTGAGTTATTAAACTTATAAACATGTGTTAGCTGACGTGACGCCACCCCAGCTGCTCAGTCATATCTTCCGAACGAAAGAACATAGGATAATGTTTTACAGCTCAAAAGCTAGGTCATAATAGCTGCCGTAGGCAGCAAAATTTTCAAATCTCTAGGTCTCGTAGTTTCTACGTAATAGCTAAAAATAGTTTCCGCGCCAAAAAATTCAAATTATTACCTCGGAGCATGTAAGGAGCGGCGTTGCCGTTCCGTGCGCTACATTATTGCAATCAAGTTTGTACTTAGCAGGAATTGTATTAGAAGTCATTATAGCTTGCGCTCAAAACAATTTTATTTTGAATATTGAAGATCTTAGACTGAGAGCCGACTGAACTATAGTGGAACTAATAATCTATACAGGGTGTTCCGTAATTAATGGATAACCTCTTAAAGGGTCATTGTACTCATCATTATGAACAACTTTTACTATGGGGCCAAACCTGAAATCGCGAAAAAAAAATCAGCTGTTCTCTACATTTATGTTCGTTTATCTGGTCAAAATGTAGAGAACAGCTGATTTTTTTTTCGCGATTTCAGGTTTGGCCCCATAGTAAAAGTTGTTCATAATGATGAGTACAATGACCCTTTAAGAGGTTATCCATTAATTACGGGACACCCTGTATACCTATACAACGTGTAACGTTAAATGCGCAGAACCTCGGGTCATTGTACTCATCATTATGAACAACTTTTACTATGGGACCAAAACTGAAATCGCGAAAAAAAAATCAGCTGTTCAGTACATTTCTGTTCGCATAATTCGTCAAAATGTACTGAACAGCTGATTTTTTTGACCCCTTAAGAGGTTTTCAAATTTTTCGTCATGGGTGTCATTTTCATGGTGTTTGTGGTCGCTGAAGACGATAGTTGGGTCAAAATGAAAATCTAAGATGGCGGCTGCAAAAATTTTGAAATTTTTGGCAATGGGTGTCATTTTCATGGTATTTGAGGTCAATGAAAACGATAGTGGGGTCAAAATGAAAATCCAAGATGGCGGATGCGAAAATTTTCAAATTTTTCGTCATGGGTGTCATTTTCATGGTTCTTGAGGTCGCTGAAAACGATAATGAGGTCAAAATGAAATTCCAAGATGGCGGATGCGAAAATTTTCAAATTTTTCGTCATGGGTGTCATTTTCATGGTTTTTGAGGTCGCTGGGAACGATAATGAGGTCAAAATGAAAATCCAAGATGGCGGATGCGAAATTTTTCAAATTTTTCGTCATGGGTGTCATTTTCATGGTTTTTGAGGTCGCTGGGAACGATAATGAGGTCAAAATAAAAATCCAAGATGGCGGATGCAAAAATTTTCAAATTTTTCGTCATGGGTGTCATTTTCAAGGTTCTTGAGGTCGCTGAAAACGATAATGAGGTCAAAATAAAAATCCAAGATGGCGGATGCAAAAATTTGCAAATTTTTCGTCATGGGTGTCATTTTCATGGTATTTGAAAATTTTCGCAGGCGCCATCTTGGATTTTCATTTTAACCCCACTGTCGTTTTCAGCGACCTCAAATACCATGAAAATGACACCCATGTCGAAAAATTTGAAAATTTTCGCAGCCGCCATCTTGGATTTTCATTTTGACCCCACTATCGTTTTCAGCGACCTCAAATACCATGAAAATGACACCCATATCGAAAACATTTGAAAAGTGTCGTAGCCGCCATCTTGGATTTTCATTTTGACCCCACTATCGTTTTCACCGACCTCAAATACCATGAAAATGATACCCATGTCCAAATATTTCAAAATTTTTGCAGCCGCCATCTTAGATTTTTATTTTGACCCAACTATCCTCTTCAGCGACCTCAAACACCATGAAAATGACACCCATGACGAAAAATTTTAAAATTTTCGCAGCCGCCATCTTGGATTTTCATTTTGACCTCATTATCGTTTTCAGCAACCTCAAATACCATGAAAATGACGCCCATGTCGAAAAATTTGAAAATTTTCGCAGCCGCCATCTTGGATTTTCATTTTGACCCCACTATCGTTTTCATTTTGACCCCACTATCGTTTTCAGCGACCTCAAATACCATGAAAATGACACCCATATCGAAAACATTTGAAAAGTGTCGTAGCCGCCATCTTGGATTTTCATTTTGACCCCACTATCGTTTTCACCGACCTCAAATACCATGAAAATGACACCCATGTCCAAATATTTCAAAATTTTTGCAGCCGCCATCTTAGATTTTTATTTTGACCCAACTATCCTCTTCAGCGACCTCAAACACCATGAAAATGACACCCATGACGAAAAATTTGGAAATTTTCGCAGCCGCCATCTTGGATTTTTATTTTGACCTCATTATCGTTTTCAGCAACCTCAAATACCATGAAAATGACGCCCATGTCGAAAAATTTGAAAATTTTCGCAGCCGCCATCTTGGATTTTCATTTTGACCCCACTATCGTTTTCAGCGACCTCAAATACCATGAAAATGACACCCATATCGAAAACATTTGAAAAGTGTCGTAGCCGCCATCTTGGATTTTCATTTTGACCCCACTATCGTTTTCACCGACCTCAAATACCATGAAAATGATACCCATGTCCAAATATTTCAAAATTTTTGCAGCCGCCATCTTAGATTTTTATTTTGACCCAACTATCCTCTTCAGCGACCTCAAACACCATGAAAATGACACCCATGACGAAAAATTTTAAAATTTTCGCAGCCGCCATCTTGGATTTTCATTTTGACCTCATTATCGTTTTCAGCAACCTCAAATACCATGAAAATGACGCCCATGTCGAAAAATTTGAAAATTTTCGCAGCCGCCATCTTGGATTTTTATTTTAACCTCATCATCGTTTTCAGGGACGTCAAGAACTATGAAAATGACACACATGACGAATAATTTTAAAATTTTCACAGCCGCCATCTTGGATTTTCATTTTGACCCCACTATCGTTTTCATTGACCTCAAATACCATGAAAATGACACCCATGGCCAAAAATTCCAAAATTTTTGCAGCCGCCATCTTAGATTTTCATTTTGACCCCACTATCGTTTTCAGCGACTTCAAGAACCATAAAAATGACACCCATGACGAAAAATTTGGAAATTTTCGCAGCCGCCATCTTGGATTTTCATTTTGACCCGACTATCGTTTTCAGTGACCTCAAAAATCATGAAAATGACACCCATGTCGAAAAATTTGAAAATTTTCGCTGCCGCCATTTTGGATTTTTATTTTGACGTCATCATCGTTTTCAGCGACCTCAAGAACTATGAAAATGACACACATGACGAATAAGGGGTGTCCATGACGAAAAATTTGAAACTGTTAGTTTGGATCCGCCGTCTTGAACTCAAAAACCATTAAAATGACAGGTCCATGTCATTATTATTATTTCCTATAAGTAATTCATTTTATACATGCATGTTACATGTTTTAATATTAGACAAGGGTCGTGACGGAAAAATCTTAAATTGTACCAGCGTCCGTACATAGTACAATATTTAAGTGTGTAGTCGGCTCCCAGTCTATAATCTAGTTCAAACTACAACAAACTGATAACGGTGCGCACGGAACGGCAACGCCGCTCCTTACCTGCTCCGAGGCAATAATTTGAATTTTTTGGCGCGGAAACTATTTTTGGTTATTACGTAGAAACTACGAGACCTAGAGATTTGAAAATTTTGCTGCCTACGGCAGCTATTATGACCTAGCTTTTGAGCTGTAAAACATTATCCTATGTTCTTTCGTTCGGAAGATATGACTGAGCAGCTGGGGTGGCGTCACGTCAGCTAACACATGTTTATAAGTTTAATAACTCAGAGAGTATTTTGACCAGAGATTTGAAAATTTTGCTGCCTTCGGCAGCTATTATGCTTTAATTTTTGAGCTATAATACATAATCATATCTTCTTTCGTTCGGAAGATATGACTGAGCAGCTGGGGTGACGTCACTTCAACTTACACATGTTTAAAAGTTTAATAACTCATAGAGTATTATGACCAGAGATTTGAAAATTTTGCTGCCGATGGCAGCAATTATGCTTTAATTTTCTGACTTTACTCCAAAACTCTAACCTCACTAGTTTGGCTGTTCTGAATGAGGAAGCTGGGGTGACGTCACTCTGGCTAACACACATTAAACGACTCATATTGACGAAGTTTTTGCGGCAGCTAAATTAAGACTGGGTACTTCGATGGCAGCTATTATGCTTTAAATATTGGCAAAGGTAGAATTATTCTATCACCTATGAGGAAGCTGGAGTTATGCACATGCCTTTTTGGCGTCGTACAGGTCTTTTTTTTTAGTTTAGTTTGAATTTTTATTTGTTTTTTAATGTTTACTTTGTTACTTTTATATGCTCCTTCTAAACTGTAGGTTACTTCCTGTGCCTGGAAGATATAGACTAGAAAGAAAGAAAAATAAAATATTTTTCTTTCTTTCTAGTCTATATCTGATGATCTGTGGAGGTCAGATTTAGATTAGTTGCTTCATGTATAATACAAGTAATCAGCTGCATCCGGATAGACTGGAAGCCGACCCCAACGTAGTTAGGAAAAGGCTAGGCAGATGATGACATCATTTTGGCCGGAGAGCTCAGAATTTCTGGGTTATTATCGTGGGTGGTAGGACAGCTAGAAGTTTATCAAATTTTAAAATGACTGGGGCATAAATGAATGTTGTATTTTCCTGTTTCAGCTGAACTAAGATGGTTACTATTGGGCGCGTGTAGCGGCAAAGTCATGAATCAAGGAGGACTCAAGAATGTCGTCACAGAGCCGACGCGCCTCGAGAATAAACGTGAGTTATTTTATTACCCTTGAGACATAGTTTTTCTACAATTACTCCAGCACCTTTTATACCCTTCTACAAACCGAAAAGAACTTTCAAGAAAAAAATGTGAAGTCATTTATTAAATTAGGCCGAAAAACAGCATTTGTGAACAATCTATATACAGTGTGAGTCTTCATAAAGTGCACAAACTTAAGGATGTGGTGCAGACCATCAAACTGAACAACTTTTTCCCGGGGACCAACATCGTAAATGTATGGGACATTTGGTCCAGTAGGCATTGAAATTTAGCAAGGGACGACTGTTTTGTTTTCACGATTACGATGTTGGTCCCCGGGAAAAAGTTGTTCAGTTTGATGGTCTGCACCACATCCTTAAGTTTGTGCACTTTATGAAGACTCACACTGTATATATCTGTATATATAAAAATTAATCCCTATTTCCGCGTTTACATTAAAATATGCATAGTCAAGACAGGACAACGTCTGTCGGGTCAGCTATTGATATTATAAGCAAAAAGACGTAGATAGGTTATCTAACCCACATTCGATGTTCAAAAACGGCGCAATGTCCAACTAGCTTCATTTTTCTGACTGACCGACCCAAGACCGACCCTTTGACAATTCAAAAGTGCCTGTAATTGGTTTATTTGAAATAAATGCTTTGAGTTTGAGTTTGACTATTATATGACACGTGGAAGTAGGACGGCATGTCGTAATTCTCGGGAGCGAAAAAGAGACAAGACGACGAAAATGTGGCTAATTAGCCAGATTTTGACGTGCCACTTGCGCAGTGTGTACTATATCCTATTTACCTCTTTATATTTATAATATTATCATTGTTTGTGAACGTCAAAATTACATAATTATGACACTTGTCTTATGGGATTTAATAACAGCCGCACGATTCGATTGATCAGGTTAAGCTACGCTTGCCGCCCTCGGTCCGTGGAAGCGTGACCATCTTTACATATCGAGACCCCTCCGTGCCTCGGAAAGCACGCAAAGACATCCACTAATGACAGCAGAGACCAACGGGGTCTCTGCTGTCATTAGTGGATCTTTGAGAGTCGTTACGGGTCGTCAGAAGCCCGAAAGTCTGACAACCAGTCTATCAGAGGTATCCTATAACCCAGTAACTGGGTTGTGGAGGTCAGATAGGCATAGTTGGGAAAAGGCTAAGCAGATGATTACTTGTCTTATGGAATTTTGTAATTTTAAGGCGTTTTCGCCCGACCTTCACCACTTCCTAGTGTTTTAGCCCTAGCTTCTTGTTCCCAAACAAGAAGTGTATCAACAAACTCCCCAGCAGCGCGATTGGCGGTGGATATGTATGGTGATTTCCCCCGAAAGAGCTTCTTCACAAAAATTTCTTGTGCTACTAATATACCTAATGCAAAATTTCCCAATTCGTAATTTCTTATTATAAACTCTTAATTATATCTTGGTTAGAGACTGGGACCCAATTCCGGCGGCATGGAAATTGTCTCCATGGTCGAAATATCAGTCGAGAAACTGCTTATCTCCGTCGAAAACGAAAAAATGCTATTCTAGCGATCTCCATTCATAAATTTTTCGATCGCAAACCAGCGAGATATCACGGCTGGTCCTAAGGTATGGAGATATGAAATCTCCGTTGGAACATCTGTCAAAATTTACATTCGTAGGTTTATATTCGTATTTTTTTTGGTACCTACATGTAGAGGCTTCGGGGTTTATGGGTTTCATAAAGGGGGGCCAAATTTTCATTATTTTTGCGATAGGACACACCGTTTTCGAGATATAAGCAAAAGAAAAAATTGTTATGTTGGTGTGAATTTTAGTTCATGACAACTAATTTTATTCCACACCTATATCACGATTAAAAATAGTTTTATTTAGTTTGAAAATTAAAACCTACCTACGTCAGAAAAAGGACACAAATCACAGAGCACTATATAATACTACACAAATCATGCGAAATGCGTTTCGGATCACGCTACTTTGCAATTACTATTTTCAGTACCTAAGTAGGTAATTATAAAAAAAAACACAGTTATAGAAACACAATATACTAAAATTATCTTTTATAATGTGTTTGCTTGGATTTAATAAATTAAACATTACGTTATTAATACTAAAAAAAGAAAAACGTAGCATAATCGATTATAATCAAAGTGAATCGATAAAAATGGAACGTCTTTTAGACGAGATTATTTTCTCCGTTGTAAATCTTTCTCCATGGTCTACCAGAATACGGTTTTTTGATAGTATCGAGATTTGAACCGGACATTGATGCGGAGATTTGAAACAGAGATTGATCTCCATGGTCGTGATATCTAGCTCGAGCCCGGAATTGGGTCTCTGACCGGAAATGAAAACAAAAAAAAAATAGTTTGTAATAAGTTTTAACCCTTCATTGTGCGAGTCCGACACGCACTTGGTCGGTTTTTTATTTAAAAAAAGAAAAACAAAAATCTCGAAATCGAGATCTCGCCAAATTGCATTCCCTAGTTTTAAGTACTTAGATATTTTATGGGGATCGAGCCAATGGCCATACATACTATACCTACATACTATGTTCTATGGTCTATGTTAAAGGATTTGGTTTCCGCACTTATAGTCCTTCATGTGGACCATTGTTCGTTGCCATACATACTTAAAAGGTAATTGGTTTTTGGTGTCTTCATTCGTGTAACTGCCACCCACTGCTTTCACAATAGAAACGAACCTATAATTTTGGGATTTTCCACGTGTAACAAGAAGTCGTTTCATCACTTAGGTCATCGTGAGTCTAAATTGTAGTATATTATCAACACGATTGTTACCTCTGTTGGGTAAGCAGTAAGCAGATACTTAACTCATCGTGGAATTGTTCGGGAAATTAGTGGTATTTGGAGTCTGAAAGCAAACTTGTGAAGAAATCTTCAACAACTGCGTGTCGGCGATTTCAAACTATTAGTCGAAGTTCGCACGGACGTAAGAATATCGCGGCGATTTTGTTTCGTGCCATGGAATTTGTCCAAAAATCGCTCAACGCGCCTATATTTTCACTTCAAAAATTACCCCCATTTTTGAAGTGTCTCAATTAGATTCTATAGTGCTAATAAGCCACTAAAAAAACACAACATTTTTATTCAATCGATAAGTGCATTTAAATGCATTTAAATTTTACATTTTCAAATTTCGCACGAAAACGCTGGACGCAGTGGACGCCATATTGCTCTGTGGTCATGACGTCAGTTGGCAGTGTAAACAAAAACTTTCTATACGCTGATCAGTTGACTGTTGACATTGACACTTTTTCATTTACTCAGCCGTATGACGTAATAACAAATGGCGGCTACTTTCATGGTGTTAGAAAACAGATTAAAAAAACTGAAAACTGACATTTTCGGACTGCTTTTTGCCCAAGCTATCTAAATGATATATTTTTAGATTTTTTCTCCTATAGAGTAAAATACCGTATTATGAAATTTTGGGTCGCGTGATAACTCTATGGCATTATACCCATGATCACAATCGCATTATGTCGCAGTAGTGTTAACGTAGTTTCACGTCGCATTGCGTCACTTACACCTGACCTGATATACAGGATATTTTTTTAAGCAGTGCGCAAATTTTCACAGGGTGTTCTACCCGTGAATATGAATAACTTTTACTATGGAACCAAACCTGAAATCGCAAAAAAAATTCAGCTGCTCCCTACATTTTGGCGAGTTTGGTGTAGATAAATGTACTGAACAGCTGATTTTTTTTTCGCGATTTCAGAGTTAGTCCCATATTGAAGGTTGTTCATATTCATGGGTTTAATTTTCACCCTGTGAAAATTTGCGTACTGCTTAAAAAAATATCCTGTATAAAATGTTTGTTTGTAATCCAATGAATTTACGTCTTGGTAAAGTTTGCTGTTTTGTATTTACATGAAATCGCGAAGGAGTAGGCAGAAGTCTTCACGTATAGTACTGTAAGGGATCATAGAGCTCTAAACTACTGGAGAATTCAACTCGTATTTGATAATTATTCGTAGGACAATCCATAATAGCGCTGTCCACTGTTACGCACCTAAAGGCCCTCCCTCACCAGGAGCATTCGCGTGTAATGTAACATTACAGATTCGACTTTGAGCATTACATTACAATACTACCTCCCTGACTGACGAGCATACGCGTGTAATGTAACATTACAGATTCGACTTTGAGCATTATATTACAATACTACCTCCCTGACTGACGAGCATTCGCGTGTAATGTAACATTACAGATTCGACTTTGAGCATTACATTACAATACTACCTCCCTGACTGACGAGCATTCGCGTGTAATGTAACATTTAATTACAAATGGAGCGCATTGATGTTAGTTGTATCAAGGTATTACACGTTGTATCATTACAAGGTTCGCATTGTAATGCTCGATTTTTCTCCCTCATTGATGTACCTAATAAAATAAATAAATTTAAAAAAGCGTTTATTGCAGACTAATAACTGTCCATAATTTTGTTAGTAAAACATTATCTTAAAAACTATGTTAGTAAAGAGGAGCTCAATTAAATTATGATGATTGAATGATGATTTGATGTAATGCTCGAATCTGTAACGTTACATTACACTCGCATGCTCCTCACCTTAAAACAATACGCTCTTATTCTAAAACAAACGCTTCTTTTTACAAATTTTCCCCGGCTTCCCGGAGCTGAGGTCGGAAATTATCCCACGGGAACGTACTATTGGGATAGAAAATATCCTATGTCCTAATCCAGGTCATGATCTACCCATGTGCCAAATTTCATCCAAATCCGTTCAGCTGTTTTAGCGTGAAAGCGTAACAAAGAAAAAAAACGCATTTTCGCATTTATGACAGTTGTTAAGATAGGATACTGGATCTCAATAAGAATCTAATGAATTAAAGTTTTCTTCTCGTAGGTGCCAAGAAAACTGCGATGATCGTTGACAAAATATTGTTATAAAATCATCTGCCTTTTCTCAAGTATGTTGGGGTCGGCTTCCAAACTAACCAGATGCAGCTGAATATCAGTATTTTACATGGAGCGACTGCTTATCTGACCTCCGCAACCCAGTGACTGGGTAATACGATACCCCTTGGTAAGACTGGTTGTCAGACTTTCGGGCTTCTGAGGACTCGTAACGACTGTCAAAGATCTACGAATGACAGCCTGGACCAACGGCTACCTAAAGATGGTCACCATCCACGGATTAACCCCGGCAAGTATAGCTCAACCTGATGGATCGACCCGTGCGGCTGTTATTACTTAGCCACGAGCTCCTAAAAAAACTCCTCCTCTTAACAAAAATATTGTTATAAAATATTATTAAAATTTATTCACATCTGTGTGTATCAAGAGGCGCTACCGTAACCAATGTTTATGCAACTTGATCAAACAAGTGGTTATGGTATTGTTTGCATACGAGATTGCCTTTGTAATTAATTGCTGCGTAAAATCATTAATGAACTTCACGGTTTATGTAAAATTAACTTTATGTTATACTTTATTACAAGGTGCATTGAACTTGGAGAAAAAAATGGTAGAAATATCTTGTGTCTGACTCGTTCAAAACACAACTCACAATTTATCATTCATTGAAATGTCAGAAATGTGGACCCATTTATTACGTTTTCAGGAAAGTTAAGTTAGGTACTTAATTAAGTTGGTACTGCTGCCGCTGTACCGCAGGGGGCGGGACACCGTGAACGTTGACGAGTGAGCGGTGGGACGCTGTGAACGTTGACCAATGAACGGCCTGCACTGCCCCTCCCGTCTCTCCGCACACATACCTAAGTCGCGGTACAGCGGTAACGGTCAAACTATGCTAAGTACATATTTCTGTTGTCAAACAGCTGTGTTCTGAACTTTTGTTTTGAAGGGCGTCGATGTAATTACAGGCACATGATAAACTTTCAATTTTATTGGACACTCTCAACACGTATGGCACGTCCTAGTTTTTACTGTTACGGAGCTTTCGAATCTGTCCGTAGTTCAGAATAAGCGTTCGTCATACGACGTACGTATACGCAGCGTAAAGGCGACGCTAAAGTCGCGCCAGCGTGACTTATTTCAGATACCACGACCCACGTTAACGTGACGCTAGGGCATCGTCTACGTGACGTGCTTACGCTGCTCGTACTCACCGCGAAATTGCGAATACACTCGAAGTGAAATAAGACGAATGATAGAATCAATATTGCCGGAATAGGTCACCTTTAAAATCAAGTTTTATCTTGAAAAAATAATATTGCTAAGTCACTATTACTTAGCTGAATAAATGCAAATTAAGTTTGGTAAGGCGGTAAAAAATCTGTTTTGAAAAGTTTGATTATTACTTCGGCACCAGTGATTCAAACCACAGCGTTTCAGATTCGGTATTAGGAAGTATTTAGTATTAGCTCGTGAGGAACTCGTGTCTAAGTAACAGCCGCACGGGTCAATCCATCAGGTTAAGCTACGCTTGCCGGGGTTGGTCAGTGGATGGGTGACCATCTTTACATACCGAGACTCCTCCGTGCCTCGGAAAGCACGTTAAGCCGTTGGTCCCGGCTGTCATTCGTGGATCTTTGACAGTCGTTAGGGGTCGTCAAAAGCCCGAAAGTCTGACAACCAGTCTTACCAAGGAGTATCGTATTGCCCAGTTACTGGGTTGTGGAGGTCAGATAGGCAGTCGCTCCATGTAATATAATGGTATTCAGCTGCATCCGGTTAGACTTGGAAGCCGACCTCAACAAAGTTGGGATAAGGCTAGGCAGATTGATATAGCAAGTTGAATGAATAGGAGTATGGTTTGAACGCTTTGACAGCGATTGATTTTAGAAGCACAGGCCTCCTCTTTTTCACTGCTGTATCATCATCATCATCATAATTCAGCCGAAAGACATTGTAGATGTTTAAACTTAAACCTCTTTTATTTCCAGGTGAGCGACGTCGTGGAGCAGCTGGTCGCGCTGCGGCACTACGTCGAGCGCCGTCCGACTCGGACTGCTCGGGAGAGACGGCGTCCCTGTCGGCCGATAGCGGCGACCGCGCCGTGCGCCTCCCGCCGCAGCCGCAGCGCGTGGGGAAGAATAGGGGGTAAGGAGAATACATTCGAATAGTCTTTTTTCTTTGGAAACCTCTCATGGATTACCGTCTGTTTGGAGAACCGAAAGGAGAGTTTATCGAACTCCTACCGATTAAAACCCTCACACAAAGATTTAAATATGTCTAGATAGACACTCAAAGCTGTGAACTCGTCGAAAAAAATAGCGTCTAACAGTTCGCCGCAATTTGCATGCACACCAACATGACAAAGTTGCTTTGTTTATTTTAGTTATTTTTCAGTGTGACACTTTATCTAGACATATATAATTAAAGCCCTCACAATTTTATGAGTAGCATGTGTATTTTCCGCGCCTTCAATCCGCCGAACCTGACGAATCGCCGGAAGAATTACTAGGAACTTCATTTCGTTCAGTGCGGTCGATTCTTTCGGTGCGAAAAAATTTGCGTTCACCTTTAAGAGGCGGTGGTTGGCCCCCTGGTCACCATGTGCGGCCAGCGCAAAGCAGAGCAGCTAGAGAGACGGGTACTGCACGCTGTCGCGCCGCGCGCCGTCTCGGGACATTCAAATAACCGTAACGTAGCGATCACTAGACCAATAGTAAGGCAGCATAACTTGTCAAAGTCCCAAAAACATTCACAAATAGCCAAGTCAGTCAACTTTACCGGCACAGTAACCCACTTCCATATCTAATCAATCTAATCGGTTAATTACAGTCTAATTTAAACAATGACAACATTTTATAGATCGAACCCCAAAATAACATTATTTAAATGTGACCTTTAAGGTTTCCACAATTAACTTAAAACTTGAACAGATCTAATATTAACATGTTCGAACCTTTTTTAATTCGCAGACTTTGATAAGGGTCACTCGTGGAGTCGTGGAGGCTACTTCTAAAGTTATAACCGTATTTCCAAATACTAAATATAGATTTAATCCTATGATCGCGATTTAGGAAGTGTGAACTATATTGGTAGACCATAAGTATTAATGGTAGGTTTTTTACCGAGTAACGGTTGTGGCGGTCTGATAGGCAGTCACTCCATGTAAAAAACTGGTATTCAGCTGCATCTGGTTAGACTGGAAGCCGACCCCAACATAGCTGGGAAAACGCAGGACAGATTTTTTTTATTAAGTCACATACCAAAATTGTGTGTGTGTGTGTGTGTGTGAAAGCAGTGGTGGTCCAGTGGTAACGCCCACGACTTACGAGTTGTATGTCGTAGATTCCACAGACTTATATTGGCTAGATTACGCAAGTCTCATCGCCTGAATAGAAACCAAGCGTGCCATTATTTTTCCACCTACTGTGACGTCACATGAGCGATTTAGTGATGGGAACTCCCCGTCCGCGAGTAAACGATTCAAAACGATTTAAAGGCCCCGCCGCGTTTCTCCTCGTCTTTGGAGCGAGAAGTCGCGTGCGAGCATTCCGTCCGCTTGCATCTTATACCTACTTGTTTCATACTGCTTCCGGCTGTGCCTAGGTATCCCGAAAGGGAAGAGGGAGTGTTACGTAAAGATTATTTGAGTAAAAAATAATAATTTTATAATATCGATTTTGCAATCGATTATTCGAGTTCATCGACAGAGGAATGATAAAACGACAGAGGAATGATAAATCTAAAATTATTAGTTTTTTTTTTGAATGAAATGTTAGTCATTTTCGATTATGTCATTATATAATATAGAACTTTTGTTGGGACGTGATATAGGTTCTATTATAGTGAGATGAAATGAAATGTCCATTCTATGTTAAACTATGAATTTAATAATGTATAAATTTTGTTACAACTAAACACGGTAAAATGTTACAATAAAAATGATTGACGCAAGTAACGGATATTAACCGACTATATGTGTTGTCACGGAGACGCGTGACTTCGAACTTAACTTGACGGTGCAACGTCATAGGCACTTATAAGCTCGCAAGTGGTGTACATGTGTGGGTAAACATACCACTACATGTCCTCCCCCCTTAGATGAAGACAATTTAATAAAAGGGTGAAAAAAAAAATATCATCAAAAGCAATGACCAAAGTGTAAAAACATTGCAAATACCTAATAAAATGGTTTGGTGTAAAAGTGTATAACTATACCTAACTCCTAAATTAATAAACAATAAGACTCTATGCTAACATGAGGTATTTCTAATATAAAAACAACACTACACAAATGGATACTTAAACTGAAGACATTTTGTAAAAAAATATTAAAATAATTTGGTCATAAATTTGGTAACAACTTGACACAAAAAGGTTTTATACAAAAACGTTTTAAACTTAAGAATATAACTAAGTGGTAACGATAACATACAAATAAATACGTTACAAGTTGACATAATTAGTGTGAGAACGCCACAAAATTGTTTGTTTTGTTGGTCTATTTTAAAACACAGAACACTTCACCGCACTTCAAATTTCACTTGATATTTTTATGACTTTGGGACTGGCGACAAAAAATGTTTTAAATGGCAAATCTCACGGTCTTTTTTCTTAGCATTGTGTAAGTATTTGTCTAAGATAGTTTGAGTGTCGGCGGCTTTAGGAATGCTCATTCGGTAAAAATTTATAAGACCGAGGAAGCGCCTCAGTTCTTCGATGGTTTCAGGTTGTGGATAGTCATTGATAGCTTTGACCTTTTCTTCGTCCGGCCTTATGCCATCACAGCTAACGCGATAACCGAGAAATGTAATTTCGGATTTTCCAAATTCGCATTTAGACGTGTTGATTGTGACGCCAAATTCACTAAGTCGCTTGAACACTTCTTTGAGATCATGAATGTGACATTCTTCTGATTCTGAAGCAATAAGTATATCGTCCAGGTAACAAAACGTATTTTGAGTATTTTTCAAAACTTCATTGATAAATCTTTGAAACGTCTGCGCAGCGTTTCTCAGACCGAAGCTCATTTTTGTAAACTCAAACAGACCAAATGGAGTTATTATTGCGGTTTTCGGTATGTCCGCAGGTGCGACGCTTATGTTATGGTAAGCACGTCTAATATCAATTTTAGATAAAACTTTTTTATTTTTGAGGATGTATGTGAAATCCGTTAAACGAGGAATCGGGTAGCGGTCGGGCTCGGTGATAGCGTTTAAACGACGATAATCACCACACGGTCGTAATTCATCGTTTTTCTTTTGAACGACGTGTAAAGCATTTGCCCATGGGCTGGATGACGGTCTGCATATTCCTAAATCTACCATTCGTTGGAATTCATCCTTTGCCGCTTTGTATTTTGCAGCGTTAAGTGGACGTGCTTTTTCATAAACAGGTGGGCCATGGGTACATATATGATGCGTTACATTGTGCTTGGGTGGGTCCTTGAAACATTCGCTCTTAGTGATGTCTGGGAACTCTGTTAAAATGCGATGATACTTATTATCCGAGTCGATGACCTTAATTGTAGGAATATTTGAGGCATCTTCTACGTTAGTGTACCTAGAGAGTAGTGTGACTTTGTCAATTAACTTTTTTGCGTGAAGATCAACAAGCAATTGATGTTTGGATAGGAAATCTGCCCCAATAATGCACCGCTGTACATCAGCCAGGACAAATTCCCAGGTAAAAGCTCGACGTAAGCCAAGGTCCAAAGTCATTTTCTGAGTCCCATATGTTTTGATTGTGGTCCCATTAGCAGCAAATAAAGTAAAATCAGCGGGTTGACGATTAACGTTTTTGTAGGCAATAACTGAAATATCAGCGCCAGTGTCAATAAGAAAATGCGTACCACTTTTCCAGTCGGTGACGCTCAAGCGAGATGTTCCTTCGACACCTACTCTCGCCAAGGCAGGTGTCGGGTTTAGTTTAACGCCTTTCTGATGCATTGCTCGTCGCCGCATTTCTTGGCGTTATCTCCATAAATATAATGATAAAAGCACTTAAAATCTTTGTCTCCCGGTTGCGCTGTTTGACGCCTGTATCTGTCTTGATTGTCAAGATACCGAGAGCGTGATCGTGACCGTGATCGCGACTGATAATTGCCACGACTCCTACTTGTGCTCTGGCGCGTGTTTTGTAGATCATTAACTTTTGTGTTTAACGCGGCAATTTCTTTAATTAAATTATTAAATTGTTGATCCGTTGAATGTCTAGGGATAGCGACCGGATTTAGCGAACAGACTTCAGATGACCGTGAAGTTTCCATTATCTTATCAGCAATTGCTGCGACGTTGTCCAACGTTACATCGCAGACAGTAACTACTGCACGGACTGTTTGAGGCAGGCGATCTAACCACAAAATTTTGATTGTATCCTCGGGAATTTTGTTACTTCCAAGCTCTCGCATTTTACGAAGAAGTTGAGTGGGTCGTTGATCCCCTAGCTCGACTTTCGTAAGCAACGTATGTAATTGCTTGGACTCGGACTCTTCATAGGACGAAATTAACCTGTCCTTCAGTGCTATATATTTACCGTTCACGGGCGGGTTCTCAAGAATGTCACTAATTTGACCCAATTCATCTCGACCTAACTTAGCTATAACTAATTGATATTTATGCAAGTCACCTGCTTTTTGTGCACCGATTATGGCCTCAAACTGATGGAACCATAGTCCCGGACGCGCTGTCCAGAAGTCGGCGATGCGGGAGTTGATGGTGATCGTCCCCGTCTCTGGCTGCTGGTGCTGGTCTATGGTGTAACACGGACCAGCTTGTTGAGGTGCGTTGACGCTATCAGGTGCGGCGGCAGCCGTGGTGGCTGTGTGCTCGGGATTTATGGTAACTTTATGTTCACTGGCAGCAACAGTGTTAGGGTTGACCATTTTGAAGGTTTGGTATAGTTCACAGTAACAACACTAAATAAAGTCTACGTCTGTATTGAACGTAATTGCACTCGCGGATCAAAGTATGGAACCGTATTATTTCATTCACGTCGGGGTCACCAATATAGAACTTTTGTTGGGACGTGATATAGGTTCTATTATAGTGAGATGAAATGAAATGTCCATTCTATGTTAAACTATGAATTTAATAATGTATAAATTTTGTTACAACTAAACACGGTAAAATGTTACAATAAAAATGATTGACGCAAGTAACGGATACTACAACCGACCACTACAATAACTTGTTCTTATTGGTTGGTTGAACCTAATTAGTCTTATTATGTACTTTGTTGTAGGAAAGTTACAACGTTAATAAAAAACCCTAGAAGAAATTTTATCTACAAAAAGAAAAGCCAGTAGAAGTCGCTATTATAAAATAAAATCCGATCCAGAACTAAGTAAATAAATTAGTAAAAAAAAAAAAATTAAATATTTTTAATAATTCCTGGAAAAAAAAGCAAATGTAAAATAAAATGTAAAGCTTGCGGCGGGTTCTATTCACTGGCACTCAAACTCAAACTCAAAGCATTTATTTCAATTAAACCAATTACAGGCGCTTTTGAATTGTCAAAGAGTCGGTCAGTAGGTAAGTCAGAAAGTTGAAGCTAGTTGCCCATTCCAAAACGTAGATCTATGGAGAAGAACGGGCAAGAAACTCCACGGACACTCTTTTAAATCAAAATATGGTTACAAAATATTGGTTACATCATTCATGTTGAAATTATACATGTGAGAACGATGAACGTTAAAAGCGTCCGTATTAAAAAAATAAAAAAAAAACAATTCAAAATTAAAATTAAAATAAGCCGTGGCAGCTAAGGTATGACCAGCCTCCACCAACAGCGCCCGTTGACGAACCTGACGTATGGATTCGTTAAATGATCCAACACACGCGCCACCATCAGCGAGGTACTAGAGTGAGCATGACACACTCTCAGCCGCCAGGGCACATCCAAGTCAAATAAAGACGTACCCAGTAAATGGTAGCTTTAGAGTAGGTACATAGTACTCACACATGTGCTAAGCAATTATACAATACAAAGGTGATTGAGTCTACACAATGCAAAGCTATTCTTACAATCTTCAGCAGTTCCAACAGTATCTTCAAATGTTAATTAATTAGTTGAGGTTGTGGAGCAGGACCAGCATGGAGCCAAGCATTTTTATCATTTATAAGCACCATTAAGCACCATTCTTTAATCCTAAAATTCTAACAAAAAACCGGGAACAGATTCGATTAGATGAACACTTTTAAATCGGATCTCCCGCCTTAAACAATACGCATAAGAGTTCCGACATCGACAACATCTAAGTACCTACTGATTTCTATAAAACAGAGAATTTTAGGTTTTAGAGAACGATGCCAGTGAATTCGAGCCTAAAGTCAATCCACAACTCCAGCATTAGTTAACCCCTTCAATACATCAATTGCAGTCAGGCGTCGAAACTGTTTGTTTCCGTAAAGATGCCTTCATTAAAATGAACAGAGCAAATTCGACTATATTGTGTTGGGAACCAATTTTCATGCCCCGTCGCTTCAATCCATATTTATTTAACTTTGGGATCACTTGAAAATCTGTAAATATAATTAATAATATTCTAAACAAAATCACTAAATTGGCACATTGGAGTAAAAAAAATAATTACATGTCACAAAAAACCCAACGCAAACATTATCATTCTTCTGTTTCAAAATCGATTAGAATCGAGAATGACTGTACAAACTGTGTGTACAAAACTATTTGCTTTATTTGACAGAAAAATGAGAATAGCGACTGTACCACGAAGCTGAGCGACAAGTGAAAATATCGATCATTTTAATTTTCATTGCGTGTTTTAACAGACAAGTCCTACATACTGCCTTGTAACTAAAAACGGCAATGTATCATGAACTATTTGATACACACTCAGTTACATAGTGTTCATTGTAAGAACACAATGAACACAAAATAATTGATTTTGCAATAAAAAACACATAATTTAATAACAATATGACTTATCGATGAAAGAAAATGTTTCCATTATCTCGTCCCACTTTTTTTGTGTAGTTTCTACAGCTCAATACCGCATAATTTGGCATTTTTTAGTTTTTGGTTGACGACCGGCATCAATAACGTTCGAGCGCGGACTGAATGGAAGCGGCGCTGAAGGAAGTCAATTTTACTCCCTTTTTACACGCGAAGTACATACACTTGCGTCGTCTAGCCAATATAAGTCTGTGGTAGATTCGAACCCAGACAGGCGCTTTCCTCTGTGTAAATAATTTCATCACTGCTCTCAAAACGGTGAAGGCAAACATCGTGAGGAAACCGTGTAACAAATCTACTAGCATAAAGAAATAAAAGGGGCTAAGGTAAGATTTGAACAATATATTAAAAACTAAAAGATAAAAAATACAGACCGGTTTTTAAAAAACTCATCCTACCTAAAACACACAGTTATTTAGGAAGGTAGAGGTTAGCTTGAAGTAGTAATTTGAGTAAGTCCAGGTTAGGCAAACACGCACGATTAGTATGGAAGATGAAGATTTGGAATTGAATCGCTCCGTTAAATTAAATGGTTATTTTCTATAACCCTCCTTTAGGGATCGTCCGCAGTCGGGTAAGTGTAAGTCGCTGAGTAAGTTTTCCCGGTCGACGAATATTATATAGTTAGTAGATGATTCGCTTATAGTTTCCGGAGCAGAACTGACCAGTCTCCGAGTCTTCCATCCATCGATTCATCAGCGTTTTTCAAAAACGTCTTCCAATTTCAGATCCTTTCCACATTTGAAGCTTTCCGTCATCAGAATGCCAAACGCCACAGTCAATGCTTGAATCTGCCAGTAATATACGTTGAAAATCCTCTAACCTCTTCGATGAATTCCGAGTGTGTGTGGAGTAATTTTATAAAAGTAATTAAAGATACAGCCATTCAATAATAAATCAAAATTATCTATAAAATACAATATTGACCTAACATTGATAAAAAGAATTTAGATTAGATAAATCAAAAGAAACGTTCATAGTCTATGCCATTATGAAACTCTATGAAAGATAGTTAGAAGAAAAAGTAAAGACAGCTTGACAGCCTGACGTAAGTGTCATAACAAAGAAAATTTATAGAAAACGAATTGTTTTAGACCAATTCGCAATATATGAATGTAAATCTTTATAAAAGATAAATAAAAATGGATGCAAAGTGTAAGTAAAGGTTATGTAGTGTCAGAAGTATGTAGATACTATAACCGGCATGTCCTAGAACCAAAAAAATTTCGAAGTCATGTGACATCTACCAACCCACATTGGGCCCGCGTGGTGGATTGCGGCCCACTCCCTCTCACAGAGAGGAGGCCTGTGTCCCAGCTGTGGGCACATTTATAGGCTGATTATGCTACATGCCAAAATTAACTAGACAATACATATATTTTCCTGGATACTTTCATTTACTTTCGATGAGTGTTTTCTAAGGTCTTCCTTCAGTTTTGATCAATCGTTGTGTGTTGTCTATAGGTACACCGAGCTTTTTTTTTCGGATGGGAAATCATCAAATGACTTCTCCCGCTCTAGGTGGAGCGGGAGGGCGTGTCAGACTTTTACCGACTACAACCCACCCGTGTTCATTCAGTTGCCTGTATCTCTTTCGAACAACCCGTGTGACCCTGGCAGGAGGTAGACCGAGCTCCCATTAATTTATTAAGGTTCGGTGGTTTTGCTACCTGTTGTATGAATTTTAACATGCCAACATATAGTCAATCAAACCAGCAAATGCATTTAGAAAGTTGAGGCATTTCGAAATACCTATTACTTAGATTATGAAATGTCCAGATTCCTAGTAGGCTACCGTAAATTGATTCCAAATTTAAGTAACTAACATTGGTAACTAGTTCGATCCCCGCGTCAGACGTCAAGGAACGATCGCCCCGCAAACGTCACGAGCCGGGAGTTTTAATTTTTATTAAAATGCCAGTCTGTGCTGTGAAATCGTGCAAAAATTACCCTAGCAAAAAAGAAAAATGCACCAACATCTCATTTCATAAGTAAGTATTCAATTTCACCGTGTATTTCTTAGTTAAATTTGAAAACGAAAAAGTAACAATGTGACAGAGCAACTGTTGAAGTGTTGCCTAAGGCATGAAATCAATTTACCCATATTTTTAACAACTCACGACAAAAACGAGGGATGACAAAAGAGTTTTACTAACATGAATGATGATGATAATTTTTGTGACTGTTAGTTAGTTTGTTTCTTATACTTAGCCCGTAAGTTTCTTAATTTACCTTTATGAAATCCAAGTCTGTAAATGCGATAATCCATTTTGATGACATTAGTGGTCGAGGCTAAAAAAACATAAAAATTGGGGATTTTAAACATCCAAACTCCACCACAAAGGCGGTGAATCATCATCATTATTTAACTAGATGACCCGACAGACGTTGTCCTGTCTTAGCTATGAATATTCTAATGTAAACACGCGAAGTTCCTGAAGGCGCAAGCTGAGCACATTTTGAATTGTTTAGGAAAACTTAATTTATATTTTAAGAATGAACCTAAGATTTTTTGCTGAAAAGTAAAATACCGGAATAAATTTATACTTAGTAAAAAGTCAAGAACATGAAAATGATTAATTGGAGCCAATTAATTTGAAAAAAAAAATTGTTTTGAGTATGAATGTCAATGGCTATATGAGTAGGGGAAGATCAAGAAACGATGGATGGACTGTGTGAAAGATGATATGGTTATAAAGGGGGTGCCTACCGAGATGACGACTAATAGAGAAGTATGGAAGAAAGGGACATGTTGCGCAGACCCAAAATAAATTGGGATAGTAGGTTGTTACCGTAGGCCTATAAAAAATCTGAGGTTGTTACTTGTATCAAATCTCCACATATTTAGTACAGTAGTGTTAGTAAATTGACGTTATAACAATAAACTGTGTAGAAGTTTCTTTCATACAAACTTTGTCCTGACAATTACAAATACAACAAAAAAGAATTAGCCAAATACGTGCATCCGTTCTGAAGTGATGCGCGTACCTACATACATTCGGCAATTGATTTTTATTTTAGAATACTACATAAGTAGCTGACCCGCCAGACGACCTGTCAAAAGTTCAATAAATCGAACGGCAGCAAAACAAATGAACAACTGATTATAAAATGAATTTGAATTTGGAATTCTAAAAAGAATGAAAGTTTCCCGACAGACATTGCCCTGCCCTTTCATGTATGAGAAAATGAATTTTCTTCATATTTTTTTGTGAATTTTCCTATGTTTTTAATAGTTATTCTGCTATTCGGGACGGAGACAAATACAACAAATCAAAAACCATGAAAATTGGTCCAGTAGTTCTCGAGTTATAAGTGTTCGAACAAACCCGACTTTGTTTTATATATATAGATTATTTGACGAATTCATCCATTGTTCAAGTTAAGTTTTTTGATACCCAAAATCGAAGTTTGGCGCCAATTGTGTAGGTTTACATTTTTACTTTTCACAAATATGTAGTGATTGAAAATGTGACAAATATCATTCAAAATATTATAAACAACAAGAAAATACCCAGATCTTAACGTATTATACAAACACAGGTCCAATAATACGTAATATTCATTATCACTAGGTACTCAATATGTTCAAAATATCGCTGACCAATATTGTTTTTTTTTTTATTGCAAAGATTCGTTATTCGATAGCGATTATGCCAAACGATTTTTTTTTTAATTTCGATCGTCTCGAGTTTAAGACGAATGTCAGAAATCGATACTTGACAATTGAAATAAAATTGTTTTATGCATTAAATTCTTTTAAGCATTGTTTTTTTTTTTAAATAATAATTTACACTTTTCTACTGCAAGCATTGATAATAAATTATTGATTGCAAGTTTAACTTTTTTAGAATATTATGTTGAAACCAAGTCAACTGACAGGACCTGTTTAGACCTACAGGTACCTCATTTATTGAATTACACGCTGAATTGTTTCTATAATTGAATTTAAATTTGGAATGCGCTCGCTCTTCAAAATTATTTTAATTTATTGGACAATTATTTATTGTGGTTTTTATTTTTGATAGGTACTTTCTGATAGTTTGCTACAGAATGCCCAGCATATATTTAGGTAGGCTTTTAGCGTTTGGGAATGAATGATGATTAGAGATCGGATAATCGGATGCATATTTACCTAAAGTTAATATTTGGCTAACAAACTATGGAACCGGCTTCTTAGTATTTATTTTCTTAATATAAATCCCGGGATTCTAGAAAATGCGGGAATGCACAACTAATCGGATACGTGTTAAGGAAAAGACTTTCTTATATATGTGGTTTTATTTATTTTGGTCCGTGCATCTTTACATACCAGGTCTGCTCCGTGCCTCGGAAAGCACGTTTAGCCCCCGGTCCCGGTTAAGGACCCGGCTGTCATTCGTGGATCTTTGACAGTCGTTACGTGTCAGAAGCCCGAAAGGTACAAAGCTATTTAATTTTGACGAAACTGAACATGCATACGGCCGTCATCATGAAAATAAGATCGTTAAACTTATAGTGGAAGGGTATATAAAAATTAGACTTTTTCATGTAGCGAAATGTGAAAATATTTTATAAAGTATGCCGTCCAAAAGACAAGTGTTTACAAAAAATTTACAATTTCAGGGTTTTTAAAAATAAATGTATGTGAAAAAGAATTATGTTGAATTCATTTTTATATTAATTTTATACCCAAACCTTGAAACCTTGTGACTCTAACTCTGAAAAAGTGATTTGCGGGATTTTCTACTTTTCTCTATCGGCTTTAGCACCCTTAGAAACTATGAAAACGACATCCATGACAGAAAAATTGAAAATTTTCGCAGCCGCCATGTTGCACTTACATTTTAACGTCACTATCGGTTTTAACACCCTAGAAAAGCATGAAAACGACACCCATGAAGAAAAATTTGAAAATTTTTGCAGCCGCCATCTTGGATTTTCATTTTGACCAAATTGACACTTTTTTCTTTGTCTTCTTTTATTCTTTACAAGTTCGTTTTCAATGTTCCGTTTATATTTAAATTTTCCCACATTTTTAGGATAATCTCTATGCGCTGGTATTATTCGCGTGTTGCACACATACGCAAATGCGTTATGTAGTACACGGCGCTCACTCACACATGTATAAAAAGTGGCTTCACGTTTTATGTTACGTTTTGTATTGAACACGGAATCTGGACATTTCATAATCTAAGACCTATTATCTATATTCTGAATCATGTCTCGATTCTTTATAAGATTAATTTTGCCAGCGGCTTCGCCCGCGTTTATGTCGGAAATTATCCGACGGGAACCGTACATTTTTCCGGGATAAAAGTAGCCTATGTGCCAGACTCTATCTCTCAGACAGAGATCTATCTCTGTGCCAAATTTCATCCAGATCCGTTCAACCGTTCTGGCGTGATTGAGCAAAACATCTACCCATCCAAACTTTCGCATTTATAATAGAGATTCTTTCTTATTGTTGACAGCCGTCGTCGGGGCAGTGAATGGGAGGTGCTAGAGGGACTCAAAGACGGCCAGAGGTTTGAGAAGAGGCCTGACGTCTTCAACGGCTATCTGCACAAGAAGAGGAAATGGCCTCTGAAGGGGTGGCACAAGGTAACATTCTACGTGGTCACTCGTAAAGTCGCTAATAATGTACAAAGATGAGGGTGAAAGACCGGCCAAGTGCGAGTCGGACTCGCACACGAAGGGTTCCCTACCACCGTACAATATTAACACTACATATTAAAGAAAGTATACGGAAATCGGCCATTTGATATTACAGTTAGAAAGCTGGGGCTCGTGGCTAAGTAATAACAGCTGCACGGTCGATCGATCAGGTGACCATCGTTACATACCGAGACCCCCAGAGTGCTTTTACACGTTAGGGCGGTGCGCTAAGGTAGCCCGCGAAATTCAGATTTCCCCCGGATTGTTCTGATTGAAATCAAACGAAACCGGGGCAAATCTAACTTAGAGAGGTGTATTGATGATTCTTATGGTTATAATTATGTTAATACATATTTGTTATACTCGCGAATCATATTATGATCAAGATACAACCTGACACTGACCTGCAAATTGCATTAAACGCAAGAAAATTTAAATTTCGCGGGCTACCATAGCGCAAATACCTTAAGCCATTGGTCCCAGCTGACATTCGTGAAACTTTAAAAGTCATTACGGGTCGTCAGCATCCTGAAAGTCTTGACAACCACTTACCAAGGCGTATATTTTTCTCATGCCGTGATTTCCTGATTTCCTTTAACACCATTTTCTCTATTTTTCCAGCGTTTCTTCGTAGTAGACGGCGGCATACTGGTGTACGCGCGCTCGCCAACGGACGTAGCGCGCGGTCGACTACACGGCTCTGTGGATGTTGGCCTCTCAGTCATATCCGCTAAAGCAAGGAGGCGGCGAATTGATATAGATGCCGACGAGTTCATATACCACCTCCGAGCGAAGACGCCCGAGGTCTTCCGAACGTGGCTCAACGTGCTCAAAGCTCACAGGTCAGTGAATAACGGTCGGGTTTCCGAAGGGTCACGAAAAGGCTCGCGAAGCATAGATGTCCGAGTTCATATACCACCTACGAGCAAAGACGCCCGATGTCTTCCGAACTTGGCTCAACGTGCTCAACGCTGATAGGTTAGTATTAGAACGAATAACGGTCGGGTTTCCGAAGGCTCACGATGTTTACCGAAAGGCTCGCGGAGCATAGTTGTCCGAGCATATACCACCTTTGAACGAAGACACACGATGTTCGGACCTGGCTCAACGTGCTCAAAGTTCATAGGTCGGTATTTAAACGAATAACGGCATTTTTTTCGAAAACGCACGAAGTTTTCCGAATGAAGTTCAGAGAGCTGCTGCTCTTACACACACATTCACAGCATGTTTGTACACTTGTTTGCTAACCACAAGTAAAGCGCGTGTTGCTTCGTGAGATAAAAATATTGTCTGTTTGTTTGAAAGTTTGAATGCATGTAGAATAACGGTCGTATTCCCGAAGTTTGCCGATTGAAAAGCAGTAATGTCGACAGCAATGATAAAGCCATCGCAAATATCGAGTTGTATAGGGTGTAAGTGTAAACAGTGTCAACCTTTTAAGGGATAACTACTTTTACTATGGTCCAAACCTAAAATCGGCTGTTCCCTACATTTTGACGAATTATGCGAACATAAATGTACTGAACAGCTGATTTTTTTTCGTGATTTCAGTTTTGGTCCATAGTAAAAGTTGTTCATAATGATGAGTACAATGACCCCTTAAAAGGTTGCCACTGTTTACACTTACGACCTTTTTAAATCCACCCATTTTTAACGCAGATTGGTCCGCAAAACCTTGGGTACAATACTAGTCTACGAAAAAGTCATTCATTACCGAAAGGATCAATATTAACCATCGATCGTAGGCATACATATTTCAGCCATATGTAAAGTTACTAAGGTTGATTTTCATTTGTGTGACTTCACTTATTATACACATACATAAAATCCATAGGGAAAGGCAGAAACTATAGAATGCCTCGATTTTTACAGACTTAATAATATACTGTACTATCTGTCTCCAGGTTATACCGCCAACACTTGTTAACATTCGGTGCGCGGGAGTCGGTACCAAAGATTCACGCGCCGCTCGACGATCTGCCTGCCACAGACAACTCGTCTCGTAAGTCTAATCTTTTATTATTATGTCTTATTATTCGATTATTATTTGCTGTGAAGCATGCGCACCGTGTTAGAATAGAAATGTTTTTATTATTTTTTTATAGGGTAGTTTGATACGGTTGAGTGAAGTTTTGTAGGTGTTTAACTATTTCCTCAAAACTTATCTAAAACAAATTATAATTGATAAGGGTAGAAATTATACAGAGCAGCGATGGCCCTGAGGTAACGGCCCCGACTTACGAGTAGGTTCGAACCCATAATTTCAGCACCACTGCTCTCAAAACGGTTAAGGAAAACATCGTGAGGAAACCGGCATGTCCTAGAACCAAAAATTCAAAGACATGTGACATCTACCAACCCGCACTGGGCCCACGTGGTAGATTACAGCCTACTCCTTCTCGAAGAGAGTAGGCCTGTGTCCCAGCAGTGGGAACTATAAAGGCTGTTTATGCTATTATTATGGTAGAAATTAAACACACATCACAATAGGGTAGATTTATTCATATCAAATGAGAAAAAAAGAAACTTAATAATACAACTTATTACGATGAAGGCAGAATAAGAATAGGTATTATAAGAGAAACAGATCTCTAATATGCTCTACTAATGTGACCACAGTCAGAAAAAAAAATTAAACAATCCCTTCCTATAACAGAATTTTCCTCACTCTCCCTCCTAAAGGTACATCCCACGACAGCATCGAATCTTCCACATTAAGTACAAGCGACGACTTTCCCTTCCCGAACCCCACAGAACAACCCACAAACGAAATATGTAACGACAACTTATGTTTCTGCCAATCCACCTTCTACCCGCCCAAAGACCAATGGCCTCTAAATAAATGCAACGCAAAAGATTTGCTAACTAACCACAGAAGTTTATGCTCCATGAATTGTGTAGCCAGATATACGCAAGAAGATTTAAAAGGAAGGAAGTCTCCTAACGTTTCTCCCGGTAGCACGGACGCTGAGAATCAATTACATAGCACCGATCTTGATATCAATTCTATACGAACAATAGAAACTGTCAAAGAAGACGAAGTAATGGACAATAGGGTATGCTCGTACGTTCAATATTCACCCGTATTGCCCGACGCAAAACGACCAGTATTCCTTGAGAAGACCAATCCCACTACAGCTTACTTCTTTTTCTCGCGCAACAAATCAAGCACAAGCAGAACTTCTCAAATGAAAAAGAGCAAGAAATCAACGAATTTAGTGAAGTATAGAAACGAATTGGCTGAACCTACTTTGAAAAGACCATTCAGTAAATGTATGTTCCTAGGCAAGTATAAAATGAAAGTTTCGAGACAGTCCGTTACTGAGAAGAGCACAGATTGCTCGGTCGCGTGTGACCCCGTACCGCTGGAAAGTAACGAAGTGCAAGTCACGATCGTCGATGGCAAGTCGCTACAGGATCCCATGACGACGTCAGATTATGACAACATCACGGAAAAACTTCTGGTGTCCTTATTCCAAAACCACAAAAACATTCCGACTGTAAAAGCGGAGTATTACATTAAACAAGTAGTCAAAGATTTATACGACTTCAAGTTCCAAGACGTGCATCCAGTGAAGGCATTGTTCAGGAGTCTACTAGAGTATTGGCTAAAGAACACTTCCGTTGACCCGGTCAAAACCGCCATGAGACAGAACCGGTCCATCGACAGACAGTCGAATGAGTTTTTCACAAAAGATCAGAATCTATCGAGTATTTATTTCAGTAAGGTCACGAAACAAACTCAGTTTCACGGGATAAGTGAGATGCTGGTGCAGTACAAGAAACAAAAATCCATTCCGAAAACTTCAACCAAAGTGCTACAGGGTGAGAATATGTCTCCTTTCATGTACCAAAACCCCGAGCGACGAACGAACAGCTTCGAGAAAGAACGGACGATACAAGAACTCGAAAAATTACTTAAAAACACCGTCTACATGTGTGGCACGATCAGAAATAATCTTAGCAAACAAAAAGATATCAAAATAACAAAAACTTTAATAGACAACATAGGGAAGGCATCTCACAAGTCAGGAATAGACAATCCTGCTGACATAAACAATGATAATTCTAACTCTTCTACTGAGAAAATACAGGAGACAATAAACCACCTTATTAGCGAGACTTCGATACCTCCTGACGTTGCCAAGGAGTTCCTGGGCGCTTACTTGGAGGTACTGCTCAAAGATGATAGTAAAACGACGAACACCAGCTCGCTGTCCAGTGACCAATCGATCAAGTCTAAAGTTTCTAAAGAAGAGATCTCGTGCGAAGTTCAAACTGAAGCTGTAGTTAAAAGAGTGTCAAAAAGCGTCACAACTGTCAAGCCAGCAAAGCCCATAGAGGTCAAGTCAGTCGAAGCAATAAAACCTATAGACCCAGGGCAAATGTATCTGAAAGATATTCTGGACAAAATAACAACGATATTCTCTAAAGTAAAGCAACTCGATGAGAAAAATAAGAAAAATTACAAATCTAACAACATATCTGATGTTTTAAAAGAGAAAGAACAAAAAGATGAATTGGGAAGACCTGTGAAGGAGTACCCTGGGAAGGATCTCATCTACGAAAACTTTGATGAGAATTCTGTTGTGATAGATCTTACTAAATTCGATCTGGAGCATATTTCCATGTTCAGTGATCCAGCTATTCAAGGCATTATGTCCATAACTATAAAACTTAAGGAGAAACCTGCGACTATAGGCGAGACTAAACGGCCACACTTGAGCCTGCAGTTTGCAGAGTCTCAACGTCTGAAAAAGGAATCCAAAAAGGAGTATGCCGTGGATGATAACTGGATTAAGTATATTCACCCAACAGACACAAAATCTAATGAGATATTCCAGAAGAAGAAGAATCCTAACAATTCTTTTATTGATTGCCGGAAACAGTTTGATTTGAAACCTTACTCGAGCAGCAGCGATGCTACTTCAAAGGCTTACAAGGTAACACACGAAAGCGAACACTCCTCGGGCCTTTCATTCGATAGCAGTAACTCATTCCGAAATGATCCAATCATAGGCCAGTCATTCGAAAATAAAGGTACTCAGTCATGCTACATGATGTCATTCAAAAAAGAAGTTATAACCTCAAAACTTCAGTTGAGAAAGAAAACTAAGATTAAAGAGTGCGGCGGTATCCTGCTGACTCCAAGAGTGATATCCCCTCGGCGATCACCTACCAGGCACAATGAGATGTCAATATTCGAAAAACCTGCCCCTCGGGTGATCGATGAAAAGTTTATACTGTTACTGTTGGAAAATTTGTCACTACTATCGAAGAATATACCAAGTTTACATAAAGAAATCAACAACTTGTACACGAAGTTACGGAAGAAACACGAGAAAATTCTGAAAAACTGTGTCAATATACAGGGGTTGAGTCTCTTAGGTAAGATTTATAACGAAGAGTCGTGTGGTAGCAGCAAAAAAGACGCGAAGACTCAATGGGACGTCGTGCCGTGTCTCGGAGCCAACAAAGAAATCAGCAACAATGATAAAGCTGTTAATACGTGCAGTAGTGCAAATATACGAGAGCTAGTAAACTTGAGAGACGCGAATATCAGCGCCATAGATCTGACACTGCTGATGAATTCAGAAGTCCAAACGTTGAAGAAATCTGAGGAATTATTGATGAAACGTCAACGTAAAGTAACGTCGTTCACTGACACGTCGCTGATGACGAATATGGCAGAAACTGGTTCCGTAAACAGTTTGAGTTTCACGGATATTCATGTTCCAACTGTTGACAACTCCACCTCGAACCCAAACTGGTTTCGCAAAATCTTCACCAAGGAACGATCCATGTCTACTATGATAAAATGTATGACAGATACTAAAAAACAAATTTCTCGTTTGCAAACACCACAACCTACAAAAGAGCATGAGATTGGAAGGAAAAAACCTCTGAAATTGATACGAGATTTGGACAATGCAATCTCGCTGTTATCACCTGCGTTTAAGGTCTCAACTCAATCGCAGACGGATAGAAAGTTGTTGCGTTTTGCAAGAGAGAAGGTGTTGGATAATGATTTCAATATGTACCAGTTGTTTCATAGTAAAAAGTTTAATGTCACGAGGTCGAGCTCTCTGACTGAATCGAACGTGGAAATAAACCCAAGTGATGAGATGAAGACTTTGTATCGGTGTACGAGTGATCCGTCATATTGTTCCGGTTAGACTGTTTGGTTTATAAAGTAGTAGATCATTGAAAAAAAATTGAATTCTTACTACAGCATGTATCAGAAACGTGTGGTCCAAACCATCAAACCGAACAACTTTTTCCATGGGATCAACATCGTAATAAAGAAAGTATAATCAGCCATCCCATATGTTTCGCTCGAGTAGGTTGGAAGTTTTGTATGGGACACTTGATATTTTTTTCGGGATTACGATGTTGGTCCCATGGAGAAAGTTGTTCAGTTTGACGGTCTGTACCACACCTTTCTGATACATGGTGTATATGTATATTAATGTAGTTTGAAGTAGTGGATGGCATACAGGCATAAGTGTAGTCACTTGTATTCTATTGGCTTGTTGCAAAAGCATTTGATTAGGGCCACTAAACATAGGTAGTAAACCGTCTTACAGAAGAATAATAATCTGATTTTTTCAAGATAATTTAAAGCCCCTTTCACATTATGCAAGTTTCTTGACAATAATGTACAATAAAATTGAAGCAACAAGTGGCTTGCAGCATTGAAGTATATTTACATGCATATTCCGTATTCATCTTACAATAGCGAATTTAGGTAATAATAGTCGTAACACACCACAATATACCAAAATAACAGTCACATTTTTATAAAACCTCACCAGTATACTGCGTTTGTAGTTTTGATCTCATCAGCCAAAATATAAAGAGAGTATCGCTGGAGCAAGTGACGTACAGTTGTCCGTATGAGAAGCAGCTCATCCTAAGCAGCTGCTCGTCATCCGCAGCCTTCAGTAGCAATATACAAGTAGTACCCAACTTATATGGCTTATCGATGTACCTGGCTACCTGCGCAGAACTTGAATTTTAAAAAGCGCGGGAAATGCTATTGACCAATCGGCACGCCCCACGCACCGTGCTCTTTTTTCCGCGCCGCGTATGGCATGTTAGTCAGCCGCCATACTTGCGAGTGAGACGGAAATAACAGCTGCAGTGTATTATGAACCATAATGTAGTGATCTAAGGTTGATTGTAAGTTTAAAGCATTCTCGTTAATCTTCGGGGCCATACTTTCATTTCTGTGCGAACGAAGATTCACGACGCGCCTTATCAGTTGGGTACCACTGTTTTTCGTTTTTAGTGAATTAATGAACGCGTTCCTGTATATTATACTACGTACTGGCACAATACTGAAACACGCATTCGTATTTATTTATTAAAGCAGGAGTTATTCATAATAAAGTATTGAAGTAGTTCCCATAGTGAAATATTGTTCTCAGCATTTGCATGAGTTTTGTTTGTTGATGTGTAACAACTTTCCTCTTACTTTCCTGCAATCTGTGGTTTCGTGAAAAGGGACGGAAGTGTGTACAGTCCGCGAGGCGTAAGCTGAGCTTTGCATTTGTGTGAGTGATCACCAAAATGGTACAAGAGCCCATGACCAACATTTTTGTCTTATCGTTTTACGTAAGACAAAATCTTCAATCGTTTTACGTTTTACAACGATGCGACATGGTTTTGGTCATGGCCTCTCGTACTAAAAGAACAAAAGCCGATTGCCAAAAAGCAGTATAAACCGGTTTTAAACCAAGCAAAAGACGAATAGCGCTTAATGCGTGACGTCACACCTACACTATCTATGTGCACTCACACAAATGCAAAGCTCAGCTTAGACCTCGCGGAATGTAACAGGAAGTGAAAATATTTTTCTAAAGTTTTGAGTGACGTATTGAAATGTTGCTTATTTGGTATTGAACTAGTACTACTAGTACTAGTACTTTTACCAAGGTGAGATGTCAGATGTTACACATCATACGCGATTACTGTAAAGCTCGCTCGATTTTTTTTTTCGTCTTTTATGTTTTGAATAACTAGCAGTACTGATGACTTCTATTAGAGAAATGCCCTTGATACAAGTAATAATCGATGACTCATTTACATTTGTTAATAACCTTTGTTTTTTACAATACATTGGATAATTCTTCTTTATTGACTCCACAGTGCGATACTGGGCATTCTTGGACGGGAATAAATTTTAAAGCCTCGTTTAGATCCCGAAAATTGGCTTACAATGTGTTTTTTTTTTTCGTTTACGAACCACTATTTATGTTATAAAGGTCGCCAAATACAGTTGGAAAAATTTAATTTGCTTAAAGCTATAGCCATTCCATACAACTGTCAAAGTTTGACAGTTTGTGATTTGAGTATCTATACAAATAAATAAAACTGAAGTGTCTGTTTGTATCTCAAAATAACAGCTTTTTACTAAATGCATATGAATTTATATACGTTATAAGTACTTACTACTAACATTTTTTTTTATTGTTGTCTGTCTGTTTGTTCCGGCTAATCTCTGAAACGGCTGGACCGATTTTAAAGAGACTTTCGCTGGCAGATAGCTGATGTTGTGAGGAGTAACTTGGGCTACTTTTATTTTATAAAAATAATTAGGTTTCTGCGCAAATAAATTACAACACATGAAATTGTGATCAAAAATCGATTAAAATAGGGAAGTATTGACATCCACGCGGGCAACATAACTTGGTAGTCAATTTCCCTGACTTAGTTTAAAGAAATCGCAATCATAAGTCATTGTTCATAAACGATATTATCAAAAAAATTCATTGACTATTTCCTTAAATCTGGGAAAACTCATACCGGTCGAGTTAACTGATAAAGTGTAAATGAGTCACTAAAATAATCACCAAAAATTAAAAAAAGGTTGGAATTTAACTTAACTTAATAAAGTACGTACTGTTAGTTATTCATAAAATTTAACTCATGCACCTTTCCCCCCCATGCAAGTATGTGATTGCAGTGTTATGGAATATATTGGCAAAAGAAAAACGAGATGTTTAAGAGAATAAAAAATTATCACCAGCCACCTACCAAACATGGCTCTGCACAAGAAAATTTAACACGAAAATGTCTAAAATGCTGGTACGTGGAACCAATAACTTGATAAAGAAAAGCACTTCAATGAAAACTTTTTGATTATCACGACTTGGAACAAAAGCAGTTCTCTATCATCTTTAAAAACATAAATATCCTCACGTGCAATAAAAGTAATTGATCCCACTTGTAAAAAAAGGTCTCGAAATATGCCCCGTGCACGCGTCAAGGGCGCCTTTTACCGCGATACGTGGTAGACCGCGAAATTATTTTTTTTTTTGGGTTTTTTGCAATTTGCAGGTCCGTGTCAGGTTGTATCTTGATCAAAATATGATACGCGGAAATAAAACATATGTATTTACATGATTTTAACAATAAAAATCGTCAATACGTCTCTCTAAGTTAGATTTTCCGTGGTTTGGTCCGATTTCCGAAATGAGATCAAACCACTGCAAATCTAACTATCTATGATGTATTGATGATTTTTACGGTTTTATGGTTAAAATTATGTAAATACATATGTTTTACTGTGGCGTATCATATTTTGATCAAGATACAACCTGACACGGACCTGCAAATTGCAAAAAAAAACAAAAAAAAATGAATTTCGCGGGCTACCACTGCTCATCCCCCTAACATTGTTTCGTATCGTTTTGAAATATTGGAATACATGGGTAGAGGGTGTCAACGACTTTTATTGCACGGTTATATGCTCTTTTAGCTTCGCTTTTATAAAAGTGGCTTATAGAAAGCAGTAGCCGCCGAAACAATAAAATACCATAATACACTGCAGCCAGGGCAGATAAAAACACCATTCAATTTAGTCTCACGCTGCTTTATCAATAACATATTATCACGACTGTATTCTTGCGAAGCTAGGCAAACCAACACCCCCATTTCGCGAGTTTCACAGTCACATATATTAGGGGAGAGCCTATCAATTTGCGCAATATATTCCAAAACGCTGGTCCCCTGTCCCCCACATTGACGTGTCTGGTCTGTAGGGCTGTTGAGTCCCAGCGCAGTACCGATCAGGGGACCTCAAGCAGGCTTCGTGTCGGGAACGCCAGGGGGACGCCTCGCCGGATGGATTATAGGTATGTAGCATCCCTGACTTAGTAAACGAAGCCGCGTATTTACATTTACCCGAGAAATAGTATTAGTGGCTAAACGTGAATCATGGTGGAGCCCAAAGTAGTTCCTACATAATAAAATTACTACAGTCTGTTCCAAAAGTATCTAATCAAAGTGTAAACAAACCCTGTTCAGGCTAAATTCTTAAGCAATCTGTGATTGAAAGAAAAAAAGGTTGGGGAGGTGTTGTAGGACACCCGCTTGGAACCTACTTCTTATTGCTGTATGTTATTATGTATTAACGAGTTGAATGCCGTAATTACAGACACAATTAAAAAGCTATTGTGTCTCGCGAGGATCCACGTTCGCGGCATACGAAGGGTTAATACAGAGCCATCTAGTATGGTCTCAAGTTTCAGGACGCAATACAATTAAAGCACCAAACGTTCCTTTTAGATTTTATTGTTATGAGTTCGTCGAATTCCAAGACGTCATTATATTTTACAACTTCGACACGGAGCAATGTGGCATCGCTCTTACGGGATCTGCTTTTTGAAATTCCAGTTATAGAGTATAAATATGTCCTATAAATATCGCAGGGAAATAACATTGTTTGAATAACATTCAATTGTAACTGGACAATCATCGACGAAAATTTGAGGTTATAATAAACCTCAATAATTGTCGAATGAAAAACATCTTTGAAGTGATTTATAACTAGAATTTCGGGTTTATGTAATCAAATAATCAAATAATAAATTGGCATCCACAGGTACGTTTTCTGATCTATGTTTGTTTACATTTTCATCAGACCCCTTTGTAACGGACTATACGCCCCTGGCCGAAACTGTAGCGAAACTATACCAATGTTTTCAGCTGGTTTTCATTTCGGCCTGATCTTAATCCATAGTCAAAACTTTTATTATAGCCCATAAACAAAATATTTTGTCTCTATGAAACCACTTTTTTTTTTATTTATTTATTTATTTATTTATTTATTTTTCCAACTTACATCTATCATTACAGAGTCATCATCTATTGCGATAGTGTAGTACATATCTAAAAAAAACTGTTAAGTTAACTTATTATTAACTTACTATTATAATTTAATTTTGTAACATATTACAAACAATGCATTCTTTGTGAACTCACTCAGAGAACACCAGAATAGGTCCGTGTCACCAGCTATGAGGTTGAGAGTGCGGAGTGCACGCGGCAGTGGCGACTCACTTAAAAGATTTGTCCGAGCGCGCGGCTCCGCCAGCAGCCGTGGCTGTCGCCGTCGCCACACGTACCTGTCGGGGACACATAAACATATGTGCCCTAATATGTCCGCATTATGTACCTTCCCTCTAAGTACTTTGAATATGTACGAGGTGAGTGCGAGATCCCTCCTGACTCTCAGTTCGTTGTATCCAACCATACCCAAAATAAATAAAGTTGGGTACATAAGCGGATAAAATGGGTATACACCATACAAGCGCAAGTACAAGTGCCTCACAAACTTGTTTTGTACTCTCTCCAACATGAGCCTATATTTAGATTCATGTGGGGACCAAATGACTGCGTTACATTCTAATTGACTTCTAACTAAAGCATTGTATAAGGCGATAACCGCTTTAATGTTAGTAAAACTACGCACCATACGCAGCATAAAACCTAAGTTACGGTAAGCTTTTCTGCAGCAGCTTGTGACATGATCCCGAAACGTTAGCCCAGTGTTGAATTTCACCCCAAGGTCCCTAACTTCCGTAGCCCTAGCCATTGGCAACCCGTCTATGTTATAATTATATAGAATAGGAGTGCGCGCGCGAGAGAAAGTGATCGTTACGCACTTTGAAATGTTGAACTGCAACATGTTATCCTTGCTCCAGGTCACCACTCTGTCTATGTCTCTTTGAAGCCTGTCACAGTCCTCCAATTTACTAATCTCCAGCGACAGCTTGAGGTCATCAGCAAACAGTAAACATTTGGCGTCTTTAACAACTTCTGGCAAATCATTTATCACCAGAATGAACTGCAAAGGGCCAAGGTTACTGCCCTGACTCACCCCCGACCTGGTAAAATATGGCTCTGACCTGTGTCCCGCATATTCTACATACTATTGCCTACCGCTTAAGTAACTTGCAAAAAACTTTAGCAGATGTGGAGTGAAACCAACGGCCGCTAACTTTTTGAGCAAAACATCATTATTTACTAGATCGAATGCTTTTTTGAAATCGAAGTAAGCGGCGTCGGTTTGCCCCCCACTGTCCACTGTTGGCACTATATTAGCCATGTAGCTCAGGAGATTGCTCGTAGTGCTTCTTGCTGGTCGAAACCCATGCTGGACGTCTGAAAGCTGGCCACTGACCTGTTGAAATAGGCTCTTATGTATAGCCGCTTCAAAAACCTTCGCTGGAGTCGACAGCACTGCGACAGGCCTGTAACCATCCACCGACATCCCTGACCCTCCTTTTGGCACCGGAACGACGCGGGTAATCTTCCACTTCTCCGGAAACATAGCTCCATCCAGACACTTATTATAAATGTATTGCAGCGGTTTTGCTAGCGCCGACCGACAATCCTTAAAGATGTAAGGCGGAATGCCGTCCGGCCCAGAAGACTTTTTCGGTTTAAGCTGTTGGAGCGCGCAACATACGTCCGACAGTTGTAAGTGATCAAGATGTACCCGCGCCGCTCCGTTCTCCCCACCCGCTTCTGTCATAGCCGTCCTGACATCTAACTCAGCCTGCTCTGTACTGTACACCGAATAGAAGTACTCAGCAAACTCCTGAGCACACTGTTCGTCAGTCAACGCCTCGCCATTCTTTAAAATCTTTTGCTGTTTCCTACTACCTCTTCTAGATTTTGCATAATTCCAAAACGACTTCGGGTCATCCAGCATTTGATTTTCAACACGGTGTTCATGCTGTTCCCGAGCGCCTAAAATTAATTTTTTAACTATAGTTCTACACTGAGCAAACGCTTCGTAATCAGTCCTTAGCCCACTTGTTTTGTACCGTTTGTGTAGAAGAGCCTTTAATTTTATGTTGCGAATTACTTCAACAGTGTACCACTCAGGATAAACATACCTTGAGCTTACACGACTTCGCTTTTTCTTTGGAACGCAGTCATCAAAAATCGAATTAATAGTATTGTAGAAATAATTTAAACTTAATGACAAATCTAACTCATACATTGGAGCCCAATCCACGGCCGCAATTGATGAGTACAATAAAAAAAAATCGGCTTTATTGAAATTCCAGCCTACCGGTTCATGTGTATCCGCAGTCAGTGCTGCCGAGCCCGCGCGCAGGCTCTGGCGCACGCGCAGACTCACCGACACATCGAGCGGCGGGTGATACGCGTCCACCGGCACGAGCGGCGCCTCTGCCGCGCGCACGCTCACACTCCCTTCCTCCGCGAATGTACTCAACACTAGATCTAATTGTCGACCATTGCAATTGTCTACCTTGTTACTCTGAGTAAATCCACAATAAGTTTGAAAACATTGAAAATAATTAAGAACGTTTGCAGGACAAGAATGCAAGTTAAAGTCACCTATTACTATCGTGTCATTGTAACATTTACACAGCTGTTCAATAATCCTAAATAATACCATGTATTCGTTTTCGTTACTGCTAGGTGGGATGTAAACAACACATAACAAAAATAATAATCTATTACGTTGGTACACTGATGCACAAACTAGTTCAAACACCTGATTATCGATGTTGACGTCACTCGGTAGGGACACTTGTTGCAGCTCAAAACGCGGTGTGGCCACGAGACACGCGCCTCCGTGTTTACGCCCATCTGCTCGGTCACATCGTAGAATGGAGTATCCGGGTGGAATTAATTCTGCGTCATGAATAGATTCATTGCAGCCTGTTTCTGTAATGGCAAATAAGTTTGAGCTTGAAGACAAAACTCCTATGTAAAAGTCCTGTAATTTAGTGCGGAGGCCCCTTACATTTTGGTAAAATATCTCCACCAATTTACTCCGGGGGTTTTGGTTTATTGGTTTGTCTCCGAAACCACACCCATTCGCAAAACTCAATATTTACTGCCCAACTTTCTGGTTGACATAATAGTTCATATTTGCTTTCCGGGACTCCAATAATGAAGGAAGCATAATCTCTTTCGGTCTTATGTTTTATTTTCTCTATTTTAACCGGTATTACCTCTCCATATAGCTTCTCCACGTGTTTTTCTAAATTTTCCACAGTCGTTTCCTTCTGCAGACGCCATACATGCAAATATTTCTTTTTCTCAGTTCCCTTAATTTCAGTTGAACCCGTGCCACCTCCTTTCCTCACCTCGCTATTTGGATACCTGTTTTTTTTCCTATTTACTAATGTCCATCTTTCCTCTTTTCCCGAATCTTCATTTTCCTTTTCTATAACAGATTTATTTAAACTCCTCTCAATAAATGTTTCTTGTTTTTTTCCGGTAATTACTTTGTCGGCCGATTTCGTGGCCACACATTCCTTCATTGGTACAATGTTACTGATTACCTCCGTTTGACTTTCGTTAACTATGTTTGCAAATATCTGATTTTTAAGTACCGCCTCAGCAAATGTTGTATGGTTTTGTGAGGTGTTTACTGTTCTATCCGAGGGTCCTGAAGTTTTTAAATTATTAATCGAGTTTTCCAAATGTTGATTACGAGTAATTAGCTCTTTTAGTTGGTTTTCTAGTGCATCTACCTTCGCGACTTTTTGTTCAAGTACCGTCATGCATTTTTGTAACTCTCGCAACTCGGTTTTCGTACTGCAACATACTTCATGAACAAGTTTAATTGTCTTCTCCTGTTTATCTAAGCGTGCTATTACCTCTGATCGGAAATCTTTAATCTCAGCCAACAACTTGTATTCGCTTTCAACTACCGGGCACTGTTTTTCTGGTATCTTGATACGACTGCCGCGCTGAGTATTTACGTTACTGATCGTCGTAAAAGTTTCATCCATTCCAGATATCCTACGGATCGGAGTATCAGCATCTCGTTTAGGCTTATGTTTAGAGGAAAGACACTCAGGACATACCCATTGATTCCTTTCTTCCAGTGAGAATGCATCAAAATTTTTCAAATGCATTCCAAGGCAATCCAACTCGTACACTTTATTACAGTTTTCTTTAGAACACTTCATATATGGTCTGTCAGGTAATATGACCGCACTACAACCACTACACTTCATTGACATTTTTCGATAATTCTTGGTAACTTAACGAAAAAGACGTCCGCTCAGTACGCGCGTCGCGCGCACCCGTTTTAATAACGTTATTATTGTAATTTGTTTTTTTACTAAACACAAACAAATGAACTAAGTTCCTAAATACGCGGCTTCATCTACTAACACCTATCTTTATTCCAGGAAAGATAAAAATGGATATTTCTTTAATAAAAATCTCTGTGTCTTATCTCGTAAAAGTGAAACAAAAATCCTTCGTTTTCTCCCAGAATGTCAATATATCTATCATTCTTCCTATCCACACCATGACTATTTCATTTAAGTATGTAAAAAATTGAATGGTCATCTGAAGACATGCATCATGAATGGTTTTCCATACTTAGATTATTTTGATTGTGAAGCATGGTTGGATAATGGATAGGTAGTTTGCATGTGTAGAATACCACATGCCTCTAGGAAAAGCGACCTTGCTTGCCTTTGCACAAGTTTTAAATTACTTTGGAAGAAATAGGCTTATAACAAGATTCGCAGCAGACTACACCTTGTGACTTTGCTTTGTTAAGTAAAGTAGACGATTCATACGAATATGAATCTTATTCTTATGCAAAAATGTCCATGTTCGTATAAGCAAACATAAGCAAGCGCTTCATAAGATTATAATCGTTAATTTTATACAAATAAAGTTCATATTGACTACACCTTGTGACTTTGCTTTGTTAAGTAAAGTAGACGATTCATACGAATATGAATCTTATTCTTATGCAAAAATGTCCATGTTCGTATAAGCAAACATAAGCAAGCGCTTCATAAGATTATAATCGTTAATTTTATACAAATAAAGTTCATATTCGTATGAGACGCTAACTTTACTTCCCAATGTGAAGTGAATGTGCGATCTATGAATTTGCCCTTAGACACTTCCACGCTGGTTTAGAAATAGATGAGTTAGAATGCTTAGTGTGATCTTTAGCACTCATACCATTACGCCTGTAATCCCAAAGGGTTAGGCAGAGGTGTAGTAGAGAACACCCACATTTTGCTGTGAGCGTCAAAATGGCGGGATCAAGTCCCCAATTTAAAATGTATCACATGAAAGTGCTTGTACTACATATGTACTATTTGTACCCTAAACAAGACATTTGTACCTCTCAAGACGTCCCTGGTCCCGCCACTTTGACGTCATAGTGGCTGGACCTTCTGGAAGTGCTACTCAGAGGCTGGTAATTCAGACCCGGATACTTAGTACTACATATGTACAGGTATATACTCAATTTTCAATCCAAATTAAAGTTATGTGATTAAAACATTGGTCCCGTCAATTTGATGATTTATCAATCAATAAATCAACTCAGCCTATCGCAGTCCACTGCTGGACATAGGCTTCTCCCAGTCTGCGTCACAACACCCTGTCCTCCGCCTTCCGCATCCAGTCTGTCCCAGCCACTTTCTTCAGGTCGTCGGTCCATCTAGCTGGGGGGCGTCCTACACTACGCTTACCGATACGCGGTCCACTCCAGGACTCGTCTGCTCCGGCCATCGGTCCTTCGACAAACATGGCCAGCCCACTGCCACTTCAGTTTGCTTATCCTGCAAGATATGTCGGTTACTCGATCGTCGTCGATGATTCATGTTATCGCTGAATACAATATGAAAATCGTTAGAGCTCGTGCAAAATCAAATGTGGAAACTTAGTACGCCCTAAGTACATCTTGACATACTTCCTTTCCCTTTAGAGGTGTTTCGGGTACAAATAATAAATATGTAGTACAAACACTTTGATGTGATACATTTTAAATTGGGGACTTGATCCCGTCATCTTGACGCTCACCATTTCACCAGTTATGTTTGAGTCCCATGTAATAGGGGGCGAGCCTATTGCCACCAACCGGGCACACATCCAGACTCCGGGTTGCCACTGAGAAATTCCTCATTGAAAAACCCCAATAACACTTTGCCCGACCTGGGAGTCGAACCCAGGACCTCATGCTCAGCTGTAGCGGTTGCTACCAACGAGGGCAGACTTAAAATTACTAAAAAAAATAATTTAAGACAGGGTAGGAAAGTTAATTCTACCATATTTGGTAGTGTCGTGGCTAAGTAATAACAGCCGCACGGGTCGATCCATCAGGTTAAGCTACGCTTGCCGGGGTTGGCCCGTGGATGGGTGACCATCTTTACATACCGAGACTCCTCCGTGCTCCGGAAAGCACATTAAGCCGTTGGTCCCGGCTGTCATTTGTGGATCTTTGACAGTCGTTACGGGTCGTCAGAAGCCCGAAAGTCTTACAACTAGTCTCACCAAAGGGTATCGTATTTACCCTGTTACTAGGTTGTGGAGGTCAGACAGGCAGTCGCTCCATGTAAAAAGCTGCATCCGGTTAGACTGGAAGCCGACCCCAACATATTTGGGCTAGGCAGAGATGTTAAAAGTATTCTGTAGAATACAAAACAGATTAGGTCTCTTTCAAAAACACTTTTAGATCACCAGGGCAAGACATAATATATAGACATAAATAAACGTCTTAATATATAGGAACTCTAGCCTGGCTAATTCTAAAGAAAGAACCATACATATCTAGCCAAAATATATGCTGTTCAGCAAGAAAGCGGGCCGGATTGCCCAGGGTAGGTACGCTGAAAATACATACATGTAAGCGGCCATCCATAAATTACGTCACACGTCAAGGGGGAGGGGGGGGGCTGTGTCATCGTGTGACACGGCGGGGAGGGGGGACGAGTCACAAGCTTCGTGAAGTAAAATATATTTGTATAGATTGTAGGTACTATATCGGATCTTTGTGGTGAACCACTTTTCAACCTGGTCTTTGTGGTGCACCGCAAATGTCCGTGATGGTACATAAAATAAGATGTGACGTCACATATTTTATAAATAGTATTAAACCTCTAAATTTCAACTCTAACGAAGAACTTTGAAATGTTACCAACCCTATAGAAATCGTTTATACGTTTAATTTAGAATTACAAAATATGTGACGTCACACAAGGGGGGGGCACAGAAATATGACCACCTGGGTTTATTTTAATGTAACAGAGCATATAGAATTTTAAAAAAGTATATTTATAAAAAGTGTGCCATAAAATTGCGCGCGGGCCGGTCATTCCACCGCCAGTTATTATACCATTTCCTCTTATCACTTTTCTTTATGATTGTACGCGCCAAAGGTTTATTTAACGAACAAAGGTCCCTTTTAAGACAAGGACGAGGGGCACAAAAAATCATAAAATTCGCGTGACGTAATTTATGGACGGCTCCCAAAGTATCGTCACTTCTTTAAGTCACCAATATGGGTGGAGATATCCAAAATATTTTGATATTCCTCAAAACTTAACGCTGTCCTCAATCCACAGAGTCAGGTGGGCCACTAGACACTGCGTCCCGAGAGCTGGGGCAGGCACAGCTGTCCGTGCAGCAGCTGCAGCGGCTGCTGGATGCGCTGGAGTTGCAGCAGCAGTTGCACCACGATACTGATGTAAGTGCTCGTGATTGCAAGCTAGACGACGTAAAAGAATTAATGAGTCGAAAAAAAATTGACACAGATTAACACAGATGGGGACACTCCGCAAAATCATTTAAATAAAAAGCGACTCTTGCTACAACACAATAAAGTGCAATTCAGGTCGCACAACGCTTATCACCTACAGTTATATTCACCTACAAGTTGCCTCTCTTTCTATCGCGTAACTCTTATACCTTCTGACTCGTTAGGGTTGTCTTCTTTTACGGCGCGGCGCGTGAGTGAGTATCGAACTAACGTGCGAGCCGGCCGGTGCGCGGCAGCCCACACTGAATTGACCCAGTGAGATGAGCCCGCCGCGTACTTGTAGCTTCATACCTAAACTGCGGAGTGTCCCATCTGTATTTAATCTGTGCTATTAACTTAAAAACGACGAACGATTTCAGAACAATCTTCGGAAATCTCAAAAAATATTAGAAAATGGGACACCATTTTATGGCTGTCTTTGTCTGACTGACGGTTCAGGCCATTGAAACATTTCATCACGTTGAAACCATAGTTAGACTTCCCCGTCTCTTTTAAAAACATTCCCTAAACTGTATCTGTCTCTTAACGCGGTTTGTATGTTTAGAGGAGTGATTGCTCTAATGATTAGAGCAATCACACCGACTAGAGTCTAATCGGTCGCGTTCTAAGAAGTTGTGATACTAACTAAGAGAGTGCGCAGTACTTTTAATAATTAGAAATTAAGTAATATTACTAAGGAATTAGGTACGTTAATTCTTAGTATATTAATTCTTAATTCCTTAGTATTGGGTTTACAGTAATGTAGATAGTTGTAATATTATTTTATCTGATATTACAGGTCCGTGTGCGTTTTACAAATTGTGATTGTGGAAGTAAAATTTGATGTCCTATTCAAGTGTTGAAGATTAAAAGAATTAATTCATCTAATTACTGTTAGTATTGCATACCCTTTGCCAACGGGTTATTGGAACGGATGTAATATGTGTACAGGGTGTAAGGGACAGCCCTCCGCAAACTGATAGGGTGAATTCAGTATGTCATACTAAGATGACCGGTACATGAAATTTTTTCAGGAACGTTATGGGACTCCAATAAACCTGATTTGTTTGTGTTTCTGTGCACAAATCGGAGCGTCTATTACTGGTTGGGAGGGGTAGATAATAGGTATGCGGTGAGTTCGATGAACTCTGTAGCTAGAGAGAAAGTAAACAGCTGATTTCACTGATTTCATTTGATTTTGAAAGCCGCATGGGTCGATCGATCAGATTAAGCTACGCTTGCCGCAGTCGGTCCGTAGATTGGTGACCATCTTTACTTACCGAGACCACTCCGTACCTCGAAAAGCTCGTTAAGCCGTTGGTCCCGGCTGTCATTCGTGGATCTTTGACAGTCGTTACGGGTCGTCAGAAGCCCGAAAGTCTGATAACCAGTCTTACCAAGGGGTATCGTTTTACCCAGTAACTGGGTTGCGGAGGTCAGATAGGCAGTCGCTCCATGTAAAATACTGCATCCGATTAGACTGGAAGCCGATCCCAACATAGTTGGGACAGGCTAGGCAGATTGACAGTGTCTGACAAATGGTATTGCCATTTGTCAGACACGCATACATCAGAATCTTTTACACCCAGACTGTTGTTGGCTGTTGTCTTGTGGTTTTTTATACCAAAATATTGTATTTTTTATTTCAATAGAGTAGTTTTTATCCATCTATCTATTCCCCAGGTATCACTGGAAGGTGCCTCCCCAAACGTAAAGAAAGACCGGCGCAAGTTCGGCCTTAGGAAGAAGAAGTCGAACAGCAAGTGCGCGTCAGTGGAACTACAAGCGTCACACACTCACATAGACCCGTCCAGCTCACACATGGTAAGTTTATCTACTGCCGGACTAGGCTCGTCCTAAGAACCCTTCAGTCCCTGTTGCAAAAAAAATATAAATATTTTTAGTTCTTTCTTATTTGCAAAATAGTTGGGTAAGCGTCATCTAAAACTGTTCCAAATTTCAAGTTGATAGCATTAGTAGTTCTTGACATATCCAGCTGTGACAGACAGACTGAGTCGCACCATAAGGGTTCCTTTTTTTACTATTTTGGTACGGAACCCTAAAAAGACGGGCAGAAGTTCGGCCTTAGGAAGAAGACGTCGAAAAAAAAAAATGTTTTGTGCTTTTTAAAATAAAAAATTCGCTGTTCTCTTGCTGTCTGGTCTATTTCTAAAAAATATCAGATACGTCTTTTTTTCTTTAATGCGAAAGTGAGCTTGTTTATTTGTTACATTTTTACGATAAAACGGCAGAACGGATTTGTATGAAATTTGGCAAACGGGTAGACCATGACCTGGAGGACGGCATAGGCTTTTCAGGAACGACTTTTCATATTGGATCGCAGACGAAGTCGCGGGCAACAGCTTTATAGGTTATTCCATAGACATAAGAAAGAAGGAGATGTGCCCAGTATGTTAAAATGTATTGGAACCCTGTGTCTCCACTTTGTCCCTTTGTCACTTTCATGATTTTAAAGACAAATACGGTAAAATACTTGTACTTACATATGGAAAGTGATTCCATGATTTACATGGCTTCGGTTTTTACAAGAAACCACTGAACAACACGGCATTCTTATAAATTGTCACGGTCACAGTCGAAAGCGCACTAGTTCGCGGAGACGGAATTTGTACTATGAACGGCTCAAACTGAGCATGTCGCGCGGACACAGGGGGCCTACTCCCTAAGTCCGTCCGCCTTTCCGTTCGTCCGTTCATCCGTCCGTCTGACATTACGATCCATCAAAACAAGTGTAAAAGTTTAATTTTTCGGACGAGCAAAAACACATAGGGAGTAGGGACAACTGGTAAATCATGTTGTCATTCATACTTCGTTCAGGCCCGAACCAATCGTCCATCCGTAGGTGATACGGAGTAGGAAACGCCCGTAACGAAGGCCGAAACTACGGGCTTCGTGCTTAGGGAGTAGGCCCCCAGATTCGACCGCTTGCCACTTCTCGTGTTTTTTATATTTCTACGGTTTTTTCATAAGTAAAACATGTTCAATTATGAATTCTTGCTTCTCCAGGCATTATCAGCTCTAACAGCGCCCCCCTCGCCCGGCGGTGGTGCGTCCTCAATGCCCAACTCGGCTGCCTCCCTGCCCATAGGTAAGACACATTATAGACTATAGTTTAGTTTATATATTTATTATTTGTGTACATGTGTGAGTGTTAGAACTGTGTGTGTGTGTTAGTGGCTTACTCATGCTATTTGTTGAGGATTTGGACAGTAAAAAGACCGGAATCATATTTGTATTATAGTGCGCGCGGAACTAGTTGGCCGCTCCTTAGGTGGCGACAGGGGTGATAATAATGATAATGATAATTAATAATTAATGAAAAAAACATTAAACACATCCATGCACCACCATTAAACCTACTTATCATCATCTTTGTTATATTAATTCTCATTAGCTAAGGCGCGGCCAACTAGTTCCGCGCGCACTATAGATAATCAAATTATAATGATCCCACTGTTGGATCGGTATGGGGCGTAAACCGAACCGCGAACACAGTGCGGGTTTAATGGATGTCTCCCCACCTTTTGAGGCGAATTCAACCAAACTTTTATCCCTAGTATAAGTCTTAGTCGACGTTCGCACGGACGTATAAATATCGCGGCGGGATTTTATCGCGCACTGGATTTTCAACTCTCGTTGTTGAGCCGAGCGTTGAGAATCCAGCTTAACAATAACAGAGTGCATTCTAGCGCGTCGAAAAAACACACTGTTGGATTTTCAACTCTCGGCGCTAAGCAGAGCGTTAAAAATCCCGTGCGCGAAAAAAAATCGCCGCGATATTTTTACGTCCGTGCGAACGTCGACTTACTCTGCAAATTATCTGGAAATAATAATAATTATGAAGTTATTATTGAAATAATAGTTAATATGAAATTATTAGTAATTATCTTCTTTTTTTTTTGTGTTTCCATACAAAAAAGTGTGACCTCAAATTTTTTTTTCACAGTAACAACAAACCTTGGTCAATTTCGCTCTTAATCACTATTTATGCCATAAAGGTTTATGTGAACAACAACACGAACCCATGAGACATGGTATGAAATTTTTGAAAAGGAAATACACACATCAACACGGTCTAGGGATATTTTATACTCAATTAAATAACTCGAAAAGTACTGGCCGCATTGGAATCTTTTATACACCGATTTGTTTGTAATTTATCTCAGACTAATTCTAAATTCAAATTTTTGAAAATTCTTTTGTTTCGGTGGCATAAAAATGTCTTGATGTGTAGGAGAGGTAATTTTCATTTGTGCGAAATTTAGAAAACAATACGAATTACGTTTAGTTACAGTTTTTTTTTTTTCATTTTTAAACGAAAGATAAAGTTAAAATTGAGGTATTGTAGCCATGCAACGCCAACATTTGACAAGGGCGGAGATGTTACGAGCTGTGGGAATGCTGGAAGCTGGGTCTGTTCAGCGTAATGTTGCTGAGGCCATAGGGACCCACCAAAATGTAATTTCAAGATTGTGGACACGCTATCGTGCCACAGGTGAAGTAGCGGAGAGGCACCGGGGGCCAAGTCGCATCATTACCCCCAGACAAGGCCGATTTTTGCAAATTACTGTGCGAGCTCAACCAAATGCAACGGCGACTCAATTGGTCCAAAGGCTGCGAGTGGAACACCAAGTGCTTGTGAGTGACCAAACTGTAAGAAGGCGACTGCATGAAAGCAATCTACGCTCTCGTAGACCACTCCGGGTCCGGGTCACCTTTACGGAGAGGCAATCGTGGACGACGATTAGAATGGGTTCGGAACCACGTGGACTGGGGTCGTGAGCAATGGTCCAATGTACTGTTCACGGATGAATCCAGGTGCGGCTTCCATCCAGATTCACGAAGGACGCGTGTTTGGCGAGTTCCTGGACGATGGAGCCGTCTTCAGAACCCTCAGGAAGTTCACCCATACCAAGGAGGAACAATTATGGTTTGGGCAGGAATTCGTCTTGGAGGACGGACGGATCTCGTTTGGGTGCGGGGCAATATGACGGCAGAACGATACGTCCAACAGGTGCTGGGGCCCGTAATCTTGCCCCACAGAACACAAATGGGGCAAGATTTCCTGCTCATGCACGACAATGCCCGGGCACACACGGCGAGGACGGTAGCAGCTTGGTTACATACACACAATGTTAGGGCCTTAGACTGGCCTGCTCAATCGCCAGATCTAAATCCCATTGAGCATGCGTGGGATATGCTGCAAAGAAGAGCTCTGAAAGTAGTTCCTGAAAATCTGGCTACAGAAGATCAACTTTTTGCGCACCTCAGAAGGACATGGGACAATATTCCGCAGCAAGACATTGACAACCTTGTTCTGAGCATGCCGAATCGTTGCCGATGTGTTATGATAGACTAAGAGGTCACAGGATTTTTCGTAACGATCATGGATACGGTTAGATTTACTTGGATGGGTTGTAGAGTAGTCCCCTAATGTGAATGACGTCGGTCTGCCTGCTCTGAGTGGTTGCAACTTCGAGTTATAGCGCTTACAAGAGGCGTCATTGTTACGAAAAAAAAACGATCAGGGAAATGGTCAGTTTTGTTACACATTCAAAGTATGGCGTCTCCGCAGATGAAAAAAGTTGGTCTGCCGGCTCTCACTGGTTGCATTTCAGAGCTATGATGCGCGCAACATTGTTGCAAAAATAAAACGATAAGAGAAATGGTCAGTTTTAGTACCCATTCGAAGTATGGTGTCTCCACAGGTGAAACGAGTTGGTCTGCCAGCTCTCAGTGTTTTTGTTTCAGGCTTTGTTATACGCAAGGCGCTTAGTTATAGAAAAATTCAACTTAACGGTAATCAATAAAATAAAGAATGAAATCGAACAAATCCAATTTTTAATGATTCAACTTGTTACTTTGGGTAAATCACAGATTAATCATTTTGTAGAGTATAGCTAATGAAACAACTCAAAACATATAGACTGTTAGAAGTAAGTAAATATTTAACTCTAAGTCTTAGCTATATTCTACAAAATTATTTATCTGTGATTTACCCAAAGCAATAAGCTGAATTATTAAAAATTGGATTTGTTCGATTTCATTCTTTATTTGACTGATTACCGTTAAGTTGAATTTTTCTATAACTGAGCGCCTTGCATATAACAATGCTCTGAAATACAACGACTAAGAGCCGGCAGACCAACTCGTTTCACCTGTGGAGACACCATACTTTGAATAGGAACTAAAACTGACCATTTCTCTTATTGACACCTCTTGACACCTCTAGCTTTTTCCCTATTCCTTTACAGGGGGAACGGTCACGCAGCGGGCGCAGGTGTAGGGTGGGGGTACGACACCGACCGGCGTGCACTTGAAAAATTCGCCTATTGTCCCGTTTTTTGATGTATTTTTTAGGCTTTCTCCAAAAATAAGCGTCTTGCATACACAACGATTGCTCTGAAATACTACCACTGAGAGCTGGCAGACCAACTCGTTTCACCTGTGGAGACACCATACTTCGAATGGGTACTAAAACTGACCATTTCTCTTATCGTTTTATTTTTGCAACAATGTTGCGCGCATCATAGCTCTGAAATGCAACCAGTGAGAGCCGGCAGACCAACTTTTTTCATCTGCGGAGACGCCATACTTTGAATGTGTACCAAAACTGACCATTTCCCTGATCGTTTTTTTTTCGTAACAATGACGCCTCTTGTAAGCGCTATAACTCGAAGTTGCAACCACTCAGAGCAGGCAGACCGACGTCATTCACATTAGGGGACTACTCTACAACCCATCGAAGTAAATCTAACCGTATCCATGATCGTTACGAAAAATCCTGTCACCTCTCGGTCTGTGAACATCATGGGCGCTTTCTCAGACTACTAACTTCAAGTTTATAAACACAAATTAAATGATTTTTCTATTTTTTTCAGTTTTTACTCACAAATTAAAAGTTAATTCATATACGATTTCCGTGTATGCTTCATTTTTTTTCTATAAAATCCTGAAATTTTAATCTAAGTACCTTAACCATTATTAAAAAAATGGTAGAATATTAAATAACGTATCTTTTAAATATATACATGTCATATAAATAATTAACACATTGATAGTAATTCGCTTTTTTAAAAATATCCCTAGACCGTGTTGATGTGTGTATTATGAACGAAGTAGTGGGGAGAGGAACTATGTGCTGGTCTTTTACTGAGCATATCCGTCATCGAAATACTTAACTGTAAATGTGATTTAACACTTTATTTTTAGGTATCCCAATGAATTGAATCCACTCCTTGTTCCTCCCTTACCGAAAAATAACAAGAGAATAATCGGAAATATTTACTAACAATGTACATACAGGACCTATATTGTATACACAATCATGTTTTTTTATTAAATTATTATTTGTATTGTGAAGTAATTTGTTCAAATAAATTTTTTTTTTTTTTTGTCTACAAAAACAATAATTATTTTGAAACTTATGTCTTTGCAAGGATTTTACGAAATCGGTAAGTTGTGGTGAATTGATTCGCCGCCTTGGCATGGCTCTTAAAAAAAAAAAAAACAAGATGGCGCCTATCACTTGCACGTTGACATTGACTAGGTTAGGCTAGGCATGTCAGGCTCTTCCTGTAGAGTTGGTGCTACAAGCATTTCATCTCAGTTTTTTTAACTAAAACACAAACAAGTTTATTATTACTAAGGATGGCTTGGACCACAATTCACCAATGCATTTAGCGCTAAACGAATTCATAACATCGCCCTTTTATTGTCAATCATTTGAAGATGACAGTCAGGATTATGTTGTAAATACGTTTCGCGTTAAGAAGGCTGTCGCATTCGGTAACCTCTCTCGCTCACACAGGAACAAATTTAAAAAAATGTTCAATTACTTATTATTATTATTTTTTTTATATATAAATGAAAAAATGTTTTATTTATGTAATCACTTGGTGAGATAATAAATAATATTTATTTATTATGTAATTATTAAGTGTCTATTGTGTTATCTAATAAACTCAGCTCAATAAGTGAATTATTATTATCTGTTTTTGTGATGAGTTAAATAAATGCCACAGTAAAAATGTTCTTTTTTAATAATTATTATTAAATTAATATTACTTCGCCAACTGATTAGATTTTTCAAAAAAGCATCTTTTCATTTAACATTCTTCAAAACTTGGTCCTGTGTGAGCGAGAGGTGACAAAATGTGACAGCCCTTTTAAATGCAATTAATGAATTGTGGTGCGAGGGGCATGGTGACAAATGCTTTCTTGCTAAAAAAATATGCAGCGAAAATTGAGAATGGCAAATATGCTTTATGTACTAGCTTCTAAGATAAAGCTATTTCGCTGGTTTGTTTCTGTGAAACAAGCATGCAATAAAGAATCAAAAATAATAAACAAGAATATAAAGCCACTCTTACCGTGATTCGTGGCTCCTGTATGTAATGATTAGAGATCGGATAATCGGATGCATAATTACCTAAAGTTAATTTTTGGCTAAGAAATTATGTAAATTATGGAAGCGGCTTCTTAATTTTTTTTTCTCGATATAAATCCCGGTTTTCCAGAAAATCCTGGAATGCACAACTAATCGGATCATGGTATGGAAACGACTTCTTAAATATGTGGTATTATTTATTAGAAAATACCGTAAATTAATACTTGAAATTCATTTTTAATGCCCGATACAAAATATGCAGTGCCGCAGCCTACTTTACAACATTAGCTAGCATTCGATTCTATAGTCAAAATGTACTAAATTTATCAATTCCGGAATCGCGAGGTTTTACGATCGATACAAAACGGCATTCCACATTAGCCAACACCTGAACGTTAGTAAATATACAATCGATTTTATAATCAGAACTCTAAATTTGTCGATCCCGGAATCCCGGTATTTTTTCGATACAAAAGTGCATTCCATAATAGCCAACACCTCAACTTTAGATAAATATGCATCCGATCTCTGGTAATGATTTTAAGAAGAGTATAAAAAGAATGGCTTCACGCCGAATTGTGGATTGTGTTGAAGTCATATAATTGCAAAGCAATTATATAAGTACCAGAAAATGTTTCTAGAATTCTTTTCTTATCAAGATGTAGGTGACCTTACTTACAAACTTGAATTGATTTGATTTTTTCTCAATAAAATGATGTTGCCATGTGCCTAAAAGACATCACAGTTCACACACAGGAGCCATCATGATTCATGTGTACCTTTAAACTTTAATTTTACTCTAAACCTTATCTTGAATTATACGCTCTAAAGTCTAAACTATAAACAAATCATCACAATTCATAGTAACCTTAGGATAACTATACAGGGTGACAGGGAAATTCGACCTATTCCTTGAAAGAGGTTATACTAGAGGCAACTAGGTAATTAAAATCAAAACTGGGTGGTTACCGAGCTGTGACGATTTTTTTGAAATTTTGTGAATTGTTACCAAAAAACTATTAATTGTAAAAAAAAACTGCCCCACTCTAATCATTTAATTGATATGTACTTTTCTAAAAGCTAAAAAATCTTTACGTCATTAATTTAAAAAAAAAAACTTGCCCAAAACTTACATGCATTGTCTTAGAAATAAAAATATTTAGTACTTAGCAATAATTTTTATTATTACAAATTAGTAAAATGACTAACTGGTTTCATACACTTTCCAAAAAGGTACAAATTTCCCAGCGGTATCTTTTTTTACCCTTAGTTAACTGGACACACACCAGGGCCATGGGGTCCGAGTGCCCTCTTAGTTTTTCGGGACATCGCCAAGCGGTTACACGTGACCAAAGGGCTGGCCAAAGAATTAGCATTGCCATACAACTTTTCCTGCCGTCAGCGATGCGGACGAATTTTTTGATGGCCTATGATCATTTCCCCTCCTTTTTTAACCGACTTCAAAAAAGGAGGTTCTGTATTTTATATACTTGTACATGTTATTTTTTTTAAGACTGTTATTGATTTATTATAGATTGTTAGATTTGTTAGATTTACTTTATTTAAATTATGTAAGTACTTAAATAAAAAATGCAGTTTCAGTTAACTGGACTTAATTTGTTGCTAATGATCTGGGGGGTTAAAACGGCCACTTTGGCAGAATCATAATAGGATAATAGGTATTAAGAAACATATTTGAAATCGTAAAACGGCCACAAACTGACAATTCATAATAATTTATCTGCGTACAATTCATAGCACGCAATTCATCTGGTTGACAGTTTTGTCTGGAGATTCGTAAAATGGTCCAGAAATCAATTGCTTTATTGAAGTTTATTGTCAAATACGTGAAATAGCCCAATCATAATAAATTGCTGGGAATTCAGGAAATGAATCGCTTTTAGAGGAATTGCTTAATGCGGCGTTTTAGACCCCCTGTAGTATAAGCGTTTTCAAGGAATAGGCCGAATATCCCTGTCACCCTGTATACTTGTACAATTCGTACATATTTACATAACCAAGCCATCACAAAACGCACTTCCCATAAGACAAAATATTAAATTCTCTTCTCTTCTCGTTCCAGCGTTTCTTTCAACATTTCTGGCATCTACCTTAGTTCGTAAGACTGTTTTTATTTTACGTTTTGGACCCCCCTTGTTCCTTATCGAGCGCATCGCATTGTCTGTATATACATCGCTCACTACGCTAGCTGTATAACGGGTGTAAAAAGACGCTTAACGAAGCCGATAGTCACTTGTACACACAGCTTCAAAAATATCGGGATGAACAGACTGTTCAAAATGATCTCAACAACTAAGAAAATTTAAACTTCATCTCAATTGAATAAAGTTCTTGTCAGAATGACAGTTGTCGTGTACTGTCTTCACTCTGTAACATTCCTTGTGTCAGTGAGTTAATATTTCATTTTCATAGTTTGTTAGATTCATCCCCAGTCCCCGTCACTGTGATAATTTTTTGGTACTGAACCATACCTGAACGTCAAATTTCCAACGTTTTTGTAAGTACTTACTTTTTTTTTTCACGAAAATAAGTTTTAAATGTGACAACTTAAGGCGAAAGCACCAGTGTAGCAAGTGAAATTAACATTTTCTGACTTTTTTTGCAATTTGCAAGTCAGTATTATGTTGTATGTTGATCAAAATACGATTCGCGATCGTAGCAAGTATGTATTTACAAAATTATAATCATTAAAGTCATTAATACAACTCTTTAAGACAAAGTAATCCTATTGAATGACTATTTCATGAAATCTTGACATTGTATTACTGATTGTAATGATGATAATTCTATACAGTTGTTTTAACTCACGAAAGCGGGCGAGCCATACTTGTATGTGTACCTAATTGTTACATGCACATTGTCTATGTGTGCTTAAGCCACAAGAGGTACGCACACAACTATAGCTCACCCGGTTTCTTGAGATAAAACACACTACAAGTATAGCTCACCCGGTTTCTTGAGATAAGACACACTACAAGTATAGCTCACCCGGTTTCTTGAGATAAAACACACTACAAGTATAGCTCACCCGGTTTCTTGAGATAAAACACACTACAAGTATAGCTCACCCGGTTTCTTGAGATAAAACAACTATAAATACATATTTGTTACGGTCGCGAATCATACTTTAACCCTTCGTGAATGTGGATCCACGCGAGACAGTGGCTTTTTAATTATGTCTGTAATTACGGCATTTGACTAGTTAATCAACAGACAACCTAATACTGCCTTGCAAATTGCAAAACACATAAGAAAATTTCGCGGGCCACCATGGCGGTTCCCCCTTAACTTTAAACCATTTCATGTACCATTCGCATGCACCCAGAAACACAATGTTTTGAGTGCATTACATTGCGCGCTGCCGTAAATAGCGATTTTTAACAACAGAAATAAAAGTAGTTTACCAGCAATAATTTTACTCAATGTTGATTAGTTTTATGTACAGGATGCATAGATAACGGCTATGTGAGAGGTCTTTTTACACCCTGTATAGTGCATGGTTTTAGCTGTTGGAGCTATGGATGTGCGTCAATATTTTAATTATGGTCTTTAGGGAGATAGGGGAAAATACATTGGGTTAAAACGGCGAAGTTTTACTTCGTAAACGTAGACCATAATATAGAGTAGGATTCTAGAAAGATAAACAAGAACACGAATTAAGTTTAAAATACTGTAACCCGGCTACAGGAAAAAAAATTAGGCGTCAAAAATCCGCCATCTTGACTTTTTATTATTTTTATATAAATAGATAGATAGATAGAATACTCTTTATTATGCACACCATAAAAAAAAAATAATAAAAAAAAACCAGTGACACCCGCGTAATAAACACGAATCTAACGACATACGAGTATAATTCATCTAAATCGGTTGAGCCGTTGAGTAGCTAAGAGGGGAGATATGAACGGACATACATACATACAGGTCGAACACATAACCCTCCGCCGCAGTCGGGTAAAAAGGCTTCATCTATTTGATCTGTTGTCAAATCTCCTCTCAAGTTGGTGTTTGTTATTTCGTTCAAAAAATCTCTGCAGCTGACATGGAATTTTACAGCAGATTTGATTCCTGATTTGCTTTTTGAAACCTGGGATAAGAGGTTTAGCAAACGCAAGCTCAAAGTCCGTGGTTTTGATTAGATCGAGATCGTTATGAATCACTGGTAGAATACTTCTGAACCTACTACTGTTATAACTGCTCACCTGTTCAGATTTACACAAGTGACATAATAAAATTAGTAACCCAAATTAGATTGATCAACTTTCGACCTTATGTCTGAATACATAAGATTCTAAATGTCTATAATTGTAAACGAATAGCCTTGACACTTATCTCTCGCTTTCCTTTATCATAGATACACAGAATATCAGATTATCAATGATCTGAATATACCTACAACATCCTAGTACATTGGTTCAAACATTGCAATATCAACTTTATTTAGCTGATATAGAGTGTACTGTCAAGTGGAGTATAATATAATCTAAATGTGTCGCTTTGTCATCATAATACGACAGTACTTTCCGTGATGTTAGAACAATGGTGTTGTAATCAATATTGTGAAATAATCAATGGAAATAGTAACTTTTTTTAATCATAAGAACAAAATATTACTAAAAATACTAAAAAAACTACAATTATTATGCTCTCTGTGCAAACATCAATATTATTAAATTTAAAATAGTGCCATTAATTAAAAAATTTAAATAACCTTACATTTCCTTGATAAATAAAGTGATATCTTTGAAAATGTCTAAAGAAAGTGACGGTATATTTGTGCCTCTAGCCAGAATCATCTGCAAATACATTGTGCAAGTTTTAAGAGAAGAATTGCATCGTTCCTGTGAGTCTATTATTTTTGTTATTTGTCTTGCTAGGATGTAGATCATGTTGTAGATCCTTGACAGTCGTTACGGGTAGTCAGAAGCCCGAAAGTCTGACAATCAGTCTTACTAAGCGATATTGTGTTACCCACTAACTGGTTTGTGGAGGTTAAATAGGTAATCAAAAATGCGCAAAACCTCTTAAGGCGGAACTATACGCCAATGACCTTGTGTGGTTAGCTTGCGCGTTCTGTGCTGAGCTCACGCAACGCGTCGTACGTCCAGCCAGTAATAGGACTCGCCCATCAAGGAGCGCTGTCCCAAATTAGACGCATTATTAATTTATTATACATAAAACAAAAGGCATTTTAATAAAAACACGTATAAATTACCTTTAAAATGGTGAAGGTTTCATAAAAATACGCCTGACAGTTTTTGCGTGATTCTCAGTTTTTTATCTGCGTTAGACATAACTTTACAAATTAATTACACTATTTAATATAATCATAATCTAAAATATTCACATATTAAGTTATTAAGAAAATGCTCTAATTTAACATATATTTTTTCCAAATCATTAACACTACTCGTTTAGACGTGATCTTCAGTTTAAAATCATCAAAAGTCAGATAGCGTCGCCTTAAGAGGTCATTGTACTCATCATTATGAACAACTTTTACTATGGGACCAAACATGAATTCGCAAAAAATAATCAGCTGTTCAGTACATTTTGTCGAATTATGCGAACATAAATGTACTGAACAGCTGATTTTTTTTTTTGCGATTTCAGGTTTGGTCCCATAGTAAAAGTTGTTCATAATGATGAGTACAAAAAGAGAGGTTAAGAGGTTTTGCTCATTTAACGTTCTTCAAATCAAATCTTGTACAACAATATTATGTGCACTATTAGCTTATTTTAGAATCCTATATTTCAACTTTCATCGAAATCGTTAGAGCCGTTTTCGAGAACGTGATTAAAATAATACAGGGTGTTTGGAAGGTGGGTGCAAAGCCTTAAAGGGGAGTTAATACAGACCATCTAGAACATTTTGAGCCATATTTGTCCTAACCAAAGTCTGATATTTATTTTTTTAGAGAACTTTTACGATTTTGGTACCAAAATCCCAAAATTTTCCAATTAAGGCCTAATAACGCAAAGATTGAGTGAAAATTTCTATTTTTTTTAATTTACTTTATTGGCCTAATGTGTGTTTAATGGTATGAAATCATTACGAAGCACCGTATTTACTAAAAAAATAACTTTCAGACTATTTAAAATAAAAAGAAAAAAAAATTAAAGAAAAAAAATGGATTTTAATTGACATTTAAAAAATAAATAAAATAGCTACAGGTGTTCAAATAATTTTAAAAACATGCTGAGTTATTGCTCTTTTTTTTAAGGTATCATTTACTTAGATAGCTTTACAATTTTGAAGTTAGGGTGCCTGAACCAGTTAAAGTCGATTTTAAGGAGTAAAAAAAAAGACAGTTTTTGATTTGATTTTTTAATTTTAATGTTCAAAATGGCTTCCGCCACAGCGTATACATTTACGACAGCGATTTCTAACTTCTGTCGTGGTGATTTTAAGCTGCATTTCTTCTTTCATTGTTCTGAAAGCTGCTTCTATTCTTTGAATTAGTTCTTCTCTTGTTGAAATCTCAGTTGTGTATACGAGCTCCTTTGCCCGTCCCCAGACAAAAAAATCTAACGGCGTCAGGTCGGGCGATCGCGCGGGCCAAGGAATGGGCCCATCTCTACCTATCCAGCTGTCTGGAAAACAGTTATCAAGATGTTCTCTGACAATCAATGTCCAATGAGATGGACATCCATCTTGTTGGAAAATTATTGGCCTGTCCGTATTTAAAATGGGTACTTCCGCATCATCCAGGAGTGTTGGGAGATCATTTTGTAGAAAATTCAGATAATTTTCACCGTTTAAATTATCTGGTAAAATGTGGGGCCCAATCAACGTCCGTCCAATTACTCCAGCCCATACATTAACGGAGAATTTTGCTTGGAAAGACACCTGAAACAAAAATTAATTCTAATTAAAGTGTTCTTTGAAGATGTGTTGAACATCTGGACTTAAATTAATAAACATTAATTTGTATACCTGTTTTTTCCAATGCGGATTGTTGTCCTTGTCAGCCCATTCATGTAAATTATGGAAATTCGTGATTCCTTCTCTAGAAAATTTGGACTCATCAGTCCAGAGGATAGATTTTAGAAACCATCTGTCGTCAATGTCGCTATTGAGCATAAATCGGCAGAACTGCATCCTTCTCCCAGGATCAGTTTCTACCAAGCCTTGCACGCCTCTACCGTGAAACGGATATTTATGTTCCCGATGCATGGTACTCCACACTTTCCATATTTTTAAGTGCGTCTAAAAAATAACCACTTTAGACTTTAGTTTAAAGTTATTTGAGGAAAAATCAGGTTTATTTTAATTTTATTGAAATTTGAAATTTCTTACCCTTAATTGGTCCAGGCACCCTAACTTCAAAAATTGTAAAGCTATCTAAGTAAATGATACCTTAAAAAAAAGAGCAATAACTCAGCATGTTTTTAAAATTATTTGAACACCTGTAGCTATTTTATTTATTTTTTAAATGTCAATTAAAATCCATTTTTTTTCTTGAATTTTTTTTTCTTTTTATTTTAAATAGTCTGAAAGTTATTTTTTTAGTAAATACGGTGCTTCGAAATGATTTCATACCATTAAACACACATTAGGCCAATAAAGTAAATTAAAAAAAATAGAAATTTTCACTCAATCTTTGCGTTATTAGGCCTTAATTGGAAAATTTTGGGATTTTGGTACCAAAATCGTAAAAGTTCTCTAAAAAAATAAATATCAGACTTTGGTTAGGACAAATATGGCTCAAAATGTTCTAGATGGTCTGTATTAACTCCCCTTTAAGGCTTTGCACCCACCTTCCAAACACCCTGTATATACAAATGTTGTTCATTTAATTTAATAGTATAGGATTACAATGCCTTTGAAATTGGAGCTAGCTAAGTAATATTTTGAGTGTCAGCTTCGTGTCATGCTAAAAGCAGCCTTAAACAGCACCCGTTAAAAGTGATAATATGCTAGATATTTCTGGCCGAAATCTTCGAGCTTTTGGGACGTCTGGTTTAAATCCTATCAAGATTTTTTATAACGCATGGGATTTTAAAATGATGTTGGATTTATAAATCACTGTACTCCACAGTAGTATTTAAAACATTTCATATCTTCAAAATGTATATTTAAATTCAACATCTCAGTGCAACGAACACCTCCATTTCAGAACCTTTGATGACGCATGTGTTGCTTCACGAACCAATGAAATGCTTCTACAATTTATATGTTACAGTATTTCTTGAGTACATGTAATATAAACAGCGGCAATCTTTTAAGGGGTCATTGTACTCATCATTATGAACAACTTTTACTATGGGACCAAACCTGAAATCGCGAAATAATTAGCTGTTCCCTACATTTTGACCAATTATGCGAACATAAACATAAATGTACTGAACAGCAGATTTTTTTTCGCGATTTCACATTTGGTCCCATAGTAAAAGTGGTTCATAATGATGAGTACAATGACCCCTTAAAACATTGCCACTGTTTACACTTACACTCTGATACTTCACTCCAGTTTCGCTACTGCGTTATTTTAGTCCCATATCACTAAAGTACTGTAAATTAATACCATAGTGAACAGTTACCCATTTTCATTGACTGAATACTTGTCTATACCTCTAAAAATTTATTAAATTTTCGACAAGAGCTGTGCTGTGCAATCTTATTTCCTGACTGTTTGCGCAGAAATTGCGCTCGCGCAACAACAAATGAAACAAGACCATTTGCACATGTGCTAAAGTTCCACGCCCCGTCTTTGCGTTATGATTTCCATTGAATTCATAACTGTGGAAAAATTCAGAAGCTCGATTTTTGCGCAAATATTGGATGACTTAGGGGGCGTTCATTCATTATGTGAGGTGATGAGATGTCGTGAGATTTGGCTCGACCCCCTCTCCCCTAATCTCACGTGAGATGTTTCATAATGCGTATTTTTAGTGTAAATACTTTTACTTTACGTAAATCTGTGCTTGATTGAGATGGATTTATTGAAATAAACATAATATGCTTAATTATTTTTTATAATAATTACCCAGTTTTCTTGCAATTTTACACTGTTTTTTGCGAAAAATAAATATGACGTGATATTTGCCCACACCCCCTTCTCTCCCACGTGAGATTGGGTAAGATTTGGCTCTACCCCCTCCCCCCTAAACGTCTCACGTAATTAATAAATGCCCCCTTATACACTGACCCACAGTGCAATCCAGCAAAACAGCATCAGCAGCACGTTACCAAAACTCTTTTCTAGCTATCACAACACAGGCCACAAAATACAACCTTTCGTAAACTTCACTCAGTCCATTCAACCATTCCATCTCCATCATAAGTTCACTTACTGTTGACTTACAGCTTGCGCGGCTGCTCGACCACAGTCTCTACCTGGTGCGGAAACCCTCAACACGGCACCAGGACCTGCATCCTTGACCAGTCTGACGCCTGATCATCAGCTGAGGGAGGACTTTACAGTACTGGCGAAAGATTTAGTGGGGAATTTGAAGACTGTTGTTTCTTCACTGGTGAGTTTAGTTTTGTTAGTACATCTCCCTAGGGCCATTATCCTAAAGACCGTAGGTAGAATAGAGTCCCTGTTTTAGCAAGGAGAATAATGCCTTAAGGTTGAACTAGTCGCGGGCTCGAACTCACTGGTGGGGTTGGCCAAAAAGCACGCTATCTCACCTGGCATCGTTTCCGACAAAGATAGTATCATTGATGAGCAGTTAGACGCTAGTAAAATAATAAGTACTTAGTAGTAGTAAAGTAAAACTCGTAATAGTGAAATGAGCGCGTAAAAATTTACGAAAAGTCCTTTGGAAGATCGAGTTTTATGAAAAAACCTCTGCATAAATCAATTACAAGTAAAGTTTATTGAACTTTTCGATAACTGAGCTTTGTCGCTACCGACTTTGTTTTGGAGATATTACACTTCTTTTGTTACTTATTTACGGCCAAAGTTGCGTTAAATTAACAAGAACAACGAATCTTTGTTGGCTCATAACTTTTTAATGTCTTTTTATTTTACTATTCTGTTTCCGCACAGACAACATTAATAATGATACAAAACGATATCATGTTTAACTTTGGATGCACATTATCAAACAGTGGAGTAATAATATCCGAAAGCATGGAAAAAATATCGACTAGTTCCACCTTAATCAAGGAAAGTCGCTTTTTGTATCATCTTCCTGCCCTTATCCCATGGTACGTGGGGTCGGCGCAACACGTTTTCTCTTTCTATTCTCCCCTGTCAACCGTTACGCTATCATTCACTCCTTTCACACAGTCCATCCATCTTTTCTTTGGTCTTTTTCTCCCTCTCCATCTGTCAACATTTATAAGCCGCTTTTTGTATCTGTCTGTGTAACTGCGTTGTTCTTCCTAACTACGCAATGGATTTTGATGCATTATGATCATTTAGAGAATTACAGTAGTACCCAACCGATATGGCTTACCGATGTACCTGCGCCGAAGATGAATTTTCAAAGCGCGGGAAATGCTATTGACCAATCGGCACGCTCCACGCGCGCTTCCTGTACCGCATTGGTCGGCAGCTGCCGCCATGTTAGCGCGCGCCGTGTGGCATGTTAGTCAGCCGCCATACTTCCGAGTGAGCCGGAACTAACAGCTGCAGTGTATTATGAACCTTATAGTAGTGATCTAAGGTTGATTGTAAGTTTTAATCATTCTTTCATTAATCTTCGGGGCCATACTTTCTTTTCTGTGCGAACGAAGATTCACGGCGCGCCTTATCAGTTGGGTACCACTGTAACTCCGGACCCACAAAAACCCACAAAATTCCACTAGAATATTCATCACCATTTGCTACAGATATGTGAGCGCGGGCGCCTCCGCGCCGCGATGGACGCGGCGGAGACGGCGTCCACCCCGGGCGCGGTGATGGCGGCGTTGCGGACCAACCTCAGCACGGCTCTGCAGCAAAATTCCGGTGAGACTGCATTATACGTAACGTAGATAGGCTTTAATATAACAGGGCTTGATTTGATGACAAACAGTGATTTTATTTCTGTAAGTAGGTTTGTACAAGCACTTTTACACGTCAATCATATTTTTAAAATAAAAAGTGCAGTGCGTTTCAACTAAGAATAGGAATGACCTTGCGCCATATTGTGAAGATTTAGCAAAATAGCATCTCGTTTACACATTTGCAAAGTCAGTGACATATTTTAACAAAAACAAATTCCAAAAACAGAACTAAAATGGATAAGGATAGCACTACAAAACTTTGCAAGCCTTAGATTTCTAGCTTCAGTTGACAGTTAAAGGTCATTGACTTTCCTATTCTTAGTTGAAACGCATTGTATATGAGGTTGGCGTTTCCTATCTGACTACTCTGAGAAGAAATGTCGAAACAAACTCAGAGGTCACAGTGAGATCATGTGGAGACCATGGAAATGCGTGCCACTGAATGGACAGGTCCGCTTAATCTGTGCGGTTCTTTCCTCAAAAGTCCATTTCAGACAGAAATGGACTTTTGAGGAAAGAACCGCACAGATTAAGCGGACCTGTCCATTCAGTGGCACGCATTTTTCAGTAATCAAATCGACTCAGAACTTAAGGAGCTCAACGGTTCGACGAACAATTCCAAAGAAAGGACATATGCATAGGCTGCATAAATTACTCAATCTGCCCGACCATGATTAAAACTAATAAATTGAATATGTATTCGCGTAATGCACAAAAGTATGTAAATAGAAGTTAAACCGCCTTATTACAAAACAAGGTTCATCTTCAAACCCAGGTTTAAACAAGGACCCTTTTTTGAATTTCGAACTTTATTCCGACACATTTAGATGTCAGTTTTACAAAACTGACAATTTTGTAAGTTCAGAATTAAGTGATTGATTCTTAGAAGTAAGCAAACGAACTTTTTTAACAAATTCTTGAATTTGTTAGATAGAGACATAATCTTGATCGAATGCCCTCTAACTCTCAGAAACAAAATGTATGAAATCAATTTAAATAATCTGTTATCTTGCTGATGCATGTACTTGCAGTACGATAGGACTCAGAGTTACCATCGTTCATATTCGGAAAAACCGAACTTTGCCGAATCAAATAAGGGAGTGACGGAATTAGTGCTCCAATCTTTAATCATTTATGTGGGAATATAAATCAATTTCTATTGGTCGATAATTAATCACATTTCATTCGCTATATTTCGGCTTTTCCGAAGTTAAACGATGAAACCTCTTGAGTCCTGTCGTACAATCCCACTAGTATCAGTAGTCCCAGTATCTCAATCTTACTCCACCTTCACCGAACTAAAATACCTACTACCTAACAGACATTCAAATAGTCTTTACTTTTGAAATCCAATATTATTTCGTCAAGAAATGGTAGAATCATAAAATCACCATTTCCAATACACATTATCTGTTCCAAAGGTGATGAAAATATAAACAAATGGATCTGACAACGTACAGACAACAGCACAGGTTATACCAAACTGTCAGATTACTCCAAATGATTTTAAACCTTAAAATCTTGATAGTTAAGTTCAAAATCGAATGAGAAACTTTGACAGTTTGTAGTAACTTGAAGTTTTAATTTTAAATCACTCGAGTGAATTTTCATTTGACTATTGAGTTAATTAATTTATAACCTCAATTTTCGTTGATGACTTTTCAATTGCAATTGAATAATGTTATCTATATCTGTAAAAGGAATCCGTGACTGAACGGATTGGTCTGAAATTTGGCACACAGATAGCTTTTATGAACTAGGCATCTGCTAAGAAGGGGTTTTTGAGAATTCGACCTTTAAGGGCATGAAAAGGGGGGATATTCTGGGTACGGAACTCTAAAAAGATTATTTGAATATTATTTTGTCTGTTTTTGAATATTATTATTCCGGTAATACTTTCCCCTGGGATAACTTCCGCCTTACACGCGAGCAAAGGCGCGGGCAAAAGCTAGTTCAAACAATAATTGTTGGAAAAAGTGTTGAGATATAAACATGAAACCTTCTAAATACAGATGAATGTGTTACTAATTCCCTTTAGTGAGTGATTGTGTAAGAATTTAACCTGAACAGAGTTGTTTACACTTTGATCACAAACTTTCAGAACATGATATAGTACAGTTCGCGAGGCACAAGCCGAGCTTTGCATTTGTGTGAGTGATCACCAAAATGGTACGAGAGCCCATGACCAAAATGTTAATCTTGTCGTTTTACGTAAGACAAAATCTTCAATCGTCTTATCGTTTTACTTTTTACAACGATGCGACATGGTTTTGGTCATGGCCTCTCGTACTAAAATAACAAAAGCCGATTGCCAAAAAGCAGTATAAACCGGTATTAAACCAAGCAAAGGACGAATCGCGCTCAATGCCGGACGTCACATATCTATGTGCACTCACACAAATGCAAAGCTCAGCTTAAACCTCGCGGACTGTAACAACCAATTTCCAATTCATATTAGCCGCTAGTACAATCAGCACCATCGTAACGTAAATAATGACGAGTGAAGTATTCCGCACAGAACTGCGCACGCGCCTCTCGCGGATCCACGACGCGTCGGACCTCGCAGAGATCTCCTCCGTCGGAGCCAACTCGGATCCTGTAAGTTTACTTAGCAATTTGCCTTATTTTTTTATCGCTTAAGGGTTTCGTAAGACTGCAGTGGCCGTCACATAGCATCCGCAATTTATCGTCGAATGACGTCACTGAAACTTGTGAAAGTAAGTTGGTGTGTTTCCTTAGCGTTAATTGTTTGACACCGTAAAGTCAAACTCCGCGGACATCGGTTTCATGACAGCTGTCACTGCGGCCGCTATGTGGCGCCCACCGCTATTCTGAAACCCGTAGATTTACAAGCAAAAACCGTCACCAAACGTAGCTTCAAATACTATGTAGCCCGAGTATTTGTGTGCAACAGATTTAACACGTTTTTTTTGGAACGAAGTTCTTTAACGTGGCTTGTGGTAGGAGTAAACTGGCAGAAATGGGGAAGAAAACTGTCAAATTAGTTCCGCGTAGATGGCGCTAGGTGTTACCGAGGTACGGTCAGCAATAGAAGTCTGTTAACACGGCTACTTTTTAACATCATCTAAATTAACACAAAATGATACGTTATCCTGCTTTTAGCGTTTCATTTATAGATAGAGTTTATTTTCTTTAAAATTTACATCTGTTCCGATTACAATAAAGTATTTTTCTCAATAATTAAGATTCAGAAAATTCAAGTGTTAATCGACTTTTGTTGCTGACTGTACATGCGCAGAAAATGAATTTTCAAAGCGCGGGAAATGCTATTGACCAATCACTACGCTCCACGCACCGTGCTTCTTTTTCCTATACCGCTATTAGGCAGCTGCCGCCACGATGTTAGTCGGCCGCCATACTTGCGAGTGAGACGGAACTAACAGCTGCAGTGAATTATGAACCTTATAGTAGTGATCTAAGGTTGATTGTAAGTTTTAAGCATTCTCGTTAATCTTCGGGTCCATACTGTCTTTTCTGTGCGAACGAAGATTCACGACGCGCCTTATTAGTTGGGTACCACTGTACTTTCATTCAGCAGTCAATCGAGTTCCTTGGAGGAACTTTGCCGCGAGATGGCGCTAAGTGTTTTTTCTTGTAATTAGTTATTGCAGGGCTGTCTGGCGGAAAGTATATCAAAACATTGAAAACAAAAAAAAAAACCTGTACGCAACCAGAAAGGCTTCTATCTCTGCACATCCTACATCAACGTGATAATTGTGCAATCCATTTCGTGATACACAGCAGTAGATCAAATTTTGTCATTCGATTTTGAACCTTCAACGTTTTAAGGTTTAAAATAATTTGGAGAAATTTAAAAGTTTGGTATATAACCTGATGTGCTGTTGTCTGTACCACAGATGAATACAGATGGGACACTCCGCAAAATCATTTAAATAAAAAGCGACTCTTGCTACGACACAATAAAGTGCAATTCAGGTCGCACAACGCTTATTACCTACAATTATATTCACCTACAAGTTGCCTCTCTTTCTATCGCGTAACTCTTATACCTTCTGACCTACTGAATCGGCCCCGTGGAAGGGGCCCGCCGCATACTTGTAGCTTCATACCTAAACTGCGGAGTGTCCCATCTGTATTAATCTGTCTCTGTACAAAAAGCATGTTCTATAATTATCTTTACCTAATCTTCTTGTTCCAGCTAACCCCTATGTCTCCCCGACAGGTGAACAACCGTCCGTTTCAGCAGTCGTTGAGCTACAGTTCCTCCTGTGTGTCCGCCTCTGAATTCTTCGATGCTGAAGAGCATGAGGACTTGAAGCCTACGGAAATTATAGCTGCTGATGAGGTGAGAGTTCCTTTCTAATGTCATAATTTGTCAGTAGTATAGTAAACCGCATGCAGTCACAATTTAATTGCGAAATCTACCCTTACTGCTGCTCCAGAGAGCAGTGGTAACGGCCCCGACTTACGAGCGTTCAGGGGCAAAATGTCCAATTCTCAAAATGTCCAGCGGTGTCAAAATGTCCAAATTCCAAAACTGTCTAACTCCCAAAATGTCCAATCTTTGAGAATGTGGTAAATGTGTTCAATAACTCATCAAAGCGCTTTTTGATTGATTGATTGCTTGATTTTGTTTTTATTGTTTGTCATTCATAAGTCGTAAAAAAACGCTTTGAAGAGTTATTGAACACATTTACCACATTCTCAAAGATTGGACATTTTGGGAGTTGGGCATTTTGACACCGCTGGACATTTTGAGAATTGGACATTTTGCCCCTGAACGCTTACGAGTTCTAGGTCGTGGGTTTGAATCCAAGCAGGCGCTTTACTTTGTGCAAATTTCATCACTACTGCTCTCAAAACGGTGAAGGAAAACATCGTGAAAAATTCGAAGACATGTGGCATCTACCAACCCGTACTGCGCCCGCGTGGTAGATTACAGCCCACTCCCTCTCATAGAGTGGTAGCCTGTGTTCAAGAGCAGTGGGAACATAAAAAAAAAATATGTTCCAGTCTGGCGTAATCGAGTTAGAAGGTGACTCCTCATCGGAAGCCGGGTCCCTCAGCAGCGAGGAAGGCTCGGCCAGCTCCGACAACTCTGATGGTGCGAGTGAGTTTGTACTTGTGTGTGTAGCTTCACTAGCCGTTCGTGTATTAATAGCAAGCGAGCTCTTCAACGGATATCGTGAGTAAAGCGGTAGATGAGTCCTCATGACCTTAATTTCTTTTAATGATTTGTTTTTCCATCTTCTTTATTATTCCAACAAAAAAATGGTCATTAATATCTTTTAGATGCCTTATCATGGACTATTCTTACACCATGTATTTAACTTTCTACCGTACAATTGCCCAAACTTTCGCAAGCTCACCTTTGCTCCTCGATCGCCCGATACATGCGTTTTGACCAATACGATGCACGTTTGTTTTTGATTTGTTGCTAATGCTTGTTGTTATTTTTTGTTACACGCCCTGTACTCACGCAAATGCATATTGTCTCATGCATCATGATATTGAGCATGCTTAAGTTTTGCCGATAGTTCATGGCTGCTAATATGGCACATACAAGTTCTATAAAAGGTTCCAATTCGTAGACCGTGATCTCTGCTACTTATACATGTGTTACACCCTCTTTGTTAAGTTGATATGCCATATTAATCCCCGAATCTGTACTTTGATGTGTGCACTGTACCCGTTGACCGCCACGGCAGACCCAAACAATCTTACTACAGACGTTAAATATTTTGATACTTTCAAAATGCGCATGATTCGTTATTGGTTATCAATGACGTTTTGAGCTGTCACTGGCGCGCCGGTCGAAGGGATATAATATTTGAAGTTTATATCCGACGCTGATCCCTCATTCATCTGTTTTGTATGTTAACCTTATTTCCACTGATCATGGAAACCAGTTGCCGTTAGTAGCTTTCTATCTAAACCTACGATATTTTCTTTCTTTCTCAGCCCTTTCCTTTTAAAATCAAACCTTCTTACTTCATTTAATTGGCAATCCCACAAACCTGCTGAATGTAGACTTCCGTAGTTTGCGATTGTCCTTAATGGGGTGTTTGACAGTACTTTCATAACCAACTTAAATATAACCTAAGGGGCGACATATTTATGATCCTGCTCACAAAAAAGGATTATGGTTTTGAATCAGTTAGTCGACGAGAATATCCTTCAGTGAAACTGGCCCACACAAGATATTAGCCCTTATTTAGTGGTAATAATAGAGGTCTAAGCCGCGTGAATCGGGTGAACAACGGGTGAGTCAGCCAGGCTTGACGGTATTGACAGTGGGTAACCCACGGGTGAGTCATCCGCGCTTTACCGCGCTTTATCTTTTAACGCTTAAAAAAGCAGCAAATGAAAATAATATTACTTGCTAATGTGGACAACACTATTTGAAGCTGACGTCATACAAAACGCTATAAAAGTTAGTTTCGTATAAAACATTAAAGGAAACTTTCCTTTCACCTTATTTTGTCATAATAATATTTTCATAAAAGAAAAAGTACGTTTTTAATGTCAATAAATAAATAAAAATACTTTATTTCGGACCTCGATCCATATGATGTTAGTAATACACACTACTTAACTTATGTTTGTAACAATTGTAATAAAAAATAATAATAAACAAACTCAATCAATTAACTCACATCGAAAATATGCACAAAAATATTTAAAAAAAAACTATCAATACTAACTCTCTTTCTTACTATTTTAACTGAAGTCAAACACCCCTCCCAGCTTCCCCCAAAAAGCGATAATATTTACTGACTACGTCATCCGCCAGTAGTGTCAGCGGAACAAGTGACCCTGCGAGCAACCGACCCCAACGCCAACGCAGGCTGGTCGCGTCGCACGCGCCTACCTTCCACGCGGCCGACCCCCGGGGGGCCCAGTCTGTGGAACCTGCTGTACAAGAACATTGGCAAGGATTTGAGTCAGATATCCATGCCGGTCACTATTAATGAGCCTTTGAATATGTTGCAGGTAAGGAATTGTTATACAGAAAAAGTTTTTAAGCAGTGTGCAAATCACAGGATGTTCTACCTATGAATATGAACGACTTTCACTATGGGACCAATTAAAAAAAAAAACCAGTGAAGAGCGAGTCGGACTCGCGCACCGAGGCTTCCGTTCCGATTTCTGAAAAAGTGTGCTATTTAGAGACATCGTTTTATTTTTCCTGTAATCTTTACATAAACTTCTATCACATAGAATAATTTTAGACTTTTCTTTTTGCAAACTTCGGAGATATGGGGGGGAACGGTACTTTTTTTACATTTTTCATCAAAAGTCGAAAACCATTCTTTCATATGTTACCCCACATGACCCAGTAGCCTCACTTTGAATTTTTAAGACCCCCTTTCAGTGGCTGTTGCAAAAAAAAACATAAATATTTTTATATCTTTCTTACTTGCAAAATAGTTGGGTAAACGTCATCTAAAATTGTTTCAAATTTCAAGTTAATAGCATTAGTAATTCTTGAGATATCCAGCTGTGACAGACAGACTGAGTCGCACCATAAGGGTTCCTTTTTATACATTTTGGTCGAGTAGATATTGAACTTTTGTATGTAAAAAAAAAACTGATTTTTTTTTCGTGATTTCAGAATTGGTCCCATAGTGAAAGTTGTTCATATTCATAGGTTGAACACGCTGTAAAAATTTGGGCACTGCTTAAAAACATTTCCTATATTTGTTTATTTTACTATAGTCAATCAATCTGCCTAGCCTTTTCCCAACTATGTTGGTGTCGGCTTCCAGTCTAACCGGATGCAGCTGAATACCAGTATTTTATATGGAGCGACTGCCTATCGGACCTCCACAACACAATTACTGGGTAAAAGATACCCGCTGGTAAGACTGGTTGTCAGACTTTCGGGCTTCTGACGACCCGTAACAACTGTCAAAGACCCACGAATGACGGCCGGGACCAACGGCTTAACGTGTTTTCCGAAGCACGGAGGAGTCTCGGTATGTAAAGATGGTCACTCATCCACGGATTAACACCGGCAATCGTAGCTTAACCTGATGGATCGATCCGTACGGCTGTTATTACTTAGCCACGAGCTCCTCCAAGACAAATAAAGGGTGAAATTGAATTCATGGGCAATATTTTAAGGGGTCATTGCACTCATAATTATGAACAACTTTTACTATGGGAACAAACTTGAAATCGCGAAAAAAAAAAAAACAGCTGTTCCCTACATTTTGCCGAGTTATGCGAGCATAATGTATGGAATAGCTGTTTTTTTTTCGCGATTTTAAGTTTGTTCCCTTAGTAAAAGTTGTTCATAATGACCCTTTAAAATATTGCCTATGAATTCAATTCCACCCTGTTTAACCTGCATATCGACTTAACTTTAACAAAAACCTCTCTCTCACAGAGATTATGCGAAGAGCTAGAATACTCGGAGCTCCTAGACTCGGCATCAGACTGCAAGAACGCAATAGAGCGCATGGCGCTCGTGGCCGCGTTCGCGGTCAGTGCGTACGCGTCGTCGGCACACCGCGCCGCGTCCAAGCCCTTCAACCCGCTGCTAGCCGAGACCTACGAGTGCGTGAGGGATGACAAGGGCTTCCGGTTTATTGCTGAGCAGGTCAGTAATAAATAGTTCACGGTAGACTGACCAGAGGAGCAATTGCCGTATTTTTAACAACGTGCGAACGTTGTTAAAAATACGGCAAATACATAATCTAAGATAAGGGGGGAACGGTATTTTTTTTTAAATTTTTCATCAAAAGTCGAACACTAGCATAAAGAAAAATGAAAAAGTGTGCTATTTAGAGACATCGTTTTATTTTTCCTGTAATCTTTACATAAACTTCTATCACATAGAATAATTTCAGATTTTTCTCTTTGCAAACTTCGGAGATAAGGGAGATATTTTAGATATTTTTTTTACATTTTTACTAAAACTGCGGCATAAAGAAAAATAAAAAAATGTTTGAGAATGTGTTAACAGCGCTCTTTCATATGATACCCCACATGCCCTAGTAGCCCCACTTTGAATTTTTAAGAACCCCTTTCAGTTCCTGTTGCAAAAAAAAAACATAAATATTTTTATATCTTTCTTATTTGCAAAATAGTTGGGTAAACGTCATCTAAAACTTTTCCAAATTTCAAGTTGATAGCATTAATAGTTCTTGGAAATGGTCAATTTTCGTCTGTTTTCTTAAATAACTTTAAAACAATTTATTTTAAAATGATAATAATAAATATGTTTGAGACCCTCTTATTAGTCCTTTCATTTGATATGTCACACGATGTTATAGTTTGCAAAAGTTTTTTTTTAATTTTCTTATTTACCCCCAAAAGTGACCTCCGTGTTCAAAATTCATTTATGTATTTACTATCTGTGTTTGGGTCACAGAAATTGATATGTGTACCTTTCAACTTAATCGGTCCATTAGATTCGGAGCAAATTGGCTGTGACAGACGGACAGACAGACAGACACACGAATGATCCTATAAGGGTTCCGTTTTTTCCTTTTGAGCCTAACCCTAAAAACTATTAAAAAAATTAAAAATTTTCTGAGAAATCTTCCGGTGGAATCAATCAATCTGCCTAGCCTTTTCCCAACTATGTTGGGGTCGGCTTCCAGTCTAACCGGATGCAGCTGAATACCAGTATTTTACATGGAGCGACTGCCTATCTGACCTCCACAACCCAGTTCCTGGGTAATACGATACCCCTTGGTAAGACTGGTTGTCAGACTTTCGGGCTTCTGACGACCCGTAACGACTGTCAAAGATCCACGAATAACAGCCGGGACCAACAGCTTAACGTGCTTTCCGAGGCACGGAGGAATCTCGGTATGTAAAGATGGTCACCCATCCACTGACCAACCCCGGCAAGCGTAGCTTAACCTGACGGATCGACCCGTGCGGCACTTATTACTTAGCCTCGAGCTCCAGGAATATGATTCCAAATGAGGAGCTGAATGCACCCTGTTAGTTTGCGGAGGGCTGTCCCTTACACCCTGTATAGAGAATTTTACTTTTACTATTCTAGCAAAATGTCAATAATAATCCAGGCAAAAAACTCTTTATTTACAAACTTCAGGTGTCCCACCACCCACCGATATCAGCGTGTCACGCTGAGTCCAGCAGATGGTGCTTCTGGCAGGAGGCGCGCATCAAGACCAAGTTCTGGGGCAAGTCCATGGAGTTCCAGCCCACCGGCAGGGTGCACGTCAGGTTACTGAGCACTGGAGACCATTACAGCTGGAATAAGGTACGTTGTATCGTGTTTTTTTGTTCTACTAGCGGACCCGACAGACGTTGTCCTGTCTGAACGATCTTAGAACCCGACTGCAGCGCCACCTACCGGGTCCAACTGTGTTTTCAAACCATCCAGGAACCCATTCACAAAATTTCATCTAAATCGGTCGAGCCGTTGTTATACCACGTTTTGAAATTTAAAACATGTTCCAAATCGAAATGGGAGGTTGTACTCATCATTATGAACAACTTTCACTATGGGACTAACTCTGAAATCGCGAAAAAAAAATCAGCTGTTCAGTACATTTATCTACACCAAACTCGTCAAAATGTAGGGAGCAGCTGATTTTTTTGTCGCGATTTCAGATTTGGTCCCATAGTAAAAGTTGTTCATATTCATGGGTAGAACACCCTGTGAAAATTTGTCCACCTATTTTAATGGGATCTTATACGATAGATGTTAAAGATTTGGTTTCCGCACTTAGGTCCGTATTACAGAACGTCACTCAATACTCAAGCATTACTTAAAACTAGATTCAAGCCATTTGATTGGTTGAAACTAGATTCAAACTAGATTTAAACAAAGATCAGTGCTTGAGTTTTCTTCTGTAATACGGACCTTAGTCCTTCATGTGGACCATTGTGCGTGGCCATCGTGGATTTATGCTAATGCTTGCGCTGGCTGGACAGGTCCACTCAAATCTGTATGCTTCTTTCCTCAAAAGACCATTTCTACATGGTCCTCAGTGTCCTCACATAACCAAGATTATTCCAAGGGCTGCAGTCTCGACATAGATATCAATCGCTTTATGACCGAATTCGGTCGCAAAGTCGTAAAGGGGTCCTAGACGAGCAAAATTGCTTGACAAGCACGAAAAAATCAAGTGCTTGTCAAGCAATTTTAAGTATGTTTGTATAATTACAGATTAATACAGATGGGACTCTCCGCAAAATCATTTAAATAAAAAGCGACTCTTGCTACGACACAATAAAGTGCAATTCAGGTCGCACAATGCTTATTACCTACAGTTATTTTCACCTACAAGTTGCCTCTCTTTCTATTCACTCTTACACCTTCTGACTCGTTAGGGTTGTCTTCTTTTACGACGCGGCGCGTGACGGTGCGTGGCAGCCCACACTGAATTGACCCAGTGAGATAAGCCCGCCGCGTACTTGTAGCTTCATACCTAAACTGCGGAGTGTCCCATCTGTATTAATCTGTTGTTTAACGTGAACTTCATGATCATCATAATCATAATCCATTTATTTGCCTGAAATATGGTGGGTACATAAGATGTTAAATTAAATTATAGCACGGGACATATTTCACCCTCATTAAAGGCATGCAAAAATATAGTTAATGTACAACAATTATTTGAATAAAATTACAATTAATTATTAGAACTATTTCAATTATTACAATTTATAAGAAAATTTGAATTACAATTATTACAATCATTTAAATTACAATTATTAGAATTACAGTGATTTCAATTACTTAAATTATCAAAATTATTACTAAAGACAAAGTCACAAGAAATAAGAGGAAGAACCAGTATCTTAGTGGACACCAAATCGACATGTGCTTTTATTCAAAAAGTCTTTAACAGTGTAGAAGCTCTCCTGGATTAACTATTTTCGTAAGGCACAACAGAACCTAGAATTATTACAATAAGGCAGATCAGTCATTCCTTTGGGCAAAGAGTTATATATTAGAGGTGCCATATAGGCACAGTTCTTTCTGAACAGTTCTAGCTTAGGCACAGGCATTTTTAACGGCAGGTGTCTAATTTTACGTTTAAATGTATTGTCGTTGAAAGTGAAAAGATGACTGTGGTATTTAACAAATTTAGCTACTTCATATATGTATATGCAGGGAACAGTTAGAAGATTCTTAGATTTAAAGATTGGTTTACATGATTCCGACCAATTCATGCCGTACAGTGCCCGAATGCATTTTTTCTGTGCTATGAACACTCTCGTGATGTCACAGGAATTTCCCCAGATAACTATGCCATACCGTATAATGGAGGATATGTAAGCGTGATATACAATAATAGAGGTATGTCTGCTCGTTACGTCTTTTACCTTTCGAAGTGCAAAAACAAACTTGTTTATTTTTGTGCATAAACTATTAATATGTTCTTTCCATGAAAGATGTGTATCCAGAATAATGCCTAAGAATTTTGCGCTGTTTATCTGTTGTATAAGTGAATTATTGTAACTAATATTTAATTCGATGTTTTTACTCTTATAAGTTTTGAAGTTAATTAGTTTCGTTTTCTCTATGTTTATTTTCAATTTATTTGTGCATAACCAATGAATAACATCTTCTAACGTTTCATATATTTCCTTTTCATATGTATCAATATTTTTACAGTCCATAATAATAGTTGTGTCGTCTGCAAACAAGACACAATCATGTGTGAGTGCACTTGGGAGGTCATTGACGTAAATAAGAAATAACAGGGCCCCTACGATGCTACCCTGTGGCACCCCAGAGCAATTAGTCCTTTGTTTCGAGTCAAACTTAACTACATCCAGTTCCAGTGTCAAATTTAGTAATCCTGGTGAATTGTTTCCTGTTTTGCAAATAGGACTGAAACCATAGCAAAGCAGACCCCCTTATTCCACATTTGTCAAGTTTTGAAATGAGAATAGAATGATCAACGAAATCGAATGCTTTACTGAGGTCTAATAGTAGAGCAGATGTTGGGATTTTATGGTTAATATTATTAATGATGCGGTTTATTAAGGTGAAAGTAGCTAATTGCGTTGACCGCTGTTTCCTGAAACCAAATTGTTCCGGTGCCAAAATGTCATATTTATCTAGAAAGTTAACTATTCTTTTGAGCATTATTTTTTCAAATATCTTAGATAGGACCGGAGTTAAAGCAATAGGTCTAAAATTATTTCTATCTGATTTTGACCCTTTTTTATGTAATGGCTTTATTATCGACAACTTAAGTTTGTCTGGAAAACATCCTTGTTCAAAGGATAGATTTATAATGTGAGCCAAAGGCTCCGATATAAATAGGGCAATACGTTTCAATAAGTCAGAATTAATTTCGTCATACCCTGCCGACTTAGAATTTTTCAACGAAATTATTGTGTTGAAAACTTCATTTGAATCCGTGGGTTTTAAAAAAATACTTGACTCGTTACTTTTTAAATTTGGTGTGCGATGCTCAGACTCATTATTGACAGAAGCAGAACTACTAGAATGTTGAACTACATCAATGAAATAATTATTAAATATATTTGCAATATCAGATCCAGATGTAATTGTACTTCCATTGTCGACAATATTATCAATGAATGAACTACTACTAGGTTCAGTACCATCAACATAGCGTTTAACTACGTCCCAAGTTGCTTTACCTTTATTGCCAGAGTTGGTTATGTACCTTTGGTTACAAAGCGACTGAGTGTTATTTATGCATTTCCTTAACAATTTAGAGTATTTTATATACGCTAATTTATTGTTATTGCTTCTATTTAAATAGTAGTTGTATCTTAGCGTTCTTTTGGTTCTACAACTGATTTTAAGACCTTTCGTTATCCATGAAATTCCGCCGGCTCTAAAACTATTTCTTCGTCTTATTATGGGAAAGCAAAGTTTAAAGAATAATGTTAATTCTTCATAAAATTCATTGAAAGCCTCATTTGTATCTAATCGACTAAATATTTCAGAAAAAGTTATACGGCTAATACACTCTACAAATTTATTTAAGTTATTTTTGCTGTAGTCACGTGTAGTTGTGAAGTAATGTTTAGATCTTTTTTCTATTTGTTCTGCCTGAAATTCAATTGTTTGTGCTGTGTCGTGATCCGAGAGACAGAATTTGTGCGTCCTACCTACTGCTCTAGGAATATTACTAAGGATATTATCGATGCATTTATTTATTCGTGTTGGTTCCTGGATATGACACCGGAGTCCATAATTGGATATTAGTTCAAGGAATTGAGTACTTGCGGTATCGCGAGCCAGTACATTAATATTAAAATCGCCGCAAATAATCAGTTTACGTTGTTTGTGGTGTAGTTTAGATAGCATTTCATTCATTTTGTTAAAAAATACATTTATATTGGAATTAGGAGTTCTATAAATACATATAATAGTTATTTTTAGTTGAGGAATTTCTAAACCACAGACTTCAAAATGATTTTCAATACACAGTTTATTAATATCATGCAGTTCCACACCTTTGAAGTCATTTCGTAATAAAATACAAGAACCCCCCCTCCGTTGCAATTGCCGGGAAAAAATGGTCGACACATGAAAATTATTAAGTTTGAAAAATTGTTCCTCTCCTTTAATTATAAAATGTTCAGTGAGCCATACGGCAATAACCTGTTTATTTAATTCACGTAGTTCATTGAGGGCTAAGTCTTGATCGTCCATTTTACTAAGTGCACCTGCAATATTTTGGTGCATAATACTACAAAATGAGGTATTATTGCTCTTACTTACGAAAAAACTGATCTTTGTCCTTATTAATTAATACGGAAGAATTATTGTTTAAAGAATAATTATTGTTTGCGACCGCTGAGAAATAAAATGGTATTGAGCCTTTACGAGGTATAAGTTTCGATGGCAAAACCGTAGTGGAAAGACTCGTGTAGTCTTGGAAAATGTAGTGCTCTAAGGTCATAAAAATGTTTTTCATGCCATGTCTATTTAGTACTCCACTTCGCTTATAAAACAATGCATTGTTCACAGGTGACAACATGCGTCCACAACTTGTTCGGCGGCCAGCGGTGGGTGGATCAGTACGGGGACATGCACGTCACTTGCCATGGAACCGATATCACTTGCAAACTGAACTTTATCAAGGTAGGATTTATCTTCAGAAGTCAACGAGAAAAATTGTAACTATAAATCAGTGGGTGCAATTTCATTGATAAATTTCTCTTCAGGATTTACTGCGTACAGAGAGTAGTACTCAACTGATAAGGCTTACCGATGTACCTGCGCAGAAGATGAATTTTCAAAGCGCGGGAAATGCTATTGACCAATCAGCACGCTGCACGCACCGCGCGTCTTTTTCCTGTAACGCTATTGGTCGGCAACTGCCGCCACGTTTGTGCGCGCCGCGTGGCATATTATTCAGCCGCCATACTTACGAGTTAGACGGAACTAACAGCTGTAGTGTATTATGAACCTTATAGTAGTGATCTAAAGTTGATTATAAGTTTTAAACATTATTTCGTTTCAAATCAAATCAAATCGGAAGTCATTTATTCAAACTAGGCTGAGAATCAGCACTTTTGAACGTCGAAATTACATAAGACCCCACAAAACGGCCGCCCTTCACCACTTCCTAGTGCTTTAGGGTAAATCTTCGAGCGTTTCAACCGCCGTCATTACCCTCCCCCAAAAGTTGATGAAAGATAATATATTTAATGAAATATTTCAGCCATTCCCAGAATCTGCTAAAGAACCAGAATCCGAGAATTCCTGAAATATTTTCTTTTTCATGAACTTTTGGGGGAGGGTAATGACGGCGGTTGAAACGCTCGAAGATTTACCCTTTAGCTGGGAAGAAGAAGTAGCGGAACAAAATGTCCAGCAGCACAGCTGTCTGTTCAGTTAGAAGAACTTGATTCTATACAATAGTACCTATGCAAAATAATTTACGCAACACAATACAAATAAAAATATAATAAAATAAAATATATATATTATATATAATTAAATTATATTTTTGTCAAATAAAATAAACAATTTTAGTAACTCATATAATATTATCTTCGAGGCCATACTTTTTTTTCTGTGCGAACGAATATTCACGACCCGCCTTATCAGTTGGGTTTTGGGTACCACTGTATCGAATTACCTAGTATAGTATTTTTAACTCAAGAAGCGATACGCGCTTTACTTGTGTTTACCAAGAGTACAAAGATGCTGTGAATGTGTACGTGAAGATGAGTAGCGTCAGTACATAACAAACACACACACACACACTTCCAACTTCGCCATTGTCTCGGACGGTACCGAGAGCTCCTGCGCTTACACACACATTCACAGCGTGTTTGTATACTCGGTAAACACAAGTAAAGTGCGAGTAGCATCGTGAGCTAAAAATAATAAATCTGGGTTGTGGATGTCAGTTAAGCAGTCTCTCCATATAAAATACTGGTATTCAGCTGCATCTGGTTCGACTGGAAGCCGACCCCGACATAGTTGGGAAAAGGCTAGGCAGATTGATTGATACGATTAAAAAACTTAATGTCACTATCCCCAGGCGAGCTCGTGGTCGAGCAGTCGTCACGAGGTGCGCGGCTTCGTGTCGGGCGGAGGCTCGCGCCTGCGCCTGCAAGGTCGCTGGTCGGAAGCTCTGTATGCCGGAGACCCACCGGCCGCCCGCTGCTTATGGAGACCTGGTGCGTATGACTCGCGAGGCTTTATTAAATTAAAATTAAAAATTAAATTAAATGATTTTTATTTCGGAATAAGTAATCCATAGAGTGTTAGTAACATAATATTAAAACAACTTACTATCTAGTGTTAGTACCAATCACCCTCCGCACATACTGTTTTATAATTGGAGAACTGAAGGTCTCCGCTACAGTTCTCAAGATGCTGTTGCGACTGCCTCTAACTCTCCTCAGCAGCGAAGCTGTTTTTTTCCGTACAATCGCGTGAAACCCGTCGGTACGAGCTTGGGCAAACATATCTGACGCGCTGCAGTAGCGAGGAAGTCCCAACAGCATCCTGAACCCATTATTGTACTGGATGCGCAGGACATCCAAAGATTTTTGGTGTAACTGACCCATAGATTACTCGTGTACAAACTCTGGCAGTAAGCCTTGAAAATGGTGATCTTTACTAGGTCCGTACACCGAGCAAATCTACGGGTCAACATGTTACACCCTCTCTATATCTACATGGTCCTTAAGGTCATCGGAAAGAACCTGCTCCTGCTCCTGTTTATGCTCTGTTCCAAAATTATCAGATGAAAATATAAACAAATGAAATACAGGGTGTAAGTGTAAACAGTGGCAACCTTTTAAGGGGTCATTGTATTCATCATTATGAACAACTTTTACTATGGGACAAAACCTGAAATCGCGAAGAAAAATCTGCTGTTCAGTACATTTATGTTACGTCAAAATGTAGGGAACAGCAGATTTTTTTTTTTTCGCGACATGTAGTAGAGTAGACAGCTTCTCAGCTGTGTCTTTGTTTTTGGTATAAATTCATACCAACTACGGAACCCTTCATTGTGTGTAGTCTGACACGCACTTGGCCGGTTTTTGAAGATCGAATGTTGCGTAGGCAACGTATCTATACTCCATCGGTTTAGGTAATTAAATAAAGGTAAACAAAAAAAACACATGTCTGGTTAACAGACTAAACGTAATACCTGTCACTTCAGTCATGCTACAACGCAGTTGTACACTTCAATTTAGCAACATCTATACATATATATAAAAGAAAGTAGGGTGTTTTTCTATCTATAATGTGTATGTATTAAAAAAAAAATGTATATAAGTAGTTTATCAGTCATCTCGTTACCATAACACAAGCATTAGGTTGCTTAGCTTGGGACTAGATGGCGTTGTGTGAAATGTCCAAGGATATTTATTTATTTACTAGCTGACCCTACAGACGTTGTCCTGTCCAAACAATAATTCATACAAAATTACCATAGAAAATTCACGTTCGGTTTTTCGAATTTTCCAATTTTCCCGGCAAATTTTCCAATTTTTCTCATCATAAGAACCTTCTCCTGACAATAATAAACAACAAAAAAAGAATGAGCGAAATTGATCCATCCGTTAACGCGTGATGCGATGACCAAGGGAAATAGGGATTCATTTTTATATTGTATACAGATTAAAGTCGTGTTAGTTACACTATTTGTAACTCTAGAACGGCTGAACCGATTTGGCTGAAAATTGGTGGGGAGGTAGCTTAGAACCAGGAGGCGGACATAGGATACTTAAAAAAACGGATAAAACGTGGACAACGGCTGGACCGATTTAGATGAAATTTTGTGTGTATATTTGAATGGGTTCCTGGATGGTTTGTAAACACAATTGGACTCCGTAGGTGGCGCTGCAGTCGGGTTCTAGGATCCTTCAGACAGGACAACGTCTGTCGGGTCCGCTAGTTATTACTAAATTGAAGATTTGTTGACCTTTATTTATTTACCTACACCGACGGAGTTTACCTCTCTTTACTTATGATATCATTGGGTGTTGTGCAGGTGCGATGCCGCCGGAGCATGAGATGTACTACGGGTTCACGCGATTCGCGATGGAGCTAAATGAAATGGAGCCCTCCATGAGAGAAACACTGCCACACACAGACACCAGACACAGGTAAACATCGTACAGTTACCAATCGTGTTCATTGTAATTGACGACACGGTTGGCGCAGTGGTTGAGCGATTGACTGCTGCTCAGCATGTCGCGGGTTCGATTCCCGCACGGAACAAATATTTGTTCGACCTACAAGTATTTGTTTCGAGTCTGGGTGTTTTTCTATCTATAATATGTATTTACAAAAAAAAAAAATTGTATATAAGTAGTTTATCAGCCATCTCGTTACCATAACACAAGCATTAGGTTGCTTAGCTTGGGACTAGATGGCGTTGTGTGAAATGTCCAAAAATATTTATTTATTTTATTTATTATTTATTGTTTCAGACGAAAGACATGTTGAGATATCACTTAAAGCTATAATTTATGTAAAACTAGCACTTCCCGCGCGGTTTTGCCCTCGCGGATGTCGGAAAATATCCCATGGGAACGTACTACCGGGAATTCCTTCCTTATTCCTTGTCTACATTATAAAGGGAACCTCTGTGCAAAATTTCAGCTTTCTAGGTCCAAGGGTTTGATCTGAGGCTGGGCGTTGATGAGTCAGTCAGTCAGGACTTCTCTTTTTATTTATATATATAGATTAACCTAGTTATAGCAAAGTTAAATCTTCAAATATGAATTTGTATAGAATTAAATTAGCTTTAAGTTAATTTTAAAGTGGTGCCTCTAGGCTTCATAGTTTCCTCAAAAATAAGCGCTGGACAGACGAACGTGTACTTCCAGGCGGCTGAGGTGGATCAGAGTGCCTCCAATATCCAGCAAATTCCTTCACATGTGGAGAAATGCAGGCTCCACGACTTCCACGAGGGATGGTTTTGTTCTTGCATGCCATCAGTGGGTGACAGTACCTCTGCCCTATTCTGGCAAGGCAAGATGAATTGGTGCAACGTTCTAAAAAAAAAAGCCTTAGTTGATAGACCTCACCAGCATTATCCCAATTTAATTTTCTACAAATTCTTATTTGATGATTTTTCTCAAGGACCATGTTCTGCGGTACGTGTTAAGACACGTACCGCTGAACATGGTCCTTGCAAATGACCCTATCGTAATTTTTATTTTTTTGGAAAAGTACCCATCTTTGACTAGCTGTATCTCCGCAACCAGTAGACCTAGAGTGATTGAGTTGGGCTCAAATTGTACTAAATTTCGTCAGCTTCATAAAAATATGAACAAAGATACTTAAAAACGCGACTATAAGGTATATTTTTCAAAAAAACTAAAACAAGTGCACGAATTTCGCAGTTTTTTGGTCATCATGGGGAGTGCACAAGGTTTTCACTGTTGCAAACTTGGGTACAGACTGCTCTCAGGGGACCTAACAACATATAAAAAAATCGCAGTTACATGCGCGTCCTAATAAACTGGCATCAAACCTAATCAAAACGAAGACATTCAGGAGCCTTAAAAGCTTAGCCCCACAAGACTTGATATGAAGACGGACAAACTATAATACAGATTGATATGCGGCTACCAGGAATGCCTAGTGTTTGATAAAAGTAGTTTTTTCGACAATTTTCACTTTTCCGGAACGTGTACTTCGAAAATGGGTAGGAATTCGAAAAGTATGTAAGATAAAAGTAAAAAGATAAAGCCTAAAACTAACAACAACACAAAACAAAACATACAACAATAACACAAAATGATGGTGAATGTCAATAAATGGACAGATTGCATCAGAAAAAAAAAACATGCGCGTTTGCGATGTTTGATGTTATTATTGACTCGGCTATTAAATCTGGCTACGAAATCTTTAACTCGTATTGGTGGTAATACGAGTTATTTTGTGTAAACTTAAACAATGTAAGTAACTTGCCATTATGTTCCCAGGCCCGACCAGCGTGCCTTAGAAGAAGGCGACGTGGACGCGGCCGAGCAGTTGAAGCACCAACTAGAACAGTCACAACGAGACAGGCGTCGGGACAGCTCGCTACACCAAGCTGCTTGGTTCCGGTATGTTTATCTATCTATACTATATCTTTAGAAATAAAAAAACCGGTTAAGAACGAGCCGGACTTGCGCACCGAGGGTTCCGTTCCGATTTCTGAAAAAGTGTGCTATTTAGAGACATCGTTTTATTTTTTCAGCAATCTTAAAAAAAAAATATGATACCCCACATGCCCTAGTAGCACTTCGAACTTTTCATTACCTGTTGCAAAAAAAAATATATTTCTTATTTGCAAAATAGTTGGGCAAACGCCATCTAAAACTGTTCCAAATATCAAGTTGATAGCATTAGTAGTTCATGAGATATTATCCAGCTGTGACAGACGGACAGACTGAGCCGCACGGCCGCACCATAAGGGTTCCTTTTTACCATTTTGGTACGGAACTCTAAAAATGAATGGCTAAATGTTGCTAAGCGTAAAACTCGAGAACGGTTTGACCACTTCAGCTATTTTTTTTTTTTTTTTTTTCAAATATTCGTTGGAAGTCTGAGGAAGGTTTTTATGAAGAGTCAAAATTGGAAAATTTGCCGGGAAAATTGGAAAATTCTGGAAAACTGAAAATGCATTTTCTATGGGAATATTGTATGAGTTATAAAAATTTGGACAGTAAAACGTCTGTTGGGTCAGCTAGTGAATAATAATAATAATAAATAGGCTAATAATAGGACATCACGTTATGATCCTTAGGAGCCTAGCAAACAGAAAATATCCTTTTAGCTAGTAGCCAATTTTGTTTGCAGATAAATAATTATCAGATGACACGCACATCGCCTGTTTTTAATTTCCAATCTCTAACTTAATTATGTAGTGTATCTTTAACTAATTTCACAATCAATTATTCTGTCTTATAACCAAACGATACAATGAAGTTTTTTCATTATTATTTCTCGTAGATAAGAGTATGGTTTTTCACGTTTAAAAATGGTATCTAAATTCTCATATTTCATTCTTTTCGGAATAATAATCTATACAAACGGGAACCCTGCTTATAGACAAGATTCTTATAATGACGAACCACAATATGACCTCAAAATGTTGATGGAGGAGCTTTCAAAACAAGGTAAATACGATGTAATGTTAAACCACTACGAAGATCGCCCAGCGAATCAGTGTTCGTTTCAACCGCGCGGCCATGGAGTTAAAAAAAAAAACTATGCCAACATTTTGTAATTTGTAAACTTCAGACCTCTGCGATGCTTTTTCAGTGAGATATCGGTGATAACGTATTTTTCACCGTTTCGATGGCGCGGCCATGAGGTTCTAGTCTTACAGCTCCTGAAATATAAACCTAGGATTTTTTTTTGCATTTTTGTAAGTTTTGACAAATTCAAATCTAGGTTTTACAAAAAACTCTAGACGTCTGCGATGCTTTTTCAGCGAGATATCGGCTATCACGATTTTTTCACCGTTTCGATGGCGCGGCCACGGGGTTTTAGTCTCACAGCTCCTAAAATATTAACCTAGGATTTTTTTCTATATTTTTACAAATTGAATCTGTTATTTCCCAAAATTTCAGGTCTGTGCAACGCTTAGTTTCTGAGATCTCCGTGGCCGCGCGGTTCTCCGCGTTTCGATGGCGCGCCCACGTTCAAACATTTCTAACTTTTTAACCATAGCTTTGACAAATTTGTGGTTTTGGGAGTCAACTTTTACAAATTGTTACAAAATGTTGGCATAGTTTTTTATTTTTAGGGTTCCGTACCTCAAAAGGAAAAAACGGAACCCTTATAGGATCACTCGTGTGTCTGTCTGTCTGTCTGTCTGTCTGTCCGTCTGTCCGTCTGTCACAGCCAATTTGCTTCGAATCTAATGGACCGATTAAGTTAAAATTTGGTACACATATGGATTTCTGTGACCCAAACACGTACAGCTAAAGTAAATATATGAATTTTGAATATGAGAGTCACTTTTAGGGGGAAAATAAGAAAATTAAAAAAAAAAGTTTTGTAAACTGTACCGAGTGACATATCAAATGAAAGGGCTTACTATGAGGGTCTCAAATATATTTTTTTTATAATTTTAAAATTTATTGTTTTAAAGTTATTTAAGAAAATAGACGAAAATTGACCATTCCCCCCCCCCTTATCTCCGAAACTACTGAGCCTTAAATTTTGAAAAAAATATGAAAAATAGTTCTATACCTGTAGATTACAGGAAAACTTATAAGAAGTCTGTGGTCTTAAAATAACATGGTAAATCTATATATATAAAAAAATCAAAGTCCTGACTGAGTCACTGAATAATATACCAACGCACAGCCCAAACCAATAGACCTAGAGACTTGAAATTTTGCACATAGATACCTTATATAGTGTAAACATCCACTAAGGAAGGATTTTTGGAAATTTCATCCCTAAGGGGGTAAAACAGGGGATGAAAGTTTGTATGAAAAATCCTATCCCTTGAGTTAATAGACTTGAAACTTAGCACGAATATTCATCTAAGTAGATTATAAAGTTTATCATTTTTAGTTTTCCTAAACTACCCCCTAAGGAGGGATTGGGGGTGTCAAAGTTTGTATGGGGGAACTTTAACACGCGGTCCGATTAACTCAAAACTCAGTTTTTATACTTGAGACCAAAAATTAAGACTAACGTGTATTAGGGTTTTCCAAAAATCTACCCCTAAGGGGTGAAAAAATTTTATAGCGGAGGATTTTATTGGGGGCTTGATTAACTCTAAAATTGTTGTAAATAATGTTTGAGTCAAGTTATGGAAACATACCAGACGATTTTTGAAATTCTTTAGGTATATGTGTTCGTGAAAACAGAGATACAGTTTTATATGAAAAATCTTATTAATTTGGTTAATAAACTTGAAACTTAGCACAAATACTTGCATAAGTAAGTAATAATCTTTGTCATTATTAGTTTTTCAAAACTACGCCTCAAATGTCATTATTTCATCACCGCTGCTCTCAAAACGGTGAAGGAAAACATCGCGAGGAAACCGGCATGTCCTAGAACCAAAAATTCGAAGACATGTGACATCTACCAACCCGCACTGGGCCCGCGTGGTGGATTACGGCCCACTCCCTCTCACCGAGAGGAGGCCTGTGTCCCAGCAGTGGGAACATTATAGGCTGATTATGTGTTATGTGGGTTGTCATCGTTTAGAACTCATTGAGTAGAGTACAAACATATTTTTTTTATCTTTTAAAATTAAGAAATAGGGTGCCGTAAAAGTTGTAAATTTTAGACCATTTTTGTACGAGCTCTAGCGCAACAATTCAACAAATTAGGAATTTGAAACTTCTTTATACCATGTAAGTACCATGAATACTGTATTTAATCAACAATACTGAAAACGGCGATTCATAAGGTATTTTGTTTAAACATGGGTGATTTTCTGCAACTGCAAAAAATAACCTTGTAATTCACAGTATCATTATAAAATAAGTAAAAAGTTATCTTTGCGATTGTTAAACATATAATATGGTACGGAACCCTTCGTGCGCGAGTCCGACTCGCACTTGACCGGTTTTTTTTAACGCCATGGCCACGCGGTTGAAACGAACACGCGAATCATCAAGAGGATATAACACAAGTAACTTATACAAGTAATTATGGTGACAAAACTAATAATCACTTTTACAATGACAAATATCTTAATACAGAATTGTACCAAGGCGTACGTGGAAAGAACTCGAACTACAACAATCAACCAAGCATACAGAACTTGAATTTATTCCTTAGAAACAAACTCGAAACTCTAAAATCTAAAGAGAATAATGATGAAACAAAAGACTGTATGAAAAAATGGGGCACGTGTACAGAACTAATATGGAACTTTACTGATACAAAAACACCGACCAATAACATGGGACAAGGGCAGGAAGGTGATGATGATACTGAGACAAGAGACTATTCAGAATACGACGATGATGATTATCTCAAACCTAAAAATGTCCTGAAGTTCCTAAACGATATTGATAAAACTTTAAAACTAGATGGAAAAAACGACATAGAACTGCTTTGCTATGGTAACGGTTGTGGCGTTAACAGAGTTGACGATACTCACAACAGTGACAGAGATGACAGCGATAACAGAGATGATTACAACATTATCAACGAAAATTATGACAGACATCTGCGCTGCAATGGTAAGAGATGCAGCATAGATAGAGATGATGACGATAGGAATTATAGAGTTAATCTGCGATGTTACGGAAACACGTGCAGAAAAACTAATGAAAGAGATGACGACGACAATGACGTCAACAACAACGAAGATGGTTTTTACAATGATATCAACCATATTTTGCGTTCGAACAGAGATGATAGTGACAGAAATGGTATTGATTCCTTCCGTTGTATTGGAGATAGGTGTAGTCGAAGCAGAGATGATGATGATCGCAGAGATACCATGCGTTGTATTGGTGAGCGATGCAGTAGAAACAGAGGTAGTGACAGAGTTGACAATACTAATGACAGATATGATGAGAGGGACAACAGATATGATGACAGGGATGTCAGAGATGGGTTGCTATGCGTTGGGGTCAAATGCGGCAGAAACGGAGATAATGATGAAAGAGACAATTTATACTGTACTGGAGATAGATGTAACAGAAACAGAAATGATGATAATGACAATGGTGTCTCTACCTTGCGTTGTATTGGTGACAAATGCAGCAGAGACAGAGATGACAGGGACGACAGATATGATGGCAAAGACGACAGAAGTCGGTTGCGATGCGTTGGGGACAGATGCGGCAGAAATAGAGATGATAATGAAAGAAGCATATACTGTACTGGTAATAGATGCGGTAGAAGTAGACTTGATGAGGATGAGTTAGAGCTCAAGAGAAAGAAGAAATCCAAAACTTATAATGTTGACAAAGATTTGGTGGCAGAATTAGATAAAATTTTTGCAAATGAGCTTAAGAAAAAGCAAATTATTGAAGAGGAAAACAAAAGAAGCAACATAAGACGATTTAAAAAAAGCCAGGCTACTCTAAGACATTTAGTACTTCAAATAATCGAAGCGTATTTGAAAGGAAGACAATCGACAGTACCAGACGCATTTTACAAAATAATAAAAAACTGGCGCCACTTAGATCCGTCCTCATACTAAAAATCTTAGTGCAAGTGCAAAAACACAACTTTACAGGAGAGCGATTTAAAGATTCTAAAGCTTGTAACTTTCGCACTCACTCACTCACACTCACTCTTTTTCACTAGCTTTTAATTTTTTTGTTGGTATACAGTTATACTTCAATATTTTTTTGAATAACTGTACACAAATATTTGAAACTGGCTTTCGCCAGCGGCTTCGCCCGCATGCATTTCGGAAATTATCCCACGGGAACATACTACCCGGATAAAAGTATCCTATGTCCTATTTCAGGTTATGGTCTACCCGTGGACCTCGTCCAAATCCGTTTTAGTGTGAAAGCGTAACCAACCAAACTCACTTTCGCACTCACTCACTCACACTCACTCTTTTTCACTAGCTTTAAATTTTTTTGTTGGTATGTTATACTTACTTCAATATTTTTTAGAGTTAAACTGCATAATTAATTATGAAAAATTCATATCTTTTTTATATGTATAATAATATTTTTTTCATAATTATAGTGGATATTTCATGTCACAAAAAAAATCTGAAAAATACACACTACAAAAAAGTGAATTTTTGAAGCTCCACCGGCAGAAAACTGCAAATAATTACAAAAACAAAAATAACTCGAAAACTACAAAAAAATCGCAGAACATAAGTAAATGGGGTATTTTCGAATCCCCCTAGATATGAGGAATTCAGATTTTTCTTTTTGACGTCACTATTTGGATCACCCTGGATATTATGGAAACATTAAAACTGAGATATACATCTACTGTGTTTTATCTATACTAATATTATAAAGAGGTAAAATTTGTATGTAAGTTTGTAAGTTTGTATGTAGGGGGTAATCTCCGGAACTAATGATCCAATTCTAAAAATTTTTTCACTGGTAGAAAGCTACATTATTCCTGAGTGCTATAGGCTATAAATTATATTTATATCATGCATATTAGCCGAGCTATCACAAGTTTTGTCTAACAAGTCGGAAAGAAATACCTCTCTAAACAGACTTTTTTGCATGCGCTGCCTAAACGGTTGTTTAAAATTGAGAACAATGTATGGCAGTCTGGTCTGTCTTAAATAATTCTACAAAAAAGTCCGCGACACCATATTTCTATCTTTTATATTTTATCTTTTATACATCTTTTATTGTTTTAAAAAAGTATTTTTTAGACATACTTACGTTTGGATGATTATTTAAACAACAAAATATTAATCCTTATCAAAATAAAATATTTTATGATCACAAGGCCATCATGGAGATAAGATTTGGCCTTTACAGTATGGCAATTGGTCATACAGTTTCGGAGATAATATAAAATTACTAAAACGCAAAATAACTTTAATTCATACCGGTTCCTCTTGAGCAAACATGTTTAGAGCGGACGTTTTATCAATTTACCCATAGATGGCGTTGTGCAAAATGTCGGTGGAATACAGCGGAAGAGTTTGTTCTTAGGGTTCCGTACCAAAATGGTAAAAAAGGAACCCTTATGGTGTGACTCAGTCTGTCTGTCACAGCTGGATATCTCAAGAACTACTAATGCTATCAACTTGAAATTTGGAACAGTTTTTGATAATATTTACCCAACTATTTTGCAAATAAGAAACAAATAAAACGATATGTATTTTTTTTGCAACATGGGCTGAAAGGGGGTCTTAAAAATTCAAAGTTGGGCTACTAGGTCATGTGGGGTATCATATGAAAGAGCGCTATTTGCGCATTCTCAAACATGTTTTTTATTTTTTTTTTAGGCCGCACAGTGTTCGACTTTTGATGAAAAATGTAAAATAATACCGTCCCCCCCCCCCCCTTATCTCCGAAGTTTGCAAAGAGAAAAATCTGAAATTATTCTATGTGATGCAAGTTTATGTAAAGATAACAGGAAAAAAAAAACGATGTCTCTAAATAGCACACTTTTGCAGAAATCGGAACGGAACCCTCGGTGCGCGAGTCCGACTCGCTCTTGACTGGTTTTTTTTTTGTTAGTTTGTTTGAACGCGCTATCTCTGGAACTACCCCAGTCGGATTTGCAAAAATCTTTTTGCATTTTATAACCCAGTTCTTGAGGAGGGCTATAGGCCATTTAACATCCCTTAGGAGCCGAGCGCGAAGTAATAGCGCGGGCAGGCGATGCGGAAGGATATAGGCTATTTAACATCACGCTAGGGCCCTTAGGAGCCGAGCGCGAAGTAATAGCGCGGGCAGGCGATGCGGAAGGATATAGGATATTTAACATCACGCTAGGGCCCTTAGGAGCCGAGCGCGAAGTAATAGCGCGGGCAGGCGATGCGGAAGGATATAGGCTATTTGACATCACGCTAGGGCCCTTAGGAGCCGAGCGCGAAGTAATAGCGCGGGCAGGCGATGCGGAAGGATATAGGCTATTTGACATCACGCTAGGGCCCTTAGGAGCCGAGCGCGAAGTAATAGCGCGGGCAGGCGATGCGGAAGGATATAGGATATTTAACATCACGCTAGGGCACTTAGGAGCCGAGCGCGAAGTAATAGCGCGGGCAAGCGATGGGGAAGGATATAGTATATTTAACATCACGCTAGGGCCCTTAGGCGCCGAGCGCGAAGTAATAGCGCATGCAGGCGATGCGGAAGGATATAGTCTATTTAACATCACGCTAAGGCCCTTAGGAGCCGAGCGCGAAGTAATAGCGCATGCAGGCGATGCGGAAGGATATAGTCTATTTAACATCACGCTAAGGCCCTTAGGAGCCGAGCGCGAAGTAATAGCACGGGCAGGCATTGCGATGCGATGCGTCGGGGTTGGTGGGTGGGGGCTACAAGAAATTTAACGCGGACGAAGTCGCGGGCAGAAGCTAGTTTTTAATATAAGAAAACATCACTAGTTATACTTAATGTAAAATCGCAGTGAAAGCATGGTTAATGGAGAAAAGCTACGACGAAATAGAAAACCTATTCTCTCCTTCGCAACAGTTCAACACATACATCTTAACTTTACTCCACAAGCACACCCTCACACGTGATAAGTATGTAGGTATTCGGCAAATGAAAGACGTGGGTCGATAGCAAGCGTATAATGTGAACTAACTGGATATAAGTGTCACCTCTTATACAGGGTGTAAGGGACAGCCCTCCGCAAACTAACAGGGTGCATTCAGCTCCTCATTTTGAATCATATTCCACCGGAAATTTTCTCAGCAAAAATTTCATTTTTTTTTTAATTTTTTCAGTTATATTTTCTTTATTTCAATGTAAAATTACATTGTCTGTTCGCAGCACTCCATTTATGTAAAAAAAACAGCAAAAAAAAAACTGAAAAAAAAAAACCAGCAATGGATGTAGAAATACTCTAACAAGCGACGCGTGAAATCAGCTGTTCACTTTCTGTCTAGCTACTGAGTTCATCGAACTCACCGCATACCTATTACCTACCCCTCCGAACCAGTAATAGACGCTCCGATTTGTGCACAAAAACACAAACAAATCAGGTTTATTGGATTCCCATAACGTTCCTGAAATAATTTCATGTACCGGTCATCATAGTATGACATAGTGAATTCACCCTATCAGTTTGCGGAGGGCTGTCCCTTACACCCTGTATAGTACTGCTGGATGATCATTTATAAATGTGGGTAACCAAATATATTTTTATATTTGGTTATATATATTACAACACGCACACACCACACACACTTCATAATTGTAATTTGTAATTTCTGTAATTTTTAAAATATATTAATAGTCTTAGATACTGAAATTTGTTCAACATTCATTCCTAAAGACCCTTTAATGGCCAAAATATTAATTTTGTAGTTTTTGTTTTTTTTTGTTTGATTTTGTAAACATTTTCTGAATACGAACCTGTTGCGTCCTGCACTTAGTGACATCTAGTGTGAGATAGTTACGTAACTACAAAGTAATATTGTCAGAACGAGCAAATAGTTTGGCTATGGACCGGTAGATGGAAAATAAAGAAGTGGGCGGATCTAATAGTTTAGCTATTGACCGTTAGATGGAAAATAAAGAAGTGGGCGGGATCTAATAGTTTAGCTATTGACCGGTAGATAGAAAATAAAGAAGTGGGCGGGATCTAATAGTTTAGCTATTGACCGGTAGATAGAAAATCAAGAAGTGGGCGGGATCTAATAGTTTAGCTATTGACCGGTATATAGAAAATAAAGAAGTGGGCGGGATCTAATAGTTTAGTTATTGACCGGTAGATAGAAAATAAAGAAGTGGGCGGGATCCAATAGTTTAGCTATTGACCGGTAGATAGAAAATAAAGAAGTGGGCGGGATCTAATAGTTTAGCTATTGACCGGTAGATAGAAAATAAAGAAGTGGGCGGGATCTAACACCGCCTCACCCCGCAAATTGTCACGCGTTGTTTCATATGGAAATGCAACATCTCTTTGTATTTGCTCCGTGGTCCCAGCTGTCATTCGTGGATCTTTGACAGTCGTTACGGGTCTGCAGAAGCACGAAAGTCTGACAACCAGTCTTAACAAGTTTTTCTTCGTATTCAGCTGCATCCGGTTAGACTGGAAGCCGACCCCTACATAGTTGGGAAACGGCTAGGCAGATGATGATGATATTATTTTTTACAGAAAAGCCCAGGAAAGCGGCGAGGAGACGTGGGTGTTCAACGGAGAGTATTGGAAGGCGCGGGAAGCAGGTTTCCCAGACGACGTCGCGCCCGCGATCTGGTGACCGCGTCTACTTATACTTGTAAGTATCAAATTCAATCAGGACATTAAAAGGCAATTTTAAAAGTCCTATAAGAAAATAGAATTTATTCTAGATGCCCTTTCAAAAGGTAATTTCGTATGGACACAGATTAATCCAGATGGGACACTCCGCAATTCAGGTATGAAGCTACAAGTACGCGGCGGGCCCCGTCCACGGGGCTAATTCAGTAGGTCAGAATATATAAGAGTTACGCGATAGAAAGAGAGGAAACTTGTAGTTGAATATAACTGTAGGTAATAAGCGTTGTGCGACCTGAATTGCACTTTATTGTGTCGTAGCAAGAGTCGCTTTTTATTTAAATGATTTTGCGGAGTGTCCCATCTGTATTAATCTGTGGCATGGAGAAGAATGGGCAAGAAACCCCACCGGTACTGTTTTAAGATTATGTTAGTAAAATTGACACACATCATCATCATTTCAGACGAGAAAGGCCCACTGCTGGACATAGACTTCCCCCAAGCACGGCCACTTCGACCGGTTCTGTGCTTCCCGCGTACAGCGGATTTCTGCGGCCTTTACAAGGTCACAATTTAAAGTCTCCGTTAAACCACAGATTAATACAGCTGGGACACTCCGCGAAATCATTTAAATAAAAAGCGACTCTTGCTACGACTTCTGTCGTAGCAAGAGTCGCTTTTAAAGTGCAATTCAGGTCGCACAACGCTTATTACCTACATTTATATTCACCTACAAGTTGCCTCTCTTTCTATCGCGTAACTCTTATACCTTCTGACTCGTTAGAGTTGTCTTCTTTTACGACGCGGCGCGTGAGTGAGTATCGAACTAACATGCTCCCCGGCCGGTGCGCGGCAGCCCACACTGAATTGACCCAGTGAGATGAGCCCGCCGCGTACTTGTAGCTTCATACCTAAACTGCGGAGTATCCCATCTGTATTAATCTGTGGTTAAACTAATGTTCGTTTCGTATACCTCACCGTATGTCCATTATTTTGTCAATCGATAAGACATGAATGATTAAATAAATAACTAATGTTTGCAATATTTTCTCTTACAGCGTAAACCGCAGTGCGAATGGCTCTGCTAGATGGTTGTGTCTCGCTTTCCGCTTAGCGTTAACTAGAGTTTTACTATAGCCTTTAATCTCTGTTTGTTGTGATGGCTAACTGGAGTACAATCACAGGATAATGGATTTACTGATGGCGCTTAAAAATGTTGACCGGGGGGATTGAATGACGGGTTTTATTACTGTGGATGATATATTATTAGAGCTTTTAAAAACTAGTGAATCATCGGACACGCGTCATCTTTATGAACTGGTATAATATTTAACGACGACATTCAAAACCGATTTTTTACTAGAGTGAGACAACGCTATTTGTTAAAAGTGCGCTAGAAAGAGAGAGAAAATGAAATGTTTGTCGCTAAATAATGTACCTCGTGTGTCAAGCTTGTGCAATGAACTGTTTTGATTGGTTGGCTAAAATAATAAAATCCAATCATGTAACTTGATTATGATGTTTCATCATCTATCAGAAACACGGCAATATGCTTCTGTAATTGGTCGTGATTGTGTGATGGAAGATGGAAGAACTATTTACTAAATAGATAGCTATTTAATTGACAATGTTTTTGGGGTGGAAGGCTGGTGTGGCCGAGAAAATTGTGCTGGAAATTAAAGTTCAGATAAAAGTAACGTAAAACTATTCTCAGTTCTTTTTATAATGTTCCAAATGATACATGACATACAATGCGTTTCAACTAAGAATAGGAATGACCTTGCGCCATATTGTGAAGATTTAGCAAAACAGCACCTCGTTTACACATTTGCAAAGTCTGTGACATATTTTAACAAAAACAAATTCCAAAACATAACTAAAATGGATAAGGATAACACCAAATAACACTACAAAACTTTGCAAGCCGTCTATTTCAAGTTCGAGGTCATTGACGTTCCTATTCTTAGTTGAATCGCACTGTAAATGCTTTTTCTAGAGATGTGACATCTAAAGTTGGTTATTTGAGTATTCGTTCTTTCAGAGAACTTATTACTGTAAATCTTGTTATAAATAGGAGCGGAAAAAGAACATGTAATAATGACCTTTACAGGCTATAGACAAATGATAAGACATAGATAAAAAACTGTTTCCAATTTTCAATTTTTCCCGCGCAATTTCCTCGCACATACGGCTCTAATGTGTAACAAAGGAGTTGGTTAGTAGACATTACTGTTAAGGATATTATTCGAAATATTATAAACTATGTGTCAGGTACCTGTAATCTGTTTAAAGGTATATTTATAAAGGTTTTAGCAGACAATAGAGCCAGAGAAAAATTAATATTATACTTCGTATGGAATCAAAACCGGGCGTATTACCACAATATACAAGGTGTAACATAATTAACGCACAACCTCTTAAGGGGTCATTGTAAACCTGAAATCGCGAAAAAAAAAATCAGCTGACCAGTAGGTACATTTATCTACATCAAACTCGTCAAAATGTAGGGAGCAGCTGATTTTTTTTAGCGATTTCAGATTTGGTCCCATGGTAAAACTTGTTCATAATGGTGAGTACTACGACCCCTTAAGAGGTTGTGCGTTATTTATGTTACAGTAGGGAAACTACGAAGAAACGTACGAAACGGCACAGACAGACGCGCGCATGGACGAGACCCCTAGGCCACAGTAAATATACTGAGAGCACCGCGACAATCGCTTGGGATATCATCGGTGCGCGCGTCCGAAGTTTCCTAACTGTCCATATATTTACTATGGTATTACGCTCAATGTTCTAAGCTCACACAGTGTGATATAGGTACCTACAATAAAAGGACAGTGCTGTGAATCCTAAATAATGATACACATAAGAAATACTATGCGTGCCAAATAAGAATAGGATCGCGCTTACTGCCAACTTCACACGATAGCTGTCAAATTAGTACTGCCAATAGCTGTCAAATACACGATAGCTGTCAAATATACGCATTGGTAATGAAGTTCGCGAGTATTGCGGAACAAAATGGCGTCTTGACAGTACTATTCTTATTTGGCAGGCATAGTATGTGACATTAGTACAAAATAAAACCTCTATGAATATAACTTTCACAGAAGATTTTTAATTATACATTGTGAGATACAATTATTTTTATGAACATAACTAAGCGTTTTTTATTACTTACTGGTTGGTACTGAAAAGGTTACACCAATAAGTGATAAAAGCCGTAAAATATACACGTAGACTAGGTGACAATTGTTGAACAGTAACAGGCCCGCAAGATATTTTGAGCTACTACAAAATTGTGTGATCGTGAAAAAAATAACTTTCTTCTCCAAGTGAATTCAGACATGTCTTAGGATTAATTAAACTACTCCATGAGGACATAAAAGACAGCCATAGCTCATAATCCTACAGTATTTTTTTTTTTTTTGCTACGGGCCCACAGAAGATTACCCATTGTCCTTTCATGATTTAGAATCATGAAAGGAAGTCAACGGGAAGTACCCTATAGGTTTTATTTTTTTTGCGAGTATAAAAAATATGTCGCATAAATGACCGTATTTTTTTATTGCGTTGATTTAGAAGCTTGATTTTTTATAGCTCCAAGGAAGTCTCCACGCGCTCCTGAGAAAAAGGGTCTTGTCAGACTGACAGAGAGACGAACAATGAAGTGATCCTGTAAGGGTTCCGTTTTTTCCTTTCGAGGTACGGAACCCTAAAAACGAATTGGTTTGCTCCTTAGTCAACAATTGTCGCCTCGTTTTAAAATAAAGAGAACAATGTAAATAAGAACAGTATCGAGTCGGTATTCCTGTCAGTCCTTGTACGATATTTAACGAAGATATTATGATATTACTTATACTTTTTATTATGTTATTGTTATTTTTGGATAGGCTGTACCTGTGAGGTAAGTTTTCTTTCTAATATGTTGAGTTATTTTGTCACCCGTGAATAAGAATAGAAACAAACTAACGGAATTTTTGAACTTTTAGCGCCTAAAACTTCAGTTGAGTTAAAAATTATCAACTGTGTCATACAAAACTTCAATACTACTTACTCGAGCCAAATGTATGGGACGGCTGGTTATTTTTTTCTTGATTACGATGTTGGTCCCATGGACAAAGTTGTTCAGTTTGATGGTCTGTGCCACACCTTTCTGATACATGCTGTATAGAATGTGCACTAACTGAAGTTAGTAAAGTAAGTCAAGGCTATCCCTATTCTTTTATTTATAAAAGAACAAAATACACATTTATTTGAAAGAAAATCAAATTGACACGCTTTGAAAACATTTTTGGCTGTGAAATTCCATTTCCAAAAAAAAAAATTTTTTTTTTTTTTACGTTCCATGCCCACTGAAAAATGTGTTACTTTTTTGTATCATAATGAATTAATACTTATTTGTACAAATTATAACATAATCATAATATATTTTCTAAAGACACAAAATAAAGAAAGCGGGCAAAACTTTTCCTAAATAAAAAATACTAAAACCTGTTTAGTTAAAATTTTCTCTCGTCAATTAATGTAGGGAATGGAGTATGGTTGCACATAACGGAGAAGCACAATAAGTAATAATTTGTTAAATAAAGTAAAATTTAAAACGTTGCGAGGTTTTTACGGGTTTGCGAAATGTAAAAGACAAAATCTTTTTTATTGTTAAAAAAATATAAGTCGTGGTGAAGTTGTCAGCTGGTTAATAAAAATAGTTGAGGTCAAAATGACAAAACCCCTTTGTAAAGAATGAAATATATTTTGCTTGCTTGCGTCAAATTAAAATGAAAAAAAAAGCTAAATTGAATTTAAATCCTTTATTGTACAAAGGATTTTTAGCTATATATAAATACCACGACATAATAGGCAATTTAGATAACTTAATTATGTAAATGTAAACACATAAATGCAGGACTGTTATTCTCTTTTTTATAGACAGCGTGAGAAACTAATTTACAAGAACAAGTTTCACAATTGACTAAGAAAATTAAATAATACTTTTCAACAAATAAATACCTAAATTACATCATTAATTTTCGTAATCGAATTAAAATGTGAATTTAAATAAATTCTAGGTCCAGTAACCCGTTGTGTGCTAGAAAGTGGATCATTTTGTGTCTATGATTTGCATTTCCGACGGCAGGATTATTCCCGAAATCCCCATTGACAATTCTCATTAGTGGCGATTTGTGAATTTTTGTCCACAAATCCCCGTTGATATCTTGATAAAAAATATGCTTCGCGACAGTAAGAAATATGTATTTACATCATTTTAACCATAAAAATCATCAGTACATCTCTCTAAATTAGATTTCTCTCGGATTGGTGTGATTTCGGAAATCAGAAGAGAATCCGGGGCAAATCTAACTTATAGAGGCGCGCGCGTGCTTATCACGTCGGGGTCACCAATTTAGAGGCATGAGGAACAGGGTGTAAAGTTCACTCGTCATCCATAGAAAAGGGAGGATTCTCCGACCAGACAGGAGTTGTGTCTAGTGACAGACGGTTGATGTCGGGACGTTGTATATATGCTAGTCGCGTGGTAAACTCTAATTGCGCGATGCAGGATTTCGTGACGTCATGTCATTGATGCGTAGTTCATATGTGGCGATGTAGATGCCGCCACAAGATTTATTGATGATTCGTACCGGTTAAAATGATCTAAATACATATTTCTTATTGTCTAGAATCATATTTTGATCAAGATATCAATGGGGATTTCGGGAATAACCGAGAGTTGTGCTGGGCACATGTATCTCGAGAATTTTTTTTTTCGGTCGTGGGTCTCGTCAAAGACAAAAGTTAATAAACAGAAGTCCCTGGTGATAGGGGGTGAACCTATTGCCACTTATCAGGCAGACATACAGATTTGGGGCTGACCTTTAATTTATCTATATCTATAAAAGGAAAGCGTTACTGACTGACTGACTGACTGACTGACTGACTGACTGACTGACTGACTGACTGACTGACTGATCTATCAAGATACAGCTGAAACCACTGAACGGATTGGGCTGAAATTTGGAACACAGGTAGCTATTATGACCTAGGCATCCGCTAAGAAAGGGTTTTTGGAAATTCGACCTTTAAGGGGGTAAAAAGGGGGGATATTGTTTGTATGAAAAATCTTATTCCTTGAGTTAATAAACTTGAAACTTGGCACGAATATTTATCTAATTAAATTATGATTTTTGTGATTTTTAGTTTTTCTAAACTACCCCGTAAAGGGGAATTGGGGGGTCTCAAAGTTTGTATGGAAAAAATTTATCGCGCAATCCGATTAACTCAAAACTCAGTATTTATACTTAAAACCAAAAATAAAGAATAATGTGTGTCAGGGTTTTTCGAAAATCTACCTGTAACGGGGTGAAAAGGGGTAGTCAATTTCATTGGGGAGGATTTTACTGCGTGGCTTGATTAACTCGAAAATTGGTGTAAATAATCTTTGAGTCAAGCTATGGAAATAAAACCATTTTTTTGAATTCCACCCCTGTGGGGGTGAAAACGGGGAATACAATTTACATGAAAAATGTTATCCATTTGGTTTTAATTGACTTGAAACTTGGCACAAATATTTGCCTAAGTTTGTCATTATTAGTTTTTTAAAACTACCCCGGAGGGAGGGTTAGAGGGGGAGGGGCAAGGGAGGGGTGGTGAGGAGTGTGAGTGGGAGGATGATGGACGCAGGGAGAAAGGGCAGGAATTGGTGTGGAGAGGAGGAAGACATGGTGAAGGCTGAGGGGTGGGGAGGGGTTGGTACTTGGTGAGCCGGAGGTGGAGGAGAGGGAGGGGACGGGTTGGTGAGAGAGAGAGAGCGAAGGGAAAGTGGTGAAGGGGGTGTGAGAGTGAGTGAGAGGGGGAGGGAGAGGTAGCGGGAGGGGATGTGGTGAAGGAACGAGCTAAACTCTAGAACTACCCTACCAGTCGGACTTTAAAAAATCTTTTTGCATTAATGATAGCCCAAATCTTATAGAAGGCATATTTAACATCACTCTAGGACCCTTAGGTGCCGAGCAAAAGAAAAAAGTCTGAAAGAACGCTAAGTGAAAACGAAGTAATAGCGCGGGTAGGCAATGCGATGCGACGGGGTGGGTCGAACAAAAAATAAATATTACGCGGACGAAGTCGCGGGCAGAAGCTAGTATATAAATAAAAAGAAAGGTCCTGACTCAGGACTTTTCTTTTTATTTATATATAAATTCAGTCAGTCAGTAATAAACTCAGTCATGACTCCTGACTGACTCATCAACGCTCAGGCCAAACCCTTGAACTTAGAAAGCTGAAATTTTGCACAGAGGTTCCCTTTATAATGTAGACAAGGAATAAGGAAGGATTTTCCGGTAGGACGTTTCCGTGGGATATTTCCCGACATCAACGCGGGCGAAGCCGCGACCAAAATCTAGTTATCAATAAATATCTGGTTACCAGTTGTCATCTCCACCACGACAGTTCCTTCGTTAAATTCTCAGTACGTTGTATAATGTAAAGTATAAAGAGCTACGTGAGCTACGTCTAAGTAAGATAACGCTTCTTGTAACATAAATGTATGTCTTCGTGAGCTGTACGTGTCGTTGGCTAGTGTTAGATATATTTGTATATAGATGAAATTATAATATATTAGCTGAGACTTCTTGGCCAGTTAATCTAACGAAAATTTGTTTGCAAGCTGCAATTTGTACTTATGACAAAGTAAAACAAAGGACCATAGGGACAGGCTTCTTCCAATGAATCAGTGTATACAAAAAGCAACTTTAAGGTGTAAAGACGTTCGTTTTGTCGATAGTACAGTTGCTCACAAAAACTACAATATACTATTGGAACTACAATGCTATAAAATAAATTAATTGAGCTTAGCAAAAGTAACTTTAATCGATCACATCAGCGACTGATTTATCAACAACCAATCCGAGCAGCTTACGCGCGCTTGACAATTTGTCACATTAATTTTCGTTAGAGAAACTAGCTTAGACTTTCTGAAATTAATTTACCAACCCGCACTGGGTTCGCATGGTGGACTATGGCCACTCCCTCTTACAGAGAAGCGATGAGTCCTACCTAAAAGTTGGAAATATTATCAGCGTGATTAGGTAAATTACGCCTTTTCTTCTGAATTTTTTACTCTGAGAAATATAACCATTGTATATTTACATCTTTTTTGGCTCATCTACCATCATCCGGGCCCGGTATAATATTGAAATGAAAACGCGAGGTACATTCATTGAAGAAAGTCTAGTAACAAAGCTCATTATTTTTCTCTAATTCCGAAATGCTTTTGTGTCCTATAAACGTTCGTAACTTTTATACGTTTAGTGATAAGATGTCAGCTTTTGGAAATGTAATATATCTACTGAAATAGCTATAGTTGTCGCGTTTTAGCATAGCAATAGCGGTCGTTGACCCACCTTCATTTTCTAGCATTCAAAAACTGACATAATGTCCGTTCTGAATCAATATCTATCGTGATCTTCATCATGTTCCAATAACGAAAAACCATACATAGTTCAGTGTTTGGGTTCCTGATATTGATATTAGGGAAAGGGCAATGACCGCTATTGCCATGCTAAAGTGTAACAGATATAGTATTTTATTTGCCAGTGAAAATATGAAAAAAAGTTTATAATTATGAGACACAAAAGCATGGTTTTATTCTTTTAGATATATTAGTTACCATACGGGTGTTTTGGTTGTTTTTGAATAATTATAACAATACCCAGGTCACAGTGTTATCTAATCAACTCATGAAAATGGTTTATAGTGTTTTCACTATCTTCTAATAAGTAATCTAGCAGATAATTGTATAAAAATTCTGTTCCATTTTTTTATTTTATTTTGTAGATACTGCAAAACAGGTTTTTACTTTATAAATACATATGCGATAATCGTATTAATTAACAATAAGAAAATGAAATAATACATCGTGTAGTAAAAAATCTTATTAATTTGAATAATTTGTAACGAAAATATTTAGGCGCTTATGTACGTACCATCGACAAACGCTAGGCCTTCCCAATTTTGAAACAAAATTGTTTGCAAGCTGCAATTTGTACTTATGGCAAAGTAAAACAAAGGACCATAGGGGCAGGGTGATTTCAATGAATCGAGTGTATACAAAAAGCAACTGTAAGATGTAAAGGCGTTCGTTTTGCCGATAGTACAGATGCTTACAAAAATTACAATATACTATTGGAACTGCAATGTTAGATAATAAATTAATTGAGCATCGAAGCCGCTTCGCAAAGCTTTGTATTAATATAAATCATTAATATAATTACCTACCTCGTGGTATTTAAAAATTAGTGAATTGTTGTACCTCTGTAAGATAAAGAGAAGTATTACATAATTTAATCTAAAAGTATTTCATTTTGGCTCCTAACGCCAAAGTTTTATGAAAAATAAATAATGAATTATTTGAGTGTATTTCATAAAAAAATATGTTTACGTATCTGAAAAACACTGTAAACCATTTACTAAAAATAACAAATTGACAATAATCAATCATGTTTTTGTTATAAATATTATTGTTAAACTAATTGTTACAATTAAAATTTAACGTAACGAAATTATGACACTAAACTTGCAATTTTTTCCTATTTCATAAGCAAAAGTGTCAGTTATTTTTCGCTTAGTTAAAATAAGCTAAAATTATTCCACTATTTGCCTATTTTGGAGATGTTTAACTTTTGAATGCCCACTAAGAAATATTTTATAAGATGTCTAACAATGTAATTATAACTTTTTATGGCATTATTTAAGGCTCAGAACAAATTAGTTTTAAAAGTTTTTTTTAGTTACAACATCGCATTGCAAATATATCTGTATAAAATAATAATTTGACGTCGCTTAAGAAAAGGGTATTCAAAAGTCGAACAATTTTATCTTCCAACTATACTGCTCTCTCTACGTCCATTCAGGTATTATTTTATCTACAAATAAACGTCTTGCTTCTAAATCTGCAATTTATGAAACTTGGCTACGAGGATCTTGTGGCGCCCCAATGACGTTGACAGGGGGGCGCTGTTGGTGAACATTTGTGCAATTGTTTTGTGAAACGTATTGAAAAAACAAGATGGCGGCGTTCGTTCCGATTTTGGCCGCGCGCCATAAGATCCTACACTACAACTAAATTACTTTAACAGCTGTGATCAGTATTTTCTTGAACATACCTGCGTCTGCGCACACTGCTCAGTGTCTAAACCTACGCTTAAAATCTTAAAATGTCAGTGTTTTTTTTCCAAAAAAATACTGAATTATGTAACATAAGTATAATTATTATACTTACTGACCTTAAAAAGGAACTATCGCGTTATGATGAGTCGTTGTATTTTTCTGGTCAGTAAAAAGATTTTTTTGAAAAAAAAAAAAAAATTATAGTTTTATAAGAACTAACAATTTTAATTATAAAATCGTGGCTAGTGAATTTTATGTATAGGGGGGCTAGAAGTGTTTTAATTACTAAAAGTACAATTTAATATTTTCTTGTTTTTATTGACTTTCTGTTTTTACAACACAATCTTTGTTAGTGCTTATTATTTTAGTGATGCACGCTTTTAAAATATACGGTACAGTCGGCTACGTAAATATGTTCCCGTAACCAATCTTTTGAGTGTGGTATGTGTATACCGAATGTTATTCAATATTTATTCAATCCAACACATCTCAGCTATTATTTTATTTTATTTAGCTTAACTAAAACCAGAATTTGATAAATTTTGTTGTTTTTGTTTCACATAAGCGCTTAGTAAAATAAAAATAGCATATTTATGACGCTAACTGTACCTAAATCGGGCTGTCGTTTAAATTGTTTGTTTTTTTTTTACACGTAATCACTCTTGGTATTTTGTAATGTACTTAAGTTTTAGTTAAATCCATATTTATTTAATTATTCTGCTTTGTTATGGTGCATACCCTTTTATTTTTTGTTAAAATATAAATAAAAATTGTAAAATCTCGTTCAAATGTTAATAAAATTTAGATAAATTATTTTTTTTGTTTTTCTTTTATTTTTATTTAACGAACGTTTTATGAACTGGTTTGTACCAGTAACTAGAATAGTAAGAAATTCGTAGTTAAAATATTTATAATATAATTCACATGTGACTGTATTAGTTTCGGCGTTTCTAGAGTATATAAGTTTTTTTACAGTAATGTATTATAAATTATTACACAGTATATAAGTGCCTTTGCCTGCCGTTTGATTTTAATAGACAGTGTGACAGTTGCATTTAGCAAAAATGTTTTATCATTTCCATCTTCAAAGCTACGGCTTCCTAGAAGAGCGGTGGCCGCCACATAGGAACCGCAATTTACCGGCGAATGACGTCACTGAAACACACCAACTTAATTCTATAAATTGTAAAATTCCTAGATAGAGTTTTTTGACACCGTAAAGTCAAACCCCGCTGTCATCAGTTTCATGACAGCTGTCACTGCGGCTGTTATGTGGCGCCCACCGCTCTTCTAGAAAACCGTCCCTAAACATTACAAAGCTACATTTTATGACATACATATTGACATTTTTACGATTTTGTCAAGTTTATGAAAAATTAATCGCCCATAAATGTTGTTTTAGGTACCCACATCTTGATTGTACAAACTATTTAAAATAAGGGACAGTTACGAAAGTCTTACATTTGTTTTAGGTACTTACATTAAATTTAGGTAGGTAGGTGTTTGAATTTTTTTTTTTTTTTTTAAAAATGCTAAGGGCTACTTTCTTGAACTAAAATGATCGCAAAATTAATGTGACAAATTATCAAGTGCGCGTTAATTGCTGTGATTGGTTGAATGATTTGTCTCCAGCCAATTGCAGCAGTTTTCGCGCTCTTGACAATTTGTCACATTAATTTTGCGTTATTATTTTCGTTCAACAAACTAGCCTTATGTAACGGATTGCTTACATTTATTTGCAGCTGACTGTACAACTGGTTTTCATCACGCTTCCGTCAATATGTATGTCAAATATTACGATCTCACGACGACATGACGATACAGAGCAATTCTTTTTTTTTTTTTTTTTTTCAAAAAAAGTTTTATCAAATTACTCTATTGCATGACTCTTTCATGAAATCATAACATTTGAGGCCAAATTCTGACTTAGAGAGTTGTATTGATGACGTTAATGATTACAAATTCTGTTTATACACGTTACGGTCGCGGATCATTATACAGGTTACTTGTAACTCGACGTATTCCTTGCTGGACGTCATATTAGGGTTAAAATGCAACAAATGAAGCCAACAAATGTTCTACCGAAATGTTAGTTTTTTTTTGTGAAAAACTAGCGGACCCGACAGACGTTTTCCTGTCTGAACGATCCTAGAACCCGACTGCAGCGCCACCTACCGGGTCCAATTGTGTTTTCAAACCATCCACGAACCCATTCAAATATACATACAAAATTTCATCTAAATCGGTCCAGCCGTTGTTATCCGTTTTTTCCGTTTTTTTTTTAACGTATCCTATATCCGTCTCCTGGTTCTAACCTCCCCACCAATTTTCAGCCAAATCGGCTCAGCCGTTCTTGAGTCATAGGGTAATTCTTTTATAAATAGATACAATTTAAAAATGAATTCTGGAATTTAAGTTATTATAGCTGATGCCGTAGCAGATCTTTGTTAAAAATTAAAATTTGAAAAATGTCTAAAATTTTGGCAAAGATCACTAATTAAACATTTAATTTTTCGTATTTTGTATTTTTCTTAGACAAAAATTACAAAAAAAAAAAACTGAATTTCGGTAGAACATTTAATCGGCTTAATTTGTTTCATTTTAACCCTAGTAGATATACGTCCAGCAAGGAATACGGGGCCAGGTTGTATGTTGATCAAAATATACGTAAATGCAAATTGCAAAAACGTAAGAAAATTTGAATTTTGCGGGCTGCCTCAGACACTAAGCCGACGTTCGCACGGGCGTAAAAAATCTCGCCGCGATTCTTTTACGTCCGTGCGAACGTCGGCTCTAAATGCTGGCATAGGAAACAAGGAAAGTAAGAAACAGTCTTCCAGAATTCTACACAATCATCTAGCAGTTAGCTGTAGGTTGTGGTCTCTTTTCTTCGAATGCTCCTCCACGTAAAACTGGGTTAATTTTTAATAGATACGTTGGTCTTTTGAGATCGCAGAAACAGTAAAAGTATTTTTTTTTATAGATATCAATCTAACTTGCGGTGTAGTGACTATAGATTACTCTTAAATGTTAAGCCATCGATAAATTACAAAGAGGCGCTTCCAAAGTTAAATTATAAGTAAGTACATTACTTAAGTTATTAGTAGGTAGTTAATTGTTTTATGCAAGACTATTGTTAGGACTGGGTCTCGAGTATTTGGGACTTTGTAATGGAAGGAAGTCTAAATAAAATGGTACGGTGTAATGTCTGTTTTCTCTTTAGAGTATTTCAGAATTTATTATATAAAAATAATTGTGTATGTACCATATGGGACGCCAAAAGATGAATGAATGTGTTATTTTCTACTTACTCATTGCAGTATATTAGTTACTATACTTCAATGTACTATCTCTTTAAATACTCAAATAATAAATTAATCTACAAATTACATTCATCAATGTTGTAAATTATCACTTCATTTTGACACTGACTACACATAACCACATACATTTTACCGACTTCCATTACATGCAAAAATAAACTTAATTTCTTAAATAGTAAGGTCTATTTTTCAACCAGGCTTGGTGCACCGCAATAATTTTACAGGCAGTACCTACAGTCATCAACAGTTCTAAAGTTTGTATAAATAATTAAATGAAGCTTAATAATATTACCTATTACTTATGTCATTATTTAGGGAGCTAACGCGAAGTGCTACGGTTGACATTTGTATTGTGGTTCTGTTCTGTAGCTGATAATGATGAATTATTAAAGGAAAATTCGATTTAATTAAATTGTTTTACTGAATTTTTACCTCTTCTGTAATTCCTTCTTCGCTACGAATGACGCAGGGCACAAAGTAAAGCCTCGTATCCACTAGGCAACATTTAGTTAGCGCGGAACTTTTGTTTAGCAACGTTGTCTGTCTACGCATGATCAGTCGTCGACATGTCGCCATAGGGCCAGCGCACATCTGGCGAGGCGCAGCGCAGCGCATTCGTCACTGCCAAACAAATATCGACCTTGCATCAGTTGAATTAAAGTTGAAAATAAATAAACTTCGATTAGCACGAGAGCGCGTCTAAGCGGAAAGAGGCGCGCGTCTCAGGTTATTTATTCTCAACTTTATTTTTAGGCACGCAACGTTGATATTTGTTTGGCAGTGACAACCGTGCCACGCTGCGCCTCGGCAGGTGTGCGCTGGCCCATAGGAACAGTGTTGATTTCAGTGGCAGTGGTTATACTTATATCGAAAAATGCATTAAAAAAACATCCTGTTTATTTCATTTATTTTTGTATTCTCAGTGAGCATTATCCCATAAACATTCATTAGTTCTGGTACAGTAGGTACACTTAATTTGAGTACGCTTCACGTCTCCACCCTTTATCATTAGACGCTCAACTGCATGTTGCATGGAAACAAAAACAACAAGCCGCGCGTCACATTGCGCGCCAGCTGGCAACGTCGCGCGCTGTTGTGCAACGTTGCCGAACATGTTGAGCGTCAATTGTTGCCTAGTGGATACGAGGCTTTACATGCTCTGTGGAGAGCACTGTGGGCTCGCTGTCCCATAGAGCTGGTTTATTCAAAAAGTGTTTCACAAACCGGGCTACCTAGCAAGTTATCTGATCTTGGATTGGTTGGGTGTTGAATTAGGGTAGACTTCTAGGGATCGATGGCCCTACATGGAGCCCCGGTGTGGGCAGCCGATCTGAAGGCCCGCCACATTGCAATACTGCACAAACCACAGAGAGCGATGTCCGTCAGTCATTCGAGGATATCGCACGATCTCTTACGAGTTGACTTGCGTGATTGCGTGTTGGCCGGATTCCCGCCCTGGTCCCTGGAGGCGAAGACACTCGCGACACTGCATCTGTGACGCGAGGAGGCCAAGACACGGGGCGAGAGACTGGTGCAGCGACAGATCACGCTGCGCCGGTCGGAGCTGCGTCAGGTCATGGCGGTCAGGTCAGCCTCTCGCTCTTGCACTCTACCGCCGGCCTGGATATAATCCAGGCGATCCGGACAGTGCTCGACGGTTGGCTCGGGAGGAGTGGGTGGCGGGTAGTGTTCCACCCCGACAAAAAAAAAAAATAAAGAAGACTTGTAAGTTAAGCATTTAATTATGTGACGTGAATGAAGACTGTATTACTTAAGTAGGTACTACTTTCAATTTTTTTTTATTCACTTCTGACTTTGGAACCCTGACTGATTGCACTCAAGAGTGACTCAGAGGCTTGATAGACTTTATTGCTTGGAAAAATAGGTACCTACTGAAATGATTAGGTAGTTATACAGACGCCAGCTGCAGGGTCAATCCACCAGAAACTGTCAAACCCAATCAATCTTGAACCTAATGATTCAGTAGTAAAGATAAAAATCGATTATAGAAAGACAGATTGTAGTAGCTTTGTGCTGGCGTGAGGCGTGTCTGTACAATCGAGCAATCTATATAGAGAAAAACGAATCGTAAGAATGTACTCTGTGATCGTAAGAAAGCAAAACGAAACCAGAGTTTCATGTAGTACAGCCCCAATAAGTCTGCGTAAAATGTAGTGCTGTGGAACTTTCTTTTCGTTCAGAAACAAGGACTAGATGATTACCGCTTGGATTTTGCAATATAATTATATCAATTCAATTCAACCATTTTATACTTAAACAAAATAACGTTATGTGTACATATACATAACATATTACCACTATTTTAATTAATTGAAACTAAAAAAAATCCTACTATTGCTATTTTGATGATGACGTTTCATTTCATTTCATTACAGAACGAAAATACCCAATGATTTGGCAAGTTGGAGTTACCAGAAAGTGCCGCTATCACTTTCTTTTTATCGAAAGTAAACAGTAAACCGCTTGTAATTAAACAAAATAAAGACTTTTATACGAATGAATCACTATCAAATGTATTTATAACGATAAAATATTTCTCAAAAGAAGTGAACGTGAAAAACGGTGAGTGTTTTTAAAAGTTAGCGCTCGTCCGCTCAAGCCGATTTCGATGCTCAAAAACCGTGTTTGTGTTGGATATTGTCATGTTTTAATGTTATATAAGTTATCATGCTGTTGCTAAGAGTATTTAATACGTACATAAGTGTAATTAAACATCCTACAAATGTGGCAGGTGAATGACCCAAACGTTTTTTTTACTAGTTTGCTCTATTTGTCGTATTTTTAGACACGTACCTAATTATTAATGTACTGTTAAAAATCTGGGAATTAGTGACACATACATACACCACGTTTTCTATGATTATCAAAATGGAAATGTTTAAAATTCGTATTATAATTCACAACACATTGTAGTGCTAATAAAATAAAACTTAGCCTAATCAGCCTATAATTTTCCCACTGCTGGGACACAGGCCTCCTCTCTGTGAGAGAGAGTGGGCCATAATCTATCATGCAGGCCAAGTGAAATACAGCTTATGTTGTGTATATTTATATTTGATGTCAAAGAGGGCATCTGCTATTGAGAGTATTGAGACTGGCTTATCAAAACCACTTTTTCCACTACATAAACCCAGTTTATAAATAGAACTTACCTTTTTATATCCTACTACTTATTATAACCTGAATGCATGCATTAAAAGAAACAAACACTGATGAAATCTGCACTATAAGTACCTAATATTGTTGATCAAGAAATTTATTTTGAAGTAGCAAATGCAACCTATTCATATTTCTAACCAAACCAGTTGGAAATATGATATTATAAAGATCTAGCTTTTGCCCGCTGCTTCGCCTTCATGGAGGTGGGAAATTATCCCATGGGAACATACAACTAGGATAAAAAGTATCCTATGTCCTAATCCAGGTCATGGTCTACCCATGTGTTAAATTTTATGTAAATCTGTTCAGCCGTTTTAGCAGAAAGCATAACAAACCCACTTTGCACTTTTATATTAGTTAGGATTCTGTTTTATCATTTCAAAAACTTTAGATTTTTTACTGAAACATATCTGATATAATTAGACATTAACACACATACAAAAAACAAGTGTAACACACATATTATATTTCTACCATAATCTTGATAAATATCCCTAAAAGTTGCAAACCATAAACACATCTGAATGACTGCCAAAACCTTTCCATGTTCTAAATTTAAATGTAACAAATACAAAATGGGATTGATTTTGTTTGTCCGTTGACTCATTTGCTCCTTCAATATCTGTTGAGTGATTGCACATTCTTATTCAAATGAAATGAAATCACAAACATCAATCAATTTTTATGTTTGCCATTATAATTAATTAACCAACCTCAGGTGCAGTTTATAATGAGATGTGTGAGGCCAGGAAAATCTTTAAGAACCGATTGAGATGGTGTCAGAACCATGAAGAACAAGTAAAAATGGATATTCTGGCCTCTCATCACTCTAAAAACGATTTTCGATCTTTTTGGAAAGCTACAAATAAACTTAATAACAAACCGGTTACTCCTGTGTGTATCGACGGCGTAAGTGATGCCGGTGAAATAGCGGATCTGTTTCGACAACATTTTACTGTCAAATCACCATTGGGATCCTCGCAGTCGCTGATCAATGTTGAGAACGGTGAAAAGATGGGTTTTAGATGTACAGCTAGAGAAGTAAAGTTGATAATCAAATCAATGACTAGAGGTAAATCAGCCGGCCATGACGGGTTGAGCATTGAACATCTGCAGCATGCTGGACCCCACTTACCGAGATTGTTGGCTATGTTGTTTAACCTTTGTCTGAGTCACTCGTATTTGCCTGAGGAGATGATTAAAACAATTGTAATACCTATCGTTAAGAATAAGACAGCTGATCTATCAGATAGAGGTAATTACAGACCTATCTCTCTTGCCACAGTGATATCGAAGGTGTTTGACAGCATGTTGAACTCACAGCTGACAAAACACATTGAACTTCATGACAATCAGTTCGGCTTTCGGGGCGGACTATCCACTGAAAGTGCAGTTTTGTGTGTTAAACATGCTGTCAAATACTACACAAGACGTCAAACTGCAGTTCACGCATGCTTTCTTGATCTTTCGAGGGCTTTTGACCTGGTTTCCTATGATATTCTATGGAAAAAGTTAGAAAACACGAAGTTACCAATAGAACTCATTAACATCTGCAAGTACTGGTACGGAAATCAGGTCAATGGCGTTCGATGGTCGGGAAGCATGTCGCAATCATACAGGTTGGAGTGCGGGGTGCGGCAGGGGGGATTGTCTTCACCAACCCTATTCAACCTGTACATGAATGATCTGATTGTGGCACTCAGTAGCACCCGGGTAGGTTGTCACATAGACGGAATTAATGTAAACAACATAAGCTATGCTGATGACACGGTGCTGCTGAGTGCATCGGTATGTGGCATTAAGAAATTGCTTGCCATCTGTGAAGCATATGCCGAGCAACATGGATTAAAATATAATCCACTCAAAAGTGAAGTCATGGTCTTTGAGGCCAGAGGAAACAGTCCAGGTAGCGTGTTTCCCGACATTACGCTTTATGGTACAGCTTTGCGTAGGGTGTTTAGATTTAAGTACTTAGGACATATGCTGACCTCTGACCTCAAGGACAATGATGACATCGAGAGGGAACGGAGGGCGCTGGCAGTGAGGGCGAACATGGTAGCTCGCAGGTTTGCACGTTGTTCGACGGAAGTCAAAATTACACTTTTTAGGTCTTATTGTACATCATTCTACACGTGCAGCCTGTGGGCTGACTATACTCATAAGTCTTACAGTGCCCTCCGTGTCCAATTTAATAATGCTTTCAGGATGCTGATGGGGCTGCGGCGATTCTGTAGTGCATCAGGGATGTTTGCTGAACATCGCGTAGACTGCTTTTACGCTACGATGCGTAAAAGATGCGCATCCCTGGTACGCAGAGTACGTGGCAGCGCCAACAGCATTCTTAGCATGATCGCTAGTCGGCTTGACTGTAATTTTATCAGTCATTGCTGCGCCATTAGTCATGGAATGGCGCGGTAGTGATGTGGCATTATTTTTGTTTGGTGTGGGTATAGTTTTAAGTATTACTAACACTAGTCTATAAGAACATTGTTACTAACAAAATGGACATCATGGTCTGAAATAAAGTATTAAATTAAATTAAATTAAAATTATAATTGTAAATGCGACTTTAACTAAAACACAATCGGCCTTATTACAAAACAAGGTTCATATTCAAACTCAGGTTTAAACCATGGACCCTTTTTTGAATTTCGAACTTTATTCCGACACATTAAGATTTTTTTTTCGCGCACTGCATTTCCAATGCTCTGCTGCACTGTTGGATTTTCAACTTTCAACCCGGCGCTAAGCCGGGAGAAATCCAACAGTGTTTGTCGACGCGCTGGGATGCACCATGTTGTTATTAGGTTGGATTCTCGAAGGTCGGCTCAACACCGAGAGTTTACGTCCGTGCGAATGTCGGATTAGTCTGCTATAAAATGTTTAGAATTTGTCTATGTTGTATTACTTACAGCAAGTCCAATTTTTACAAACTTGGAACTCATCTTGCATGTATAACCAGCCAGTGGACATTATGCATTACTCTGAAATCATTACTTTGCCCGTCAACTTACAATTGCCGTAGCAACTGCATCAACGTAAAAATTTATTTATTTATTTATTTATTACAGACATACATAAATATATGTTTATGTCCCTATAAGCATGTATTGACTGTGATGTGTTTAAATAGTTTTTTTTTTATCACATTGGGTAATGTTTTGTGACAGAAATGTTGTTAAAGTGAAGCGAAGCAGATGGGTTTGGTATATGAAGAAGGTAATTTTTCCCTGGATACATGTTTATATATCTTTTAGGGTTTGTTAATGCAATTTCTTTTAGTTTAGTGCCATGTAAGCCAACTTCATTTTATTTTACCTACTTATATAAAACAAAACATTTGAATTTGACACAATTTTAGTACGGAACCCTAAAAAATGTAATAATATGATTCTTCAAATCAATAATTCGTTATTGAATCCCGGAATTAAAACTTCATCATCATCATTCCGGTATTTTATAGAAGGTATTATCAACTCTATATTACTTCCTTCCTCGAAGTTCAGGAAAATTAGGTCACCTTTTTCCGATCACTTGTGAACAAACCTCCTCAGAGCCTCAAAGAGAAAAAGCGTGTTAAAATTGTTATTATAATATGACAAAACTTTAGGCATGGTTTCTGGCTAGAGAAAGAACATTATTTGATCCACTAATTTATTAATGTAATGTGTGAATCTCATGATATTTTGTTTTTGATTAAATTTCCATTCACATGGAATATAATCGCTAAGTAATAGGTAATATTAATGCATTTAAAATTTATGTAAGATAAGAAACTTGTCACACAACATTTTCAATATGAATATATTATTTATAATTATTTAAGAATGTGTTAACTTTTTATAGGAATTTTAATTTTCTTATCATTTATACAATAGTGATTGAGCTGACAAGATGCGGTATAGATTAAAACCTAATTCTAGCAGATGGTCATCTAGACAAAGTAATTTGTATAAAACAACCTTATTTGTAGCTAATTAGAATATTTCAATTTTAATTGACAAGTTCTGCAATAGGAAGTGAACAAAAAGTTGAAGTTCACAACTACTTCATTCATTTTACGAATGAAGTATGAGACTGTGCAAGTGAAATTATAATAAGTGCAAATAGTGAATTTAGTGCCTGCGCGCACTTGCGTGCGGTGGAATGCGCTGCGTTAGTTCTGTCGCACTGGGCGGGGCCTACGGTAACAAAACGCATGCGTTTTTGGGTAAATCTTCGAGCGTTTCAACCGCCGTCATTCCTCCCCCAAAAGTTGATGAAAGATAATATATTTAATGAAATATTTCAGCAATTCCCAGAATCTGCTAAAGAACCAGAATCTGAGAATTCCTGAAATATTTAATTAAATATATTCTTTTTCATGAACTTTTGGGGGAGGGTAATGACGGCGGTTGAAACGCTCGAAGATTTACCCTTTTATCACCGCAGTGCGCGCACGTCAAAGACATTCCATACTTCACAGATTAAAAGCGTTAGAAAAACGCACGGCAGTGCGCGCAGAGCCTTACCCGCCCAGTGCGAGCAATGTTTTTATCCTATCGAAGTAAATGCAGCATCCGGTAAAAAGTGGCTTGGTATTATAGTAAAAGTTGTTCATAATGATGATTGAAAAGTTGTACAATGACCCCTTAATAGGTTGTGCGTTTATTGAAGTTACAACTTGTACAGAGGTATTATTAAAGGTGTGGTCAAATTTAAGGGTGTGGTACAGACTATCAAACTGAACAACTTTCTCCATGGGAACAACATTGTAATCGCGAAAAAAATATCAACTGACCCATTGAAAACTTCAATACCTACTCGTCGTAAATGTATGGGACGGCCATAGACTTATAAAAAGGAGCACTCCGCGCCACGCATATCGAAAGTGAAGCACAGTAAGTAGACCGCTTGTACAAACACGCCTCGCGCACACATTTACATCATAGTATGCCGACCGGCCGCCATTACGTGACACGAGCGACGGCGTCTTTTGCAGGTACTCAAAACACGCACACATAAATCTGTACCGCACACTTATATCGGTTCGGTGCTTCACTTTTGATATGTGTGGCGCGGAGTCCTCCTTTTTTTAAGTCTATGGGGACGGCTAATTATTTTTTCGCGATGACGATGTTGGTCCGATGGAGAAAGTTGTTCAGTTTGATGGTCTGTACAACATCTTTCTGTTACACCCTGTATATGTTAATAATGATAATTGAAGGTTTTCTCACAATGTTATATCGTGAAACCTTCACCGTTGATAGTGATGTCATATTAGAAAACACATACCGTAAGGGCGGGTTACTTTGACTCTAAGCGTCTAAACACACTATGCCGAAGTTACGCGACCGAAGTTCGGCACGATTACGCCTGCAATGCTATTTGAATTACTGACGACACACTATGCCGAAATTACGTTGCGTTCTAGCGTAACCGAACTTCGGCCGGGCGTAAGTTTAGCGGCAATTCGGCGGCAACGTACACATTATACGCGACCGAAGTTCGGTTCGATTGCCGAAGAAGATCCGGGGCGGGGAGCGGCGGGAGGCAGGCACACAAAGTTGCGCAACTGAATTTCCGCCGCATAAGTTCGGCACTTATGGTGTGTCATATTAGCCGAACACGACGGAACGTAACATCAGCCGCGTAACTTCGGTCGCGTAACTTCGGCATAGTGTGTTTAGACACAGGCTTAACTGTGGCTCAAATCGAGATAATTGTTTAAACTACCCGAAGTGTCGCGACTACAGAACCGAACGTCGTCGTATGTCCTTCGGTTACTAATAGACGGCGATATACAGGGTGTAAGTGTAAACAGTGGCAATCTTTTAAGGGGTTATTGTACTCACCATTATGAACAACTTTTACTATGGGACCAAACCTGAAATCGCGAACAAAAAATCTGCTGTTCCCTACTTTTGACGAATATTGCGAATTTAAATGTACTGAACAGCTGACTTTTTTTTTCGCGATTTCAGGTTTGGTCCCATAGTAAAAGTTGTTCATAATGATGAGTATACTTACACCCTGTAGACGCGTATTTGCGGAACTTTGCATGGATTTAACTTCGCAGGAATTGACTGGAAGGGATTTAATGACAGTAAACATCTATCTCGATTAGGGCCATTAAGTTTGGCCCTACAGTTAAAATAACGGTACTTTGAACGGTATTTTGAATTATTAAAAAAATCACATTGGTTCTTGCCTGGATTTGAGACCACAACCTCGTCGTGCGTGAGTGGCGAGGTCGCACTGACTACACAAGGCGCCCTGGTTGGCTGGTTATAATTCTTCAATTAAATCCCCTTTTTCCCACAGTTCGCACAATGTCCAACGCGTCAGTGAGCATCAAGTTCCGGAGTGGTCTGACCTCTTCGGATCCTGAACAGCAGCCGGTGCTGGTAGTGGGGCAGGCTGCCCACCTCAGTGCCTTGAACTGGGACGATGTGCGATGCAAGCTGGAGCCAAGAGTCAGTGAGGAGGTAAAGACTTATTTTTTTGTTTGCTATTAAGTATAAGTAAATATATTGTGTACCTTAAACCATTTAAATGATATTTTGTGGGTTTAAAGAATAAAAACCGGTAAAGAGCGAATTGCGCTCGCGCACCGAGAGGGTTCCGTTCCGATTCTGAAAAAGTGTGCTATTTAGAGACATCGTTTTATTTTTCATGTGATCTTTACATTTTTACACAAACTTCTATCACATCTGTGCAAATAAAAATTAGTCATAAAAATTAGTCATCAGCATTGTATAAATCTCACATCATCATCATCTGCCTAGCCTTTTCCCAACTATGTTTGGGGTTGGCTTCCAGTCGAACCGGCTGCAGCTGAATACCAATATTTTACATGGAGCGACTGCCTATCTGACCTCCACAATCCAGTTACTGGGTAATACGATACCCCGTGGTAAGCTGGTTGTCAGCCTTTCGGGCTTCTGACGACCCGGTACCGCTGTCGAAGAACCACAAATGACAGCCGGGACCAACGGCTTGTTAACGTGCTTTCCGAGCCACGAAGGGTTCCTGGTATGTAAAAATCACCCATCCATGGACCAACACCGGCAAGCGTAGCTTAACCTGATCGATCGACCCGTGCGGCTGCTATTACTTAGCCACGAGCTCAGTCACTTTTGAATTATCAATCACCAATGGTCATGCCTTCTCTCTATCCACAACTACTCTCAACTCAACTCTCTGTACTCAAAATCTCTGTAGCCTCAAGATCCACAGTTCACCACCCTAATAAACCATGTTACCCCCAGGCATGGCGCCGAGGACTCCAATGCGTGACATCGTCCCCCGGCGACTCGTGCGAGCTGTGGCCGCGCGCCGTCTCCCTCGCGTCGTTACCAGCTCGGCGCTCCCGCCACGCCGCGCCAGCCAGGGGCTATGCCCTCGCCAAGATAGTGAGGTCTACGCAGCGCTCCAGTGATGAGACCATCGTGGTAAGAATGCCCTCAAAAAAGAGCCAAAATGGAACATTTCATTGAACCGTCATCCCAACTTATCACGCTAATATTATAAAGGCGAAAGTTTGTGTGTGTTTGTTACTTCTTTACGCTCGAACGGCTGGACCGATTTGGATGGTATGTAGATAGCTTATACCCTGGATTAACACATAGGCTACTTTTTATCCCGGTCTACGCGGGTGAAACCGCGGGGCGCAGCCAGTAGTATCCAGGGTATAAGCTATAGAGGCATGAGGAACGGGGTGTAAAGTTCACTCATCCTCCATAGAAAAGGGAGGATCCTCCGGCCAGACGGGTGTTGTGTCTGGTGGGCTACTGCCCGACGGTTGATGTCGGTAAGTTGTATATATTATGCTAGTCGCGTGGTAAACTCTAATTGCGCGATGCAGGATTGCGTGACGTCATGTCATTGTGATGCGTAGTTCGTATGTGGCGATGTAGATGCCGCCACATCACTCCCCTCCGGAGACCGGAGGTCGATAGTGGGCTGAGTCGTGTATCTCGCGATGCTTGCCAGTGCCAGTTGTGGTTCCGGTGAGTCGGAACCGGGTGCCGCATAGTTCACGGTGAGTCGGAACTGTCTGCGGTGATACCCCAGTGAGTCGGGGTGGCGCTGCGTTATGCTCCAGTGATTCGGAGTGTACAGCGCTGGGTTGAGGCTGAAGGTGATGACCAGGAATGCGCGTCCGCTGCATGCTGGTGGTCAGGATACCCGTTGAAGCCGTGGATGCTGGCTGGCTGTATGACTCGCCGCTCGAAAGCTTCAGGAAGTGATGCTGATGACGTCACGCTGAAGGAGTTGCACGAAGGCTGCGCTGACGCTCATGCTCGGGGTCACCAGTATAGAGGCATGAGGAACAGGGTGTAAAGTTCACTCATCCTCCATAGAAAAGGGAGGATCCTCCGACCAGACGGGTGTTGTGTCTGGTGGGCAACTGCCCGACGGTTGATGTCGGGTCGTTGTATACAACGTGTAACGTTAAATGCGCAAAACCTCTTAAGGGGTCATTGTACTCATCATTATGAACAACTTTTTCTATGGGACAAACCTGAAATCGCGAAAAAAAATCACCTGTTCAGTACATTTATGTTCGCATAATTCGTCAAAATGAACAGCTGATTTTTTTTTCGCAATTTCATGTTTGGTCCCATAGTAAAAGTTGTTCATAATGATGAGTACAATGACCCCTTAAGAGGTTTTGCGCATATAACGTTACACGTTGTATATGCTAGTCGCGTGGTAAACTCTAATTGCGCGATGCAGGATTGCGTGACGTCATGTCTTTGTGATGCGTAGTTCGTATGTGGCGACGTAGATGCCGCCACAAAGCTATCTACATACTAAACATCCTAACCGTTTAAGCCGTTTAAGCGTGAATAAGTAACAAACATATAAACAAACACACACACACTCACAAACTTTTGTCTTTATAATATTTGTGTGATCCATGGAGACCATTCCAATGATCACAAACGCGATGGTTAGGGCTCGTTGGTGAGGGAGTTGGGTATACTATAAATTCCAGGTAATGCTGCAGCGGGTTGGGCGCACAATGCCACTTTTGCAAAATAACATAATTATTGTAATTTCTCAAAATGTCACATTCGCAAATTGTCATATTCTCAAAATGCCACATCGCAAAACGTCACTTTCGCATAATGTCAAAACGAAAAAAAAACGAAAATTTTGAGAATGTGTCATTTTGATAGTGTGGCATTTTGAGAAAAGACAATTTGCGAATGTTTGATTTTGCTAGTGTGGCATTCACAAAAGACGTTTTGCGAATGTGTCATTTTGCGTCATTATGTCATTTTGCGTCACTATGTCATTTTGCGAATGTGGCATTGTGCGCCTAATCCGCTGCAGCGTCACTTCAGAGTTAATATTACTATGTTATTCTAATATCATTGAAATCCACCATTTCTTCCGACCGACAGCTGGTATGCCGCAAACGGGACGCTTTAGCATCAGCCGTCAGCATCGCCCGCTCATTCCCGCTCTTCCAAGCTCGCTCCGCCGCCGCCCCGCTCAGCACCGCTCCCGCTCCGCAAAACACTAGAGCCGTGGCCGTCGAGATACATCTGATCAAGGAGGACAAGCAGGGTGAGTGTGACGTCACAAGCTCGCTCCGCTCCGCTCAGCACTGCTACCCACTGACATTCGAAATATGAAAAAGCTAGTTATAGGCAAGCTAATGGTTGAAATCTCGAGCTGTGCAGCCACCATCTTCAGGGGCCGTACTATGACGAGAAAAAAGATCATGGATCCGTCATGGTTCCGTTGAGAAATAAAAAACCAGTCAAGAGCGAGTCGGACTCGCGCACCGAGGGTTCCGTTCCGATTTCTGAAAAAGTGTGCTATTTAGAGACATCGTTTTATTTTTCCTGTAATCTTTACATAAACTTCTATCACATAGAATATTTTCAGATTTTTCTCTTTGCAAACTTCGGAGATAAGGGGGGTATTTTTTTTACATTTTTCATCAAAAGTCGAACACTGTGCGGCCTAAAAAAAAAAAAAAAATACGTTTGAGAATGTGCAAACAGCGTTCTTTCATATGATACCCCACATGACCTAGTAGCTCCACTTTGAATTTTTAAAACCCCCTTTCACCCCATGTTGCAAAAAAAATGCATATATTTTTATTTCTTTCTTATTTGCAAAATAGTTGGGTAAACGTCATCTAAAACTGTTCCAAATTTCAAGTTGATAGCAATAGTAGTTCTTGAGATATCCAGCTGTGACAGACAGACAGACAGACTGAGTCACACCATAAGAGTTCCTTTTTTACCATTTTGGTACGGAACCCTAAAAAGGATGGTGCTATTATGTGTTGTATAATAGCTCCGTCTCTCTCTCACATGATGGATCCATGATCTTTTTTCACGTCATAGTGGCCCCAGAGTTCTGTCCCACGACAATCCTATCCTAACTAATATTATAAATGCGAAAGTGAGTTTCTTTGTTTGTTACGCTTTCACGCTGAAACGGCTGAATGGATTTGGATGAAATTTGGCACATGGGTAGACCATGACCTGGATTAAGACATAGGATACTTTTTATCCCGGTAGTGCTTTCCCGTGGGATAATTTTCGACATCCACGCGGGCGAAGCCGCGGGCAAAAGCTAGTAATAAATCATTTCAACTTAATTTAATTTCATTAGTAACCCAACCAGTTCATGACCAACGGCCTAACGTGCTTTCCGAGGCACGGAGGAGTCTCGGTATATAAAGATGGTCACCCATCCACGGACCAACCGCGGCAAGCGTAGCTTAATCTGATGGATCGACCGAAATACGTCAAAATATCTTTTTTGGGATCCATTTCTCCATAAGGACACTTACAAATGGATAGTCAAATCATTACTTTTTTACACAAAAGTGTGTTTATTAAATAAATTTTCTCAATAAATGTAGCTCTTAGCGCTTCTCAATAAACGGAGGAGCTCGTGGCTAAGTAATAACAGCCGCACGGGTCGATCCGTCAGGTTAAGCTACGCTTGCCGGGGTTGGTCAGTTGATGGGTGACCATCTTTACATATCGAGATTCCTCCGTGCCTCGGAAAGCACGTTAAGCCGTTGGTCCCGGCCGTTATTCGTGGATCTTTGACAGTCGTTACGGGTCGTCAGAAGCCCGAAAGTCTGACAACCAGTCTTACCAAGGGGTATCGTATTACCCAGTTACTGGGTTGTGGAGGTCAGACAGGCAGTCGCTCCATGTAAAATACTGGTATTCAGCTGCATCCGATTAGACTGGAAGCCGACCCCAACATAGTTGGGAAAAGGCTAGGCAGATTGATTTCTCAATAAATGTACCGAAGTCACTTCGGTACCGTTATTGAGAAACTGTACATATCTAAAAATTACATTTATAGTTCAGAATCGTACCATGCACATCTATCAACAATTCGACCAAAAAAAACATTATAAGAATGCAAAGCATTTTATTTAATAAATAAACTTTTCGCACGCTTAATGGAATACTGACTTAACTCAAAAATAGGATTTTTGGGAAATCGCAAAAGAAGATCTTGCTAAGAGGACTTATCCTATTGTTGATGCATATGTATATTCATCATTAATGCTTGTATTTTTAACGTCTATAATTAACTATTGATGAGATCTGAATAATAAAAAAAAAAAACCTGTAATAAGTTCTATCTATTTTTTCTGACCTATCTACTAATGGGTCAATGTTGCATTAAGCGTGCGTTTTGTGTAAAAAAGCAATGATTTGACTACCCATTTGTAACAACGTCCTTAATCCCAAACCTCATGCACCCAGATGCTACTAGCTTCTTATAAAAGCCGTCTTTCAGACGGCGAATCAGAAGACGAAGGCATTGGTTCCCTGGACCCTGCGTTATGTGACAACACGCTGTCAGCCGAAGAGGTGCAAACGTTACAAGACGCGGCCGACGCGACCAGACTCGCAGCCAGGATCACTGACACGCCCGCCAACTTTATGAATGTGGATAAGTTTATCGAGGTGAGATTTTATGCTCTATTTGGAAAGTAATAGGGTTGAATTTAGTTTTGTGAGTGATGTACAAAATGTCTAATCTACATATTTATGTAAACAAAGTCGGGTTATTTACACCATTTATAACTCAAGAACGGCTGGACCGATTTTTACGATGATTTGTTGACGTTTGATTTGTTGGATTTGTCTCCGCTCCAAATAGCAGGATATAACAAAAAAAAGAAAGAAAGAAAATTCATTTTCTCATACATGTTGGACAGGGCAACGTCTGTCGGGTCGCGTATACAACGTGTAACGTTAAATACGCAAAACCTTTTGGGGGGGTCATTGTACTCATCATTGAGAACAACTTTTACTATGGGACCAAACATGAAATCGTGAAAAAAAAATCAGCTGTTCGGTACATTTTGACGAATTATGCGAACATAAATGTACTGAACAGCTGATTTTTTTTCGCGATTTCAGGTTTGGTCCCATAGTAAAAGTTGTTCATAATGATGAGTACAATGACACCTTAAGAGGTTTTGCGCATTTAACGTTACACGTTGTATAGAAATGCTACTTCAGTACGTCCCCTCAGGCAGAGACGATAGCGTCATTTCCAGGCGTTAAACACACGTAAATGTTAGTAAATGCAAATTCCGCGTAATTGCTACTGCATTTACGTGTGTTAACGCCTGGAAATGCGCTAACCCTAGGTATTCGTCTCCGCCTGAGGGGACGTACTGAATTAGCATTTCTATATACGCTGTCGGGTCAGATATACATATTAACGTACATAGACTTGACTGTATTTTTTTAAATGTTATTTTTATGTAATTTACATCCCCGGTATTTCTCGACCGAATAGGATTTATTACAAGCTTTTATTTAACTTGCAATGTTCGTATGTAACTTGTCCTGTTCAAAAGAACATCGGCCAAATTTCTATAGAAGCTGGACCTGAGGTTTATTTTCAGTGTACAGAAGCAAATTATAGTGAGATTTGATTGTTTTATGTAGTAAACACCATCCCTTTCGAAAATAATATCTAAATAGCCAAGATATTTCAATAATGCAAAAAATACTTTTGAGGTTATCGGTGTCCGGAAATCAAAAGCACAGAATAATCGTCACAAACGGTACCTAGTTATCAGTCTGTAAAACAATGCCAAGGTCAAACAACAGAAGGAAATCCAAAACAGTACAGTACGTATCACAATATTCACACTAACAACAACAACACAACAATGCGAGATCGCCGGGTGCAAAGACTACACACTACAGTATATTAGTGTCAAATTGACACCCGTTGTAATTGACAGTATTGACACTGTCAATCCATGGCGCGCGTCGATGACATATTATGACGTTCCGTTGTAAACAATTGAACAAAATGCTGATAATTATTTTATGACAAGAATCCAATACATAATAAAAACAGCACTAGTTGGTTTGATACACAAGTATATAGTATTGAATTACATCTAATAACTATTCAGAAAAACGTGAATAATTATAATCTTTGAGTACTAAATCATTTCTTAAGCAAAATGAATCGTCAAAGGTGCGTTCTGAACATGTTACTCTAAATAATTTGCAAATTATGCTATTAAAAAAAAATGTGTTTGTGCTTTTTTTTTCTGGCGAATTAAATATCTATTTCTTCTGTTTTTTAAGACCTTAATAAATACTAGATTTTTTTATATATACGGCATATCTGTACACCACCGCCTCGTGGTCAGGTACGATTTGGCCGTCCTTCTTTGCAAGTTAAATTTGACACACTTCCCGGTGTTCAATTGAACTGACATTTGGCACACGTATGTAAATTCGGTGACAATGCAATATTTTGGTACTATCGAGCTGATCTGATGATGGAGCCGGAAGGTGGCTACAGGAACCCCGTACTAAAACATTGCAATAACATCGAGTTTGGGCTCGTTTGATTTGTCTTGACGAGTACTGTAATCGTAGATAAAATCCAGACTGATAAAAGCTTGTTTTTTTTTTTTGTTTTAATAATTCACTTGTTTTTTTTATCCTACCACAGGAAGCATGTAAAGTAGCAAAAGAGCTAGACATTCCGGAGCCCACAATAATTCGTGGTGAAGAGCTCAAAGCCCGCGGCATGGGCGGGATCTACGGAGTAGGCCGCGCGGCTGAAGCACCGCCCGCGCTGGTCACACTGTCATGGCGGCCGCCAGGAGCCGCGGAGACTGTGGCGTGGGTGGGCAAAGGCATCGTGTACGACACCGGCGGTCTCAGTATTAAGGCAAGGGTGAGTTTGTGGCGGTTTCTCATGCTTTTCGGTGTCATGGGTTGGGGATGGTCATCTTTTTATTTATGATTTTTCGGGTTTCTGGACCAAAACTATCACAAATACAAAAGTCTGGAGGTGTTGTGGGACACCCCGTTGTATATTATGTATTAATGCAGAGCCATCTATTATGGTCTCAAGTTTCAAGTGTCAACAATTTTTGTTTTTTTAGTACAGAGCTAACTATAGTCTGAGTTTTAAGTGTTACCAATAATAAAACGGTCCTACTAAAAACGGAACGCATTTAAGCGAAATTAAAAAAAAATGTTTTTTGAATTTAAGGTTTCAATTAGAAAAACTAAACCTAAAAATTTACTGATAATTTTAAAATGGTAATCAGATTTTTTTATTATCAAATACGTGTCGATTTCTACCAGTCAACTCCTACCGCAAGCCCCGTTAAAGAACTTCGTTCCAAAAACTTGTGGTTTCTTATTTACGCTAAAGGTATCAAAACACGCAGTGCTTTTTGCACGTTTTTAGTGATATTCAATGTTTTTTTAACAATCATCTACAGAGTTTATTCTCAATCCGATTTTTTCGCCGACTGGTGAAACTCTTGAGCTAGTCAGATTTTTTTTTTCGTAGCTACTACTTTAAGTTTTCTATTTAAATTTATCTAAAACCCATAACACGATTTCCTAGTACCACCGACCCTTAACTAGAAATCAGTCGATTCCCGTAAATATTTTGGGGTTTAGCACTTCATCATGTGTTAAAGTTTGTCTGAATCATCTGAATGCAATGAATCCTTTGCTTTTTTTTTCATTGTTCTTTTGTCATAACTTACACATAGCAAAACCCATCATTATACTAATCTTGGTTGCTGTGAATACATGTTATCATGGTGTGAACCTGCTGACTAAATTACAACTAAATCTAACAATTGTGCCGATTCTGTTGTGCATAAACTAAACTTAATTTCGGCTTATTGGACGTCGCGGGGGTAATCCTACACTCACTCCCTTCGCGGACCTGAGGATGCCCGCGAAGGCGGGCTGGCACTACCCGGGGATCGTACAAGTTCTAATGATCCCCGGTCTAAGTGTGAGAAGGGAACACCGGTGTTGTTTTTAGTCAGTAAGAGTCTGACAGACCCCTCCGCCCACCCCAGGGCGGGGGACATCCACGAGGATTTTCCACACCGGAAAAAAAAAGTACCTTAAAGTAGCTACAGGAAAATGGTCTTAAAGCTACGTCCTTAACTTTAGAGAAATTTTAATCTACATTCACAGTTGCAAAATGCGTTTTATCTAAATATTTTTTTATTAATATTATAAAGCAAAAAATACGTGTGTAATATTTTTTTTATTATCTGACTGAATAAATAGAATTTCTTCTTTTTTCATCATCCTTATTGCACCTGTTTCTTATAAAGATCAAAAACTCTTTGTTTGAGTACTAGAAAAGTCAGAAATCGCAAAAATCTTTTCCTATACAAGGCTAAACGTTCTAAATAATTTCGGGGCATTTTTTCTCAGTTCTAATAATAATCGTCCATCCTCCAGGCGTCCATGGTAGGCATGAAGGGCGACTGCGGCGGCGCGGCGGCAGTGCTGGCCGCGTTCGCGCTGGCCGTCAAGTCCAGGCCGACCGTCAACCTGCACGCGGTCTTGTGTCTCGCGGAGAACGCTGTAGGACCTCTGGCTACCAGGTAAATATACAGGGTGTAAAAAGACACATCACAAAGCCGTCAACTACGCATACTGAACATCTAACTGAGTAGCTTTGCGCAAAAATTATTGCTGGGAAACGAATTTTATTTTTAGGTATAAAAAAAAACATTTTTTTATTACGCGCAATGTAACGCGAACCCAGGCAAACGGAGTTAAGCCCCGCCCCTTCGCTCTACGGCACGCGTAGGTACTTGTCGGAAAAAGTTTAGTAATAACACTTGGAATACGTTTTAGTAAAAAAAAATGCAACTTTGGCCTTCAATATCTCCAGAACCAGTGGATTCCCCAGGTATGGTCTAGTGGAAAAAAACGATCCAAATAATGGGTAGAATATGTAGGTTTCGTCTTCGGCAAGTGTCTTTTTACACCCGGCCCGGTCTTTTTTGTTGGGGTCGGTTTTCAGTCTAACCGGATGCAGCTGAATACCAGTGTTTTACATGGAGTGACTACCTATCAGATCTGACCTCCACAACCCGTTTATTAGGTAACACGATACCGATACCCCTTGGTAAGACTGGTTGTCAGACTTTTGGGCTTATTTTAAGGCGAAACCGCCAGGGTAGCTCGCGAAATTGAAAATTTCTTACGTTTACATACATACTCACGTTTACATATTTTTGCAATTTGCAAGTCAGTTATTGCTTGTATATGGATCTAAATATGATTTGCGGCCATATCAAATATTTATTTATAGAATTATAATCATATAAATCATCAACACAACTCATTGTGTTCATATTACCCTATAGAGGCATGAGGAACAGGTTGTAAAGTAGTTTAGAGGCATGAGGAACAGGGTGTATAGTTCACTCATCCTCCATAGAAAAGGGAGGATCCTCCGACCAGACGGGTGTCGTGTCTGGTGGGCTACTGCCCGACAGTTGATGTCGGTACGTTGTATATATAATGCTAGTCGCGCGGTAAACTCTGATTGCGCGATGCAGGATTACGTGACGTCAGTGTGACCCGTAGTTTTTATGTGGTAGATTCCGCCACAACCCTATTGAATGACTATTTCATGAAATCATGAGATTTGAGGTCAAAATATTAAAAGAAACAGTACTTCTTTGCAATAATATCTTTTTATTTATTCACAGACCTGATGACATCCACACGCTGTATTCAGGGCGCACTGTTGAAATCAACAACACGGATGCTGAAGGTAACTTATCAATTAGTCCACAAGATTTTTTTTAAAAGATATTTGTTACTCAACCACCCATAAACGGCTGCACAGTTTTAAATGAAATGTCTAAAACTGGTAGACCATTGTGTTCATAAAGGCTGATTTACACAGGGTCATATAGCCGACTCTAAACATGAACCAAGTCAGCACTGACCCGTTACTGTCAATCTGCCTAACCTTTTCCCAACTATGTTGGGGTTGGCTCCCAGTCTAACCAAATGCAGCTGAATACCAGTATTTTACATGGAGCGACTGCCTATCTGACCTCCACAACCCAGTAATTGGGTAATACGATACCCCTTGGTAAGGCTGGTTGTCAGACTTTCGGGCTTCTGACGACCCGTAACGACTGTCAAAGATCCACGAATGACAGCCAGGACCAACGGCTTAACGTGCTTCCCGAGGCACGGAGGAGTCTCGTTACGTAAAGATGGTCACCTATACACGGACCAACCCCAGCAAGCGTAGCTTAACCTGTAAGATCGCCCCGTGAGGCTGTTATTACATAGCCACGAGATCCTCTCAGTTCTCGGCTCAAAAACAACCTCGCCCATGGCTCGGGTGTTAATTCCGCCTCGAATGCAATAACAAAAATTATCATTCAACATTACAGGTCGTCTGGTCCTCAGCGACGGCGTGGTGTACGCGTCTAGAGATCTGAAAGCTGATACCATTGTAGATGTCGCCACGTTGACTGGGGCACAGGTATGTGAAATAATGTGATAAACATACAGGATCACATTAGCTAGCAAAACTCAGCAGACGTGACGGCTATCGATATCTAAACGTACAATGCGTTTCAAATAAGAATAGGATCGACTAAGCGCCATGTTGTGACGACATAGGTGTCAAATTGAATAAATTAGGTAGGGTCACAGATTAATAATACAGATGGGACACTCCGTAAAATCATTTTGAAGTAGTATAGGACTCCGTTAATAGTAGATTCTATATACTACTTTGCAATAATAAATAAATATAGCAGAGTAACTAGTGAAGCGATAGCAACAAGGTGATGAAATGAAATTCCGATCGAGGAGCGACAGAGTAGGTATATTGCAGTACAATATTGGAAGCGTATTAACATTTGCATCAAAATACAGGCCCCACTTATACTACTACTTTAAACTAAATAATAATAACGATCCCCGCTTGACCGATTTTGCACGGGAGGTGACAGCCTCTCATTAGCGCAGACAATGAACGAGTGCGCGGCCGTCTTGCCTAGTTAGAGTGTAGACAAAGGATGCGCGGGCGCCATATTCCGGTAGGCGGGGCTAAAATCGTATGATCTTGGTGCCGCGTTGAGTCGGGCGAGTGGACTCGCCTACTTGCTACAATTTAAATAAAAAGCGACTCTTGCTACGACACAATAAAGTGCAATTCAGGTCGCATTACGCTTATTACCTACAGTTATATTCACCTAAAAGTTGCCTCTCTTTCTATCGCGTAACTCATAACTGACTCGTTAGGCTTGTCTTCTGTTACGACGCGGCGCGTGAGTGAGTATCGAACTAACGTGCTCCCCGGCCGGTGCGCGGCAGCCCACACTGAATTAACCCAGTGAGATGAGCCCGCCGCGTACTTGTAGCTTCATACCTAAACTGCGGAGTGTCCCATCTGTATTAATATGTGGTAGGGTGAGCAAAACAAGATATTTTTTAAATTTAAACAGTTTATTTACGAATCATGAACGAAGAATTTTTAATTCTTTCTGGTAAATTGTAATATACTGGTAATTTGGTACACAAACATACATATTCAAAATTCATTTATTTACGTTACATGTCCGTGTTTAGGTCACAGAAATTCATATGTGTACCAAATTACAACTTAATCGATTAATTACATTCTGAGCAAATTGGCTGTGACAGAATTAATGTGATAGACGAACAGACACACACGAGTAAACCTATAAGGGTTCCATTTTTTTCCTTTTGAGGTACGGAACCCTAAAAGTGTCTCAAAATATCTACACACGAATAACTTAAAAAGCGTGCTACTTCTCCATTTGTATTCACCGATTTTATTAGTTTTTTTCAGAAATCATCTTTTTTTATCATCATCTTTAAAACTAGTATTAATTCATGTATTGACAGTGAGGAGTGGTAGCCCAGTGGTAACAGCCTCGACTTGTGAGTTGTAGGTCGTGGGTTCGACTCGAACCCAGACAGGCGCTTTACTTCGTGTAACAAATAATTTCATCACCACTACTCTCAAAATGGTGAAGGAAAACATCGTGAGGAAACCGGCATGTGCTAGAACTAAAAATTTGAAGACATGTGACATCTACCAACAGGCTCACGTGGAGTACGGCCCACTATCTCTCACAGAGAGGCCTGTGTCCCAGCCGCAGATATAAGAAAGAAGGAGATGTACCCAGTTTGTTAAAATGTATCGGAACCCTGTGTCTCCACTTTGTCCCTTTGTCACTTTCATGATTTTAAAGACAAATACGATAAAATACTTGCACTTACATATGGAAAGTGATTCCATGATTTACATAGTGTTTGTTTTGGCTTCGGTTTTTACAAGAAACCACTGAACAACACGGCATTCTTATAAATTGTGACGGTCACAGTCGAAATCGCACTAGTTCGGAGAGACGGAATTTGTACTATGAACGGCTCATACTGAGCATGTCGCGCGTACACCGATTCGCCACCTTGCCACTGTTCCTGTTTTTTTTTTATATTTGTAGGGTCCCAGCAGTGGGAACGTTAAATCAAAATCAAAATAATATGTTTCACATAAACCTACATGGCACTTATGAAACATCAGAAGCTAGGTGCACGGTTCCAAATTGGTTGTTTCCTATGGAGAAGAGCCGGCAAGAAACTCCATGGTTACTCTTTTAAAAATAATTAGCTTTTACAATATTTTCAAATAACAGCTACTAAGTATGGGAGGACAATGTAAGCCTTTCAAAAACCACCAGGTACTTTACAAAATAGAAAATAGTCAACAAATGTACAGTCTACTAGGCCTGCAACGTTCTCACATTCACAAAATAGAAAGTAATCTTAATAAAAGAATAAAAATAAAAACCTATGACATGAATGCCATTACAACTTATAGACAAGGCGTACACCGCTGGAAGCGCGGCGGAGCGCTGTTGAAGACCACAATTTAATATAAACCTTAACTACCTTGACATACGGTCGCGCGCATGCTCTTGTAGTAGCTTGAGGGCGCTCCGAGCACCGCGTGCGAATTTATTCTTATATTGACCGTATGTCAAGGTAGTTAAGGTTTATATTAAATTGTTGTCTTCAACTGCGCTCTGCCGCGCTTCGAGCGGCGCCGGGCCACAGGCTGATAATGCTATGCTATGTTGATAGTAATGAAATACGATATCCCCAGGGCACAGCGACCGGCAAGTACCACGCGGCCATCGTGTGCAACAGCAGCCGGCTGGAGGCGCTGTGCGTGGCGGCCGGGCTGCGCTGCGGGGACCTGGCGCACCCGCTGCCATTCGCGCCCGAGCTGCACTTCACCGAGTTCACCAGCTGCGTCGCCGACATGAAGAATAGTGTGGCCGTACGTATTATGTAACACTAGCGGACCCGACAGACGTTGTCCTGTCTGATCGATCCTAGAACCCGACTGCAGCGCCACCTACCGGGTCCAATTGTGTTTTCAAACCATCCAGGAACCAATTGAAATATAAACACAAATTTTCATCCAAATCGGTCCAGCCCTTTAGGAGGAGTTAGGTGACAAACACACGTACAGAAGAATTATATATGTCGGATCCGGTCAATAGTACGGATAAGTAACGAGTCGCAAGCGCGCCACGGTCGACATCGCGTGATCTATGATCTACCTACACCCAGTGTTGGGCAAAATGTAATTGGCAACTTCAATTACAAATTACTTGAAATTATTGAAAAGTAATTCAATTAACAATTACAATTAGTAATTGTAATTGTTAATTGCAATTACTCAATTACTTATGTATGTAATTTATTTTAACCTTGAGGTAGTAAGTTAAATAAAACGATTAAATTATTAAACGAAAAAAAGTGATTTACTTTAAATTAGATTTTCTCTTTGTTCAAACATTTGATAAGAAATTTTGTGAGATTTTGGTAAATTAATCATAGTAGCATATGAGAATAATCTCTCAACAGGGCCTGATGACGGCATTAATGTATTGTACTTAAGAAACACCTGCTTAATCTCAGGATGTCTGTTTAGCATTGACGTGTCTTTATCCGGATCAGCTAGGTACTTGGACATAAGAATTTCAGGTCTTGTCGAACGGAGTGGTTCAGTTAATTCACCTTCAGAAGAATCTGTTTCAAAAGTAAAATATGAATCATCATCATTCTTTGAGCTTGTGCTCGCAGACTGTCTTGCAGTTTCCTCTAGAATTTCAGTTTCTAGGGCTATTTGTTGTTTAAACATATTTTTTATTCTGCGATGGTACTGCTGCTCAACAGTAAGCCACTTATCCTTGAATCGAGGATAAGAAATAGTTGCAAATACTGCCTTATTGCCCTTAGATGTAAACAAATCAAAAACTTGAAATCTCTCATTGACGCTTTCTAGGTATTTTGCTGCCAAAGCGTTGCAGTATTTAAAGTTTTCCTCAGTTCATTTTGTCAATTTTTTTCGTTCTATCCAATGTGATTTGTACGCGTGTTGTGCTGCATGCGCGCAGCAAGTGAACAACTGCACAGTTTAGGTTTTTTTATATGTTACCCGTAAAAAGTAATTGAGTAATTTGAATTACAAACTAATGTAATTAGAATTACTTGTGAATTATGTAATTGAATAGCAGTAATTTCAATTACATGTAATTTGAATTAATGTAATTCAATTACTTTTCATTAATTTAGTAATTAAATTACAAAAGTTAATTAATTACGCCCAACACGAGTCGTGAATAGTCGTGATGGTTTAAGCTCATAGCGAGGAGGACAGTCTAGTGTCTAATCGCATCGGGGTTACTACGTCGCGGAACTGTATTCGATTCGTTGTGCTCAGTGATTGTGTTAATTTTAATTTGGAGTGATTATGTTAGATTGTGATTTTAATAATCACCGAGTAAAGCACCCAGTGTGTTTTTATTCCAAGAAACCCATCTTCTGCCCACTTGGTGTCTGAATCTAACTGAGTAAATCTTGACGTTTCTGACATATAAAATAATATACAGGGTGTAAGGGATAGAACTGCGCAGACTGATGGGGTGAATTCAGTATATGTATAATATTGCGTTATAATTTCTTTGGAAAGGTGGTTAGGTACGGTATATTTTTGCCAAAACCCGTGAGGTTGTATCGGTAGTATGAACAAAGTTAGTTTCTGATTGAAAATCAGTTTGCGGAAAAATATTAATAAACAAAATATTATTATTTACCAATATTACTTCCAGGACCGCAACAACGCGCAGACGTCGTGCGCGGGCCTGTTCATCCTGTCGCACCTCGGTTTCGACTTCCCCGGCAACTGGCTGCACGTCGACATGGCTGCGCCGGCGCACTGCGTGAGTTAAATATCAACAACTAAACCTTGCGGCGTTGATGCCCACTATTTTAGATTATCATTAAAAGTTAATCCCTCTTAACTTTTATGACAATGGAAAATAGTGGCATTAGTGTTGCATTTTATCACCTCTCTCGCTCACACGGGACCTCAGACTAAATAAAAAATCAAGACAGCGCTGTCAACAGTGACGTGAAGCCGCACGTTTCGGGTTTCGTAAACATGCGTGCACGTAATGAGGTGTAATTTGATTGTAGTTCGGTGTAAACGTGTGCGTGTGAGCGTGTACGCACAAAGCGAGGTGTAGGTTTGCGCATGCTTCACTGTATTGTTCGCAGCGCTATGTCTGGGTTTTTTATTTAGTCTGAGCACGGGACCAAATTTTTAAGATTATTAAATGAAAAGATGCTTTTTTTGAAAAATGTAATCAATTAGCGAACTAGTAAATGATATTAATTTAATAGGTACTTACATACTTCTAAAAACTCATATCTATTGTGTTATCTAGTAAACTCGGCTCAAAAAGTATTATCTGTTTTTGAGATGAGTTAAATAAATGCCACAATAAAAAATAGTTTTTAATACTTACCTAATAAATTAATATTATTTACTTGTTTGCTAATTAACCTTTTAACCGCTTGGCTAAATATCAATTGCTGTGCCCCTAACGCGCGGCGACAAATCGATAAAATAATACCTACAATAAATAAGGAGGAGCAATATATCTATTTAATAATGGTTTTAGTTGTACGGTCTGCAACAGATGTCAGTTAACACTGCTACTTTTTGACATCATCTAAATTAACACAAAATGATACGATAACCTGCTTTTTAGTATTTCATTTATTACATATGGGGTAATTTTCTTTAAAAATTACATCCGTTCCGATTTTAATGAAGTATTTTTTTCAATAATTAAGATTTAGAAAACACAAGTGTTTATCGACTTTTGTTGCTGACTGTACCACGCAGTTAATAGGACGACAATAGAACAAAAAATTCATGCATGTCTCTGTCGCAGAAATACGACACGAGCGGACTGACACTGACAAAAGGTTAATCCGTTGTTTTGTTTATTCCAGGGCGAGCGCGCCACAGGCTACGGCGTGTCGCTGCTGTGCGTGCTGTTCGGTGCGCACACGCAGTCGCGCCTGCTGCGCGCGCTCGCGCCCGCGCATGCGCTCTGATGTTGCTACCTGCACTGCTCACTATAATGTAAGGACTATATTATTTGTTTTACTACAAATTTATCTATTCGTCACGTTTTTGTCTGCAAACAAATGAAGACCTCAGGCCCTCATAACATGCCGCCGGGGTCGCGGGTTGTTCGAAAGGGATACCGTGGCCCTGGTACAGGCAACTGAAGGAACACGGGTGGGTTTTAGTCAGTAAAAGTCTGACACGCCCTTCCGCTCCACCTAGAGCGGGAGAAGTCATTTGATGATTTCCCATCCACAAAAAAAAGGCCCTCATATAACGAACGCTAAACAAAAATGAAGTTCGCGGGCCAGCAATGCGATGCGACGGGGTGGTCGGGGGAACAAGAAATTTCACGCGGACGGAAGCTAGTTAGTATTATAAATCTTAATGTTCATATGTATCACTATAGCATTTTACAATAAGTTTATTTTTCCTTTCAAAGTCAGCATATCCATTTAGTTACTGGTGAAACCAATTTTTTACTTTTTTTATATTGTAGTAAGTTTATTTTAGGTCTGAGATTGTTGTGTATTTAATCAAACTAATGATTTAAGCGGTTCTTTTGATCAGTTAGGTTGGCTCGGTTCTTTTTTGATCATTTAGGTTGGCTCGGTCCTTTTTTGATCAGTTAAGTTGGCTCGGTTCTTTTTTGTTATGTCATCTTCGTCTATGACATGTTGTTTGACAGAATACTCTATCATGTTGTACAGATTATAAAGTTTTGATGGTAAAAAAAAAATGCGAACGTGATTCTGTCTGTCTGTTACTTTTTCACGCCTTAAAGGGAAAACAGATTTCGATGAAATAAGTACGACACAACAGGTAGACCGTGCGTGACCATGGGATAATATATGACAAAAAAAAAAAATTGTCGTCTTTTAGATTATTAAAAAATCTTGGACACGTGTTTTTTCTTTTTTTACGTAATCAAAAGATTACGGCGATACATTGAGTTAAAATGTGGCACGACGTCACTCCTTTCTAGATTTTATACGTAGTTTGTTGTAGTTGTGACGTAACGAGCCAGCACATCTTTAATTCGTTTTATCTAAGTCATTTTTTTTTATTAATATGATAAAGCAAAAATACGTGTCTAATATTTTTTATCTGACTGACGGACTAAATAGAATTTATTTTTTTACCCAGGAAACATCTCTATTACTGGGAATGAACCCTAACTAGTGAAAACTATGTATAAAAAAATATAAATGATTTCTATTCCACAGATATGAAACCCAGCGTCCACTAAAGCGAAGATGGAATCCAGTTCGAAAATCAAGAAGATTCTATCAATATTTTCTACATTAGTGGACGTCCAGCCTTTAAAACAGCCTTCACACGAGTTCCAGTTCGATATTACCTACAATAGTAAATCGCTAGATACGTGGATTTGGTATCCTATGGCTTCTAAACATAAAGAATTGATAAATACACCTAAATTAAGATCCTTTGACGATAAAAAGAATAAAGATTCACCCGGTTTCTAAAAGTCAGTAGAAGCCTATTTTTTTATCGTCAGATAACTTCTAACTGAAGAATAAATTTGGCGGTTTTATCTAATTTCTTTACAAAAGCAAAACTATACTAGAAATGTTTAGGATTCAGATTCAGATTCAGATACTTTATTTGCTCAAACATGTGTGTACATACAATTATATAGAAAATAAAATAAAATAAAAATGCATGCAAGGTGTTAATAGTGTACATGGAGATGTGCTAACATGTTTACCATATTGTCATGGTGTGCAAATGTTTGGATTTAAAAAAATAAAAAATAATAATAACAATGAAACTGCTGACATAAATAAATAACATTAAATTGATTGATTACTTTATCAATTCATAAATAAATAGATGGGGGCAACATTACAAAATTGTCAAAGATTCAATTATTAAAATAAAAACCTAAAAAAATATAATGTCAACGTTGGTCAAAAATATGTAAACATAAACACACATAAAGGTAAACAATCTTGATGTGTCATTTATCTTTTTTATTTTAAAACCTCAAAAATAAAATGCAACTAAAAACCAATGTAAATACAACAATTGAAATGATTACTAAATCAATTGAACCATTAGTTTAAGCAGTAGTTTATTTGTTTATTACATGTCGAGCCTTTTCAGGAAGAACATCGTAAGCGCCAAAAGTCCCAAAAACGGTTTTAATACTATAGAGTATATAGATTATAGTTATAGAGTACTGAGTCAAATCTTAACATTTGAATTAATAGCGAGGTGTCCATTTAACACCAAGTAAAAATTTCAAACTGATGCTATAAATATTTTGAGAAATATTTAAAAAAAACATTCTCCTGTATGCAAAATGGCGGCTACGATCTTCTTCCTGAAAAGGCTCGATGTTTGCGTAAAAAGTCACATCAAGATTGTTTACCTTTATTTTACTACCTACACCTTTCTAGTATAAGTACCTATTTGAAAATTTAAGAAAAATCGGCGTAAGCGCAAGGGTAGCCCGCGAAATACAAATTTTCTTAAGTTTTTTGCAATTTGCAGGTCAGTATCAGGTGTTACATTAATCAAAGAATGATTCTCATCAGTAAGAAGTATGTATTTACATTATTTTATTAATTAAAATCATCAATATCACTAATTACACTATTGCATGACTATTTCATGAAATCATGACATTTGAGGTCATTTCTAACTTACGAATTAATTTGGATCTTAGAATTACTGAAGATTTTTGTATTTGAAGCCATGGGGAACCATATAGCATTTAGAATTTACACAATTTATACCAACAATGTCATAAGCAAGTGTGCCTATCACACCTCCACACCCAAGTAAGTAGTAAGTATCACCATACTTATTATTATAATTAATAATCCTCTTAGAATAATAAGCATGATTTTTAGATAATATCAAAGAATATTAGATTTTTCATTTTTTTAGGCTAAATGAGATCTTATTTTTTTTTTTTGAGAGTGTATGATAGAAAATGTAGATTTAAATGTAATTACTGTTGTCTAGAAAAATAATTATAAAATCATAAAATAATAATAATATTGTGGCTATCTACTAAGTACTAATATTGTCCTGTACAAGATTTTATACCTTTATAACCGAATAATAGATATAATGGCTAATAACTATAAATAATGTTGTTATAACATAGTTTTATGTACTGGGTCAAATCAAATTAGCTAGAGAAACTCCGTAGAAGTGACGGGTATTGATATCTAAACATACAGGGTGTAAGTGTAAACAGTGGCAATATTTAAGGGGTCATTGTACTCATCATTATGAACAACTTTTATAATGGGACCAAACCTGAAATCGCGAAAAAAAAAACAACTGTTACCTACATTTTGACGAACTAAGCAAACGTAAATGTACTGAACTGCCGATTTTGTTTCGCGATTTCAGGTTTGGCCCCATAGTAAAAGTTGTTCATAATGATGAGTACGATGACCCCTTAAAAGATTGCCACTGTTTACACTAGTACACCCTGTATAAAACAAAAAATAAATTAATTTGATGATTTTTTTTTTGTCATCAACTGCCGGTGTGTAGTCACATAAAATATCAGTTTAAAAATCAGTTTTTTTTTGTGTAACTCACACTTTAAGCACAGATTAATTAATACAAATGGGACACTCCGCAAAATCATTTAAATAAAAAGCGACTCTTGCTACGACACAATAAAGTGCAATTCACCTACACATTGCCTCTGTCTGTCGCGTAACTCATATACCTTCGGCGCGCGGCATTTCTAATGAATTAGCCCCGCGGACGGGGCCCGCCGCGTACTTGTAGCTTCATACCTAAACTGCGGAGTGTCCCATCTGTTATCTGTGCTTCAATTCAAGTACAAGAGTACCAGCGGTCATTGACCCCCCAAAAAAAGTCGTTAAATCTTTTTATTTGTATTAGATATACCATCATGTCTGTGGAGTATCGCTAACTAGTTTAATTTAACCTTGTCAACTAGGACTAATTTAGTTACTAGAATTTGTTTAACATGGACAGGGTTGTCAAAAATCTGTTTCGAGTAAGTTCCAATACTGGTAGAGGCATTTGCTGGACCAGCCTCAACATACAGAAGGTTAAAAATATGTTAGATTATGATGTCCAACTCAAAACAGTCTGGCCGAAGGTTCCTCCCTTTTCAATGGAGGTACAAACCTATAACAAATAAAACTATCTGTACTTAGTAATGAAGCAATACACATACAAATATGTTAGTATGCCCTGCCTAGATATCTATTTTGTTGTCAGCACATGAAATCTACCTTTAATGGGGTTTTTGACAATCCTAAACCATGTGGCGAGTGTAACGCATGCTACAGCTAACGGGAAGCAATAAATAATGTAAGTACAATAATAAATGTTAAACTTAATGTTATTTGCAGTTACCTGTTACAGACATATAGACAATATTATTAATAATACCGTCCGCTATTCTACCTTCGTTTTTGTGACCACAATAACCAATATTGCACGATGTAAAGCCAGGGATTAAAATTGCTAAGTCTAGTAGCTACCCGCTTAAATTGTACGTATAATATTCTTGTCGCAGAATCTGGATTTGTTCGGCTCGGCTCCTTTTATATCGGAATTTAACATAACGGGCGAAATATGAGCGAACTTTACACCTCTGCTAGCTCCTACGAAGAATTCAAGCGTTCTGTTATTTTGGGACATACCTAAATCTGTTGTTGTCAATCAAACAATAGATTTAACGAAAGGTAGATATACCCAAGCTATACAGGATGTAAGTGTAAACAGTGGCAATATTTTAAGGGGTCATTGTACTCATCATTATGCACAACTTTTACTATGAGACCAAACCTGAAATCGCGAAAAAAAAATCTGCAGTTCATTCATGCATTATGCATTTATACATGTATTTTTTTTTTGTGCATTTATGTTCGCATAATTTGTCAAAATGTACTGAACAGCTGATTTTTTTTTCGCGATTTCAGGTTTGGTCCCATCGTAAAAGTTGTTCATAATGATGAGTACAATGACCCCTTAAAATATTGCCACTGTTTACACTTACAGCCTGTGTAACTGTTGTACCAACTGCTAAAAACGCCTTATATAGATTGATACAATCCATGACGACGCGCCCCACTATCTTTCTAACCGTTGCACACATATACTTTAAACGGTTAGGAGGAGTGGTGGGGCGCGTCTTCGTGGATTGCACTATCTATAATAGCAATTCATATAGTATGTCCCCAATATTTTTGGACCGGTTGAAAGTAGGCGCGAACCGATGCAAAATTAAGAGGATACATCGAAGCGTGTAAATGGCCGTCTAGTTTGACGCGCGAGATAGAAGACTCACGCGCACCGGAACTAAACGTGCTTCGTTTAAATGTAGATTTATGACAAAATGCTATACTTAAATCAATTTTTAGCTTAGCAAGTCCTTAAAATATTTAAATACCTTCTATTTAAAACAAATTTTACTGCATAGTAAGGAACTGTTTACTTATAATCGTATAAAACAAAAAATAGACGGTGCATTTTTTTCTATCGAAAAAAATTCAAGTACTTAATCATGTTTCGGTTTTAGTACAGCAGTAGTAGACAATATAGTCAAATAATACATATTTAAAATCCAAATGATTTAACCAATATACATTTGGTTTTATAAGAATTTTAAACACACAAAGTTTATCGATGTATTCCCCAGTTGGGATAATTCCATGCGCAGATGGCGCAAGATGGCGGCCGCGCTCACTTCAGTCCGGACAAATAGATTGGGGATTACTTTACCTAATTGTGAAATGTTTTATATTGTTACACCTTTATAATCTAGCAATAATGTATTGATATGTCTGCTATTTACTGCGAAATGGGGCTTCAGATGTACCAATACCAACATTGAAATAGAAGTACAACTAAGAATAACTAATGACGACGACGATTCAACTAAGAATAGGAACGTATGACCTCTGTCAACTGAAACTAGAAATATACGGCTTGCAAAGTTTTGTAGTGTTATCCTTATCCATTTTAGTTCTGTTTTTGGAATTTGTTTTTGTTAAAATATGTCCCTGACTTTGCAAATGTGTAAACGAGGTGCTGTTTCGCTAAATCTTCACAGTATGGCGCAAGGTCATTCCTTTTCTTAGTTGAATCGCATTGTACTAATATCACCGGGCTAGGATGCATTAGACAACAAACATTTTGGGGAATTAAGCGACGAGGTATGGGAACAGTTCTGATGCCGAAAGTATAGTTACTATAACTATAGTCACTAGTGTAGTAGTAGGTAGTAGGCGCGGTACAGCGCCTTAGGTATGTGCGCGGCGAGACGAGGGGCAGTGCAGGCCGTTCATTCCTCAACGTTCACGGCGTCCCACCCCCCCGCGGTACAGCAGTACCGGTCAATCTATATTATATATTGGTACAACTTGAAGCTCTAAGCATCTTATAAACACGCTAGAAATCTAAAAAAATATTTAGCAATAAGTTGTAACATTGTGTTCGTTCTGAGCCAAAACATAAGCCATAATATTTTTATACTACATAATCTAGCATTTAGTTTCAATATGCAATAAAAATACTAACTTGTAGGTTTTTATTCATTTTGAAACAAATAATCTGTCAATAAAATGTACCTATTCTTAAGTAAAAGTGTTGACTTTTTTAAATAAAGTTGTATTTGAATAGAATGGTTTTTGATTGTCCTACTCTATGTGGAGCTCTGCACCCTAATGTCGTAACACATTATCTAATTTTGAAACAAATTGTTAATCCATTGCTTTATACAGGGTGGAAGGGACATCGACGCGCAAATGGTTACCACGTATTCAGTACATCATTCTGAGCCCCCCTATATAGAAATTTTTCATCGGTTATTGAAAAAAAAATCTGCTCTTCCATACATTTTGACCGTGTCGGTATATTGCACTATTGTAGGAAACTGCAGATTTTTTTTTCAATAACCGATGAAAAATTTCTATATAGGGGGGCTCAGAATGATGTACTGAATACGTGGTAACCGTTTGCGCGTCGATGTCCCTTCCACCCTGTATGTTCGAAACATTTGTCTGTTCGACAACGTAAGTAACGCAATGAATATCGTTGAACTGTCAAAATCAAACCAACTCCGATTGATAATGTGTTATGCAATTGCTAGGGCCGTCCTATGACGTGAAAAAAAGATCATGGATCCGTGGACTGACACTGGGCATGGCCATCATCAGGGATTTTTATTTTGATAACACAAAAAATTAGTCTAAAGCCGACAAATATCAGAATTTGTCGGTCACTGGTTCAAAGTTATAAGGGTTCATAGGTGGCCGATCTGGAGAGCGAGCGTCTCTCCAGCTTGGCCACATTTATAACTCAAAAACGAAGCCACCTAGCGAAGATCTGTTTTCTCCCAAATTTAGTCGCAATTTTTCGTGTGGCTGACACTGGCTTGGCCACCATCAGGGATTTTACTTTTGATAACACGAAGATTTAGTCGTTAATTAGTCGAAATTTGTCGCCAAATATCAGAATTTGTCGGTCACTGGTTCAAAAGTTATAAGGGGTCATTGGTGGCCGATCTGGAGAGAGTCTCCCCAGCTTGGCCACCTTTATATCTCAAAAACTAGGGCACCTAGCGAAGATCTGTTTTCTCCCAGATTTAGTCGCTAATTAGTCGAAATTAGTCGCCAAGTCACAGATTTAGTCAGGTCTTAGTTTAGAAGATATAATGAGTTCAATTTTTAAGTATAGTTCAAGAGCTAGATTGAAGAGTTTACGATAAAATCTTAGTGACCCCTTATAACTTTTGAACCAGTGACCGATAAATTCTGATATTTAGCGACAAATTTCGACTAATTAACGACTAAATCTTCGTGTTATCAAAAGTAAAATCCCTGATGGTGGCCAAGCCAGTGTCAGCCACACCAATTTTTCGCAGTCACATATTTAGTCGGGTTAGTTTAGAAGATATTTATAATGAGTTCAATTTTTAAGTATAGTCCAAGAGCTAGATCAAAAATTTTATCCTAAACTCTTCGATCTTGATGCTTGACTTGGCGAAAAGTTGCGATTTTTGGGAGGAAACAGATCTTCGCACATTTATATCTCAAAAACTAGGCCACCTAGGCCTAGTTTTTGAGATATAAATGTGGCCTGGAGAGATACTCACCCTAGAGAGGGAGATATGAACCTTTATAACTTTTGAACCAGTGACCGACAAATTCTGATATTTGGCGGCAAATTTCGACTGGGTATGCTCGGACTTATAATTAGCTGCATTAAAATTACACATCTTATCTGTCATTTCGTTAAAAAATATTCTCATTTGAGTCATTTGATAGCGAAATGACATTGGAAGTGTAATTTTACTGCAGCTAAGTAATTAAAAGTCCGACCATAATTAAGTAGCGACTACTTTTTTGTGTTATCAAAATCCCTGATGGTGGTCATACCAGTGTCAGTCACACCATGATCTTCCGTTGAGAAAAAAGGAAGGTGCTATAGGTCGCTTAGAGCGCCGTCTCTGTGTCTCTCTCTTCCCCTCCCTCCCTCTCTCACGGCCCCTGAGCCAGCTAGCAGGCATCCCGGCAGACTCCGTAGATGACGAGACGAGCTGGGCATAAACGACCAGTGGTCCACATTAGCATTGGATCGCAAGCACTGGTAGCATGGGCCGTTCATTTAATACGTGAGGTAATTTTGGCGATTTTCTTACCTCCCAACACCCCTTGGTGAGACTTCGTGAGATTTGTTTCCGCCCCCTCGATTACGTTAAATTTATTTAAATTAAAAATTTGCTTAATTATTTTTTATAATAATTACTTACGAATTTTCTCGTATTTGTAGTTTCATGCGGAAAAAAAATTACGTACTCTCCCCACGTGAGAGTTGGCTCGAAGCCCTCCCCCTAAACGCCTCACGTACCTAATGACGCCCCTTATGGGCCTTTGCCCATCTGTGGGCAAACACAGACAGGCATACAGGCTAAAACTCCGTTTCCACGAGCGTAATATAATCGCGGCGGGATTTTATCGCGCACTGGATTTTCAACTCTCTGCTTAGCGCCGGGAGTTGAAAATCCAACAGTGTGTTTTTCGTCGCTCTGGGATGCACTCTGTTTTTGTTATGTTGGATTCTCAACGCTCGGCTCAACAACGAGAGTTGAAAATCCAGTGCACGATAAAATCCCGCCGCGATTTTATTACGCTCGTGCGAACGCCGACTTAGGCCTCGTTTACGGAGACGCGGGGCATCGCGCGTCGCGTTGTGCAGGGTGGGCTGCGAGCCGTCAAGTGTAAGAAATCTTAAACGCTTCTCCGTAAACACTCATAGAACGCCCTATGTTTGAATTTAGTGCGGGCCCGAGCCGCGCCGCACAACGCGACGCACGACGCCCCGCTTCTCCATAAGGGTGCGTTTCCACTGACGCGGAGCGGAGCGGAGACGTGCAGGAATCGACCAATGATAATGGTTGAAATCCTCATCGCGTCTCTTGCCTCGTCTGTAATTGGACGATTCCTGCACGTCTCCGCTCCGCTCCGCCCAGCTCCGCGTCAGTGGAAACGCGGCCTAAATGAGGCCCAGTTCCTCCTTCCGCATTTCGTGCGGTTTCCTATAAAGAGTGGTGGCCGCCACTAACGGACGCAGTGACGGCTGTCATAAAAATGATGGCAGTGGCAAAGATTTAAATCGTTAGATTCGCCTTACCGTGACAAAGATAGTCATAATTCTGTCTCATTTTGCCACACAATGACGCAGTGACTTCACTTGATTGTCATAGAAACTAATAATGTGGAAGCTCACTCTTCTCAGTATGGAAACTTTTTCTTGTGACCAAGTACGGTGAGGGAAAATCGAGTGATTTAAATCTTTGGGCAGCGAAGTTCTTAGTAGTGTCAAATAGATACTGGTAAAAATTTAAAAATTACTTACAGATTTTCCTCTCGGCCGTATGTTATGACGGAACCGATTTTCTAGCTAGCTTTAGCGAGCTTACATAAACAAACAGGTTTACGGTACGGGCGGGTCGGTACCGATCAGTGCAGGTATTAATTTCTATGTTATCTTATGGGCTTACTTATGAAGAACAAGGTATAATTAAACTTGTCGGTTTCTGTATGCAAGTTAGCCCGGTACCGGACCTGCACAGATTTGTCTGTACCGGAAACCTGCTTTTTTATGTAAGCACCCTAACGCTACGGAAACGAGGATAGTTACCTAAATGTGAAACTGTAAATAGTAAAGATATTTTGCTTCTACCAGGGAAATATGAACTGTCAAGTTGATGTACACACGGCTACACATCAAGCTATACATTTCCAGTTTACACTATCTCGCATTGTAAGGAAATCCTAGAAAATGCGAGATAAGCTTGCTTATACTGAAAAGGTATAGCTTGATCTGTAGCCGTGCGTACGTAACAGACAACGGTACATTAGATCAGGTTATACCAAACTGTCAAATTCCTCAAATGATTTTAAACCTTTAATTGTTGAAGGTTAAGTTCAAAATCGAATGAGAAAATATTACAGTTCGTAGTAACTTGACCTGCTGCTGTGTGTACCTAGAGAACGTGGACCTGTGACGTGGACTGAAATAGCATGATGTATAAATGAAGGAATCTATACATTAAAGGATACAGATTAACCTATACATTTCCACTATAAGCTGATCTCGCTTTGTTTAGGATTTCCTCGCAATTATAAGTCAGTGTAATCTGGAAATGTTTAGCTTGATGTGTAGCCGTCCGTGTGTAGGTAGGTGTAGGTACCTAACAATGAAAATAGTAAGAAAAAACACATATTGATAGTTTACATCATAATCATATAATTATTGAAAGTCAACAGTCACAAGAGACAGCTCCCCCAAAACGACCTCCGGCCCTCCCTTCGCCACTTTCTATGTGTTTTCGCTGAGAAGAAGTGACGGAACAAACTGACGGAAAAAAAATATTTGCAGTCCACAAAGACAAAAAAAAAAACACTTAGTCTCACTTTGTGTAATTTTTTGTCTTTGTAGACTGCAAGACTGAAGTATTTTTTTGCAAATATTTAGCTGTAAGCTCCGTAAATAATTGTTTTTGTGTTAAATTCGTGTAATAAGTAAGGATAAATAAAACAAACTGTGGTCGTTTGGTTAATGTATGTATTTACTTCAATTCGTTTACCATTAATGTTGGGTAAAAACACTAATCAATGTATATAAAAGCCAGTTTAAAATCCAAATACTTTTGTATACAATATGTTGTAAAATTTCGTCGCAGTAAAATACAGGTAGACAAAAAAATAAATGCACTTAACGCGCCCTATACATGGCAACATTCACTTAAGATTTTTTGGCAAATCCTTACGTTACATTATCGAGTATAAAATTGCACAATGACTTTAAAAAAATAAATTATTGAAATTTTACAATTTCCTTAAATAAAAAATAAGTTCCAATTTTATAAAAAAAATAAATAGGTATCTTTTTGACCGAAACAGCATAAATAAAATGACTAAGTAATGCAGAGCTTAATCACACCAGTATAAAAAAATAAAAATTTAAAATAAAAAGGACATCCCTACTAATAAAGAAAAACAATTTTGGGCTTGATGATGGCCTAATTAATAAAAAAGTTAGGTACCATAACTTTGATTTTAAGTAAAGGAGACAGATATTAAAATCAAAGTACTGATATGTTTTAGGATAAAGGCGGATATTTTATTGTGCAATTCATAAATCCCTGACCCCAGTCCCATAGTTTGCTCCTCCTGCCCTATTCAAGGCGTCTTTGAATTGATCGATGTCTATTTCGGATTGATTTTCCAATTGTAACTCCACTGCAAAATTCTGTGAAAGAAAAAGAAAAGCTATAATAAAATAATTATTGTAAAACTACGTTTACTTACAGTATCGATTACTTGAGTTGAGGAATGCATAAAATTAACGTAGTGAGACCGCACCGTACGGTAGCACAATGGCAGAACGGAAAACGGAACGTCAAAATCAAACGTCAAGTGTCATCAACTCGACCACTGACATAAGACGGACGACCGCCAAAATGAAATAGCCAACTGTCAAAATAAAGTGAACATTGAACAACGAAAACGAAAGAAAGAAAGGTTGTTTTAAAACCGGACAAATAATCAAAAATGGAAGAATTACAAAACAAAGTGCCGTGTAGAGAAGAGCAGTTGAATGACTTGTTTAATTTACTCGGCGAAGGTGACGAATGTTTACCTTGTTCTATATTTATCAGTGGCAGTATGGCAACGGGAAAATCTTTATGCGTCAACTCTGCACTACGAAGTTTAAACTATAAACATGTTGTTATTGACTGTATCGAGTGCTATACACCTAAAATAATGTTTGAGAGTATCCTGTCGGCGTTAGAAGATGAGGAAATCGACGTTAAATGTGAAACTTTGATGGATTTAACAAACGGTTTGAATAGGCTACAAGAGACACAAATAGGTTATGAACCGGTAATAATAGTGTTCGACAGGGCCGAGAGGCTACGTAGCATGGACCATAACATAATGAGCGCGTTTTTAAGACTTCAAGAACTCTCTAACCTCAACATTTGCACTATATTCATTACACATTTGGTTTATGAGAACTTCTACTTCAAAATGGGTGTTCGAGAGCCTATCAAGATGTATTTCCCGAATTATAATAAAGAGGAGCTGTTCAAAATAATCTTTCTGCACCAAAAGCGGTTTGTACACCACCTACTTATAACCTATGAAGTTAATGAAGATATTAAAGAAGAATTAGAGAAACCAGAGTTATTTGCTAACTTTCTCAATGCATTTTTGAGCGTATTTTATAGACCGTGTCGCGATCTGATTGAATTGCAGCACATGGCATGCGTCAACTTCATAAAATACTGCGAGCCGATCATTAAAAATGAAATCAATGCTTCCGATTTATCCAAACTCTGGCGTCACATATCACCAATCCTCAAATCAAGTTTAGAACTTCTTTACCTACGTATAAGTAACTCTAAGCCTATCAAACCATCACCTGGTAAAGAAAACAGTGATGCGGACAACATACCAATGCACAACTTTGAAAATACATTAAAAGAAGAATTGACATCAACAAAGACTTTTGCACAGAGCTTTGAACTACCCTACTATGCTAAATTCCTACTTATTGCCGCCTACTTAGCCAGTTACAACCCACCAAAGGAAGATAAAAGACTGTTTATGAAGCATCACGGAAAGCAACGCAAAAGGATGCAGCAAGTGAGAGCAAAGGCTAAGATTACCGAAAAGTTAAACACACAACTGGGGCCAAAAGTCTTTACTTTAGATCGTTTACTAGCAATATTTTATGCAATATTGGAAGAAAAAATCGGTTTGACAAGTAATTTGCTGGCCCAAATAGCTACTTTAGTTGAATTGAAGCTGATTGCAGGCAGCAAGGAAATAGATTTAGATACAGCAAAGTACAAATGCATAGTTGGTTACGATTTCATCTCTGCCGTCGCTCAAACTGTAGGTTTTAATGTTAGGAAGTATTTGTATGATTTTATGTGATCTGAATTTCGAATTTTGTATTTATTTATTGCTTTTTTTTTAAATATAGGGGTCAAAACCAAAATTTTGGATCATTTCCTTTGTGTTATTTTATGTCACAATAACATAAAAGTAACATAAAGGAAAATAAGGGCTGTGTTCATGATGTAAGAGAAAAACAGTCAAGTATTTTATAATTATTTTTATTCATGATAAAAATGTAACCATCTGAAAGATTGACATAACAAAAGTCTCACTTCGACGCCTAAAAGAATAACTACAATGCCGTTAAAAAAACATTTAAGTTTTTGGTCTAAGCTTTTACGTGATCTTAATTTTAAAATAACAGGTAGTCACTTCAATGTGGGCTACCGATGGTAGTACCAATTAATCTTTTCATTTTCTTTGGTTAATTTTCTGTATTTCTTCTGATATTTTCTTTGGTATTTTTTCGAGGTTCACACTTTCTACTTCTTGCTTGTTGTCAGTATTTTTTTTAATTCCTCCAGTACTTTCGTCTGGTCTCCTTCTCTTTGTCTGATAGCTCTACTATATTTTTTTTTGTAGAATTTTTTGCTCTGGTCAAAATTTTTCTCCTGCATTCGATTCCATTTTTCGGGATCGTTATTTTTTAGCCGCTCTAGATACATTTTCTGCCTTTCTGCAACCAATAAAGGCATACTATATTATCTGTAAACCAAACACCTTGAGTTTAGCAGGTTTCGATAAATCCGATATTTCTGATAAACTAGCTGACCCGACGAACAAGACAAATCCAATCGGTCCAGCGGTTCTTAAGTTATAAATGTGAAACTGAACCGAATTTGTTTTATATACTTACAATGTGTTTGGTTAACGGTTACCGATACTAAAAGGGCATATTATATACTATTTTTTATCGACAAATCTAATTTTATAAAAAATCCTAACCCAACACCCCGCTAATGGCGGCCATTTTTAACGGCTGCATTAGGGAATGTGCAATAAAATGCTAATATCTTTTAATCTAAAAAACCTACAGACGTCCAAATGACTTAATTGTAAAGGTAGACGTTAAGGCTATGAAAAAACTAAATAAAATAAGAAAATAGTCAAAAAACATACAAAAACACGAAACTTCACACAAAAAAAAACTTTTTCGCAAAAACAACCCTTGAATTTTGCATGTGAAATTATGTTTAACCAAAAGTATTTGAGTCAGTCTACAAAATGATATCAAAATAATGACAACATAACAATTATTGATAACATAAGTAGGGAATATAAATCTTTATATAAAAATCAAATTTTACTTAATTAACTTAACTGATTCCGTGCAGATTCCTCGAACGAACGAAATCTAACGAATCTGCACGAAATCTAACTTAGAGAGATGTATTGATGATTTTTATGGTTAAAATTATGGAAATACATAATTATGTTTTATTGCCGCGTATCATATTTTGATCAAGACACAACCTGACACGGACCTGCAAATTGCAAAAAACCCAAAAAAAAAAAATTCGTGGGCTACCACTGCGCATCCTCCTTAATTTAAAGGTACCTATTTAGTTAATTTTCACTAAGTTTTCATTAGTTGCCACTTTGCCAGAGGTTTTCTTAAAATAAATGCATTAAGTATTATAAAATAAATGTTGTTAGTACCTATCGGTAACCGGTAACCAAACATATTGTAAAGATAAAAATATTTATTAACCGTTCTTACAAAAAGTACATGCCTGTGTTTGTGAATACACCTTAATGCAATTTTTAAATAACGTAACATAAAAATGTAACATAAAGGAAACATGGACGATGTTTTTGAAGTGTTTCATTTCAATTCAAGACACACTATTCACTTAATGATTACAGCTCCTAAGCTACTGAATAGCACAAACAAAATAGTTTTCAGATAATAAGATTAAGATCAAACATACTTACATGTTATTTTTTTATGAATTTTCAAGAGAAACCACTAAATGTTTATTTGTCACTCCACACGCACAACACCTTTCGACTTTCTTGACACAAGATTATGACTGCCGCGCAGAAATTGGTGGTGTAAATGGCGTGACATTTCCGTCAATGTTCCCAGTAGTAAGTTAAAAAAAAAGTATTTTATTGGAAAATAACGCGTTACATAAAGGAATAACATAAATGAACTCTTTTTGAGACGCATTGTTTTTATTTTTTTTATTTATTACATATAATTATTAGTACATATAAGTTGCCTAGATATTGAGTGATTTACGCACACTTCGTTATGCTGGATACTATGTTGAATAAATAAAACCCTTTTCAAAGTTTTTGCGGTTTCAAACATTGAAATCGATAGTTGGACACAGGTTTTTTGAGGGAGAATAATATGGTATTTTCCATTCCGTTTTATTATTTTCATAATATTTCGTAAAGTATAACTGAACCACCAACGAATAAATTAAATATGAATTTAAGGTAGTATTCCGCTATGAAATCCATTTTTTAAAATAGCATTACCATTACAGAATTTTTTGAGGAATAAGGAAAAGTCGGTGGACATGAAATTGTTATGAAATTGTACAAAATTTTGGTTTTGACCCATAGATAATCCAAATCATTTTTTAATGTTTTTGTTTTTCATAGGATTTAAAAACCTGATCCTAATAAAATTCCTTCCCTTTCTGAATATGGACCATTATATATTAAATCAGAGGCCTATAGAAAGTGGAATTATGTGAAAAGAGGCTACCTATGTCTTTTTTAACCCCCGACGCAAAAAGAGGGGTGCTGTGGAGGGGTGTTATAAGTTTGACCGCTATGTGTGTGTGTGTGTGTGTGTTTGTCTGTGGCACCGTAGCTCTTAAATGGGTGAACCGATTTGGATGCGGTGTTTTTGTAAGTATATGCACAGAAAATCGATTCTGCTTACAAACTTTTTCATAAAAGGTGCGCACGCAGTCTTTAATTGCCTGCGACGCGGGTGATTTCAAAATCCACATAAATTACGGCAGATTTGTCGCTTGCGATTTCAAAAATCTGTGCGAGTTTTTGAAAACGCGAGCTCGTCGCTGCGTGTGTGTACCTCGCTTAGTGACATCCCTCCATTGCCACCAACATCATCATAAAAGGCCTCATTAATCATTATAGAGGGATACATACATACACATTAGTTATAATTACCACCGACCTCTCCCAGCTAATAAGAACGACTCGTAAATCTGCCTATCCCAATCATTCCCGACTTCCCATTTAATTTATTGCCAAAACAATTTGCATTAATGCCGAACGACACGCATAACTGCGAGACAAGCAAGGGCTACCTAGCTTATTGAACAAAAATTACTTTAATTTTGCCATCTCATAAAACAATCGACTAAATATAAAGGCTAGCGCAGATAGGGGCGGGCCGCGTCGCAACGCAACGGATCTCCTCTAGCTAAAATCCTCCTTCATCACTTTCCTACATTTTCTATGAACCAACGCGCACTACAGGCGGGTCGCACCGCATTGTTTTGTATGAAAATGCGTTGCGATGCGGCTCGTTGCGGCTGTAATGCGCGCTTGACTTTAGCCACCTTTTACAACTAAATAATTATGTAAATGTGAGACCATCAAACTGAACAACTTTCTCCATGGGACCAACATCGTAATCGAGAAAAAATAATAAGATGTCCCATACATTTGGGACCTAACCTACCTAATTAATTACCTATTGAAGTCTTGTACGAGACAACTGACAATTTTTTCTCGATTACAATGTTGGTCCCAATTCCCATGGAGAAACTTGTCCAATTTGATGCTGTACCACACAATTAAATTTGACCACACCTTTTTTATACACCCTGTATAAGCTATCTTATACAGGATGTATCAGAAAGCGTGTGGTTTAAGTAGGTGGTGTGTGCGCAATATTTTATCGATTTGAAGTTGCCATAGATACCGACTAGACAAGACTTAAATTATACATAATCATTGTACACAATAATTATACATAATTATTGTAATCGTCTTGTCTTGGCGAGTGTAGCGAAAGTACATCGAGGATTTGAAAATGTTACCTTATCGAAAACATTTTTATGGTGCAGATAAAAATCACTCAATATTTAGGTGAAGACAAAGCTTTTAATAGGGCTGCGCTGCGGTATCTCAGCGCATTCCCCTTAACCGGCGAAATGCTGGTGGTACAGTCAATCGCATGTCGGTGTCATTGAGCTGGTCTCCTGGCCTAGCGTCGACCTACAGAGTTTCAAAACCATCAGACGGGTGTAGAGTATATTGTGTTCTGTAACTGCCCAACGGTTGATGTCGGGATGTTGTAAATACTTATATGACAGCCAGTCGCGCGGTAAACTCTGCTTGCGCGATGCAGGATTTGTGTGACGTCAGGTCATTGATGCGTAGTTCGCATGTCACGTTGTAGATGCCGCCACATCACTCCCACATCACCACACTGGTATTCTTACCACAGACGTGCGTTCGACTGTAACACACCACTCTGCCTATACCTTCAGGGATCAGGCGTGATATTTTGTAGTAGACTAAAGGTAAATCGAGGTACGAGGAGGAGGGTTTTTTCGGAGGTTTCCGAGGTAGGTAAAGAGGTGTACTTACAGAGATGATGTCTTTAATGATGGCTTTGTCGGTGGACATCTTGGCCCGGTTGATGACCGACACGTTGGGCCCCACCCACGTGACAAACAGGAACTTCTTACGTTTTGACATCTCGTCGCCCATCTGCAACCTGGCGGGAAATATTATATTATTTACTGGATCTATAACGCACATAGGATAGGAAGCCGCCGGGGTCGCGGGTTGTTCGAAAGAGATACCGTAACGTGGCCCTGGCACAGGCAACTGAAGGAACACGGGTGGGTTTTAAAAAGTCTGTCACGCCCTTCCGCTCCGCCCTGAGCGGGAGAGTCATTTGATGATCCATCAAGACTACGGACCTACGAAGAAACACAATGTTTTCAAGTCCCATGGATGCTGATTGACTTTTCCAAAGTTACCAACTGATATTCATTACTGGATCAAACTCTCACACCTCCAACAACTAATAAGAATAAATAAAGTAAGAATATTTTTAAAATAACCGCCACAGTATAAAAGTATTTATATTCAAAACTATTTTTTTTTTCGAATTTTAGGTAGGTACAGACGCCAGCAGGTCAAGCCACCCGAAACTGTTTTTTCCTAATCAACCTTGAACCTAATGCTTTAGAGATAAAGATGAAAATCTAATAAAGAAATTTGACAGATTGTAGTAGCTTGATGTGCTGGCGTCTGTACTTAGGTATGATTTTCGTTAAAAAACATTTTCTGAATAGCTTACCACTGTAACAAGATACCATTTTTTGTAAATAACGTTTTATTTACCATAGAAAAAAAAAACATGAATTGAAAAGTTTTAAAAATTGATACTTAAATAAAACAACAGTTCAACAACAATAATTGGAAATTATTGAATAGTAAATTAACGAAAAAAATTTTTAAAAAACTTTCTGACACTCAAGTGGGTTTCGAAGCAATCGATTAGCAATTTGCTTCAAAATTATACACATTCCGATTAATAGTACTTATGTTACGCAATTAGGGTGCCGGTGAGCTAGCTACCGATACGTTTGATCCATTACTTACGGGACACACAGTAAGTATTTATCTGGGGCATGTAAACGCGGCCCTATGTTCTCGAATCGGGAGTTCGGTCTAGTACAGAGAGGGAATCCTTAGTTTCCTAGTGGGCAGGAGGGCAGATAGTATAGCAGTCTTTATCTAGCTGTCAATTGTGTCACCAGATCGTCATGGTTGGTGAGTCGGTCACCACTTAGCGATACTACACCTTGCTTCACCTGTTACAGTTGCATAATTAGACCATTGCATTAGGTATTCCAGCCAGTGGAAACTGAACCCACATATTTGGGAAAAGGCTAGGTAGTTGACTGTTTATTTTACAGATGTGACCAACTGCTTCTTTCATTGAATCGCATAGGTGTCTCTACTACATTAGTAGGTCTACAGGGTGACCTGAAATTAGTGGCGGACCCGTTAAGGGGTGATAGTAGGCATCAATTCCAGTCGATATCACTCTTAGACCTACTGTCCTAAAGTTAACCCATTTCAAGATATTCCTACTTAAACAATTTTACAAAAAAAATCGATTTTCGCGTAAGATACCGACATTTACGAAGATATCGCTATTAATAATTCCTTACTTAGAATATCTTTGATGCAAAACAAAAAAAAAAGTACCAGAAAGACCAATTTTTAGGATTTACAGCTATTTTAAGATTTAAAGTAGGGTATTTTTTGTAAAATTCTTTAAGTAGGAATATCCTGAAATGGGTTAACTTTAGGACAGTAGGTCTAAGAGTGATATCGATTGGAATTGATCCCTACTATCACCCTTAACGGATCCGCCACTAATTTCAGGTCACCCTGTATAGTGAGTGACTATGATTATTGTGAACTACCTATACCTAGCACGCTGCAGGGAACTTCAAGTTTATGACTTGGCGTTTCTAAGTCTGCTGCCAGTCTTTAAGGTGTATTTTACCGTAGCAAATTCGTGAATAATGGAACGTATTTATAGGTATATCATTTTTATAAAAAAGGCAACATGTGGACTAACCTGAGATATCCGAAGGCGCGGTCGTCATCAGAGAACTGTGTGCGGAACTCCGTGAAGTCTGAGCCGCGCGCAGAACACACGATACGGGCACCGTCGAATTTGAACACCGCCCTAAAAATAAGTTTATCGTCATGCTTCTGTGAAAATAATTTAGTAAGTACAATCCTTAACGGGCAATATTTTTATGATTAAAAATGATGTTTGATAATTAGAGTCCTGGCAACACTCTCGTCTCTGCTGTCATTGCCTGTAATCTAGCTCAGCGTTTCCCATTAGCCGGCTCGCGACCCGGTACCGGGCCATCAAAATAAAATACCGGGTCGTAACATTCCCGCCTTATTGTAATAAAAATAATACCTGCTATCGATCGACGCATCGTAAATATTCGTAAGCGGTGAGACCATTGATAGATTTTTGGTTATCTTGTCGTCAAGCTCATCGAGCAATAACTTTTTTAATGACTTTTGTCACAACTTATAAATGTGAAGCTGGGTTTACACCAGTTTAACTTAAAAATTAGTAACCGCCTTGAAGTGGAACCAGACCTTAGGATAAAACTGATTTATTTGTGGTCAGCGCAAGCGCAACAAATCTTCTTCCAAACTTCTTTATTACCTAGTCGTCATCTCAGTAGTCACCCCCTTTCTAGCCGTACCTACTTACATATCTTTCACACAGTCCATCCATCGTTTCTTTGGTCTTCCCCTACTCTTAAAGCCGGATCCACATTCATTTCTTAAACTTAGTTTTAAACATACCTACATAATTATACACCAATCAGAAATTGACGGCATGCCAGCTAAGGAGTTGCATATTTTGTGCAGGTTAGAGGCATGTGTATTCTCGCCCGTAGTCGGCGTTCCCACGAGCGTAATAAAATCGCGGCGGGATTTTATCGCACACTGGATTTTTAACTCTCGCTGTTGAGCCGAGTGTTGAAAATCCAACCAAACAAAAACAGAGTGCATCCCAGCGCGACGAAAAACACACTGTTGGATTTTCAACTCCCGGCGCTAAGCAAGAGTTGAAAATCCAGTGCGCGATAAAATCCCGCCGCGATTTTATTACGCTCGTGGAAAGGGGGGTCTAGCTAGATAGCTTTAAAAAACTTACCACTCAGTAGGGGATGTGTCAGCTCTGACATCATCGTAGGCGGCCCGTATCGTATCCCTGTCCAGTCCAGTCGTCATTGTCACCTGAAACAAATAAACAATATGCATTAGGAACAAGAAGACAACAATAAAGATGAGCTGGTGGTGAAACAGCCCACCCGAAGTTACCTAAGTGGTTACCGACGTCTATGAACATCTGCAGCTGCAGTTTTTTTTTTGTGTATGGCATCTCGTAGTTGACCATTGGAGGTCGAGCTCGAGACTACTTAACCGGACTATACTGTGGATGCTTTAAGCGAACTTAAAGCTACCGGCCAGACGCTAAGAGCACCTTGGCATAGGGCGTCACTGGGGGGAAGACAGCGAGCGGGGACAGGCTGGATCATAAATGGATAGAATCATTGTTAATGGGGGATTTAAGGCTACAGGCTCAGCCGCGCCACTGTTTTATTCCATACAACAAAAATTTAAAATATTTTTTCCGGACAAACTATCACTTTTAGAGAAAAACGTTTCATAACAATTATTCATCAGAGTGACAGATCTTTCGATAGGTATTTTTTTAAATGGAATTTGTAAAAAAATCCCAATGTTCCTCATAAGTTCATAACATAGTGCCTTTGTGTCGCGCGCGATTATATCGCGTTTCGCGGCTGTTTGAAGGAGCCTTAACTTGTAGCCTTGTTATTGTTGTAAAAGCTCACTTGCTTATTTAATTTAATTGCCTTGAGTATTGTCAATACCGGCTTCACCAAGTGAAAGACTGAGCTAATATGAAATCATTTATTTTCTGTAATAAACCTACTAATCTTTTATTTGAGGAAATTAGATAGAAAACGCGATAAAGTTTTATAAGGATGATTTATGAATTACAAAATTACGTCAGCACATACCAAACGAAAGGGAAATGCGTCATCGAGTTAAGGCGGGGTGAAAGCAAGCGCCGTAGGTATTAAATGCTTACCGCAGCCCCCGCAAGGAGTAGCGATACGTAATAAATTACGATGCGCGGGAAACGCGCGCCAAGCGCACCGCTCATGAGTTCATGAACTCGAGTAGGTACTATGTTGCGTCACAGAATAGAGCAATGCAGTAGATAAACTTGAACTGATTAGTATACAAGTTTATTTTGTTTTATTTTTCTAGTAAGTATTTTTGAAAGTTGTAGACAGATTAGACATTTTAGACAGATTTTAGACATTTTAGACACATTTTAGACATTTTAGACAGATCCAAGATGGCGGCTGCGAAAATTCCCTAACTGTTCGTCATGGGTGTCATTTTCATGATATTTTAGGTCGCTGAAAACGATAGTGGGGTCAAAATGAAAATCCAAGATGGCGGCTGCGAAAATTTCCTAATTTTTCGTCATGGGTGTCATTTTCGTGATATTTTAGGTCGCTGAAAACGATAGTGGGGTCAAAATGAAAATCCAAGATGGCGGCTGCGAAAATTTCCTAATTTTTCGTCATGGGTGTCATTTTCGTGACATTTTAGGTCGCTGAAAACGATAGTGGGGTCAAAATGAAAATCCAAGATGGCGGCTGCGAAAATTTCCTAATTTTTCGTCATGGGTGTCATTTTCGTGTTATTTTAGGTCGCTGAAAACGATAGTGGGGTCAAAATGAAAATCCAAGATGGCGGCTGCGAAAATTTCCTAACTTTTCGTCATGGGTGTCATTTTCGTGATATTTGGGGTCGCTGAAAACGATAGTGGGGTCAAAATGAAAATCCAAGATGGCAGCTACGAAAATTTCCAAATTTTTCGTCATGGGTGTCATTTTCGTGTTATTTTAGGTCGCTGAAAACGATAGTGGGGTCAAAATGAAAATCCAAGATGGCGGCTGCGAAAATTTCCTAACTTTTCGTCATGGGTGTCATTTTCGTGTTATTTTAGGTCGCTGAAAACGATAGTGGGGTCAAAATGAAAATCCAAGATGGCGGCTGCGAAAATTTCCTAACTTTTCGTCATGGGTGTCATTTTCGTGATATTTGGGGTCGCTGAAAACGATAGTGGGGTCAAAATGAAAATCCAAGATGGCAGCTACGAAAATTTCCAAAGTTTTCGTCATGGGTGTCATTTTCGTGTTATTTTAGGTCGCTGAAAACGATAGTGGGGTCAAAATGAAAATCCAAGATGGCGGCTGCGAAAATTTCCTAACTTTTCGTCATGGGTGTCATTTTCGTGATATTTTAGGTCGCTGAAAACGATAGTCGGGTAAAAAGGAAAATCCAAGATGGCGGCTGCGAAAATTTCCTAACTTTTCGTCATGGGTGTCATTTTCGTGATATTTGGGGTCGCTGAAAACGATAGTGGGGTCAAAATGAAAATCCAAGATGGCAGCTACGAAAATTTCCAAAGTTTTCGTCATGGGTGTCATTTTCGTGATATTTTAGGTCGCAGAAAACGATTGTGGGGTCAAAATGAAAATCCAAGATGGCGGCTGCGAAAATTTCCTAACTTTTCGTCATGGGTGTCATTTTCGTGATATTTTAGGTCGCTGAAAACGATAGTGGGGTCAAAATGAAAATCCAAGATGGCGGCTGCGAAATTTCCGTAACTTTTCGTCATGGGTGTCATTTTCGTGATATTTTAGGTCGCAGAAAACGATTGTGGGGTCAAAATGAAAATCCAAGATGGCGGCTGCGAAAATTTCCTAACTTTTCGTCATGGGTGTCATTTTCGTGATATTTTAGGTCGCTGAAAACGATAGTCGGGTAAAAAGGAAAATCCAAGATGGCGGCTGAGAAAATTTCCTAATTTTTCGTCATGGGTGTCATTTTCGTGATATTTTAGGTCGCTGAAAACGATAGTGGGGTCAAAATGAAAATCCAAGATGGCGGCTGCGAAATTTCCGTAACTTTTCGTCATGGGTGTCATTTTCGTGATATTTTAGGTCGCAGAAAACGATTGTGGGGTCAAAATGAAAATCCAAGATAGCGGCTACGAAAATTTCCAAATTTTTCGTCATGGGTGTCATTTTCGTGTTATTTTAGGTCGCTGAAAACGATAGTGGGGTCAAAATGAAAATCCAAGATGGCGGCTATGAAAATTTCCTAACTTTTCGTCATGGGTGTCATTTTCGTGATATTTTAGGTCGCTGAAAACGATAGTCATTCATTTTGACCCCATTATCGTTTGCAGCGACCTCAAATATCACGAAAATGACACCCATGTCAAAAAAATTTAAAATTTTCGCAGCCGCCATCTTGGATTTTCATTTTGACCCCACTATCGTTTTCAGCGACCTCAAATATCACGAAAATGACACCCATGACGAAAAATTAGGAAATTTTCGCAGCCGCCATCTTGGATTTTCATTTTGAACCCACTATCGTTTTCAGCACCCTCTAAAACCATGGAAACGACACCCATGACGAAAAATTAGGAAATTTTCGCAGCCGCCATCTTGGATTTTCATTTTGATCCCACTATCGCTTTCAGTGACCTAAAATATCACGAATATGACACCCATGACGAAAAATTAGGAAATTTTCGCAGCCACCATCTTGGATTCTCATTTTGACCCCACTATCGTTTTCAGCGACCTCAAATATCACGAAAATGATACCCATGACCGAAAATTAGGAAATTTTCGCAGCCGCCATCTTGGATTTTCATTTTGGCCCCACTATCGTTTCCAGCGACCTCAAATATCACGAAAATGACACCCATGTCGAAAAATTTTAAAATTTTCGCAGCCGCCATCTTGGATTTTCATTTTGACCCAACTATCGTTTTCAGCGACCTCAAATATCACGAAAATGACACCCATGACGAAAAATTTGGAAATTTTCGCAGCCGCCATCTTGGATTTTCATTTTGACCCCACTATCGTTTTCAGCGACCTAAAATATCACGAAAATGACACCCATGACGAAAAATTAGAAAATTTTCGCAGCCGCCATCTTGGATTTTCATTTTGACCCCACTATCGTTTTCAGCGACCTAAAATATCACGAAAATGACACCCATGACGAAAAATTAGGAAATTTTCGCAGCCGCCATCTTGGATTTTCATTTTGACCCCACTATCATTTTCAGCGACCTAAAATATCACGAAAACGACACCCATGACGAAAAATTGGAAATTTTGCAGCCGCCATCTTGGATTTTCATTTTGACCTTGAAATACAAAAAAAATAAGAAGATACCTAATTAGAAAAAAAACTTAATTTAAAAAAAAAATCTTATTTATGTAGGTATACAGAAAAATACATTTGAGGGCCTACTTATTTTCTGAACATCCCTGCCCAACCCTTTGAAAGAATTCAGGCGTGATGTTATGAAGAAATCTCATTTCCTATCCGATATTCATTATAAAACCACCCGTACTAACTTTATTCTGTGGCACCTACCTATTTGAGATTTGAAAATAGTGAACCAAAAATTTGCGCGTCAGGCGGCTTTATAAGCTCCAGTGTAGGGTTCAAATTCAACTGTTTTACACACTTGATGCGATTGGTAAACATAGGCCGTGATAAAAATAAATACCAATAAAGCTTTTGCGCGCGTGACGTCTTTATTTACATAGGCATAGCGTTCAAATTCAACTGTTTTCATCACATGCTAATTTGTGCCGGTCGCAGCCGGTGACAGAAGTTAGCGGGGGTGGCGGGTTCGAAAAATTGGCACACGTCCGACCTCCGTCACGTTCCGCTCGGGACTAAACGGCTCAGGGCGAGCGTTTGCGAAGCTGAAAACACTTGACATTGGAATTAGTGATATAAATATTTTGATATTTCAAATTATGATAGCCGTTATAAATTACATTTTTTACGACCTTTATTATGGCATAAGTTTTATTGTTCAAAGCCTAATATAAATCAAATGAAATAAGATATAGATCATAATTTAGACTTGTCTTTGCGATTTAATTGGATGCAGTAAAGTGCAAGTAATCGTGTATCGGACGGCCGAAATTTCTAGATCGAAGTCTAAACTAAGTAATATATTTTTTTCAAAATTTAAATACGTGTTATCTACGAATAAAACACTAAACAAAACGACGTTTTTACGGCTCTCACCGCCTTAACACTTTCAGTGCCGCTATCACGTCACGAGTCACGCCCCGTTTGTTTTTGTAAATTCTTCCTCGGGCACTTGTCCTATACTACGAGTAATCGACTATAGCTATCAACGATTTACAAAATATTGTAGGTGCCGTATAGGTAAAAGAGATATATTATAATTACCTACCTACTAGCTTTTGCCCGAGGCTTCGCCCGCGTTTATAATACATACAAACCTTCCTCTTGAATAACTCTATCTGTTAAAAAAAAACGGATCAAAATCCGTTGCGTACTTTTAAAGATCTAAGTTATCTTATGGACAGACAGACAGCGGGAAGCGACTTTGTTTTATGCTATGTAGTGATAGTGATCATTTTGATCGCTGACTTTATGGAACATTTTGAAATATAGGCTCACATTTTTAGACAGATTTTTTTTTTTTTGATACAAAACATTATAACTCACCTCATCTGACTAAAAATGTGAGTAAATTTCAAAATGTTCCCTAACTCCAGATTTATGATTTTTTTCTCAATTGTGACGCTAGTTGGCGGCACTACTCGCCTTAATCGCCGGCGGGACATATGTGCCTCAGGTGCTAGTGGTGCTACCATAGAAATATAAAAAACAGGAGAAGTGGCAAGCGGGCGAATCTGTGTCCGCGCGACATGCTCAGTATGAGCCGATCATAGTACAAATTCCGTCTCCGCGAACTAGTGCGCTTTCGACTGCGACCGCGACAATTTACAAGAATGCCGTGTTGTTCAGTGGTTTCTTGTAAAAACCGAAGCCATGTAAATCTTAGAATCACTTTCAATATAGGTATAAGTTTTTACCGTATTTGTCTTTAAAATCATGAAAGTGACAAAGGGAAAAAGTGGAGACACAGGGTTCCGATACATTTTAAGGTACTGGGCACATCTCCTTCTTTCTTATATCTATGGGTGCTACTGACACGTCGCGCGTGTAAATTAATTTTCGGTGTTGGGTGCCGTTAACCCGCGCGGCGTGTTTGTCGCGGTACGTATGAAAATAGAGGCGGCAATGAATACCTAATTTTTAGGGTTCCGTACCAAAATGGTAAAAAGGAACCCTTACGGTGCGACTCAGTCTGTCCATCTGTCACAGCTGGATATCTCAAGAACTACTAATGCTATCAACTTGAAATTTGGAACAGTTTTAGATGATGTTTACCCAACTATTTCGCAAATAAAAAATAAATTTTAAAAAAATATGTTTTTTTGCAAGTAGGACTGAAACCCCGGTCTTAAAAATTCAAAGTGGGGCTACTAGGGCATGTGGGGTATCATATTTATGAAAGAGCGCTGTTTGTACATTCTCAAACATTTGTTTATTTTTTTAGGCCGCATAGTTTTCGACTTTTGATGAAAAATGTAAAAAAAATACCGTTCCGTCCCCCTTATCTACGAAGTTTGCACAGAGAAAAATCAGAAATTATTCTATGTGATAGAAGTTTATGTAAAGATTACAGGAAAAATAAAATGATGTCTCTAAATAGCCCACTTTTTCAGAAATCGGAACGGAACCCTCGGTGCGCGAATCGACTCGCTCTTGACCGGTTTTTATTATCTCGGTACGGTACCTACTCTTCGGTGTACGTATTTATGGTTCTGTAAACCCAAATAACTCTTAATTAGATTGACCTTCACTCGGAAACATAATACGGTGCTTTTTTGGATTATAAACGATCTCAGGTAGACGGTAGACTGTAGACCCTACTTTCTCGAGAGTTAGGTGGAAATTACGTGTACCTAAAGGTAGGTGCCTCAATTTGGGTCCCTAGTTACGCAGTTGAAGGATCTGTGTAAACATGAAAGAGCAAGCAAGCACAAGCACAAGCTTTTTGAACAGACGATCGTGGCTAGGCTGATGTACTGTTGTCTGTACCTATCAACTTAACAGAATCGATTTTTGTTACTGACCGTACGTTTGGGGTAACCCACCTTGGGCATCCCCGCTACCACCTTGCTGACTACCTATAGTTTGACCGATACCGCTGTACCGCGCCTCAAATATGTGCGCGGCGAGACAGGTAGTGCAAAAAGAAGAAGCATTTTTGTAAAGCAACAGGACAAGCGAAAAAAAACATTCGACGATTTCGGAACAATCCTTCCATTTAAAACTTCCTTTTGCTGCCTAGATCACTACGCTTTCGTATTTTTTGCAATCTAGCTGAAATGTTTGCTAGTGGACACTTTTGTTCGAGAAAATGTAAAAGAAAAAAAACAAGCCGTAGACAGTCACAGCCCAATTCTACGGACAATGACCTCTTATCTAAAAGTTTCATAATAAAGAATGACATCACTACGTTCTGCAATAATCCAATTAATTCTGAAAGTAGGTTAGGTGACAGGAAAATCACAGCCAAATTAGACTTTTCAAAGTTATCTGTAAAACCTAAAATCGCGAAAAAAATCAGCTGTTCGCTACAATGACATAAAACATCTAGACGTTGCCATGATTACAGTGTGAAGTGTGGAAGTGAGACCCATACATACGAAATTAGTAGGACAATTGAGCCAAAGCATCGTATCTTCTGTCTGTTACGGCGCGGCGTGCCTATTTTTTTTTACTTGGCGAACTTTTAAATGTTAGCCAAACAAAGTGCTTTCACTGTTAGAAAATTTATCTTGCGTCGATTAATTTAACTTTTTTGGACAGTTTGTGCATTGTGCGAATGTATTGACATGGGTTTCAGTCCAAAATATGGAAGATTTCTTATGTTAAACTTCATTTCTCATACCACATAACCTATAAAAAGTATTATATTGCCGTCTCATGACCGGCCTCGCGGTGGCTCCATCTAGATGCATATTATCTCAGGTTTGCTACATTTTTGTTTGCATAAATTACTCGTCAAACTGACTGATGGTTTTTTTTCGCGGTTTCAGGTTTGGTCCCATAGAATTAATAGGCTTACTCTAAGTTTGGTCCCATAGTAAAAGTTGTTCATAATAATGAGTACAATGACCTGAGATTGCGTGTTATTTAAGTTATACCTTGTATATAGGTCAATGGGTACCTAAATAAGAACTTGTTATCGTGCGTGTCGAAGTCGAACTATCTTGAAAAACATTACTTATGCCCTTTCACAAGACGTTTGAAATAAGAGATTTAAAGAATGCCTTCAAAAAGTTTGAAGTAAACTAACTCCAACTGTTGTAACTTTTGCAGTGGAATTAGTGAAATGCAATCAGAGTTGTAAAAATACAACATGTAAATTCAATTAGGTACTTAGGTACCTACACATAAGTACCTAACCTACAATGCCCTATAATGTTCCCACTGCTGGAACACAGGCCTCCACTCTTCAAGAGGGAGTGGCCTGTAAACTACCACGCGGACCCCGTGCGTGTTGGTTCACACATCTTCATTTACTTAAGTATATGTATGTATATTACTGCGTTAATAGGAAAGGCGGGTGGCCAGTTAGGTATTTTAAGAAGGTATTGCTGTCGCTCTGCGAGCGCTCCGCCCTAGAATTCGTGCGATAAGGACAACTGCAGATCCGACTAAATAGCCTATGTAAACAGTCACATTTCGAGGTTTGGCTCTCGCCTATTTCCTCCTCCAACATTGGACCAATTTAAAAGATATTTCATAAACTGAATAAGAAGGATATATACTATGCCCCTATGTTTTTCTTTTTTCGTTAATAGTTGTCAAATTGGTACACTAGGCGTCTGTTGACAGCGGTCTGAATAGGCAATTTTGAGCATTTTTGGAGGGTTCTAGTTCCTATAAAAATAATATATCATCAAAAAGGAAAACATAGGGGCATACAATTAACTGATATTTATATTTCTGTAAAAAATCATTGCTTTATGGTCATTAACCAGAAAGAAAACAGGCGAGAGCGTTTGTATCTTTTTGTATGGAGAAAAGAGCACCCACGTTTCCTCTTAAATCAATGCAATGCACGTCTTTGAATTTTTAGTTCTAGGACATGCCGGTTTCCTCACGATGTTTTCCTTCACCGTTCAATTGTACTGACATTTAAATTGGAGTGTCTCAATTATTAATTTATTTTATTTTTTAAGCTTAAAATCCATGAAATTGGGTTTCCATTTTGAACGTTTTGATTGATTGATATGGACTTATATCTCAGTCTACACAAATATACGTTATTTCGTAACTCAATATCGAACTGTCTCGCAACTTCGCGAGACTTGCGGTTTCAATAAACGAGAGACATCGATTACAAACTGATAAACAATTTCTTTTGTCAGTAATCGGCGTCTGTTCATCTTTGTCGTTTAATCGATTCGATCTTTTTAATTTCCTTTTAGAATTGACGAGAAGGTAGAAACTTTAGTTATGTACCTAGTGAAACTTGGAAAATAGTAGGTATTCGCACTTAGGATACCTGTATTTTAATTAGTTTTTGTAAGGTATACAAATACATGCCTAAATACTTATTAGATGCTGCTAATGTTTTGTTTTAGGATAGTAGTCATACTTATATTTTGTAGTTAGGTATCTACCTGTGATTTATAATTTATGGATAGGTACTTAGTTTCTTAAACTTAACTTTTATGTTGTTTATTTCTTTCAAAAGGGAAAACATGTAGTATATTTGAGTGGGTAGTCGGCCTACCCTCACTATTGATGAGTAATAAATATCAGTGTTCAACCAACTAGCGTGTGTTTCACTTCAATTAGTTCGTCGCCAAGCTACCTCATTTGAATCTTGGTTGGTTGACGGTTTAGTTAAAATCTATAAGATCAGATAAAGATTATCGTATGGTTTGATTAGGAATCTACTAATATTATAGCTGAAGAGTTTGTTTTTTTGTTTGTATGTTTGTACGCGCTTATCTCTGGAAGTACCAGTCGAATTTGAAAAATTATTTTTGCATTTGATAGCCCAATTCTTGAGGAAGTCAAAAAGAAAAAAAAGTTAGAAAGAATCCTATGCAAAAACGAAGTAATAGCGCAGGCAAGTGATGCGATGCGACAGGGTGGACGCAAGATAATTCACGCGGACTAAGTCGCGGATCTTGCGATGATACATCAGCGAGCTTTACCCGGCGAGCCAACAAGACTGTGAGATAGGATCGCGTGTGGATCAGGACCAAGAAATACCGGGTGTAAAAAGACACTTGCCGAAGCCGAAAGCCACTTATTGTACCCATTATTTGGATCGTTTTTTTCCACTAGACCATACTTGGGAATCCACTGGTTCTGGAGATATTGAAGGTCAAAGTCGCATTTTTTTTTTACTAAAACGTATTCCAAGTGATAACCTAATTCTATGGTGATAACCACAGAACATCTTTATATGTTCTGTGGTGATAACACTAAACTTTTTCCGAGTACCAAGTAGGTACCTACGCGTACAGTAGAGCGAAGGGGCGGGGCTTAATTCCGTTTGCCTAGGTTCGCGTTACATTGCGCGTCATAAAAAATGCTTTTTTTTATAAGTACCTACTTACCTAAAAATAAAATTCGTTTCCCAGCAATAATTTTTGCGCAAAGCTTAGATGTACAGTATGCATAGTTGACGGCTTTGTGATGTGTCTTTTTACACCCTGTATAAAAAAACAGATCATGATCCTGATCAGGAACTGTCAAAATTCAATTGCAAATGGCGAGAACCCACCACAGCTACCTACACCTCATCGTAACTGTAGGACTCCCTACCTATAAAAATCAAGTTATTTTAGAATTACAAGAGTATTGTTAATATGGTGTTTTTCATGGTGATCCTTCCTGAATGAAGTTAATGTGGCGGCATCTACATCGCCACATTCGAACTACGCATCACACCGACGTCACGCAAAATCCTGCATCGCGCAATCAGAGTTTACCGCGCGACTAGCATAATATACAACGTCCCAACATCAATCGTCGGGCAGTTGCCCACCAGACACAACACCGTCTGGTCGGAAGATCCTCCCTTTTCTATGGAGGATGAGTGAACTTTACACCCTGTTCCTCAACCCTCTAAAAAGTGAATTGATACGTATTTCGTTTAATTATCTAAGAGTAGTTTCGTAGTTTTTGAGGCTTCAACCAATACCTTAGAAGAGCAGGAGAATCCAGAATGGCACGACTCGACGTCCTCCGTCCGGAACTCGTGCCCATCAGTATCGGGACACGAGTCATCCTCCTTCCCATCCTTCACGATCACATACAGCTCATCTATCCGGTTCTTCAGGATCTTAATCTCAGACTTAAGCTTCCTCCTGTCAGTAGAAACGTCTTCTAAAGCCACAAGTTTTTCCGAGAACTGCCCTAAGGTTTTCCGAAATTCATTCACATTTTTGTTCAAAACTTCGAATTTGCCAATGATTTCAATCTGGTTCTCTGTCAACTTGTTTATATGGTCTTGCAGTAACTTGTAGCTGACTTCTACATGGTGAGTCTCCTCGCCGGCCATTTTCGACTTGAGGGTTCAGAACTTGTACATTTTAAACGATGAGTTTTACGGTTTTACGTTTTGGGGATTTAGTCATATTTGACACTTGGGTTTAGAGTTTTTTTTATTTACAATATTTTTTTTGTGCCAGTAGTTCTTAGTGCTACTCATTGAAGACTTGACCCAGAAACTTTTTGGTTTGGTTTTAAAATGTGCCTGCCTATACTATTCCTATAGGTACTGTGGCGGCATCTACATCGCCACATATGAACTACGCATCAATGACATGACGTCACGCAAACCTGCATCGCGCAATTAGAGTTTACCACGCGATTAGCATATATACAACGTCCCGACATCAACCATCGGGCAGTAGCCCACCAGACACAACACCCGTCTGGTCGGAGGATCCTCCCTTTCCTATGGAGGATGAGTGAACTTTACACCCTGTTCCTCATGCTTCTAAAGTACCTACTATCTCAGGTAGGTGCTGTTAATACGGGTTGCAGAACTTGCAGACCAAGAGCTAAGCTAAGTTAGTTTAGCTCATACTGTGATCATAGTTTGCAGTCTGCACACAAACATGGAAAATTTCCTCAGCTATGCGAGCTAAGCTAAACTGACCAAGAGTCTGCAACCCGCTTTAGGGTTAAGGGTAAATTTGACGACCCTTCGAATAAATTTTGAATTTTTGACAGTCTCTCCGTTTCTCCGAATAAAAACTGTCAGTAGTTAATTTTATTCCGGAAGGTTTATATGTATAATACATAAATATTGAACTTATATTATAATATAGAAACATTAATGTTTTGTCAAGTCGTAAAAACCGTGCGAAGCAGGGGGCCTACTCCCTAAGCACGAAGCCCGTAGTTTCGGTCTTCGTTACGGGCGTTTCTTACTCCGCATCACCTACGGATGGATGATTGGTTCGGGGCCCGAACGAAGTATGAATGACAACATGATTTGCCAGTTGTCCCTAATCCCGATGTGTTGTTGCCCGTCCGAAAAATTTAACTTTTACACTTGCTTTAATGGATCGTAAATATCGTAATGTCAGACGGACGGATAAACGGACGGACGGAAAGACGGACGGACTTAGGGAGTAGGCCCCCGGGGCCGGGTAGCTAGTATTATTAGCTTAGCTTAGGTTGTCCCACGGAAGGGCCTAAGACAGACAGACAGACTGGATGCGGAAGGCGGAGGACAGGGTGTTGTGACGCAGCCTGGGAGAGGCCTGTGTCCAGCAGTGGACTGATGTAACTCTTTCTGTCCAATTATCTACGTTTAAAAAAAATTGTGTATCTTTAACAAATTAAAGTTAAACGAAGCTACCTACATGAGAAAAATATAAAACCATTTTACCGTAACAGAATAGGTGCAAAATGTAACAGGAAAGACAAACAAAAACAATCTATTTTTGCAACACTGCCCACAGGACGGGACACGTACGTCTATGTGTATTTACACAGAGAGCAATGACCAAAATCATCCCACTTCAAAAACATGACTGACACAGACGCAGAAAGGGGCGGGTGGGGGTGCGGGAACTGCACCCAATATCCCCAAACCTATGAGTCAGGAAATGAATATTCTTCATAAAAAAAAAATTCACGAATTTTGCAGATGTTTTAGTAGTTATTCTGCTATTCGGTGTTGAGACAAAAAGATCTTAATAACGGACACCGTCACTAAATCTTAGTGAAAAAAAAAGCGGCCATTTACCACCGAACCATTTAACACTAAGTAAGTACACAATTATCAAGCAAAAAACACGTTTCTTGTATGGGATGGGGACTCCCTATAATTTTTAACTTAATTTTATTTTTATCAAATAGCAGTCATATTAGTTCACACTCTGTGGAAATTTCAAGTGTCAATCTATTACGGTTCAAAAAATACAGCTCTGTGAGAAACGGACGGACGGACACCGCAGCCTTAGTAGGTTTCCGTTGGCACCCTTTGGGTACGGAACCCTAAAAAGAACAAAAACTTTCATCGCGTCGCACACATTCCGACGCCATCTTGCAGACAAGCGCGGGAAAAAAACTGTTATTTTGCAAAAAGTTTATCAATCGCAGCACGGCACGGGCGTCCGACCGCGACGCTACACGGTAAGATCGCGGATCACTTTCATTTGAGCGAAAACATCTGAGGATCTGGAGCAAACGTGCTCTGGTGCAAGGTATGAGAGGATTGAGGACTTTGGCTAAAGAAAAGATGCATTGAAAAACCCCCACGAAGATACGGGTTACCAGATCCGAAAAAAGTTTTCCTGGAAAAATCCCTGCCTTAGCTATAAATTTCCTGACATTTCGGCAGCAAAAGTATCTTATTTTAAAAAGTCGCGGGTAAGCTTGTGTTTGCAATTCAGGCACAAAATGCTAATGTTGAACGAGTGTTTTCAGTAAATCTACTCTTGGTCTGTCAGTCATGGTAGCATTACTGACTGGTTATTCCCACAATACCAGTATTTTACATGGAGCTACTGCCTATTTGACTTTCATAACCCAGTTACTGGGTAATACGATACCCCTTGGTAAGACTGGTTAAAAGACTTTCGGGCTTCTGACGACCCACGTCAAAGATCCACGAATGATAAGCCCGGACCAACGGCTTAACGTGCTTTCCGAGGCACAAAGGGACTCGACTCTCGGTATGTAAAGATAGTCGCCCATCCACGGACCATCCTGATCGATCGCCCCGTGCGGCTGTTATTACTTAGCCACGAGCAATCGAATTATACTCGTTTATCTAATGCCAGTAAAGTGCTTCTGTCGCCGACGCCCTTGCTACCAACCGTTCGCTCACCCCCGCCAATCTTATTAACCTTGACCCACGGTGTGACGTGTGACTAAGTGGTGGCAAATTATGTAGTCGTAGAAGTCAAGGTCAAAGGTCACAGTCAATATGCTTTTGTAGTGTTTCTTTTAGTGACAAATTCAGTTTTAGATGTTCTTTTTAAGGCGTGGCTAAGTAATGACAGCCGCACGGGTCGATCCATCAGGTTAAGCTACGCTTGCCGGGGTTGGTCCGTCAATGGGTTACCATCTCATCATAAGTGACTTGAAGATTCCCAAAAAAAACATCATCAAATTAATTTATTTTTGATAAGAAGACAGAATTTGACCCGTAAAGTTTGCTCGTAATTTTATTTTAGAAGCATTATTTGAGACAGCTGCGCTAGAAAGGGAGTGAGTAAATCCTGAGATGAGGGCTGATACAGATAATGAAAACGGGATTAGGCGGTAGTATTCTTGAATAACTTTAAAAATCGCTACACGCTTTAAACTTGCACCGGTCTGTAATGTTCGTCGTAGATGTAGATGACAAACGGAAATATTTTTATTTACTTAACAGTTTATTTGCTCGATTAACGTTTATTTATTTTACAAAAGAAAGTTGTCGGATACTGTACGATTTAATCGCTGTAGTGTGTTTTAACAGAATATTAAATCGTCCGTTTCTTTCCGTACTGTTTCTTTCTGCACTTGAACGTCGGCTGTCAGAAAGTTTTTTTTATTTTTTCGTTACTTAATTCATTGATCATTTTGATCAATAATAAATAATCATAGGTAATCATACCTAATTATTTTTAACGTTTTTTTATACCACTCGTTACCCGTGGTCCCGGTGGGTCGACGCATTACCGGGTCCATGGGTAATTTTAATTACCCGTGGTCCCATAGCATTATGGATTGTTCCCGTACTTCTGACTTTATCGATAGAAAATTAATTACAACCAAAGAACCTATACAGGCTGTAAGTGTAAACAGTGGCAATATTTAAGGGGTCATTGTGAAAAAAAAATCTGCCGTCTGCCTACATTTTGACGAATAATGCGAACATAAATGTACTGAACAGCTGATTTTTTTTTCGCGATTTCAAGTTAGGTCCCATAGTAAAAGTTGTTCATAATGATGAGTACCCCTTAAAATATTGCCACTGTTTACACTTACACCCTGTATAATCACAGGGTGTTAGGTTAAACGAGGGACATCGGTAGTACTCATGAAAATGAACAATTTTTAACACGAAACCAACCCTGAAATATGAAAAAGAAAATCAGCTGTTCTCTACAAAGTGCAAATCAACACGATCAAAATGTACGAGACAGCTGTTTTTTTAGCACAAAAACTTAGACGCTTGTTCAAAGCGTGTCTAATGTCAATCTTACGTCAAACTACATAATTGTCATGTTAAACAGTTGTTTAGATTAAACAACTGATATACACAGTTTTGTGGTAATACGGTTCTTGTTTTGTGAAATGTCACTTGCAATGTACACACGGCTACACATCAAGCTCTACATTTCCAGTTTACACTGACCTCTCATTGTAAGGAAATCCTATACAATGCGAGATCAGCTTATACTGGAAATGTGTAGCTTGATCTGTAGCCGTGCGTACGTATTTATTGAAAACTAGAGATGGCGTCATTAGTTCCGATTTTGTCCACGCGACAAATATATCTTGTAGTGATAGAAATAATTACATAAATTCTGTGTAACCACAGACAAACAGGAAAGAAATCGTAGAAAAAAATCGATTCATAATTACCTAAAAAAGGCAAAAGACAAAATTATTAATAATTTACACACGTCGTACTTATGTTACTTACTTACTTAGTTTATATTTATTAAGTTCATAGAATTAATTGTGATTCAGAGTTTCCTCTTCATGTTTACGTTAGCGAATAGCTAATTAAGATTTCAAAATGAATGTTATTTTAGGCTTGAGCAGTGTACTCAGGCCTTATATAGGCAATTTTCCTCTTGGAACAATATTAAGTACTTACTTACCTAAGTACTTTTTACCGTCGCTACAATCTTAGCTTTTGTCACTTTTTTGTTTATTTAGAACTGAAAATTGTAACAGGTAATAATTATTTACTTACACGGAACCAAATCTGAAACCGCGACAAAAATTTACTTTTCCGAATTACATTTTGATGATTTGTATGAAACAAATGTAGGTAGGTACCTAGAGTTTTTTTTATTAATTCCAATCCCTGTTTAAAATCGTCTGAATGACCAAATAGCATATATACTTATATATCTATTAGGTTCTGACTATTCATAAATTCATTGAGTATCAATATTACGTACTGACCTCATTATGACGGCTATAAGTAATAATATCATTTCGATATCCCGCTAATCGAACAAAAAAGTCGTGAACTTAACGGTCACCCATCGAATAACTGACTGGACTAAAGTACTCTTAACCTCATACAAAGCAGATGAGTTAGCACTATATTAATGGGATACAACGCTAATTTTGTTTTTTTAGAATTCCTATAAAACCAAAATAAATGTCTATGGTTAAATCATTTGTATTTTCCTTGTGTGTTATTTGACTTATTGTCTAATTCTGTACTAAAACCGCAGAATAAAAAGTAAGTTTTAAAATTAAAACCCGACTCACTCAAAATCACGCTCTAAAAAGTATGAAACTAATAAAAAATATTGTCATCTTTCAGATGAGAATATTTTCTTGTTTCATACTTTATTTATATATTTTATTATTAAAAGACAGACAATAAAAAATCCAGTCACACGTAATCTGTTCGGTTTATGCTCTAACATGACGTGTGACTCCAGATTTTTTTTTAAATATTGTCCCTCTGCTGGGCAAAGGTTTGTATAGTCTTAGTTGAACTTAGTTATTTATTCGACATCTGGTGAACTAATTATTATTATTATGTATTTAAAAACTCAATAATGTTTTCCTTGTAAATTGTTTACAGTTCGGCTTATGGTTTTGTATAGACGGGCAACTTTAGATCGCACGTTAGCTGCTAAAAGTTGCTGGTACTTAATGAAAAAAATTGCGAAAAGGTTGAATACCTACTTATTCCATATAATAATTTATCATCAATTAATAACTTGCAACTTAAGACATCGAAGCGTGGTTTAGCTCGGTGTGTAAGTGAAATGGCGTTATGGCTGTCTACGCGCACCGGAACTAAACGCGCTTTGTTTAAATGTAGATTTATGAAAAAGCTATACCTACTTATATCAATTTTTAGCTTAGTAAGTTCTTAACATATTAAAATACATATACACATCTATACTTATAATAAATCTGTAGAGAGGTCAATTCTGTACATGATATATATTTTCAAAATAACTATCAGGGGGTAATTAGTGATCGATACTGATGCCAAAAATGCAATCAGTAAAATTTTTGTCTGTCTGTCTGTCTGTCTGTCTGTCTGTCTGTCGGTCTGTATGTTCCTTATAGAAACAAAAACTACTGGACGGATTTTAACGAAACTTGGTATAATTATTGTTCATACTCCTGGGGAGGTTATAGTATACTTTTCATCACGCTACAATCAATAGGAGCAGAGCAGTGAAGGGAAATGTTGGGAAAACGGGAGAAGTTGCTCCATTTTTTAAGCTTCCGTCGCGTGGGCAGCCTTAATGGTTAAAGCTACATAGAAATCATTTATGACGGAAATGTTCTACATAAAATTATCTAAAAAATATCCCACAACAGCATATGTCTATCTTTTATGGTTGACTCACAATAACACGTGTAACTCCCGATAGCTTAGCAGTCCAATACATTAACTTAATAACATACAAGGAGTTACACGCTGACGAAGTCGCGGGCACAGCTATTAATAATAATATTCTGCGGTTTCTTATTGCGATATTTTTCAACAGTTTGGTCCCATAGTAAAAGTTGTTCATAATGATGAGTACAATGACCCCTTAAGAGGTTTTGCGCATTTAGCATTACACGTTGTATATTTCCCTACTAAAATTCTGTCTGTTACATCAAAACCACTGAACCGTGGGGAAGGACATATGGTACTTTTTTACGAAAAACGACGGAAACGCGGACGAAGTCGCGGGCAAAAGCTAGTATAACATATAAATTTTACTGCACAATAAAGAACTGTTTACGTATAATCGTATAAAAAAAATAGACGGTGCTACTTTGGATTTTTTTCCATCGAAAAAATTTCAAGTAAGTAATCTTTTAGTATTATAACATTTATAACACTAGAAAATATAGTCAAATAACACATTTGGTAAATCCAAATGATTTAACTAAGTATATATACCTACATTTCGTTTTAAAGGAATTTTAAAAACACATCGATGTATCTTAAGAATTCATAATTTCACTAAGTTTTTAACAAAGTTTCCAATCTTTGCTTACAATCGGGAGCAGCTCTACAGTAAATTTATAATTTAAAATATTAAGTTTGGCTCACCGAAGCGAAATAATTAACATCGCACTGTAGTGCTATTCTGTAAATATCTCACCGTGAAAACTTAGGTGAAGTGATCTTAAAGTGAGCTGTCAATAGTGTCAATCCCTACCATCGGGTGGAATGACGGCTCACTTCACGCTCACTTCACTTAAGTTATCACGGTGACATGTTTACAGAATTGCACTACTGTTCCACCAACGTCTCTGTTTATGATTTCAGTAAGTTCCAAGGGCTAAAACAGTTTTAATTTTTCTGCCCTTAACTTAAGCTTAGGTAAGTACTTAAATGAAGTTTTCTGCGTCATCATTTCTGTCGTTAAGTTTTACCTTGCAAGTAAATAAAACCGAATTATTATCATTCTGTGTTTTCTTCTTCAACTTCACAGCAATAGTAACAGCAGTAAGACATTGGCTGTCGCGGGCCAGGTAGTTGATACTAGTCTGAAGCTGTCGCGGGCCAAGTTGATGGCACTGGCGATGGTGGGCCGGATTTGGCCCACGGGCCGTAGTTTGGAGACCCTTGCTCTATATGATGTTGAAAACAGCACCAAAATCCGTTGCGTAGTTTAGAAGAACAACGCGGTCATACAGACAGACACGAAAAGCGACTTTAATTTATAATAATGTAGGTATGGATAGATATAATCAACTAGGTACATTGAAATTTAATAAATGAACCGTTGAAATGAACACATCTACAACCCACAAAAAAGTTGCTCAACAACCAACGCTTTGCATTCCCAGCATCCCGTCTGCATTGGACCTAACTTCGATCGTTCGTTCAACTCCGGCGCATGCGTCATTGACTTTATTTAGATCCATAGAGTGTTAACCTTGGTCTGGTGTCATCTCCCGACGGGCATGCGCTTCGGTCTCGGCTGGACGGGGCTTTAAATGGAGTAGTGGGACAAGGAATGGAGTGTACAGTCACGGAAATTAATTGTTGGGCAAATTGATCCGAGAATTACAGTTGTATGAATAGTTTCCGTAAAAAGCGCGGTCACTGTCGGACTGCATAGAAAAGAAAGAGAAGCGTGATGACACGACGCTTGTAATTTATTGCAAGATATGAAGCAATTATTTAATTACAAAAAATGTATTGATTGGATTAAAAAAGTAATGACATAAAATCATTCCGTATTATTTTGTAGAGAACTACGTATAAAATGAATAATAATAATGAAAATTGTAAAAGTAATATAGGTAGTAAAAACTAGAAAAAATAGACCTGGATTTAGTTTTTGACAGACCCTGAAACTGATACTGCTCGCTATTTTTCAGCACGAAATCCAAAGCCCCGTTCACACGCACTATCCCGACGTACTATACTATCAACTCACCCAAAAAAACTCACCTTGAATGAGTTCCCCAAGCAAGTACCGGCAACATCAAAGTCACGTTTACCGCAAGGCTAGTTAGCTCACAAACTAATCTTCATACACTCATACTTACTCGGGAATCGTTCGAGTAATATCTTATCTGTGGTAATGTAAACTCTCTATTAATGCTATCAAAGCGATTGGTTACTGAGAAATTGTCAAGGAATGTATTGTACGTTTTGTTTGTAGTACTTACCACGCCTAGCTCTGCGCTACGCCTTTACTTTCGCTTATTTTGCTGTGTACCCTTGGTTGATGGTACAGTGGAAGATCAATTTGCGCTGTACCCTTGGTAGGGTTTTATGGTACAGCGGTTAAAATTGAACTTCCACTGTACCGTCAAGGGTACAACCAGAGGCGTAACTATAGTACCGTTTGAGGCCCATGGCAAATTCATCGGTTTTTTACTAAATGTGTAATAATAAATGTTGGGAGTTGGGATTCTCCTCTGACCGGGGGCCCCTTCCGGCTGGGGGCCCGTGGCATTTTGCCGACTTGCCACCCTGTAGTTACGCCACTGGGTACAACCAAGTGTACACAGGAAAATAAGCGTTTACTTACGTTTACTTTTGTGTTTTTGAAGTGAAAACTTTTGGCGCATTGTGCGCTCTTAGCAGAGGTGTACCTATAGTACCTACTCCTACATTTCGTCAGTATATGTATGTATGTCCCATGTAATAGGGGGCAAGCCTATTGCCATCAACCGGGCACTAATCCAGACTCGACTGCTACTGAGAAATTTAAGTAAAACTGAGGAGCTCGTGGCTAAGTAATAACAGCTGCACGGGTCGATCCATAACGTTAAGCTACGCTTGCCGGGGTTGGTCAGTGGATGGGTGACCATCTTTAGGTACATACCGAGACTCCTCCGTGCCTCGGAAAGCACGTTAAGCCGTTGGTCCCGGCTGTCATTCGTGGATCTTTGACAGTCGTTACGGGTCGTCAGAAGTCCGAAAGTCTGACAACCAGTCTTACCAAGGAGTATCGTATTACCTAGTCACTGGGTTGTGGAGGTCAGATAGGTAGCCGCTCCAAGTAAAATACTGTTTTTCAGCTGCATCCGGTTAGACTGGACGCCGACCCCAACATAGTAGGGAAAAGGCTAGGCAGATTGATTGGAAGAAGTCACTGACTCCTGAAATACAGGTATTCTAACCTAGCTCTCAAGTCCGGGCTTCATATTTTTTCTGTAACCCCGTTTAGGCCAATAAATAATTTATTTATAAGTACTTAGATAAATAGACGATTTGGGTCAAGCAGTAATTGGCTCTGCCAAAATCAATAAAAAGCAATTCGATTATTTTTCAGTAAAACTGTAGGCGTAGCTATACATAGACAGACTCACTATTTGTATTTATAATATTTCAGTTACATGAAGCAAATTAATACTTAGGTCTCAAGTGCTAGTATAGTACAGCAAGCACCCTAATTCCGTAGACACTATCAATCGGAATCGGAATCATTTTGAAGCAAATCGCTAATCCATTGCTTCTTAAGTTCGAAAAATTTGTCTACTCAGCATCGTAAATAACGCAATGAATGTTGTTAAACTGTCAAAATGAAGCCGATTCCAATTTCCAAATTGATAGTGTATTAAGTAATTAGGGTGCTAAATATTAAAAGTTGAAAAATACCTAAAACTAAGAAAGGCAAAAATTACTAAACTAGTATTATCTACATAAACACTTGATTTTTCATAAACTATATTTTTCATAAACTATATTTTTCATAAACTATATTTTTCATAAACTATATTTTTCATAAACTATATTTTTCATAAACTATATTTTTCATAAACTATATTTTTCATAAACTATATTTTTCATAAACTATATTTTTCTTAGACACTCAGCATTTTTGTGGCTTCATTTGTTGCATTTTAACCTTAAGTACGATGTCCTGGGCCTCATGACTTTCCAATGGTCAACCACTGACACTCATTGTATGAAATTATGAATTTAGCAGATTACGAACTTTTACCAAAATGACAATGCAGTGACAATGGGATCGTGTTGGAATGTAAAAAATAGCAGACTGGGGCCCTGCAAGGAATACGTCGAATTACAAGTAACCCTATATGTATACGTGAGTACAGTCACATCAGTGATAAGTTTGACGTTGACATAATGACAGATCACAGAAGTACGGTTTTCGTACGGTTACCATTGATGTGCCGTTGACTGTACTATAATATTATCAGCCATGCCCGTAACATTACTCATTGCGTTTAATTGAAAGGAAAATTGTACGAAATGTAATAAACATTTAACGATTTCTAGTAAAGTCTTTATCATGACTTTACTAGGAATCGTTAAATACTTGGTGAAAAGAAACATTGAACATTTTAGGCCGACTAGAATTAATTATAAGTAAGTACCTACAAGTGGCTTGTTATTTATAAATTAGACATTATATTATTTTAGCTTTTATTATCTTAATGTTGCGTGGGCCTCCCCCAGTAGTGCGTTTACAAATGGGGTCCTGTGGTACTTTTTTCTTCAGGATGATAGGAGTATAGGACACAATTAATTAATAAAGAGGCTATTCCGCTTGGCTGAATTTAGACGTATAAATGGATCTGTTACTTAATTCAGACGAGTGTAAAAAAACGATCGCTGAAAACTACTTATTAAGTTAATAAAGTATCTGAATTCAGCCATGTGAATTAGCCCCTTAGGTTCTAGTCGGTATGACATTTTGTCGGGCTATTTTAGTAATAATTCGATCACGACTGTGTGCCAATAAAATCATGTATGTCACTGTTAGGTACCAAGTGAACCTATTTCATTTTTAGCTTATGGTCTATCAGTTTAATTTGATGGTTATGTTTTCTGATTGCAAGGCTTTTGTTTGATCGTAACTCTGAAAGAAATCATGATGACGCCAAAGCGTCAGTAGATAAAAATCTTTTACTCTTCAATTTCTTTTTCATTCCACGATGATCAAATGAAACTAGTAGGTGCCTAACTAGTGCATCATCATAAGCCTTGCCTTTTCCCAACCATATTGGGGTCGGCTTCCAGTCTAACCAGATGCATCTGAATACTAGTATTTTAAATGGACCGACTGCCTATCTGACCTCCACAACCCAGTTACAGGGTAATACGATACCGCTTTGTAAGACTGGTTGTCAGACTTTAGGGCTTCTGACGACCCGTACGTAACGACTATCAAAGATCCACGAATGACAGCCGGGACCGTCGAGGCACGGGGGTGTCTCATGCGGCTATTATTACTTAGCCACGAGCCCCCTAGTAGGCATTTAACTAGTGCAAACTTTCTATTTTCTGGTTAACAATAATAATTCATTATTATTTTCTCTCATAACTTTTATAATTTAAGTTTTCCGTCGTAAATGGTAAGTAACTGTAATGAGTGAAACTTCTCGTAATTACTTGAGGTATGTATTGCTTGATGTTAGGCCGCCCACACACCGACGATTTGTCGGATTTTTATGCGATGAGTCGCTAGCGTAGATTAGATCTCTGAATGTTTGTCACGTGAGAAAGTGAATGTAATTTCCATAGTGAATTCGTTTAGTTGGTGTTACTAACACGCCTGTTATCCACGATAATCATACTTCATTTAAACTGTCCTGCATAATGGTATGGTACATGAAATAGGTACATGAAATGTGGTATAGTACAGTGGGCTGCATCAATTGGGTACCCCAGTTGTATTAAAGTTATAATATTTACAACTGGGGTACCCAATTGATGCAGCCCACTGTACATGAAATAGGTAAGTAGCTTCTCGTCTGCGTGAAAATTCTTGTTCCTCCAACCCCCCGCGTCGCATCGCATCAGTCGTCCGTGTCTTTACTTAGTTTTCGCTTAGCGTTCCTTCTAACTTTTTTTTATTTTTGCTCGGCACCTAAGGGTCATAGCGTGATGTTAAATAATCTATAACCTTCCTCAAGAATTGGTATATCAAATACAAAAATATTTAGGTATTCAAATCTGACTTGTAGTTTCAGAAATTAGCGCGTTCAGACAAACAATCAAGCTTTATTATTAGTAGGTAAGTATAGATACTTATACTTAGAATAGATACTTAGGTAGGATAGTCATAGGACCTACTAGATCTGACAGGTTTTTGCCATTTTCCTTGCCAAGCAGCGCCGCTATCTACGTTCATTCGGACTGTATAGATCGGATCGAAGACTCAAGAGTTCAAGTCGTCTGCCCCTACCATAATGATCTTCAGGGCTGGTGACTTGCTTTTCTTCACAAAAACCAAATGCCATGGGGGCTTTAGGTTTTTGCCCTGTTTTTCTTTTATTACTTTTGTCGACACCAACGGAAAGAAATGGGTTAACACATTCTTAATCGGACCACACGTGTAGCTGTTAGTGCCAATTTAAGTAAATGAGTTGTAGTTCGCAGTGAGCGGTACAGTAATACCAGGTGTAGGCGGTGTGTAGGCTCGACAAGTCGTCTCATGAGCGACAAAAACGTAAACCTACATTCTATTCAATCAGTGTCAATTAGGTACAGGATCAGGGTTTGGAAGTCAGAACAAATAAAAACCAAGACATAGCGCTGTCAACAGTGACGTGAGGCCGGTTCCGTAAACATTTGTGCACTTAGTAGGTGTAGTTTAGTTGTAGTTCGGTGTAAATGTGTGCGTGTGAGCGTGTATGCAGCGAGGTGTAATTTTGCGCATGATTCACTGTATTGTTCGCAGCGCTATGTCTGGGTTTTTCATTCAGTCTGAGGTTTGGAACTTTTACCTACACTAAAAAATGTGTACTAAATGGGATTGTGGTCACTTTTCTGTATAAATTATTGTGTGTTAAATTCTGAAAAACCCATGACTTATTAAGGGTTACAGTATAAATAAATACTAAAACTAAAGCTGTTGCAAAAAAAAATTCTGTCGAAATTCAGAATCTATTATTATCAAGCGAAATAATGTAAATTTGCCAGTGACCCTAACTTATACCCACATTTATCTCCTAGTCACACGTGCGATTGTAGTGATCTGTCGCAGTGCGTAATAGGCATAATTATTTCCCCGACTAATCGCACGCGTGTAGCTGTCCTACCGCACCGCGCGAGACAATGCTCTTTCGACGCGGAACGCATAACGCTTTCCAATTTTCAAATAGCTACAGATCGTTGTTTACCTGCTGCGATATTTATTAATTGCTTAATTTCATTACTAATTACCGATATGATCAGCTTTAATGAATCATTGATGCTTAACATGCGTAAGACAGCCATGTAGCCATAAGCTAGGACATAAAGGCGCTGTCAATGTCAAATTGTTACTACTCATGTGCTTGACTGTACACCAACCTGAATTAGGCCCGTGTGGTAGATTACAGCCCACTCCTTCTCACAGCGACGTGGCCTGAGTCCCAGCTGGGGATATAGCAATATGGATGATGACAATTTTTTTTCCTTGTAGATTATATTTAAAAAATATTGGACACGTATTTATTCTTTTTTTACGTAATCAAAAGATTACGGCGATACATTGAGTTAAAATGTGGCACGACGTCATTCCTTGCTAGCTTTATACGCAGTTTGTTATCTCGTAGCGAGCCCCCACTCCGTAACTTTAATGCGTTTTAGTATTTTTTTATTAATATGATGATAAAGCAAAATTAAATACATGTCTAATATTTTCTAAATAGTCTTTTTTTCCCACGCATTATAACTTTTTACTGAAAACACCGAAAGTTTATGAAGTCATGTCACTCCTTGCTAGCTATAAACGCGGTCTATTATAGTTGTGACGTAGCGAGTCCCCACTCCCTAACTTTAATGCGTTTTAGTATTTTTTATTAATATGATGTTAGGGCAAAATTAAAATACATGTCTCATATTTTCTAAATAGTTTTTGTTTTCCCACGCATCATACCTATTACTAAGCCTATTACTGAAAACTCTGAAAGTTTATGACGTCTGTATCGACAGTTGTCAGACGTTTATGCTATAGGTATTATATACGTACAGTTTTACTATCACTGACAACTAGATAGGTACTTAAACGTTTACGTATTCAAATACCCATTTAAAAATATCGTTAAAAAACCAGAATGGCAGTTTATCCTCAAACCGAATGATCCATAACAATGATATTTATATTCGGTTCATTGCACTGGCTTGTCACTCCGCTATGTGTGGCCATAACTGGCCAGCGATACAATGTAGCTTTGTACAACCACACATGTGGCTGGGAAGTCACTTCCGGAAATGTTTTTTTTTGCTTTTAAACGGGGCTTCGATTTTCGAAGTTTGTAATAATGAAAGAGGCTCGTTGAGTCGTTGTCTATGGTAGTTGAGATCTGGTATTTGTCTGTAGATGAATAATAAGATGAAGAACAATCGTTTTTCTGTGATGAAAAGCATACATATTCCGTCTTAGTCCTGCTGGATTCAAAGCTCTTTCCTACCTTTTATATTTGAACGTTTGTAAGGCATAGTATAATAATGATACAGTAGGTAGTGTATGTTCATATAAAACGGCCGAAACGACGCGCTTCGAAATCTCAGTCAGTATCAGTACGCAACAGTTCGAGCGCGCGGCAGTATGCACGGACGGACAAGTATTTATCTACCGAGCGGCCGTAGGTAATTAATTCAACTACTGATAGCTTTATTATTCTGTGCCATTGAGTTTACCACGAAACGACTGAAAATGAAATCACAATCGTCTTTTGTTAAAAATACTTCCTCATGGGTCATGAACTCATGACCTACACTTTAATAATTAATTTGTTATCTTAATTTAGGATAGGATAGAAGCAAAAGTGTGGAATTTATAATTTACATACAGTTCTCGGCAAACTTCCTAAGATCATTTGAAGTTAGTCTACGAAATACGTACGATAAAATCTGTGGTGTTAAGGTAAAAGGGAATAAGTCATTAATTTTGAAAAACGAGTTAGTTTTATAATTCAATACTAAACATTAATATCTATTAAGGTAAAAAGAAGATGAGTCAGTATTTATGTTACCATTTTGTTAAACTCAAATTTAGTACCTTTTATATTCTTAGTTAAAATACGTTTTTCTTTTGAAACCAAAGAGCGTTTTCCTGGTGAAAAGTTGTGTTTATTGACTTATCCCCTTTTACTTTGACACCACAGAAATAAAGATGAACATAAAAATCAATCTGCCTAGCCTTTTCTCAACTATGTTAGGGTCGGCTTCCAGTCTAACCGGATGCAGCTGAATACCAGTATTTTACATGAAGCGACTGCCTACCTGACCTTCACAACCCAGTAACTGGGTAATACGATACCTGTTGGTAAGACTGGATGTCAGACTTTCGGGCTCCTTACGACCCGTAACCACTGTTAACTTAACTTGCTTTTCGATGCACGGAGGAGTTTTGGTAAGTAAAGATGATCACCCATCCACGGACACACCCCGGCAAGCGTAGCTTAACCTGATGGATCGACCCGTGCGGCTGTTACTACTTAGCCACAACCTCCTCAAATAAAGATGAACATACCGTTCGCAATAAAATACTCCCTAATCCACTCCATTTCTATCCCGCCATATTGCCCATATTTTTCACGGTCATAAAAGCCGATCCTCGTACTCTATTTATCTTGTACTTAACATATCTCTCATTCCACATTGAAAATACCGAATTCCCCTAAAGTGATCCTTTAATAACATTTCTAATAATACATCTGTGTTGGCGGTTATCCAAACGCAGTGTAGTTCGGGGTCACAACGCTAAAAAAGGCGCCAGTTTAAGTTACGATGCGGCGAAATATGAAACTAAATTACTGTAAGTACTGAATTTGACAGGTGGTGGACATTTTCCTTGACAAGCAGTGACACCCCGAAGTGTCAAGTTATTTTGGACGCGTGAATGCGTAGCGTGGGTTCAATGCATTTTTTTTTTCTAATTATAGCGAATATGTGTGGACGCTTAGAGACGCCAAATTTTTATTTGTCAAACATTCAATTATTTAGTATGGATGTTCCTTGCTCTTTTTCAAGTAGGATATATAAGTATATATTTATATAAGTATCTGTATTTATGTATGTATAAATTGTATGTATATATGGTACACCACAGACTACCTACAGTATTCTCTCCTTTCTCCCCATAATCCATCCAAAGGTTGTCTGTAAAAGATCGCTTTTAGCGATAAGACCGCCCATTGTGTCACCCTATGTAAAATTTCAACATTTATATCTGTAATTTTTATGGTGTGCATAATAAAGAGTATTCTATCTATCTATCTATCTATCTATCTATCTATCTATCTATCTATGGATGTGGACTTCCCAAGGAACATACCAAAAGGAGTAGGGAGAAACGGTACCAAAAGTACCAGATGGAATAAAGAATAAAGTTGCGGTAGGTCATCATTATCTCGCCCATTTCTTGTCGCCGTTGTTCGTTTCAGCAGCATTTCGAATTTCTTACGTGATTTAATCAACGTAATTGTTTTATTTTTACAGACAAGGATTTTGTTACAGTTTACAGACAAATGCGGTCGCACTTGTCTGTAATAAAATCATGGACAATAATACAAAAGTTTTAGTACTGGCACTGGCACGTCTGGAACCTCTGCCACAATGACTGGCACACAAATAATGCGTAAAAAAAGTGCTAAGTACTCATTTGAATTTAACAAAGAAAGTTCAAAGAAATATTCAAGACGATGACTCTGAAAATATAATAACAAAACAAGTCTTTGTTGTCGGTCTTAAAATACTATAAAATTATGAGTTTGGTACTTTGCCACCCACTGAAAATTTTCGCGCCATTTTGACGAAAATACGCGTCATACACACACAATGAATTTCAGATTTTTAACCCGTTAACCCGCTAACTGAGTAGGTACCTTTAACAATGTAATAAAATATTTCGCCTCAACCTTGGTGGCCGGTTGCACAATTATGGGCATCTTTAAGGCTATCTCCTTACCTTTTGGGCAACCATATTTGGGAACTGAATTATCTTGCATTGTTGCGCTTTAAAGCGGTCAAGAGCGAAATGTGAATAAAGAAATTTAAAAAAAAAATGTGCGTAAAGAACGAACATAGGATTTACTTTGCCGTCTTTAGTGCTAAGTAACCCAATACGATGTTAAACTCAATAAAAACATTTTCGGTTGACTACAGAAAAATACAACACTGCGTTACCTACCGTCCTAGGAATCGAAGCCTGAAATTGACATTGTAGGAGTTGCACTTGCCTTGCTTACTACGTTTTCGATCACCCGAATAGTTGCCTACATAATCTGCTATATGACTGTTTTCACTAACACTAGACGACAGTTTAAGGCGAGTAGAGCCACCATTGAAATATTAATAAGTCTGGAGATTATGGAACATTTTAAAATTTCCTTTAATACTCACATTTTTAGTTAGAAGAGGTAGAATTTTTTGTATTAAAAAAAAAATCAACTAAGTACTTACTGAAAACGGGCATTAGTATAACCTTCTCACAGCTGAGACACAGGCTCAGGAAACTACTCTATAAGTCAGTCAACGAAGATACGGGCCCGTCCGAAAATGGTAGATCGAAACAGCGGAGTGAACCCTACGATTAACTAACTTTTCAGACGGATAACATCAGCACCCTAATTGCGTAACACACTATCAATCGAAATCAGTATCATATTGACAGCACAACAACATTCATTGCGTTATTTACGTTGTCGAGCAGACAAATTTTGAAGCAGAACTTTTGAAGCAAATGAAGCAATAGATTAGCAATTTGCTTCAAACTGATTCGTGATGTCATTCATTCTTAGGTCGGGCCCCAAAAAATCATCTTATGTCCGATACGGAGTTATCTGACGTTCGCACGGACGTAAAAATATCGCGGCGTGATTTTCCAGTGCCGAGCTTCGAGAATCCAACTTAACAACAACAGAGTGCATCCCAGCGCGTCAAAAAACACACTTGGATTTTCAACTCTTGGTGCTAAGCAGAGCGTTGAAAATCCAGTGCGCGAAAAAAAATCGCCGCGATAATTTTACGACAGTGCGAACGTCGGCTTAGAATCGCCCGTAACTTCGGCCGAAACTACGGATTCCGTGTTTAGTGAGCCTAACTACTTTGAAGGGTCAACATTAATAAAAATCAACCACAATAAAGACAAACACAGCACCCTCCTAACATACCATAATCACTGCTTACACTTAGTAACAGCACAAGTATAAACATATTGCCCTAACGAGCAGTTAAGCTAAAGATTAATAGCGTGGCTTTACTCCACGCTTATTTTTAACTACTACGCATGGAACGGTCTCGTTTAACTGGGAGTTAACGTGAGTTAGTTACTTGTCAATTTGTGCGTGCCACTTATCATTATTGTATCTAGTACCTACTTAATTAATAGGTTTTAATTTTTCGGAGAGCTTTCCTCTACAGTTTTCGTTTTCGGCGAAAGCGCCAGGCTAGCCCGCGAAATTCAAAATTTCTTACGTTTTTTGCAATTTGTAGGTCAATGTGAGCTTGTATGTTGATTAAAATATAATTCGCGGCCGTAGCTAATATGGCTTTACAGAATTATAATCATTAGAATCAGCAATACAACTTCATAAGTTAGCATTTACCTCAAACCTCATGATTTCATGAAATCGTTAGATTTAAAATAAATGCTAACTTATGGAGTTGTATTGCTGATTCTAATGGTTATAATTCTGTAAAGCCATATTAACTACGGCCGCGAATCATATTTTAATCAACATACAAGCTCACACTGACCTACTAATTGCAAAAAACCTAAGAAATTTTGAATTTCGCGGGCTACCCTGGCGCATCAACCTTAAGAGCTTTGGGAAACATATGGGTCCTCGTATTTGCAGTCAACAGCTGAGCAACGGGGAAGAAGTCAATAAATGTATGGATAGTGACAGCTAGATGTCAAATTCTTGGACTAGTGATTGTAGCAACATCTGAATGCCAGTTTCCGTAATTAAAAACGTTCAAATTCTAGTCGCAATCTCGTCTTAGCGACAATCAATGTCAAAAACTTGTCAAAAATGTATGAAAATTAGACGTATATTTGAAAAATTGAGTCTGAAATTAAAATGCGAACGTTATATTGCCCCTCAGCGGGGTAATATATGTATTAAGCCAAGGCTTTGATTTTGACAGTTTAACAAAAATTCATTGCGTTATTTACGTTGTCAAGCAGACAAATTTTTCAAACATAGGTAAGTATTAGAATGCAGATAGCGAAATTGCAAATAACAGGACGCGTAGGTAAGTATTGTTGGAGTTTATTAAAATACTTAAATGACAGAAAAATAAAGAACGCGCTTACGGAAGTGTGCGTAGGTACAGTCAACTGCACATCAGTGGTTGTACATTTTTAGTCAGATGAGGTATTAGATTTTTTTTTGTAAGTATCACAAAAATCAACACTAAACCTCCTAGGTTTAACTGCTATAGGTACTTACCTCAATGTGAGCATAAGAAATTTCAAAATGTTCCATATCTCCAGACTTATGATTTTTTTCTCAATGGTGGCGCTAGTTGACTTCGATAGAAGTCCGACGACTGACGAAACACGAAGTTTGCCGAGGGACATTAAGAATATAGTTGTACTATACTAATTATATAATAATGTCTTGAAAAAAGATTTCCATTGCAATTCTACAATTGCTATTGAAATACATTTATAACTTGACTAACAGGATAAAGACGCGGCGTTATCTCTATTCTAAATAAATCCCTATGACATACTTACGAGTAATTACGATGACAAATGTTTATATAAATAAACAGGCAGAGTAATGTTTACTCCACATTGCACACCCATTATAAATAAATAAAATAAAAATAAAAAATAAAAAAGCCTTTTATTTCCTTAAGTAATAAGTTAATTCCAAATTTTTAAAATATAATTTTTGTAAAGTTTTTTTTTTTTTGTGCATTAATATATTCTTGCAAGAACCCCTCCACAGGTAAAGGCCTCCTCCAACGCTAACCAATCTTCTCTGGATTTTGCAACTCTAACCCAGTTTGAACCTTTATGTCTTCGTCCCATCTAGTATTAGGTCTTCCCTTCTTCCGTTTTCCTTGTGGGCCCTTCCATGTTGTCACTCTTTTAGTCCATCTCTGGTCCTGAAGGCGTGCTACGTGTCCAGCCCATTTCCATTTTGAAGTGAAGGCTTGTACTAGTACATCAGTAGCTTTGGTAGCTTGTCTAATTTTTGAATGTCGAATTTTCTGTATTTTCTTTAAATTCAGCATGCTGCGCTCCATTGCTCTTTGCACACCCATTAATCACCATTAAAAAAAAAGTAAAAAAAAACAATTAAAAAAAATATGTCTTCTGTTTCTTAATCAATTTAAACACACGGCTAGTAAGTGCTTCAATTCGAATTACTTAAATGTCAGCGAACAGACAAAAAAGTAGTATTATAGTTAGTTTTTAATTTACCTAAACTCTAGCGGGGCTTGAGAGGTTTTGCGTAAATTCATGCTGATTATCATAGATAAGACTGAGACGTCTTATGTAATCCTTAATCATCTCCGAGATCCCAAAATTAGGTAAGAATAAGAAAAAAGCGTAAAGAAGATAATTTATTTAACGATAAGAACCATAACAGTTTGTATAATTTGAAAACGACTGAATTTAATTGTATGTACTTACCTACTTTCACTTTAACTTATTATGGTCCGAAAGTAAAGAAATGTGATTATTATCTTGTAATTATTATGATTATGTTATAAAGTGTTTATAACATAATCATTAAGACGCAGATAAGTGCCAGCGGCCTCGAGTGGTTAGCTTGCGTGTTCTGTGCTGAGCTCACGCAACGCGTCGTACGTCCAGCCAGTAATAGGACTCGCCCATCAAGGAGCGCTGTCCCAAATTAGACGCATTTTCTATCTTCTTTTTTAAAAATAAAAAGAGAAGTCCTGACTGACTGACTGATTGACTCAACAACAACAACAACAACATCAACCCCAACCCAAACCCAGACCCTTCAACCAACGCCCAGCCCAAACCCTTGGACCTAGAAAGCTGAAATTTTGCACAGAGGTTCCCTATATAATGTAGTCAAGGAATAAGGAAGTAGTACGTTCCCGTGGGATATTTGCCGACTTCCACGCGGGCGAAGCCGCTGGCAAAAGCTAGTTAGACATAAAACAAAAGGTACCTACCAATGATATTATTATAATATCATCGGTACCTACCTATTATTTTAAAACATGTATCATCATCATCATTTCTGAAGCCTGTGTCATCCTTTGGCTCCAAGCACATATGGTGTAGGTTTCATAAAAATACGTTTGACAACCCAGTTACTGGTAACACGATACCCCTGGGTAAAACTGATTGTCAGACTTTCGGGCTTCTGATGAGTAGTAACGACTGTCAAAGATCCACGAATGACAGCCGGGACCAACAGCTTAACGTGCTTTCCGAGGCACGGAGGAGTCTCGGTACCTATGTAACCTAACCTAACCGCGGCAAGATCGATCAACCCATGCGGCTGTTATTATTCCAGTATTTCCAATCATGTGCTTTTCTAGTGAGCGTACCAATTGCTACCAACAGTTGGACACTACTTTTTTCGACGAGTTCACAGCACAGCTTTGACTGTCTATGTCTATCTAGACATATTTATATCTTTGCTGATGGCTTTGAATGCGGTCTTGCGCTCAGGAGTTTTGCGCTCGATGCACTTTCAGAGCCACGAATTTTATTAGTACCACAGTCTATACATCATACACGACGACAACGACGATAACGACTGTATGATGTATAGACTGTGTTAGTATGTACCTACTGCCGGTTCTAGACGCTGCCGACCAGTGCGCGGCGTAGAGATGCCATGCTCTGTGTACAAAATCCTATTTTATTGCTATTTTTTCTTTGTGAAGTTTCGCTAGTTAATTTAATTTGACCCTGTACGGACAGTGGAGTAACCAATTAATACCAGTTTAAATAAACATCTCAATTGGAGTAGTGACAAGCCATTTGATCGTCACAATTAACACATTAGTCGAGTCATCTCAATTGACTCCTAACAGCTTTGGCAGGAAGCTAATCTAAGGATATTTAGAACAATGACAGGTCATAAACATCATCCATAGCTCGGTAGATCCCACTGTATCCAAATGACGGCGCAGCAAGTGGCGCAATCTATGGTTGGACTTTTATTCTATTCTATTCTATTTCTTGCTGTGGCAACCCCGCAAGCAAGCAAAGTCGATGTCGACCATTCTGCCCATGGATTCTGCCAATGTCAAAAGTGAGATGGAAATCAAGTGTGCATTGAAAAAAAAAATAAAAAAAAATGACACTTCTAATGTCATTTTTACTGTCATTTCGCTATCAAAAGGGAACATTTTTTAACGAAATGACAGATAAAAAGTGTCATTTTACTGCAGCCAGTTCAAAGTCGGAGCATAGTTTTGTTACGAAGTTACTGGAATCACCGAAGCCGGGCTTACTATGAGGGTCTCAAATATATTTTTTTTTATAATTTTAAAATTTATTGTTTTAAAGTTATTTAAGAAAATAGACGAAAATTTACCATTCCCTCCCCCCTTATCTCCGAAACTACTGAGCTTAAAATTTTGAAAAAAATATAGAAATTAGTTCTATACCTGTAGATTACAGGAAAACCTATAACAAGTCTGTGGTCTTAAAATAACGTGGTAAATATATATATATATATATAAAAAAATCAAAGTCCTGACTGAGTCACTGATTAATATACCAACGCACAGCCCAAACCAATGGACCTAGAGACTTGAAATTTTGCACATAAATACCTTATATAGTGTAAACATCCACTAAGGAAGGATTTTTGGAAATTCCATCCTTAAGGGGGTAAAACAGGGGATGAAAGTTTGTATGAAAAATCCTATCCCTTGAGTTAATAGACTTGAAAATTAACACGAATATTCATCTAAGTAAATTATAAAGTTTATCATTTTTAGTTTTCCTAAACTACCCCCTAAGGAGGGATTGGGGGTGTCAAAGTTTGTATGGAGGAACTTTAACACGCGGTCCGATTAACTCAGTTTTTATACTTGAGACCAAAAATTAAGACTAACGTGTATTAGGGTTTTCCAAAAATCTACCCCTAAGGGGTGAAAAGTTAATTTTATAGCGGAGGATTTTATTGGGGCTTGATTAACTCTAAAATTGGTGTAAATAATGTTTGAGTCAAGTTATGGAAACATACCAGACGATTTTTGAAATTCTTTAGGTATCTGTGTTCGTGAAAACAAAGATACAGTTTGTATAGAAGATGTTAAAGTTTGTATAGAAGAATTTTAAAGCGCAGTCCGATTAAAAAAATGGTACTTTGAGTCAAGTTAGGAAACTTGCCAAACGAATTTTCACCGATTTTGACGGCATACCTATAGCTGATGTTTTAAGGAGTAACTTAGGCTATTTTTATTTTAGAAAATAATTAGGGTTTCGCGCAAGAAAATTAAAATCCATGAAATCAGACAACCACGTACAGCCCAGTACAAACTTACTAAGCCTCCGCTGTCTATTACGGCTATAACAACAAATAATAAAAATAAAGCAAAGTTAAAAATTTAAGGGGTCGGTCCCCATACAATAAACTTTTCATTTTGAAAAAAAAAATAAAAAATTTAATCTAGCATGTGGGGTGAAAACATTGTGAGGAAACCGGCATGTCCTAGAACCAAAAATTCGAAGACATGTGACATCTACCAACCCGCACTGTGCCCGCGTGGTGGATTACGGCCCACTCCCTCTCACCGAGAGGAGGCCTGTGTCTCAGCAGTGGGAACATTATAGGCTGATTATGTGTTATGTGGGGTGTCATCGTCTAGAACTCATTGAGTAGAGTACAAACATATTTTTTTTTATCTTTTAAAATTAAGAAATAGGGGGCCGTAAAAGTTGTAAATTTTAGACCATTTTTGTACAAGCTCTAGCGCAACAATTCAACAAATTAGGAATTTGAAACTTCTTTAGACCATGTAAGTACCATGAATACTGTATTTAATCAACAATAGTGAAAACGGCGATTCATAAGGTATTTTGTTTAAACATGGGTGATTTTCTGCAACTGCAAAAAATAACCTTGTAATTCACAGTATCATTATAAAATAAGTAAAAAGTTATCTTTGCGATTGTTAAACATATAATATGGTACGGAACCCTTCGTGCGCGAGTCCGACTCGCACTTGACCGGTTTTTAACCGATGTTGAGCCGAGCGTTGAGAATCCAACCTAACAAAAACAGAGTGCATCCCCGCGCGACGAAAAATACACTGTTGGATTTTCAACTCCCGGCGATAAGCAAAGCGTTGAAAAAGCAGTGCGCGAAAAAAAATCGCCGCGATTTTTTTACGTCCGTGCGAACGTCTGCTGTGTTGAAAACTCACTCAGATCGGATCATGATCGGTTTTAAGAATAGAATAGAATAGAATTTTACCGATGCTATTCTAAGTTCTGTCGTACTGTACGGGAGAAGACGTCAAGCGCCGTGTTATTCTGTGTAATATCCGGTATTGATCAGCGAGATTATCTCGGCATTGATATTGTATAGATAATGCAGCTAATGAGTCTAATGACCCATTTAGACTATCTACCTACTAATACCTTTTTAGGGTTCCGTACCAAAATGGTAAAAAGGAACCTTTATGGTGCGACTCAGTCTGTCTGTCTGTCACAGCTAGATATCTCAAGAACTACTAATGCTATCAACTTGAAATTTAGAACAGTTTTAGATAACGTTTGCCCGAACTATTTTGCAAATAGAAAAAAAAAAATATTTTGCAACAAGGACTGAAAGGTGGTTTTAAAAATTGGAAGTGGGGCTACTACTAGGGCATGTTGGGTATCATTATGAAAGAGCACTGTTTGCACATTCTCAAACATTTTATTTTCTTTTTTTTAGGCCGCATAGTTTTCGACTTTTGATGAAACATGTAAAAAAAATACCGTACCCCCTTATCTCCGAAGTTTGCTTAAAAAAAATCTGAAATTATTCTATCACGAAAAATAAAACGATGTCTCTAAATAGCACACTTTTTCAGAAATCGAAACGGAACCCTCGGTGCGCGAGTCGGACTCGCTTTTGACCGGTTTTTTATATTTCTTTGATGCCTGTTATAGCATAAATATGCACGATTCTATTCTACGAGCCACAGAAAATGAGAGTGAAATAAAATCTACAACTTTTTTGTATGCATACCTAAGCTATTAAGCTGGTTTCATTCAAAAATGTTAATATAAAAAAATATTTATACAAGAAAACCATCATCGATCTTCAAACTCCCCAATTTTAAAATTAATAATTTATAAAAGAAAAACCCTCACGTACTGGACCCTAAAAATACCGGATTTGTTAGTTCAATAGGTAGCGCGCCGTAGGTGGGGGTCATCGACCTTCGTCTGGTCTGGGATTGTATCATAGACAATCATAAAGGATCACTTTAGAGATTAACTTGTTACTTATGTCAGACATTTGGACTATAACGCTTGTTTAGCGCAAATTTCTTGATCGTAGCTTTTGGTAGCTAAACTAGAAAGGTTTAGAGGTAAACAAATCTTGATGTATCTTTTACCGTTTTTATTTTGAAACCTCAGTTTAAAAATAAAATGCAACTAAAAATCAATGTAAATACAACATTAATGATTACTCGTGGCTAAGTAATAACAGCCGCACAGGTCGATCCATCAGGTTAAGCTACGCTTGCCGGGGTTGGTCCGTGGATGGGTGACCATCTTTACATACCGAGACTCCTCCGTGCCTCGGAAAGCACGTTAAGCCATTGGTCCCGGCTGTCATCCGTGGATCTTTGACAGTCGTTACGGGTCGTCAGAAGCCCGAAAGTCTGACAACCAGTCTTACCATGCATGGGGTATCGTATTACCCAGTACTGGGTTGTGGAGGTCAGACAGGCAGTCGCTCCATGTAAAATACTGGTATTCAGCTGCATCCGGTTAGACTGGAAACCGACCCCAACATAGTTGGGAAAAGGCTAGGCAGATTGATTGAATGATTACTAAAAAAATTGAACCATTAGTTTAAGCAGTAGTTTGTTTGTTTAATATGTGTTTGTGTAAAAAGTCACATCAAGATTTACCTTTATTTAACTACATAAGCCTTTCTAGTAGGTATAGAGACTGAAAAGATGCATGAATTACTGGAAAAAGTTTTGCGAATTTAGCCCGCTTGGAAAATGGATTGATGTTTGCAGCTATAAGGGCGAGCGCGCACTGCGGTGCGTTCCGTTAGTTCTGCCGCACTGGGCGGGCCTACTTGGGGCCTACAGTAACAAAACGCATGACCAGTATGACCACAGTGCGCGCTCAGTTTATTTTAAAAAAACTGGCCAAGTGCATGTCGGATCACGAATAATGAAGGGTTCCGTAGTTGGGATGAATTCATCCCAAGAAAAAAATTAACATTGTAGTTGAAAAACATGTTCTCCCATACATTCCAACTGCACATGTAAGTTTGTACGCACTATAGATTCCATAATAGTAAAGAACTTTTTTACAATTTTAAATTGCCATCTCCTACCTTTTTTTTTTTTTTTTTGTGTATATGAAATCATCAAATGACTTCTCCCGCTCTGGGTGGAGCGGAAGGGCGTGTCAGACTTTTACTGACTAAAACCCACCCGTGTTCCTTCAGTTGCCTGTGCCAGGGCCACGGTATCTCTTTCGAACAACCCGCGACCTCGGCGGCATTTCCTTAAACTCCATAAACCTACGTTGTATACAGGGTTATTGGTAAAACACCAGCAACCTCTTAAGGGGTCATTGTACTCATCATTATGAACAACTTTTACTATGGGACCAAACCTGAAATCGCGAAAAAAAAATCAGCTGTTCAGTACATTTCTCTACATCAAACTCGTCAAAATGTAGGAAGCAGCTGATTTTTTTTTTCGCGATTTCAGATTTGGTCCCATAGTAAAAGTTGTTCATAATGATGAGTACAATGACCCCTTAAGAGGTTGCTGGTGTTTTATCAATAACCCTGTATAAATTACCCCTCAACTTTTCCTTATTTTATAGCGAATAGGTAGGCTCATTGGTAATATACGTGGTGTAGGTACCTGCTGATAAGTTCGATTACTGATAACGCATCCGGCGAGAAGGTTGCGTAGTGAAAGTACTTTAAGGTTTGTTGGTAGAGTTATGGTATTTATTTATCAAATAGACGCCAGACATTTTGAGAGGTGTTCGTATATAGTATTACTAGATATTTGTTCTATTAGTCGTTAAGTGTCGTAAAAGCACTTATGTAGATACTATAATGCAAATACATAATGTGTATCAACAAATATTACAAGGTTAAATTAAAATAGCTAGTAAAACTCCATAGAAGTAAGGGGCATCAACTTGTTTCTTACTTACTTTATTAAACGTAGTAAGTAAGTACTATTTATATCAAAAAGCGTAAAAAAAAAAAATTTGGGGTCAATGACCACTTGTTACTTAAGGTAGACCGTATGAGTTTAGAAAATCAGTTTTTTTTAGGGTTCCTTACCAAATTGTTAAAAAAGGAACCCTTATGGTGTCACTCAGTCTGTCTGTCTGTCTGTCTGTCTGTCACAGCTGGATATCTCAAGAACTATTAATGCTATCAACTTTAAATTTAGATTAGTTTTAGATGACGTTTACCCAAATATTTTTCAAATAAGAAAGAAATTAAAATATTTATGTTTTTCTTGCGACAGGGACTGAAAGGGGGTCTTAAATAATAAAAGTGAGGCTACTAGGACATGTGGGGTATCATATGAAAGAACGCTGTTTGCACATTCTCAAACATTTTTTTTCTTTTTCTTAGGCCGCATAGTTTTCGACTTCTGATGAAAAATGTAAAAAAAAATCAGGCACTAGGCAGCTACGGAGATATTCCATGGGAGGCTGGGAATCCAACCCTTCAGGCGATACCAAAATAAATTGGGGCTTTTTAACCATTTATATGGGTAACTATTTATTTCACTATTACAGCATGTATGGATTTAGTTTTTTGGATATGATTATGTTTATTGACTATTTGATTAGGTAATACTCTGACTGAAGGAAAACATAATTGGGTTAAACTTCGATAGAATTTAATTCCGAAAAGCCCTCTACTTTTTTATATTTTTTTCTGTAGGTATTCTAAACTCATAAGTTGTTAATTTCATTGCAAAAATTGCATTCAAAATGTGTGTATGAAAATATAACTCTGGCTGAAAATATTTTACAATTTTTTATTTGATTTGGCGCTTTTATTTTGGTTCCAGCGCATTGTTGCGCTCTCTTAATCTCTTTTATTCGATTGTGGAAGTAATTGACTCTGTCACTTTCTTATTAGCCCAGATAACTTTATACTAAACAAAGTATGTGCATTTGCACATACTTTGGTCGGACTTTTAATTAGATGCAGTAAACTGACACTTCTAATGTCATTTTTACTGTCATTTCGCTATCAAATGGGAACATTTTTTAACGAAATAAATTAAAGATCCCTGTCCCAACTAACTTTCCATCCCTACTATCACATTCTTCTCCAAAGCTCTTCGAGGCTTTGATGTTTTTTATCCGTGTCAATGACATCAAATTATGATGATTTTTGTGTGGTTTGTGGCCACCTATGTATTTATCGGTTTATATATAATTAACAATATTTTTGTTTCAGTGTACTAATACTAATTGTCAACAAGTTTCTCATTAAATTCAATTTTTTTTTCTCTTCCTTTTTTTTTTTCTTTTTGGCACGTTTTCTCACAACACATCTGACATTGGCAGAATTGTAGACATCGGCACCATTGCCATAGAGAAAAATATAATAGAATAGAATAGACAGATAAGAAGTGTCATTTTACTGCAGCTACAGTAAAAGTCGGAGCATAGCAGTCGCGCTTACGAACACTAGACCTAAGTAGGTTTTACTATACTTAATTACTATACTTAATAATTATTATGTAATATTTCTCAGGAGCGCACGCACCGACCCGGAACGACCCGCAACGGGTGGACTGACCTCATTAATTAAACACATTCCTGATTACATTTACATTTAAATAATCTCTTAACGTTACTCAATGGTTTTATTATCTGTGGAACAGACGCTTCTTTCTTGATGTTGGTACCATGTGCTTTGGCAGATGGTAGCATAGGAAAACTTAACCCTATACTACGGACTAGTAGCCCTATACTTAATCGTTTGACTGACTTATTGAAAGGGATCTTAGCCTAAAACACTGAAAAAAGAAACTGGGAAGTTATTAGCTTTTTCTTTTGAGGGCACTAAGAAAGGTTTGTTGATCAACCGTTGTCTGATTTGACGGGAGGCTCGCTTATGCAAAATTAACCGTATTGCAAAGTTTTAAAATAGTCTTTGCAAGCCGCATCCAGCATCATCTGAAAGTTTGCGATACACTTAGGGCGAGCGCGCATTGCGGTGCGTTTCCGGTAGTTTTGCCGCACTGGGCGGGGCCTACGGTAACAAAACGCATTACCGCAGTGCGCGCACTTCAAAGACATTCCATACTTCACAGATTTTGCGGTAGAAAAACGCACCGCAATGCGCGCTCGCCCTTAGGGTTGCCAACTTTTCTTTCTAACGAATATAGTGTTTTCGAAGCCATTAACTGTAAGAAATAGTAGAAAAAAATATAGGTAGTAAAAATATTTTATTTTTTTAATTTATTTTTTTTGCTCTACTTTGAGCCTTTAATTTATGTTTTTAAATGTGTCACAGTCACAGCATTAATAATTCTTACTCTCGAAATTAGGCAGCATAATATAAATAAGATTGAATACTGGCCCTAATGCGGCATCTCTCCATTTTGTTTTCAAATGAAAATAATTATAGTCGGCCTCCAATAATGTAGGATTGTACATTATATGTATAGTGAGGTGGGCAACCCTGGTGTATACACTGGGCCACAGTATAACAAATACTGTGACTGGGTAGTCAGACATTATAGTAACGTTACCACTTACCGTACTTACGAAAGAAGATCAATGGAAAGAAGTTCTTGTCAGAGACCGTTCAAGGGGGGTTATCAATGAAGGTGAGCTGTAGTGCGTTGCCCCCGTGACCCCATTTAACCAGTCGAAATGATAAATATCATGCTTAGACCCCAGAAATGATTAATCTTATTAATCTGTGGTTAAGTAGAAGTTGTAAAAATGGATGGCGGCGGGTCTATTGATAACCGGATTAACTTCAATTATTTTATGTTGTTGTTGAAAAGAGATGGTTTGGTCATGTTGAGAACATGAATGAAAGGCGACTAACAAAAGGTATAACAATACCTTACAAAGCAGATGTGAGTGGAAACACCGGGAGGGGACGCCCTAGGAAGACATATAGTGCCCTTATTGGTGATGTTCTTCAGAAAAGTCAGGTGCGTAGTACTCGCAACCGGCGTGTGTGTATGAACGTAAACGAGACAAGAGGTGTCCTAGAACCAAACATTCGAAGACAATGTGACATCTACCAACCCGCACTGGGCCCGCGTGGTGGCCCACTCCGTCTCACAGAAAGAGAAGTCCTGTGTCCCAGCAGTGGGAATGGGAACATTATCGGCTGATTATGTAAATTCACGAGTGCAGTTAAAATCTAGTTTTTGTATCTTTAATTTTAACCTGTCCTAGTTACCAGTGAGTCAACAGCGGTAAGATCTCACGGTTATTTTAATACCGTTACCAACTAACTAGAATGATGTGGGAGTTACCTCAAAATAATATACAGACTCAAGACTGTTTATATGAGTCTATGATTTGATCTGGTTCCGCTTGAGATCTGTCGCGTATTTTGGTGTGTTTCACGCTCTTGAATATATGTGTTGAATTTGCATTAGGTTAGGTAGTCATTTGAAAAAAGCTTTTTAACAAAAAAAAAACCGACTTCCAAAAATCACTACAAAATGAAAAATAACTTTGATTTCGGAAGTCGGTGTCTTTCGTTTTTTATTTACTTCCTTTTTATTTGCCACCGACTTCCGAAATCAAAGTTATTTTTCATTTTGTAGTGATTTTTGGAAGTCGGTTTTTTTTTGTTAAAAAGTTTTTATTTCTCGCTTTTTAGTGGGTCTGTTTATAATTTGTATAAGTTACAATAGTCTAATGTCAATTGCTCATCACATGTTACAAAATATTGCTTTTCCCGATGCTGGGACGTTAATTGTTGAGGAGTTCTGCTGGTAAGAACCAGGAGAACTCCTCAACAACCAGTCACCACAGGCATTGTGTGACAAGCGGAAATTGCTTAGCAACCATATTAAAGTAATCGAATTGCAACCCGTGAAATATTTATCATTGAGTAGTTCCGGTAGCCATCTGTGGTCTTCATCATCAGTTCCACTTCACCAAGTGGTGCTTTCCGAGAGCAAATGCACGAGCTACTATAAAAAATACCCAAATCGCTATAGGTGTGCTTATAATATTTGAAGAGTTCCTTCGATTTCTCCAGGATCCCATCATCAGAACTGGATTTTAACAAAAATGGGACCATTTGGAAAGTATACCCTTTCCAACAAAAAAATATTTTTTCAAATCGGTTGCCAAGCGACGGAGTTATGCGCGAACAAACATAAAAGAAAAAAAAATACAAACATCCGAATTGAGAACCTCCTCCTTTTTTAGAAGTCGGTTAAAAAGTAAACAAGTCGTTCGAAAAACCGATGTTTCTATCTCAATTTCATACGTGTCACTCATACCTATACCTAAATGTTTTTCAGTCGGACTGGAAGCAAGTGGAAACCGCCAGTCCTCACAGGAAAAGGCTAAGGGTCTGGGAGGATAATGATTGTTAATTAGAGTTATTTACAGTTTGAAATAAAAAAAAAATTGAGGTCACATAAGTATCTAAGTACCTACTTATACAATTTTCCTGAAACGGCCATTGCCTTCCATTTTTCATCCAACCCTAGAGACGGAAGAATTAAAAATAGAATGTGTACGCAGTGTACGACCTCAGACTAAATAAACACGACATTCTATTTTCAAAACAAAAACAACATTAAAATATTTACGCGCTTAATTATTTTTGACAATATTAAAAAAGGAACATCGGCCACGTTCCATTTCACGGAATGTCTAATTTAGGTTAATTAGTGGCCTAGTGATAAAGGTGAACATGGGCATGGTGACACTTTTGTAATGTCGGCTTGGTTGCATGGAGACAGTTGAAAAGGGTTGGGTTATGTTATGAATAATTTTTTATGGGTCACATGTTAGGCCATGTGATCTAGAGCAGCCGTTGTTGCCGTAGAAAGTATTTTTGGCACCAATTTGTGGGAATTTTACATACACTAAGTCAGCTTCTGCCCGTGACTTCATCCATGTGAAATTTCTTGTGATAACATAAATTATATCTCTCTCTCTGCAATTATAGCTTCCCATTAGTGGAAGAATTTTCGGAATCGGATCAGTAGTTCCGAAGATTAATACATACAAACCAGCTGATACGTATAAATCCTAATAAAGAATGATTACTGGCAGTCTGGACTGGACAGACCATGAGGCGAGACAGCGATATTTTTAAGAAAGTAACATAAAAAAAATATATAATTATTTATGTACCTACACTGTTGAATAGAGAACCTCCTTTTTTATCGTCTGTTAAAAAGTAAATAAGTACATTACTTATAAGGTTTTTGTTAAACTCAGCCTTAATGAAAGTTAAATAAAAGCCTTCATCAAAAGTTTTTTCAGACATTCCTACTTAGTAATAATGTTGTCATCACCTTTTTAATACACATTCCTTTATATTAAATGAATTTCTTCAATAAATTATGATATAGGCAAGCTCGTAGTAGGTAGGCATAATTCTAGGGTGAAAATTTGCAGAATTATACCCTTAAGGTTGATGCTCTCAGGGCTTTGAGAGCATCCACCTTATGCAAGGCGTATTGACATACCTAACTTTACGCAACTTAGTAGTTATATGCTCGTATCTACAACAGCAATAAACGATAAACATCCTCAATATTTTTTTATGGTCGGATCACACATATTGCCATAATACTCTATTGATATTATTGTTTGTATCCATTATGATGGCACTCGGATCATGTAGGCTTTATTATCATTCCGATAGTCTATGCTTCTATTGTCTTACTGGTGGATACTTAAGACTATCTACTCTAAAAGATTATAGCTCACGACAGTGGCGTAACTATAGGTACCGTTCGAGGCCCGTGGCAAATTCATCGGATTTTTACTAAATGTGTAATAATAAATGTTGGGAGTTGGGATTCACCTCTGACCGGGGGCCCCTTCCGGCTGGGGGCCCGTGGCATTTTGCCGACTTGCCACCCTGTAGTTACGCCACTGGCTCACGAGATTATGAAAATGATGAGATAGTTTTAGAAATATTACAATAATGTACCTAGGTTCTTACCTACAGCGTGTAATTTTAATCACCAATAGGTATCCTCTTAAGGCGTCATTGTACTCATCATTATGGACAACTTTTACTGTAGGACTAAACCTGAAATCGCGAAAAAAAAATCAACTGTAAATTTTGACGAGTTACCTAAGCGAACATTTTAGAGAACTGCTGATTGTTTTTTTACGATTTCAGGTTTAGATCCTATAGTAAAAGTTGTTCATAATGATGAGTACATTAAACATCGACGTATTTGTCACTTAAATACACCTAAGTATATAAAAATATACGTAGGTAGGTACCTACTTACTATAGGCGTGTCACTACGGGGCATGACACCGAATCTTTACGATTTTGAAAACAGAACGACATGTAGGGCATTCTGGCTTTCAAAATTGTCTATGACGTTATGACGTTAGCATTCAAACCTCTTTTATTTAATTTTCCGCTCCGTTCCCCGGTGAATAGACACAATAGGCAAAGGAAAGGGTGCGCTAAACGATACAATTTCATTAGGTATCGAGTGAGCGTTAATTAGAAATAATTTATTTCATTTATTATCTGCTTGTCTTATAAGATTCTAATCCGAATTTCAATGCCAGTTTCATGAGAGGCGCGTTATTTTTATTGTTAAGTAGGTAGTAATATTTTACATCTTACGAAATAGGCGTATCAAATCAATTTTACATGATACCCACAAACAACAGAATGTAACACACAATAAAAATTCAAAATTTATGACCGAAATAAATCATATTTATTAAGCAATAAAATGTTTTATTGTTGTATACGGTTCCTTAACGATTTATATCCGCACTAGCTTTTGCTCGCGGCTTCGCCCGCGTGGATGTTGGAAAATATCCCACGGGAACGTACGCACGGCTACAGATCAAGCTATACATTTCCAGTATAAGCTGATCTCGCATTGTGTAGGATTTCCTTACAATGAGAGGTCAGTGTAAACTGGAAAAGTATAGCTTGAGGTGTAGCCGTGTGTACTACCGGGATTAAAAGTAGCCTAAGTCGGCGTTCCCACGACCGTAATAAAATCGCGGCGGGATTTTATCGCGCACTGGATTTTCAACTCTTGTTGTTGAGCCGAGCGTTGAGAATCCAACCTAACAAAAACAGAGTGCATCCCAGCGCGACGAAAAACACACTGTTGGATTTTCAACTCCCGGCGCTAAGCAGAGAGTTGAAAATCCAGTGCGTGGTAAAATCCCGCCGCGATATTTTTACGCCCGTGCGTACGTCGGCTAGACAATATCTTCTCGCACTGCTTATACTGGATAATTTTTTAAGCAGTGTGCAAATTTTCACAGGGTGTTCTACCCATGAATATGAACAACTTTCACTATGGGACTAACTCTGAAATCGCGCATAAAAAATCAGCTGTTCAGTACATGTATCGACACCAAACTCGTCAGAATGTAGGGAGCTGCTGATTTTTTTTTTGCGATTTCAGGTTGGGTCCTATAGTAAAAGTTGTTCATATTCATGAGTAGAACATCCTGCGAAAATATATGCACTACTTAAAAAAATATCCTGTATAGTACTCGAGGAGCGGCGCGCAGAATGATATATATACCTATGATTGCTGGAGGATAATAAATCTTAAAACCAAACAATAGTAAACGGAAAATTACCAACTTGCCTTTGAAAGCAACTTTAAAGTGAAAATATAAATCCTCTTTATTCCTATTTATTATGGGAATAAAAAATATTAAGACTAAGTAAGTGGTACTTCAAGATACAAACTACCCAATCCCTCTTACACAAAAATTTTAATGGTGTTTGTGAATTTTAAAATCAACCGCTAGTTTACCCCCCAGGGGATGATTTTTTCATAAATCAAAACCATAAATTTGAATTTTCATATCCCTGACTTAAGAAATGCTGGGATTCTCATAAAACTTTCACCACCAGTAGGATTATTTTTTAAGACAAAAAATAGGTTATGTCCTTCCCCAGGAAATTTGCCAAATTTTAGCGATATCCGTGCAGTTTTGTGAATTTTAAAATCATCCCCTTCTTTACCCCTTAAGGGATGATTTTTCAAAATCGCTGGACCACACATTTCTTTATTTTCTACCAAAACCATAAAGTATTTTCATAGCCCTTACTTAAGTAATGCTGGGTTTCCCTTACAAACTTTCATCCCCCATATCACCCCCTGTAGGATAATTGTTCAAGATAAAAAATAGTCTGTGTCCTTCCCCAGGATGCCATCTGTAGCCTTGCCAAATTGTATATACCTATTTTACACCCTTTGGGCATGATTTTCCAAAAACGCTGAACCACTTATTTCATTATTTCCTACCAAAAGCATAAATTTGAATTATCATATCCCTAACTTAAGAAATGCTGGGTTTCCCATACAAACTTTCATGCCCTATATCACCCCCGGAGCGTTATTTTTGATACAAAAAGTAGCCTAAGTCCTTCCCTAGGATACCACCTTATGGCCTTCCCAAATTTTATCAAAATCTGATCGGTGGTTTAGGCGTGAAAAGGTTACAGACGGACATAATTATTTTCGTATTTGTAATATTAGTATGGATAATTGTTATTTTCCTCGCTAGAGAGCTCCGATAAACGCGTGCGATCTCTGCTAATCATGAAGCGCGGCGTTCGACGCGCTATTTATGTACCGCCGCGGCCGCCCTGCATTTTAAATCTGTAATATCTTCGAAAATATTCATTTAAATTACATACTGTAAAGGGCCTTATTGATCTATAGTAAATGCACAATTTATTTAAGGTACTTAATTGGATAAGGATTAATGCTGTATTGCTTAAAATCGCTTCGTAAATAAGCCATTATTTCTCGTAAAAAGAAAAGCATAAAAAATGGTTATTGTGGGTTATCCCTAAGAGATAGACATATGCCATCGCGGACTTTTTTGCAGAACTTTTTAAGGTGTACAATACTGTAGTACATTATTTTGATCTATCTCATTGGGTTCAGCCAGCGTTTGCAATGTAAGCGCAAAAAAATGTGTTTATTTACGACATCACATTAGAAACCTCTAAATTATTAGTGTTCCTCTACTACATTATGCATGTATTATACATAAAACCTTCCTCTTGAATCACTTTATCTATTAAAAAAAACTGCATCAAAATCCGTTACGTAGTTTTAAAGATTTAAGCATACATAGGGACAGACAGACAGGCAGCGGAGCGACTTTGTTTTATAATAATATATGTAGTGATAGTGATAGTGATAACAAAAGTCCCGACCCACGTACTTAATTTCCCGCCAACGTTTTTGCCTAAAACGGGAACGCAGGAAATCGCATCAGCCGGCATTTCGAGACGGCTGCATCCTATATCTACGAAAATGCACCCAGACATTTCTATAGGACACTACCTCCCCCTTCGGACCTAGCGATATATATAACTTAGGCACGCTTGCCGTGACTAAGAGGCACAACATTGTTATTTCATGCCACAAAAGGAATAAAAAAAAACACTTACTTTTCGTGGTCCATTCTGCACAATGGTCTCGTATTCTAAACCCTCGGACATCATTCTCACAATTTATTTAAATCACAATTGAACACTAAAATTATTATTTTTGGTATTTTTACCGGTTTTAACACACTACGGTATTATAGTTTCATGTAGAGCTAGCGGAGCGTTCGAACGTCGTACCGGCACTAAACTTTACAGAGATAAATCACTGTTTCCATTAAGTATTTGATGGGAATTATTGTTTGAATGAAATTATAACGTGGTGCCGGCGGTCGGCCCGGGTGCAGCAACCAATATCACGCCCACAGCCTCCCTCGCTCTCCAGTGAGTGAATACATACAGATATATAGCCATAGAAAGTAGATAAACATCCCAATACCTATCTACGTGTTAAATGTAAGGTGCGGCTTGTATACGATGATTTTCGTTTTCATTATTTCTGCGCTCCGTTTTATGTAGGAGGGTAGGTTCATGCCACGTTTTGTTATTATTGCGGAAGTTATTCGTACTTAGCATACGCTTCTAAATCAGTCATTGTGATTAATGTGACAAGACTGAAACGAAATATATAAACAAAAAAATTAATTGATCTTGGACCAAATTATAATCTAGGCTGGTTCAAGTAAAATATCAAAGAAAATCTGCAAATTTTCTTTAACCGACCGGGTAAACTAAACGTATCTTCTCAAAAATCACTGTCAGTGTCAGTCGACTGTCATCAGCTGTCACCAATCTTGCCGCTTGCCGTGTTCTCTGTGGCCGACTGGCCGTGTTTATCCGAAAAATCAACAAACCAAACCGCTATATTTAATGACGAATAAATCATACAAAGGAGTGCGTTTAACAAATACTACTTGCATAACTTACATTGTTTTATTTGGAAAGAGTGCTAGAGCAGTAGATGATCCAATTGTGTCAACATGGGAGAAGACTTGAAAGACCTGAAAATACTGAAACAAGGTGCTGAAGGAAAGCTGTACATTTGTAACTATCTTGGAAGGCCGACATTGATTAAAGAGAGATTCAAGAAAAAGTATCGGCATCCAGATTTGGATGAAAATATAACCAAAGAACGGATGAAAAACGAGGCGCGTTCCATAGTCCGGTGCAAAGCTGCTTCGGTCAGAACTCCAGCATTATATTTAGTTGATTTCCACAGATCCCGAATTTACATGGAACATTTGGAAAAAAGTATTACAGTAAAAGATTTTATAATAAATCACGTAAAAGGTGAATCGGACAAAACCAACTCAATAAGTAAATTGATTGGGCAAACTGTGAGGAAATTACATGAATCTAATATTATTCATGGAGACTTGACCACATCTAACATGTTACTTGTCCCACAAGCAAAGAGTGATGATGAAAAATGGCTGGATGGAGAATTAGACATAGTAATGATTGATTTTGGTCTATCATTCATTGGTTCAAGTGGGGAGGATAAGGGTGTAGACCTGTATGTTCTTGAAAGAGCAATCATAAGCACACATAATGACTACCCACATCTGTTTGAAGAGATTTTAGAAGCTTATAAGAAGCAAAGCAAGAAGCAAATAGGAGAAACAATAAGTAAGTTTGAGGAAGTAAGAGCAAGAGGAAGAAAACGGACAATGGTTGGATAGTTTTATGGAATATAAAGTTTTTAATTTGAACCTTTGTGTTTCATTTGATCAACCCACAGAGTGAACAACCCCACAAATAGTTATAGAACGAGAGGTGACAGGATTTTTCATAACGATCATGGATACGGTTAGATTTACTTCGATTGGTTATACTACAACCGTTGTAGAGCAGTCCCCTAATGTGAATGACGTCGGTCTGCCTGCTCTGAGTGGTTGCAACTTCGAGTTATAGCGCTTACAAGAGGCTTCATTGTTGCGAAAAAAAAAACGATCAGAGAAATGGTCAGTTTTAGTACACATTCAAAGTATGGCGTCTCCGCAGATGTAATAAGTTGGTCTGCCGGCTCTCAGTGGTTGCATTTCAGAGATATGATGCGCGCAACATTGTTGCGAAAATAAAACGATAAAAGAAATGGTCACTGTTAGTACCTATTCGAAGTATGGTGTCTCTACAGGTGAAACGAGTTGGTCTGCCGGCTCTTAGTGGTTGTATTTCAGAGCAATCGTTGTGTATGCAAGACGCTTATTTGTGGAGAAAGCCTAAAAGATACATCGAAAAACGGGACAATAGGCGAATTTTTCAAGTGCACCGGCCCGTGTCGTACCCCCACCCTACACCTGCGCCGAGCACCACCCACTGCGCGACCGTCTCCCCTGTAAAGGAATAGGGAAAAAGCTAGAGGTGTCAATAAGAGAAATGGTCAGTTTTAGTTCCTATTCAAAGTATGGTGTCTCCATAGGTCAAGCGAGTTGGTCTGCCGGCTCTTAGTCATTGTATTTCAGAGGATTGTTATATGCAAGGCGCTTAGATATAGAAAAATTCAACTTAACGGTAATCAATAAAATTCCGGGCCGGCAGACCACCTCTTTTCACCTGTGGAGACACCATACTTCGAATAGGTACTAAAACTGACCATTTCTCTTACTGACACCTCTTGACACATCTAGCTTTTCCCTATTCCTTTATAGGGAGGACGGTCACGCAGCGGGTGGTTCTCGGCGCAGGTGTCGGGTGGGGGTACGACACCGGCCGGCGGCGTGTACTTAAAAAATTCACCTATTGTCCCGTTTTACGATGTATTTTTTAAGCTTTCTCTACTAATAAGCGTCTTGCATACACAACGATTGCTCTGAAATACAACCACTGAGAGCCGGCAGACCAACTCGTTTCACCTGTGGAGACACCATACTTCGAATGGGTACTAAAACTGACCATTTCTCTTATCGTTTTTTTTTCGCAACAATGTTGCGCGCATCATAGCTCTGAAATGCAACCACTGAGAGCCGGCAGACTAACTTATTACATCTGCGGAGACGCCATACTTTGAATGTGTACCAAAACTGACCATTCCCTGATCGTTTTTTTTTTCGCAACAATGAAGCCTCTTGTAAGCGCTATACCTCGAAGTTGCAACCACTCAGAGCAGGCAGACCGACGTCATTCATATTAGGGGACTACTCTACAACCCATCGAAGTAAATCTAACCGTATCCATGATCGTTATGAAAAATCCTGTGACCTCTTAGTCTATTACTACTACTAATTGAATTAAACAGAAGCAGCTGTCTAACTTGGATCCAAGTAAGATAGCTGCCTTTTGCAATTATAGTTTTTAATCTAATTGATAAAATATTTATAAGTACGCACGGCTACAGATCAAGCTATACATTTCCAGTATAAGCTGATCTCGCATTGTATAGAATTTCCCTTACAATGAGAGGTCAGTGTAAACTGGAAATGTATAGCTTGATTGATGTGTAGCCGTGTGTACATACAACGTCACGCATGTTTTCTCCCGAAGGGATAGCTAGAGGTGTTTTTAGTTCACCCACAGTTAACCGTCTAGATATAGGATCGTTGCGGATCGTTGGTTCAACATTGTAAAATATATAAATGATAACGTCTGGAACGCAACAGACTGTCAAACTCATGTCATGATCATCTGCGGATAACCTGAAAATTCTTCTCCGATTTATTGTTAAAAATATTGCATTTATTTTTCAAAATGAGGCGTCAAATTCTATGTATATCAACAAAAGTTACGCAGAATTGTTGTACAAAAGCATTGCCACTAACGAGTAAGTAAGAATCGACGTATTTTAAGTCAATAATTCAATTTTTTTTTTCGATCGTAAACATTGATTCTATCGATAATTTCTAGGATTCCTAAGTACCCAAGAGGCTATAGATCGACGTTATCACCTTTTCACGTTAGAGAAGAAGCGCCAATTGGATAAAGTCGGCAGAATCGAGAAAATCGAAGTACAGTACAAAGGTGTACCAAATGATTGCACACTGGTTATGAACAAGGGTATTTCTACGCCTTACGATTGCGCGAGACGTAAGTTCAATGTTTCAATATAACATAACACCACGCCTGTAATCCCCGAAGGGTAAGACAGAGGATTAACTGTAGTGCAAGTGCAATCAAACAATCTGCCTAGCCTTTTCCCAATTATGTTGGGGTGGATTCCAGTCTAACCGGATGCAGCTGAATACCAGTATTTTACATGTAGCGACTGCCTATCTGACGTCCACAACCCAGTAACTGGGTAATACAATACCCCTTGGCTCGACTGGTTGTCAGACTTTCGGGCTTCTGACGACCCGTAACGACTGGCAATGATCCACGAATAACAGCCGGGACCAACGGCTTAACGTGCTTGCCGAGGCACGGAGGAGTCTCGGTGTGTAAAGATGGTCACCCATTCACGGACCAACCCCGGCAAGCGTAGCTTCACCTGATGGATTGACCCGTGCGGCTGTTATTATTTAGTCACAAGCTCCTCCAGAACTGTAGTGCACCGGTGGGTGCACTACATTTCTGGAGGAGCTTGTGACCGGTTGAATAGGCACATAACTGGTGAGTTATGTGCCTATTCAACCGGGCACAAATCCAGACTCTGGTCTGCTACTGAGAAATTCCTGATTGAAAAACCCAATAACACTTTTCCTGACCTGAGTATTGAACCCAGAACCTCATGCTCACTAGTAGCACTTGCGAATACTAGACCAATAAGGCGGTCTTAATGTTTAAACATAAATAAGTACTATAACACAAACCCTTTTCTAGCCCGCCACAATCTGCTCGTCCAATAAGGTTGAGTTGAAGCTTCTAGAAGGTTCTAGAAGCTGCGAAACAAATGACGCGCAGCCTCGCCGTGGTTGTACTTGCAGTGAGAGACGTATGTCGTAGATATTTTACAAAATTAGATCTTCGCCCTGACTGTTTTTATGTTAAAGTACTATAATATAGACCATTTTAGTTCGACCTAAAGAGGTGCTTGTGGTTAAGTAATAACAGCCGCATGGGTCAATCCATCAGGTTAAGCTACGCTTGCCGGGGTTGGTCAGTGCATGGGTGATCATCTTTACATACCGAGACTCCTCCATGCCTCGGAAAGCATGTTAAGCTGTTGGTCCCGGCTGTCATTTGTGGATCTTTGACAGTCGTTACGGGTCATCAGATGCCCGAAAGTCTGACAACCAGTCTTACCATGGGGTATGGCGTTACCCAGTGACTGGGTTGTGGAGGTCAGATAGGCAGTCGCTCCATGTAAAATGCTGGTAATCAGCTCCATCGGGTTAGACTGGAAGCCAACCCCAATATACTTGGGAAAAGGCCAGGCAGATTGATTGATAGTGACAATAAAATTGCTGTTTGCTGTGGCAAATAATAATGTATTTTTATAAATATTCAGATTTAAATGAATGGCTCACGGACACCAGTGCCCTGGCTCTGCTTGATGGCTCAGTATACTGGGACATGCACAGACCACTCACAGAGAACTGCACATTAGAAGTAAGTATATTAGACCATTATCTACCTTTTTTTTTGTGGATGGGAAATTATCAAATGACTTCTCCCGCTCTGGGCGGAGCGGGAGGGTGTGTCAGACTTTTACTGACTAAAACCCACCCGTGTTCCTTCAGTTGCCTGTGCCAGGGCCACGGTGTCTCTTCGAATAACCCATGACCGCGGCAGCACCATTAATAATAATAATAAATAATAAATATCCTTGGACATTTCACACAACGCCATCTAGTCCCAAGCTAAGCAACCTAATGCCTGTGTTATGGTAACGAGATGGCTGATAAACTACTTATATACATTTTTTTTTTTTTTTTTTGTAAATACATGCATATTATAGATAGAAAAACACCCAGACTCGGAACAAATACTTGTAGGTCGTACAAATATTTGTTCCGTGCGGGAATCGAACCCGCGACATGCTGCGCAGCAGTCAATCGCTCAACCAGTGCGCCAACCGTGTCGTCATCCACCGTCGTCATCCACGTCACCATTATCTATACTGTGTTTGCAATACAGTTTCCAAACATGTATACAAATGTGTTTTTGGAAAAATAACTGCAATACCCACTTAGAGGGTCCAAGGCTTCCCCTGCATCCGTTTAGGAGGTTATTCTACCCATCATACCCAACAAACTAACTAACTTCCGCAAAATTCATACCCGATTTGTGAAAAAAAAAACGAATTCCTGTACAACAGTAGATAATTTTAATGCATTTATGAGTTTCAAAGCGAAAGTTGTTTAGTATGAAAAATCACACCCTTGACGGATGGTATAAAGTTCAGTATCTAGACTAAAACTTCAAAAAATTTCATGACTTTTTCAATAAAAATAAAATAAAATTTGAATTGGAACATGTCTGTGTATTATTGGGTAATGGACACAATTGGAACATGTCTGTGTATTATTGGGTAATGGACACAATTGGAACATGTCTGTGTATTCAAATTCAAATTCAAATATTTTATTTCGGATAAAATCCATATGATGTTAGTAGCAATATAACTTAGCCTAATGTTAGTAGGTATTAAATTAAATTACAATAATAATAGGACCCTTGAACTCCACACCTATCCAAATAAACCAGTGTACCGCTGAACGAATAGTTCAACGGTACACCAGCCTACACGGACAAGTGTGTCTGCACTCTTACCCATCTTTGTAAGAGGGGAGAGTCCCACCGGTCTGAAAACACATTCAGGATGCCATTGGAGGAGGAGCGCAAGCGCACCACCATGGACGCACAACGCTTCCGCATGATGGCGGCGAACCCGTCGATGCATGCGTCCGCGAACATTCCTGACGCGCTACATCGCCACGGCAACCCCAAAAGCACCCTGAATGCGTTATTGTACTGTACGCGCAGGTCGCTGTATGCCCGCTGGGTGTACTTGGTCCACAGGCTGCACGTGTAAAACGACTGGCAGAAGGCCTTAAAAAGCGTTATCTTAACAGAATCAGTACAGCGTGCAAACCTGCGGGCCAGCATGTTGCAACGGACAGCCAGCGACCTGCGCTCCCTGTCTATGTCTACATTGTCTTTCAAATCAACAGTGACCCAATGACCCAAATACTTAAACTTCGATACCCGACATAAAGGAGAACCAGAGAGTGAGAGTTCTGGCAGCTGTTTGTAGGTTAAAGTACCCGATTTAAAAACCAACCATTCACTCTTATTGGTATTGTATTTGAGCCCGTGAGCCACTGCATAATTTTCACAAATTTTAAGAAGCCTTCTCATAGCACCGATAGATGGGCTCAGTAGCACCATATCATCAGCGTAGCTGATGTTGTTCACGCAAACACCGTCCACGTGACAACCGATTTTAGTGCTACTGAGCCTACCTATCAGTTTGTTTATGTATAGGTTAAAAAGACGTGGGGAGCTCAGACCCCCCTGCCTGACCCCACAATCCAACCCATACATGTCAGAATATGTGCCTGCCCACTTAACTGCATTCCTTTGACTACTGTACCAATGTCTAAACAGTGATATCACATCAGCCGGGACAGTAGTGTCGTGAGAGAGCTTATGCCAGAGCAGGTCATAATTGACCAGGTCGAACGCCCTTGATAAATCCAAAAAACATGCCATTACAGGAGTCTTTCGGTCTGTATAATATTGGACAGTCTGCTTAAGGCATAAAATTGCACTATCCGTTGATAAGTTTGGTCTAAAACCAAACTGACCATCCTCGAGAGCAATATGTGTAGCTAGAATTTTATCAAGCAGACCGTCCAAAAGCTTAGCACAGACAGTAGCAAGCGATATCGGCCTGTAGTTGGAGATATCGGAGGCGTCACCAGTCTTATTTTTTATTACTGGTACAACGATCGTATTCGTAAGATCTCCAGGTAAGTAACTATGACTTAGACATAGGTTAAAAAACATAGCAAGTACTCGTGGTAAGTGTACCCCAGCGTAAATAAGATGTTCGACGCTGAGGCCGTCGTGACCGGGCGACTTTCCCCTCACCATGTTCTGTATACTTCTCGCGACTTCTTTAGCGGAGAACCTGACAGGGCGAGCCCCGGTCACGGCTGCCCCCGCGCCGCTATTTGACGGCTCGCTATAGCCACACAAACGCGAGCTTACATTAAAATGTTTTTGAAAAGCATTAGCTATTTCAGTTGGGTCGCTCACGCCCCCGACGCTCACCGGTACCCCCGACCTATGTTTTAACTTATCCGTTAATTTCCAAAACTTATTAAATTGTTTACTTTTATGACAACATGCTAGCATATCCATTTTAATTTTTTCTTGATTGTCTTGACAAAACTTTAATTTACTTTTAAAAAGATTTCGCGATGTACACATATTTTCATAAATAAATCCAGAAGTAGGTTTGTTGTATAACAGCCACATTTGATAACACAGTCGGGCATCGCGGTGAGCCTCGCGAACGTGTTTATTCCACCCCACTACATAGTTTCCTTTATGACGCATTTTAACAGAACCCGCATGAGTGAGTTCGGCTCCTTTTTTCAAAATACAAATTAATTGATCATACAACCTATCTATAACCACATGATGCTCAGTTTTGTGACACATATTATCAGCACATTTACAAAATTCTTGAGGAAAATCAATTTGTTTTAAGTTGCTATTACAGTAATCAAAATACCTATTTATCTGTTCTGAATCCCTCTCACCCCACACAACATTGTTACAAGGAATATTCGATCCAATAATTTTCGGTTTAATTAGATTAATGTTACACTCTATTAATAACGGAATATGGTCCGACACATAAACGCCGTACAAAATAGACACATTATGCACCAAATGTATATTGGGTATTATTGGGTAATGGACACAATTGGAACATGTCTGTGTATTATTGGGTAATGGACACAATTGGAACATGTCTGTGTATTATTGGGTAATGGACACAATTGGAACATGTCTGTGTATTATTCGGTAATGGACACAATTGGAACATGTCTGTGTATTATTGGGTAATGGACACAATTGGAACATGTCTGTGTATTATTGGGTAATGGACACAATTGGAACATGTCTGTGTATTATTCGGTAATGGACACAATTGGAACATGTCTGTGTATTATTGGGTAATGGACACAATTGGAACATGTCTGTGTATTATTGGGTAATGGACACAATTGGAACATGTCTGTGTATTATTGGGTAATGGACACAATTAGAACATGTCTGTGTATTATTGGGTAATGGACACAATTGCCCCTGCTTTCAGTCTAACCAAATGCAGATGAATACCAGTGTTTTACATGGAGAGACTGCCTTTCTGACCTCCACAACAAACCTAACATGTTATTATCAGAAATATAAATGTCTGAGAAACTCTTACTTACTAAACAAAAACCCAGATCTGATAAATGAAAACCTCTTTTGGTAGCCAAACTTCTCATGATATTTAATTCCTTCCATCTTTTCAACAGCTCCAAAACTTCACTATAGAAGAGCCCCAGCAAGTGAACAGGGCTTTCTGGAGAACATGCTCGTTCATGCTTGGTGCCTGCGCTACTGTTGCCTTCAAAGACACCGTGACTGTCAAACTACACAGTTTTCCTGGACCCGATAGTAAGATAGTGTTACAACAAATATTTAATTAAAAAAAAAAAAAATTTTAGGTATCTAAATTATTTTATTTAAAATTAATACTTAAGTACTTCACTATATTTTTTAAATTTTTTTTTTGGGATCATCAAATTAGTCTAGTTACTTAAAAAAACAGTTTTTTTGTTTTGTGTAAACTTCACAGACGTGATGGGTTTCAATATCTCAAAACAATAAAACAGATTTTATCAACACTTCCAAGTAACAACACTACCAGCGGTCATTGACTCCAAAAAAATCCTCAAATCTTTTTTATTTTTATTTCAAATCAAATCAAATCAAATCAAATCGTTTATTTGTGTTATTTTGTTGTGTTTAGATATTGATACCCATTACGTCTGCTGAGTTTCGCTAGCTAATTTAATTTGACCCTGTATTATGTATACAGAGCATTCTAGTATGGTCTCAACGCTTCTTCGTGACGTCACAATTTCTGCGAGTTTATTCTTACCACAATCCACGTTATAGAACTTCGTTCGAAAACGATATTGCTAAGAAAACTATCCAATTTGGTTTGGCCACAATTTTTAGGTCCTGAACTGGAGAAATTACCCAGCATCTAACCAACCTAAAACTCAGTCCGCAGCGGTTCCTTCATCTACGACGTGGACCTCCCAACCCTGGGCGACTGGAAGCCGTCCCACCAGGAGCTGGTGACCCTGAGTGCGGAGTACGTGAAGCTGCTACGTCAGAACGAGCCCATTGAGAGGCTGGAAGTTGGTGAAGAGCTGGCTTTGGAGATGTTTGTGGAGAACGAGCATAAGACCAGGCAGATACCTAGTATAGCTAGGAATAATGGTGAGTGACGAATTTTTGTGAAATGTTTATCATAATCAGCCTATAATGTTCCACTGCTGGGACACAGGCCTCCTCTCGGTAAGAGGGTGTGGGCCGTAATCCACCACGCGGGCCCAGTGCGGGTTGGTAGATGTCACATGTCTTCGAATTTTTGGTTCTAAGACATGCCGGTTTCCTCACGATGTTTTCGACTACGGATGCGGGTGTTGCTCTGCTGAAACACATATTTAACGCTTGGGAGAACTCGCAAAATGCTATTGGAGTTTTTTGTGATCTCTCCAAAGCCTTTGATTGCGTGCACCATGACACGCTTCTGCGTAAGTTACGTCATTATGGTGTCCAAAACGAAGCTCTCATAGTAATAAATTCTTATTTACAGAATAGGTTCCAATGTGTAGATGTTAATGGTGTGAAATCTTCCGGGCTACCAGTTCAGTTAGGTGTACCTCAAGGCTCAATACTGGGTCCATTCTTATTCCTAGTGTATATCAATGACTTACCATTCTATTTAAAGGGTATCTGTGACGTTGTACTGTTTGCAGATGACACCTCTCTTATTTTTAAAGTAGACAGAAACAGACATGATTTTGATGACGTAAACAGTGCACTCTCAATGGTTACGGATTGGTTTACGACAAATAACTTAGTTCTCAATGCCAAGAAAACTAAATGTATAAAGTTTGCCTTACCGAATGTTAGAAATCTGGGACCCAAGATCGTCTTAGATGAAGAGGTGCTTAAGACTGTAGAATCAGCAGTTTTTCTGGGTATAACAGTAGATGCTAAACTTCAGTGGGGCCCACATATATCAAGCCTAGCGGGAAGGCTCAGTTCAGCCGCCTACGCCGTCAGGAAAGTAAAACAATACACTGACGTTGATACAGCTCGGTTAGTCTATTTTAGTTATTTCCATAGCGTTATGTCCTACGGTATTCTGCTATGGGGCAAAGCGGCTGATATTCAAAATATTTTTGTTCTTCAAAAACGAGCTGTTCGAGCAATTTACCAGCTAGGTGCTAGAGTTTCTCTGAGAGAATTTTTTAAGGATATTGGTATTCTCACGGTGGCATCACAGTTCATCTTCGCCAATATCTTATACATTAGACAAAATATACATTTGTACAGTAAAAACAGTGATATTCACAATATTAACACCAGAAATAAGGACAAATTACGTGCTCCATTTCATCGGCTTCATAAGGTTCATAACTCATTTGTTGGTCTTGGTATAACTTTTTATAACAAGCTACCTTCTTCTTTGCTAGATTTGCCTTTTAATGCGTTTAAAATTAAAGTTAAATCCAATCTTTGTTCAAAGTCATACTATTCTATCAACGATTACTTAAACGATAAGAATAGTTGGTCGCTGTGATTAACTCAAGACAATGTTTATGTTATGTTCTTTCTCCAGGATCAGCTCACATAATGGCAGGTTACATGAGTTAAGTACTAAAATTGTTTATTTTATTTGACAAAAATATAATTTAATGTTATAGCGCGACCCTTAGTAGAGTCGACTCTCCGCACCTCTAGAGATCGTCGGGTGCCGGCCCGCTTACGTGACTAGTTTAAGGTTCGACGCAACACTAGTAATGTCACCCCGTGACGCGCGAGAGTCACGGAGAAGTGCGCAGTAACCAGGCATGCGCTCGTCGTACGAGGACTCTTACGCCTCGCGACCCGTCTATTGTAAAGCAAAAGTTCTATGTTAATTATTAAGTATTTCGAATCATACTAATTTCATGTATTTCGTGTTATATTTTACCAATACACAGTTACACGCACAATAGTGGTTGGTGTTTCTTTTGTGTTAAATACCCCGACTACATCTGGCGTCCCAACTTGCGGCTGTTCGAAAAAAAAAAACGGTTATAAAACTTTATTTCGTGTAATACTGTTATTGTGAATAACAACGTCTGTGAAAAGACTCGAAAACAGTGTGTGAGTGTCGAAAATAGTGACTTTCTCGGGTTTTATTCGTGCAGCAGCGGTATATACCTAGTTACCTACTAGTGATAAACTGCGCCCGCGCCGCCCGAAGTTTCGTTACGTTTTGTGCACACAACATTAATTTTAAAGAACTTTTAGCATAATCTGGATAATAAATAGTGACTTATACAGTGGATTTAGTGTTACGAACTAGTTTTTTCACGTTTTGGTCGTTCTAGTGCCTATTTACTTCCTAGAACAGTCGTGTACCTAGTTCGAAATCCAACGGCCATTTTTTTGTGGAACACTCTCGACAGTGAACGGAAAAAGAAAGTTTTTTTTTCGTTTACTGATTCTCGAACATTGGATCGTTTACAGTGACGCTTCGTGCGAGTTAAGACGTTTAGGTATTTTGGGTTTGTTAAAATATCTCGAACACTAACTTGCGTCGAACATTAGTGTAATTAATAACTTTGATGATCAGTGTCTTGTGCGATAGAGACCTAGTTTAGTTATATTGTTGTATAAGTTAGGGTTAGTGTACGAACAGTTGCCGACTCCAGATGGCAATGCATTGTTCGTTGACGTGCGATCGTCGACGCCGCCGCTGGCTGGACCTCCGTCCGCCGGCGCCTCGGCTACATCACCACCGCCGCTGTATGGGCGTGAGCTGCCTGAGTACTCGCAGATGGCACAGCACGGGCAAGCTCCACCCGTCACCACACCGCAGCCACCGATGTCCGCTCCTATCGTTATGACGGACCAACAACTGGTATTCCTATTGCAATCCTTGCGGTCGCAGCCACCTACACAGGGTGCGCCACCACCGCCGACGACGACTGTGAGTACAAACCTGGCTAATTGTACGATGAGATTTAATGGTGCTGGCGATGTTATGTCATTCGTGGATGCTGTCCAAATTTATAAAGATTGTGTTGGCGTTCACGACGATATGGCTTTAAGAGGCCTACCAATGCTGCTCACTGACTTTGCGGCTACCTGGTGGCAAGGCGTCAAACATTCCGTGACAAGTTGGCAGGAAGCCACCCATTTACTTAGACAAACATTTGGTCCGCGCCTCCCACCTCATAGATTATATAGAGAGATGTTTAGTCGAGAGCAGGGTGAAGAACGGACAGATGTTTTCGTGTGTAGGGTAAGAGCCCTAATCGCCCAGCTACCGCTGCATACGCTACCTGAAAATCCAGTGCAGCTGGATATGGTGTATGGTCTGCTCCATAGGAGAATCCGGGAAAGAGTAACAAGGAGTGCCTTCACTTCGTTCGCCGAGCTGCTACAACAGGCTCGAGTAGTGGAGGATGTGCTAGAGGAAGTGAGCGCCGCTGCGCCGACTAAAAGGTACACTCCTGCATCTGCCGCCCCATTGCCGCCGCCTCCACATGCCACTGGACATACATCGACGTCTTCACCAGCTGGTGCTGCGGCGAATAAAGATGAAAAAGCACCGCCAAGCAAAGCTAGACCTAGGTGTAACTTTTGCAAGATGTTCGGACATGTCAAAGAGGACTGTAGGAAGCTAGAAAATAGGAGTAAAACGTCTATTGAACCGGTCAAGAGCGAACCAGTTACGGCCCGATCGGAGCTGCGCCCGTCTGTAGCGTGCTTCGGATGTGGTGCGCCCGGTGTGATACGGTCAAACTGCACAGTGTGCAAAGAAAAACGCACTACTTCGCCAACCAGGACGACCGCGTTCCAATCAGTGTCCGTAATAGGAAAAGTTTTAAACCCGCGAGTGCGCCCTATTTTTAATGTGGAAGTGTTTGGTGCCATAGGTACCGCGTTATTAGATACTGGCGCGAAACAATGTGTTGCTAGCGACAGCTTAACAAGTCATTTGCGCGCTAATGGCCAAATATTTAATAGTTGCGAAACAGAGTTAAAGTTTGCTGATGGAACCCAACGTTTCCAAACTGTGGAAACAGCAGTAGTTAATGTAAAGGTGCAGGGAGTTGCCTTGAGCACTCTATTTATAGTCTTACCGGGTGCAACCGATTCCTTGCTTGGGATGAATTTCATAGAGGACGCTGGCATGATAGTCGATTTCGAGAGGAATTGTTTTTCTGTTCGTGCTTCAGGCTTTCATGAGCTACGTTATGAACGCGAGGACCGAGTGGTGGTCAGTTCGACGATGGGCCTCCGCGAGTGCGAGGGCATTCTTCTATCACCATCCGATAGGGACAAGTTGGCTGCACTGCTGGAAAATAACGCTGATATCTTCAGTGCAGGGGGAGGGCCTACGCCTTTCGCTTTGCACAGAATAGACACAGGTAACGCCGCGCCTATTGCAACGCCTTCTTATCGACTAACTCCAGCTAAGAAGGAGAAGATAAGAGCTGAAATTGATAAAATGTTGGAACTGGAGGTAATAGAAGAAGCTGAGTCAGAATGGGCTTTCCCTGTCGTGTTAGTGCCCAAAAAGAATGGTGAGACCAGATTTTGTGTCGATTATAGGAAATTAAACGCTGTAACGCGTACGGATAAATATCCGCTGCCATTAATTGACGACATCATAGCTTCCACAAAGAGTAATTGTGTGATGTCCACCATTGATCTTAAATCAGGATACTGGCAGATTGAAGTAGCTCCTGAAGATAGGGACAAAACTACTTTTATTTCACCCTTTGGAATGTTTCGTTTCCGACGTATGCCGTTTGGTTTGAAGAATTCCCCGTCGACATTCCAACGCCTCATTGACAGATTTCGAGCTGGTTTGAAGAACATCACTGTGGTAGCGTATTTAGATGATATCCTGGTGATCTCCGAGGATCTAGAATCCCATATGAGGGATCTGCAACAGGTCTTCGAGCGCCTCCGTCTGTTCAACCTGAAAGCAAACAGAAGTAAGTGTGTTTTTGCTAGGGATAGAGTAACTTACCTGGGACACGTCATTTCGACACGTGGCATCGAGCCTGATCCCAAGAAGGTTGAAGTGGTGGTGAACATGAAGCCACCGACGAACCTTAAAGAACTGAAGACTTTCTTACAAACCTGTTCTTGGTTCCGTAAATTTATCCCGCAGTTTTCGGAGGTAGCGCGTCCTTTGACGGACCTTACAAAGAAAAATCGACGTTGGCAATGGGGGGAGAATGAGCAAAGAGCTTTTGAAGAGCTCAAGCTACGGCTCTCAACTAGCCCCATTCTTCTCCAACCAAGCTTTGAGAAACCCTTTGTACTGCGCACGGACGCAAGTGCTTATGCTCTTGGAGCAGTTTTAATGCAAGGTGAGAATCCTACTGAAGAAAGACCTATTGAGTACGCGAGTAGGTTACTGACATCCGCCGAGCGTAACTACCACACGACAGAGCGCGAAGCTCTAGCAGTTGTCTGGGCTCTGGACAAATTCAGAGGATACATCGAAGGAGCGCAGACTCGTGTGGCTACCGATCACCAGCCATTGAAATGGCTCTTGTCCCTGAAGACACCTAGTGGTCGTTTGGCCCGTTGGGCAATGAGAATTCAGTGTTACAACTTAGATATCGAGTATACACCTGGAAGAGCCAACTTAGTCGCTGACACTCTCAGTCGACCAGTGAACGCCGAAGTTGAAGAACCGAGCTCTTGCAGCATTTGTACGGTGATCGTTGACTTACCACGGAGGAAACCAGAGGATATTCGTGATGCTCAACTTAAAGATCCCGAGGTAAACAAAATCATAAAGGATTTTGAGGACTCGAATAACCCAGACGCAGCTATGCGCTGGACAGATCGAGGTTATTATCTGTTAAACGGAGTCCTTTTCCGTTTTGATCCGGATAGCGAATCCGAGGAGCCTCAGCTGGTAGTACCAGACTCTATGCGCACCGAGATCCTGAAAGAGCTCCATGATGCGCCCACAGCCGGTCATCTGGGCCTGGAGCGCACTCTAACAAAGATCAAAGAAAGATTCTATTTCCCAAATATGCGCCAATACGTGGCGAAGTATCTGAAGGCTTGCGATCTTTGCCAGAAGTTTAAGCCTACGAATCTTAAGCCTGCTGGTCTGCTGCAAACCCCTGTCTCGCAACAAAGATTCGAAGTCCTCGCCATGGACCTGTTTGGCCCTCTGCCTGAGGGCAGTAAGGGTGAGAAATGGATCTTCCTAGTTGAAGATACTGCGAGCAGATGGGTAGAGTTGTTCCCGTTGGTCGAGGCCAACGCAGAAAGTTGCGCTCGAGTGTTAATAGAAGAGGTTTTCATGAGATATGGGTTTCCCCGTAGGGTCATCTCAGATAACGGAACCCAATTCGTCTCAGCAGTTATGCAAAAAGCAATGCACGTTCTCGGCGTTCATCAAAATTTGACTCCAGTGTATCATCCCGAGGCCAACCCCGCTGAACGGAAAAATCGCGAGATGAAGCAGATGTTGGCGATCCTGATAGATCCAGAGCATCGTGGTTGGCCGGAAGTGTTGCCTGCTGTGCGATTCGCTTTAAATACGGCTCCTAATCAAGGCACGGGACACTCTGCCGCCTTTTTAACGTTTGCGCGCGAGTTCCGGTCCCCAGTGGACGTAGCCCACGACTTGCGAGCGGTCGTAGAGCAAGAAAACTACGTTCCCCAAATCACGCCATATTTACGGGACTTTGTACACCGCCTGCAAGAAGTGAAGTGGCGAGTCGAGTGCCAGCAGGACCTTCGTAAGAATGCGGCGGACAAAAACCGCCGTCCTGGACCTAAGTTCCAAGAGGGTGACCTTGTACTCGTGGATAGCCATCGACTTAGTCAAGCCGCGAGAGGCTTCACCAGTAAGTTTGCCCCAAGACGAGAGGGCCCATACCGCATTAATAAAGTTGTTTCTGCAACCACTTACGAGGTTGTAGATAAAGAGAGCAAACCTCGAGGGAAGTATCATGCCAGTCTCCTAACACCGTATGTAGGTGATTCGGACGTTGTCGTCCATGGTAGGAAGAAGGGCAGACCCCGTAAAGTATCGGTTGCCAAGCCAGCTCCAGAGCCTTCAGCTGACTTGGAGGGGGAGGATATAGCGCGACCCTTAGTAGAGTCGACTCTCCGCACCTCTAGAGATCGTCGGGTGCCGGCCCGCTTACGTGACTAGTTTAAGGTTCGACGCAACACTAGTAATGTCACCCCGTGACGCGCGAGAGTCACGGAGAAGTGCGCAGTAACCAGGCATGCGCTCGTCGTACGAGGACTCTTACGCCTCGCGACCCGTCTATTGTAAAGCAAAAGTTCTATGTTAATTATTAAGTATTTCGAATCATACTAATTTCATGTATTTCGTGTTATATTTTACCAATACACAGTTACACGCACAATAGTGGTTGGTGTTTCTTTTGTGTTAAATACCCCGACTACAATGTATTGTGTTGCGTAAATTATTTTGCATAGGTACTATTGTATAGAATCTAGTTCTTCTAACTGAACAGACAGCTGTGCTGCTGGGGAGTTTGTTCCGCTACTTCTTCTTCCCAGCTAAAGCACTAGGAAGTGGTGAAGGGCGGGCGTTTTGTGGGGACTGTCTTACTGTAATTTCGACGTTCAAAAAGTGCTGATTCTCAGCCTAATTTGAATAAAGGACTTTTGATTTTGATTTTGATTTTTTGATTTCCTTTACCGTTTTGAGAGCAGTGCTGATGATATACACAAAGTAAAGCGCCTGTCTGACCTACAACTCGTATGTCGCGGTCGTTACCGCTGGCCCACCACTGTTTTCAAAAATTATTAAAATATTTATGCTTTTTGAGGCTTAACGAGGCGAATCCCGCGCGGTATGCGGTACGAAGTTCGCTTTCGCCGAGGGTGTTCAAACTTGTGCGAGAATAGTCGCGGCCAAGTATTCGGTTGTAATAAAATTTTAAAGTACCATCCACACGAAGATGAAGAGTTCCGTATCTTCTTTAGGCGAAAGCGCCAGGGAAGTGGAATTCATATTTTCTTACGTTTTTTTGCAATTTGCAGGTCAGTATCATGTTGTATGTTGATCTGAGTAGGATTCCCGACTGTACCAAATACTCGTATGTTTAGGGTGTCGTTACTTCCCATGTATACACAACAACACAAACCAAACCACAATACAATTGTATTATACAATATAAACCTTCCTCTATTAAATCACTCTATCTAGTGCTGAAAACTGCATTAAAATCCGTTGAGTAGTTTAAAAGATCTAAGCAAACAGACAGCGGAAGCGACTTCATTTTATACTATGTAAAGATAAAGACAATCAACTCTCTAATTTCATATTACCGTATTTATTGACTATTTCATGAAATCTTGACATTTGAGGATTATACTCGTACTAACTTAAGGAGTTCCTCCCACTTGTTTTTTTGTGTTATTTCTTTGCCGCTTTGCGTCATTTTTACAGCAAAATTTATATTTTAATTTTTTCTACAGGCTGTAAAAAGACATCACAAAGCCGTCAACTATGCATACTGTACATCTAAATATGTAGCATTGCGCAAAAAATATTCCTGGGAAACGACTTATTTTTAGGTATAAAAAAGCAACTTTTTAGTACAGTGTGTTTCAACTAAGAATAGGAATGACCTTGCGCCATATTGTGAAGATTTAGCAAAATAGCATCTCGTTTACACATTTGCAAAGTCAGTGACATATTTTAACAAAAACAAATTCCAAAAACAGAACTAAAATGGATAAGGATGGCACTACAAAACTTTGCAAGCCTTAGATTTCTAGCTTCAGTTGACAGTTAAAGGTCATTGACTTTCCTATTCTTGGTTGAAACGCATTGTACACGCAATTTAACGAGAAACCAGGCAAACAAATTTAAGCCCCGCCCCTTCGCTCTACGGTACGCGTAGGTACTTGTGGAAAAAGTTTAGTATTATCACATTTATCACTTAGAATACGTTTTAGTAAAAAAATGCGACTTTGACCTTCAATATCTCCAGAACCAGTGGATTCCCAGGTATGGTCTAGTAGAAAAAAAAACGGTCAAGAGCGAGTCGGACTCGCGCACCGAGGGTTCCGTTCCGATTTCTGAAAGTGTGCTATTTAGAGACATCGTTTTATTTTTCCTGTAATCTTTACATAAACTTCTATCACATAATTTCAGATTTTTTCCTTTGCAAACTTCGGAGAGGGGGGGGGGGGGGACGGTATTTTTTTTACATTTTTCATCGAAAGTTGAAAACTATGCGTCCTAAAAAAAATAAAAAAATATTTAAGAATATGCAGACAGCGCTCTTTCATATGATATCCCACATGCCATAGAAGCCCCACTTTGAATTTTTAAGACCCCCTTTCAGCACCTGTTACAAAAAAATACAAATATTTTTATTTCTTTCTTATTTTCAAAATAGTTCCAAATTTCAAATAATGCAAAGTTGATAGCATTAGTAGTTCTTGAGATATCCAGCTGTGATAGACAGACAGACAGACTGAGTGATGGTGTCACTCAGCCTGTCTGTCTGTTCCGTAACCCCTAAAACGATCCAAATAATGGGTAGAATATGTGGCATTCGGCTTCGGAAGTGTCTTTTTACACCCTAGTGTGCCTAATTAATTATGTTTTGTTTATTAATTATGTTTTGTTTATTTGTTTTGCAGGTAAAGTGACACTGTATAAAGTGGGTAAACACGTAGATATCTCCAAGGGGCCCATGATCAGCAACACTAAACAGATCGGAAGGGTAGCAGTCGTGTCCGTACACAAACTAAATGGTAAGTGTTACAGTAGTACCCAACTGATAAGCCGCGTCGTGAATCTTCGTTCGCACAGAAAATAAATTATAGCCCTGAAAATTAACGAAAGAATGTTAAAACTTACAATCAACCTTAGATCACTACTATAAGGTTCATAACACACACTACAGCACACACACACACACTGCACACACACACTGCAGCTGTTAGTTCCGTCTTATTCGCAAGTATGGCGGCTGACTAACATGCATCACAGCGCGCGCTAACATGGCGGCAGCTGCCGACCAATAGCGGTACAGGAAAAGGAGCGCGGTGCGTGGAGCGTGCCGATTGGTCAATAGCATTTCCCGCGCTTTGAAAATTCATCTTCTGCGCAGGTACATTGATAAGCCATATAAGTTGGGTACTATTGTACCTACATATGAGTAGGTTCCCAATGCTCGTTTTCACCAACCCTATGTGACTGTGTAACCCTAAATATTATTGCACTCACCACAATCACTTTAAACATACTCACTTCTTTGCAGGCTTAGCAAACAGTGACGTCAAGCAGCTGTACAGGTTCCAAGGCGTCGCGTTACCGACCGGCGTCATCATCAACCACTTTGCCTTCTCCATACTTACTGAGAGAGCTAAGAAATTGGTAAGAACCTTGTTTTTAAGTGTTTAAAATAGGTCCACAATTGTCGAAAATATCGATGAACATTACATAAAAAAAACACACCTACAGACGAACATTATAGCTTCTGCTCCTTATTGGAAGTCAGTTAAAAAGACAGATTGAGACTGACGGCCATTTTCTCGAACAATAGCGTGCGTAAGCGCATAGCTGCTGCGATTGGTTGAATGATTTATCAACAGCCAATCACAGCAATTAACGCGCGCTTGACAATTTGTCACATTATTTTTGCTATAATTTTCGTTCGAGAAACTGGCCTAAGCCGACGTTGGCACGGATGTAAAAATATCGCGGCGGGATTTTATCGCGCACTGGATTTTCAACTCTCGTTGTTGAGCCGAGCTTCGAAAATCCAACCTAACAACAACAGAGTGCATCTCAGCGCGTCGAAAAAAAACTCTTGGCGCTAAGCAGAGCGTTGACAATCCAGTGCGCGAAAAAAAATTGTCACGATATTTTTACGTCCGTGCGATCGTCGGCTAACTGGCCCTCGTGATTGCGCTGTTTTTTGCAATTTGTAGGTGCTGTCAGGTTGTATCTTGATCAAAATATGATTCGCGACAGTAAAACAATATGTATTTATAGTACACCTATTTTCTTAATGTCCCTCGGCAAACTTCGTGTTTCGTCAGTCGTCGGATTTCTATCAGTGGCCCTTGGTAGTCGATCCCATAGTAAAAAATATTTAGTTTGGTGGTCTAAAGCACTCCTTGAAGTTTTTAGAGTTAAGTTTTTAACACCGTAGATAATATTTTGGCAAACGTATCATGGCTCCTTCCTGTATTCCCGAAAGGGTAGGCAGTGTTGAAAAATGCCTCCATTACACAGTTATTAGTTCCGGTCCGGTCTGCACCAAGTGCAAAGGGCAACTGATAGAATCAGACGACTGACGAAACACGAAGTTTGCCGACGGACGTGAAGAAAATAGTAGTACTGTACTTAATTTTAACCATTAAAATAATCAATACATCTCACTACGTTAGATTTTAACTGTATCAATCATGTAAAAATTGACAATTGCAATTGATCGTTTCGGGGACTCCTTAGACTATGAAATCAGAATGGGAATGTTCTTAAAAATAGCGAAATAGTCTTGTGTTTGGAACCAAGATCTCTTGAAATCGACCTTGAAGGACGGATTTTTAGAAACTCCTTGGTACTTTAATCTACTTTTCATTTCAGAATGCCGTCAAATCGCCAATCCCGAAAGCAGTGGAACCTGAAGAGTCTGAGAGCATAGCGATGGAAATGAAGGCGTGAACACGATAGTACCTACCTTAAATTAGTCCGTAATATTATAAGTAGTTTAGCTATCTCTAAGTTAATAAAACAAACAAGTGTTAAGAATTTACCTACCGGTGTTTTTTTTGTCAAGTTATCATTGGGCCAAAGCCAGCGGCGGCGGCGTGGAGCGGCGCGGCGGCCATTTTGTGCATGTTATTCAAGTTTGTTTGTTTGTAAACATCGTTAAAATACGACATAGAATGCGATTCAAATAAGAATAGGAACGTCGATGACCTCTATCCGTCAAATGTTGATTGAAAGTACGGTTTGCAAAGAAAACTTATTTGCGTATCAATAACGTTCTTTTTTGTTTAACCGAGTCTTAGCTAAATCAAAGTGAAAAAAGACATCAAAAAATTATTCATAAGTAGTTTTTTTTTTAAATTATACTACTCTTTTAATAAATGTTGTAACGTCATAGCTGTCAAATGGAATAAATTGGGTAGGGTGAGCAAAACAAGATATTTTTTTAATAACATTTATTTACGAATCATGAACGAAGAATTTGAAAAAAAATTTAAAAATTGTTCCCAACAATGAAAATATGAAAGAGTAGTATAATTTAAAAAAAACTAATTATGAATAATTTTTTGAAGTCTATTGTATTGTAGATTATTGTAGTACTGACTACAATAATCAATTGAGAGACTCGACTTTTTAATCTCCGACATATAATATAATATAACGTTTATTTGGACTCAATAAACATACTACTATCATCACAGGCTTACTTAATACGATAGTGTACTATATGCGTGTGGTGTGAGGGCCACTTTATTGAAACTCTTTGAAAATATGCTTAGGATTTAGTGAACATTCCCAAAGAATTGTGAAAGTTGGAATCAGATTTTGTGAAAGTCAACTTTGCGAGATATGGACTGTAAAGTGGGGCCCTCAGTTCTCACATAGAGGATTGAGGGCCCGCCTGTACCTGATAAACTATGGACACTACAGATAAAGTCTTTATGCCAAAATCTAAGCTTATACCAAACAAAATTTGTGAAAACAAGATATTATCGCAAAACACTGTCCTACTTGGTATATCTTCGTTCAAAATGGGCCCTCAATCCTCACACACGTAAAAGTTTATCACGCAAATAAAATGAAACCATTAACTTAAAGCTACTGTTTGTAATCCTATAAGATACTAAATAAATTGTGAAAATTTGTGAAAGCAAGAGCAGGTCACCATTTCTTGTTGTTTGAAAGTTATGACCTTGACAAAATTCGGGCCCTCAATCCTCCATTTATTTTGTTTTCCGTTTTAATACGCCTATCGTATGAAAGATTAGACAAATACAAAATAGTCTCTTTTTGTGAAAAAAATTGTGCAACAAATTCGATACTAGAAAGAAATTAAAAGACCCTTTATTGTAAATAAAAATCGAGTTTTATTTTTGTTCCCTGAATTAGGAAATAGGGTGACCACAATACGGTATTTTACTCTATATGAGCAAAAATCTAAAAATATATTATTTAGATAGATTAGGCCAAAAGCAGTCGGAAAATATTAGTTTTAGTTCAATAACAATATAAATATTAAAATTAAATTCAAAGTTTTCAGGTTTTTTTAATGTTTTCTCAAACCATGAAATATTAGCCGCCATTTTATGACGTCATTCGGCTGTGTAAATTAAAAAAGTGTCAAATATTAATTGATTAGCGTATCTCCTACAGCAGGTATAGCTTTCACTTAAAAATCAAAATCTTTACCGTCCATACGTATTGTGTGTATAGAGTCATGAGGAACAGAGGGTAAAGTTCACTCATCCTCTATTGAAAAGGGAGGACCCTCCGACCAGATGGGTGTTGTCTGGTGGGCAACTGCCCCACGGTTAATGTCGGGTTGTTGTATACCTATATGCTAGTCGCGCGGTAAACTCTCATTGCGCAATGCAGGTTGCGGGACGTCATGTCCTTGTGATGCGTAGTTTGTATGTGGCGATGTAGATGCCACCACATGTGTATTACAAGAAGTAACAGGCTAGAATGGAGATGTTACAAGGATTAAAACAACAAATGTGAAAATGAAACTTTTTAATCACTATTTATAAATTACCAGATAAAAAAAATTAAAATCCTAAAACCCTAATAAAAAAATAACATTCTTTTTTTGGGCCCTCGTAGTAACACGTTAAGGTAATTGCGCTGTGGTAGCCCGCGAAATTCATATTTTCTTGCGTTTTTTACAATTTACAGGTCAGTGTAAGGTTGTATCTTAATCAAAATATGATTCGCGACATTAATAATTATGTATTTACATAATTTTAACAATAAAATCATTAATTACCTATGTAACGCAGCCTTTTATAATGTGTGAGAACGTGCCCTTAAGCGCGGCAACGGGAGTATACACGCCCGCCCGCGCCTGAGGACCTGCGTCAGGCGGAATGTGAGGACGCCGTGGCGCCTCTCTAACCACTCCTCAAAGAGGCGACTTATCGTCGCAATTGTGGCGTGCCCAGCGCTGGGTTGCGACAGTCGCACTCTCCATGTCGGCATGATCCCGCCGGAGCTCTGTCCGCTGTGCCGTGATTTCTCGCGGCAGCGGAGTTACGCCCCGCCGTTTCGCCTCCTCGCGCCACTCACACACGGCACGGCAGTGCGCGCAGGGCCTTACCGGTGTCTGCAGTAAAATCTAGGGTTTACCGACTGAATGCCAATGAAATTAAAGACAGTTTTAGAATAATTCGGGGTTTTACCGGTGAGATTTGGTAAATATTAGAATTTACGGGTAAATCCTAATATTTACCGCAGTTCGGGCTTTTACAGTAACATATAGGTAGATGAGTATGTATCAAAACAAACTTACATGTACTTATTTGTATGACTATAATAATATTTCAGTAACTATTTTCGTAGTTTTCTCAATCAATTGACATGACATATTATTGTAATACAAAGAACATCACTGTACTTTTTCTTTGTAGTAGTCGCATAGACAAACTAATGAGGTTGAACTCCAAAACTCCTCCTCGATTTTATGTGAAAATGTTTGGAACATAATAATCGTTAAATAAAATAAAATATCAACATTCACTACTCCAAGATAATTACCCATACAACTATGTGTATTATAATATATGCTTTACATTGTTCTCTGAGCACCTTATGTCAAAAATTATTGTCACCCTACCCTACTACACAATTCAAAAATAGTCGATTTCGGTATCTATTAAGATTTTTAGTTTAATCGTTATTCTTATTAGTAACAAATAACACCAATTTGTTGCACAATTTTTTTCACAAAAAGAGACTATTTTGTATTTGTCTAATCTGTCATACGATAGGCGTATTAAAACGGAAAACAAAATAAATGGAGGATTGAGGGCCCGAATTTTGTCAAGGTCATAACTTTCAAACAACAAGAAATGGAGACCTGCTCTTGCTTTCACAAATTTTCACAATTTATTTAGTATCTTATAGGATTACAAACAGTAGCTTTAAGTTAATGGTTTCATTTTATTTGCGTGATAAACTTTTACGTGTGTGAGGATTGAGAGCCCATTTTGAACGAAGATATACCAAGTAGGACAGTGTTTTGCGATAATATCTTGTTTTCACAAATTTTGTTTGGTATAAGCTTAGATTTTGGCATAAAGACTTTATCTGTAGTGTCCATAGTTTATCAGGTACAGGCGGGCCCTCAATCCTCTATGTGAGAACTGAGGGCCCCACTTTACAGTCCATATCTCGCAAAGTTGACTTTCACAAAATCTGATTCCAACTTTCACAATTCTTTGGGAATGTTCACTAAATCCTAAGCATATTTTCAAAGAGTTTTAATAAAGTGGCCCTCACACCACACGCAAATTAGTGTACTTATAATAGCTTATAAAGATTACAAAGAAAGACTTACAATTATTTATTACTAGCAACCTATTATAAATATATAAATAATGTTCTTACGACTTGACAAAACATAAGGTTTCTATATTAACATGGCGCTAAGTCGATCCTATTCTTATTTGAAACGCATTATACATTGATTGAACTGGTGGAATCTAGACGTGTGACTGACACTGGCATGGTCCAAGAGCTAGATCGAAGAGTTTAGGATAAAATCTTTGATCTAGCTTTTGGACTATACTTAAAAAAATAACTTATTATATCTTCTAAACTAAGACCCGACTAAATCTGTGACTTGGCGAAAAATTGCGACTAATTAGCCACAAAATTTGGGAGAAAACAGATCTTCGCTAGGTGGCCTAGTTTTTGAGATATAAATGTGGCCAAGCTGGGGAGATGCTCTCCAGATCGGCCACCCGTAAACACATATCTTTTGAACCAGTGACCAATTCTGTTATTTCGACTAATTAGCGAATAATTTTTAGTGTTATCAAAATTAAAATCCCTGATGTTGGATGGCCAGTGTCAGTCACATAATCTAGAATTATAGACCATGCTTGTGGGACAAAACTCACTAGGAATATAAAAATAAAATAAGTACTCTCAAGACAATAAATTGGCGAGAAATATGTGAATACCTTCAAGAGGGATACGAAGTTTTAAATCAGGATCTCTTGTCATAAGTACCACCTGCCTTCACAAAGCTATTGATTAAATAAATTAATTTGATGTTAATTTTTTTTTTTGGGATCTGTAGTGATCACTATCGCAACACTAACTGTAACTCGTGCGCGTAAACATGGCACCTGGCTCAAAAACAAAATTGTGTCTAAACACTATGTTTTGTCATGTTTAAAGCATCGTAAAGTAGTATGTTATAAGAAACTACTTAGCGCAAATTAAATGTTGTCATATTGACAGCTACCCTCTCTACTGGTGTACATGAGCTGAGCATGAGACAATGTACAGTGCGATTCAACTAAGAATAGGAACGTCAATGACCTCGAACTGTCAACCGAAACTTGAAATAGACGGCTTGCAAAGTTTTGTAGTGTTATCCTTATCCATTTTAGTTATGTTTTTGGAATTTGTTTTTGTTAAAATATGTCACGGACTTTGCAAATGTGTAAACGAGGTGCTGTTTTGCTAAATCTTCACAATATGGCGCAAGGTCATTCCTATTCTTAGTTGAAACGCATTGTAATAAATCAATTGCAAAATGTCAAATGGTGAATTAAAACAACCTCATAGTAGAATTATTCATTAAAATTTTATTTGTTATAATAATAATATTTACAGACATCTGAAATGACAATAAAATACTACAGTATTATTTCATCGACAACAAGATATTTTGAAAATGCTTGTAAGTACTTTATTTGTACTTTACCACAGATTATTACAGATGGGACACTCCGCAGTTTAGATATGAAGCTACAAGTACGCGGCGGGCCCCGTCCACGGGGCTAATTCAGTAGGTCAGAAGGTATATAAGAGTTACGCGATAGAAAGAGAGGCAACTTGTAGTTGACTATAACTGTAGGTAATAAGCGTTGTGCGACCTGACCTGACAATGTACACTTTAGTGTTTTATTTTCACTGATTTTAGTTTAGTTAAATTTATTTTATATTCACCTGTAATGCAATAATCATGTAAGTACTACCCTTAACTCTGAAAATGTCGCAATTCCGACCCCCAAGATACAGGCATATAAGGGGGTCACCGTCCAATGTGGTCTTATTTGCCTGATTATTAATAAATAAATTTTAAATTTGAATACCCATCAAGTATGTGAAGTTTACACAAAAAAATAACTGATATTTGAATACACTGCCGGTTGATGACCCCAAAAAAAATCATCAAATTAATTTTTTTTTGCTTTATCATGAGATATCGGTACGCGTCACGTCTACGGAGTTTACCTAGCTAATTTAATTTGAACCTGTATACATCTATAGTCAAATAAGGTTAGACTGGAAGCTGACCCCAACATAGTTGGGAAAAGGCTAGGCAGATGTTGATACATCTATACATAATAAATAAAATTTAAGTGGCTATTTGTAATGTCAAGATAACAGTATAAATACATAATATTATGAAAGTATAGACGGTACACACGGCTACACATCAAGCTATAAATTTCCAGTTTACACTGACCTCTCATTTTAAGGAAATCCTATACAATGCGAGATCAGCTTATACTGGAAATGTATAGCTTGATCTGTAGCCGTGTAGTTATAACAAAAAAAAAAACAATTTTTAAAATTTTGACTTGCCTATTTGTTCCAGCTAATCTCCGAATCGGTTGGACCGATTTTAACGGGACTTTCACTGGCTTAAAGCTGATATTATAAGGAGTAATTTAGGTTATAAAAAAAAATTAAAACCCATGAAATTGTGAACAAAATGCGATACAAACAGCGCGCGGCTTCGTCCGCGGGCAACAGCTAGATTATAAAATGATTGGTTACAGGTTTTGTAACGTGATTTGGTACTCCAACTTTTTTAAGGTTCCGCATTCAAAGGATGAAAACGGTTTTTCGGCGTTTTCATGCATTGGCACTCCATTCTTTCCTACTCAATGATCTCATTATATATTTCGTCCTCTTACATAGTTTCATTGCTAATCCAGTTAATTAATAGAAAAAAGGTAATTCTAATTTCTAGTGACCTCTAACAGAAATAAATAAATAATTACTTTACCGTTAAGTACCGTATGCTATACATACAACTTGCTTTATGCTTAACGCAGACCGAAAACAGAATGTTCTAATGTCATTGAATATTAAACTTTATTTTCAGTGTCGTAAAGTTCAAACAACCACGCGCGGTCCATCCCCTTTTGAAGTCTCTAGCGATTTTTGTACAACTTTGTACAGTCCTTTCACAATTATATTACCTCTGACAGCAACCCAACACCAACCTTATTGTAATGAGAATAAAGGTCACTGTGATATTGACAGACTTGTCAGTAGCAGCAACCCAAAAGCAACCTTATTATAACGAGCATAAAGATCATTGTGATCTTGACCGTGATGCAAAATCAGTGGTAAAATAGCTGTGTGAGTGCTGTACTTAATGACATGATCATTGTGATCATAGAGTTGAAATACACCAGAATTATTGCAATACACCATTGATTTCTGAAGTTCTAAATGCAGAAAACATCTATTCTGTTCTATCTACGAAGACTTAGGTTTCTTAGGATCAGATGGCCCATCTTCCTCAGATCCAGCCTGAAAAATCGGCTGTGGCTGAGTTTTCTTATAAGCCGGGGCCACCCAAAACGGATTCTCTTCAGCATCCTTCGCATACTTCAAGATAGCTTCTCTTGGGTCCTGTTCATCATCCACCCTCTTGCTAAGACCTAAATTCCTGATGACGAAAGAGCTGAGGGTACTGCCAGAAGCTGCCACTCTTCCTCCTTGTCCAGATGTGATTGGAAGATCAGGTCTGTGGGACTTCACAGGGTCCAATCTATCTTTCTCCATCTTTTTCTTACTAGTCCTAAGCTTCTCCTGCCTAAACAGTGGCAACGCATGAGGAGTAATAATCTGTTGAGCGCTTACAACTTCTACTGAATGTTTCTTTCTATGCGTCTTCACTATGCACAATTTCGCGCCACGCAAACTCTTTTTCTGGTCGAAATAGCATTTGACTACGCCATTCCCGCAACCAACGAAAATCTGGTTCAATTTAGCGTGCCATATGCCTTTAATGACATGGGATTTGGTCACATCTATATGCGTGGTTTGTTCAAAAGTCTTTGTGTTATAGAATATTAGTCTTCCTATATCCTGGCCCCTTTGTAAGGACTCTCCAGTAAAAACTAAAGTATCATCTGGACTGAAAGCGCAATCCGTTTGCTCATACCTAGAGAACAGGTCCCCAAAAACATGCAAAGGTTTTCTAAAGTTCCGTAAATCCCATATCTTCATCGTGTCATCATTACCCCTGCTGGCTAAGTAAGACCCGAGGTAAGAATACGATATGCTGGAGATTTCCGATTGCTTTTGATGGCAATCTCTGACGCAAGCTGTTGTATTGACGAAATTCTTCCGATGGTCCCACATTTGTATAGAACCGTCATAGCATCCGCATGCTACGGTGTTGCCATCTCTAGAAAAGGTGCAAGCAGTTGGTTTGGCCTTCAAGCCTCCTTGCTGCCGAGGTTTGATAACGGCCTTGTGTTGTTTAGGGTTCTCTGTGAGCCAGAGGCGAAGGGTACCGTCTTGGGAACATGTCATGAACTCTTCACGGACTTGTGGGTGCCAGCAGCCGCTGTTTAGGGCGGCTGTGTGACCTTTTGTTCTGTAAGAGAATGAGTGATAGATTAGAATTGACAGCTAGGTAAGGAGACGTACACTACGCCTGAAATATCTTGGCGAGCCCGAACTTCGCGCAGAAAGCTGCGCAGTAAGATTTTTTAGGAATCAAATGGTGAGTGAGAGAACATGCGCGAAAGTTCGTAGTGCCTATGTTCAGACTCGCCAAGATATTTCGGTCGTAGTGTAAGTAACAATTATTGGTCGCGAAGTTTTTTTACGACTTATGAAAATTTGAGAATTGGATTTTGCTACAAAACTCAAAATTGCGGTGTTACAAGCAGAAAAGATCGTGTCTGGCACGCCACAAAAATGATAAACAATTGAGTTGCCAGGTAATCACTGATTAAACATTACTATAGTACCCCTCTGCGTTGTACACCTACTGGGTCTGGGCCCGTTTTTTTTACTGATGAAAGGAATTAACCTGTTTGAGGCAGGGGGCATTTTGTGAAAGGGATATTTTGCGAAAGGGACATTCTGCGAAAAGGACATTTTGCGAAAGGGACATTCTGAGAAAGGGACATTTTGCGAAAGGGACATTTTGCGAAAGGGACATTCTGAGAAAGGGACATCCTGAGAAAGGGACATTTTGCTACCAGTAGTTATTTTGAGAAGTGGTAATTTTGCGACAGAGCCTCCTAATCCTAACTAATATTATAAATGCGAAACTGAGTTTGTTTGTTTGTTACGCTTTCACGGTAAAACGGCAAACGGATTTGGATGAAATTTGGCACACTGGTAGACCATGACCTGGAAAAGGATATAGGCTACTTTTTATCGATATTCACGCGGACGAAGCCGCGGGCAAAAGCTAGTTTATAATAATTCAATTTTTACTAGCAAAAGAAAAAACGACGATTTTTTAAACAACAAAAGATCCCTTCTTGCTAGCAGTTGACTAGCTTTTACCCGCGGCCTCGCCCGCGTGGATGTCAGAAAATATCCCACGGGAACGTCCTACTGGGAATTCCTTCCTTACTCCTTGTCTACATTATAAAGGGAACCTCTGTGCAAAATTTCAGCTTTCTAGGTCCAAGGGTTTGGGCTGGGCGTTGATGAGTCAGCCAATCAGTCAGTCAGGACTTCGCTTTTTATTTAAGATATAGCTGGTCTTCCAACATATTTTTAATGACAAATAAGAAGACGAGAAGTGCAATTACTTAGCCATATCCGTAATATATTGGTCTCCCTTCACACACTCGAGCACTTCGAAGCCGTCTCGGTCCAACACCTTGGCCTGAGCCGCGCCACTGACGACCAGGATCGAGTCCCCGGTCGTGGAGTACTGCAGGGCCTTGATAGGGTGGTTCTCGCACGGTTGCAGGGTACGGAATGAACGCATTGATGAGTCCATACCTGGGAAAGGAAGATTATATTGGTTGACCAATCAGCAAAGACTTACAAGCTTGCAAGAATAAGTATAATATAATTTATTCAGCGCGAACATATACTTCGCGATTTTGTTATGCAAGCACTCAGGACTAAATAAAAAACCCAGACATAGCGCTGCGAACAATACAGTTAAGCATTCGCAAAACTACACCTCGCTCTGTGCTCGCACATACACGCACACATTTACACTATTCTACAATTAAACTACACCTCATTACGTGCACACATGTTTACGAAACCCGAAACGCGCGGCTTCATCACTTTTTATAAGAATTGTCAGATAGCTGATAGCTAGGGCTCCGCGTAGAACCTAGGGAGTGAATTATAATTTTATTTCTATTTTAATATAGCGGGCTTCAGCCCCATTTCTTCAGTACACTACTGTCTTTTATTATAAAGTAGTTAGCCTCCCGCTGTGAGGTTCGAGCCCTCACATTTGGAGATTAGTGCGCTTAAACATACAAACAGAAAAATAAACTCTTCAGATTTACTATTAGTATATGTATAGGTAGATTGTGTTTATGACATAACTGCTAACAACCCGTGCAATATAACTAAACACCTCGCGCTGTGACGTCACTCGTACAATACTGTTCAGTAGGTCGTCTGTTCCACCGCAAAACAGTTTGTACGGGGAAGAGAGTCAAGCAGTTCCATTCTAACCATAATAAGTACCCAGGGTACCCGCCGTGAGGTTGTCATTAACATCAAGGCGCTGCTGGCCTTCTTTGAGGAGCTGGGGTGGATCGAATGATCGATTTTCCCACCCATACGCAAAATACGCGCATTGACGTGGAGTTGCGGATACCAGCCAGTATTACCTATTACCGATCAACCATAATAAGTACCGAAACATACTTACCAACCAAAAAAATTACATAACTTTACTGCTAATTTGTAATGTAATTAAATTGTGCAAGGTTGTTTTATTTGGCAAATAAAGATTTTTTTTTAGTATGGGGCCACACTCCAACGGGTTGTCTAGTTACCTTGCATAGGATATACAAGTAAAACATGACATGAACTTCAAGCTTTACTTACCAGCAAAATCCCAGAATGAGACATCATAATCAATTGACCCAGTTGCCAGGCGAGCTCCTGAAGGGTCAACTGCCAGAGCCACCACCGCTTTAGTGCCGTGCAGCATCTCCACCTAGGCATAAATAAATTGTTGATTTCTATTAACTAGACCATTATTTATCAACAAAAAATCGTAATAATGACTAAGTATAGATTTTTTTACTTTTTTAAAGAGTATGTAAAACATAATAACTTTTTATTACTTATTTTGAGTGTTTTTTGTTAAAATAAAAACAATAATGATAGCTTAAAAATCTTATAATGATGTTGTATGGCAAATAAGAAACCCTGGAAACCCTTTAAAAACAGTTGTCAAGGAAAAAAACGTTTCTTTGAAGCAATTTGAAATTTTTGTCTGATATTTTCAGTAAATATCGATTTTTACAAAAAAAAAATTGAGATTTTTTTTCCAATATTTTTGTTTTATGAATTATGGTCTAGTGTCACGTACTTTCGTCAGTGCACTATATCCAGGGACACACTGTACCTATGTGTAATCGAAATAATTCATACTAGCAGCGCCCTGCGGTTTCACGCGCGTAGACGGAGATAAAAAGTAGTTTATGTTAATCCAGGGTATAAGCTATCTGCACACCAAATTTCATACAAATCGGTCCAGCCATTTGAGCGTGAAGAATAAAATAATAAATAAAATATAAATAAATATCCTTGGACATTTCACACAACACCATCTAGTCCCAAGCTAAGCAACCTAATGCTTGTGTTATGGTAACGAGATGGCTGATAAACTACTTATATACATTTTTTTTTGTAAATACATACATATTATAGATAGAACACCCAGACTCGGAACAAATACTTGTAGGTCGTACAAAAATTTGTTCCGTGCGGGAATCGAACCCGCGACATGCTGTGCAGCAGTCAATCGCTCAACCACACACACAAAGACACACACACACTCACAAACTTCCGCCTTTATAATATTAGTGTGATTATGAAAGTAGTTCAGAATCATTTACTGAATCAATTTTTGTCATTTTTGATAAGTCTAGGTAACTTTTTATCCCAAAAATAATTAAAAGTATGTAAATTTCAGTACAACACTTCCGCTGTATAATCAAAACAAACCAAAATGGACGAAGTACCTACTACATATGCAACTGTGTGCGTGGATAGATTTTGTAATGTGACTACAATTTTCTCCCACAATCAGTATAGGTAATTTAATAAATTACACAATGTTTCATACATAATAGCAAAAATTCAGTGTATGTATGTGTTACGATTAAGTATAACATAATATTGTAATTGGAGTGTTTGGTGGTGAGCATTAATTCCAGGACATGTTGTATATCGACGATGAAGTGACAAGAACTCCTAACCGACATTTTTGCGATTTTACTTTTTTTACGTAGATAGACTTTCAAAAAGTTGATTGTATATACACTAGTCGTACATAGCCCCCTTACAATAACCGCTTCTTATTTAATATATATCCAATAACAGTATTTTTCATACCTTGCATTTAAAATAATTAAAATGTTTTTTTTAGTTTCCTGTAAAATCTTGTTCTGGTAGATAAAGGTTCTTGTCACTTCATCGTCGATATGGTCAGCATTGTAAGGAAAGGTGTAGACACCACAGGCATTTTTAATCACAGAGGACTTATTACTCATAAAAGAATTGGCCATTTAAAACATGGATTCTTATTTACTTTCACTTATATTTTTGTCTTTAAAAGTTTTGGTTAACTTTATAATAATATTAATATTTAGAAAATCATTTACATTTTCCTAAACTTACAGAATGGAAATAACATTTTAGAATAAATTGAATGTTATTCACCTCATGACTATTTGGTATCCTTTTCTCTATGGGCAAATCCTCATCATCAGAGCCACTCAACTCATCATAACTGTCTTCACCATCACCCTTACTTTTCTTAGTTTTATCATCTTTATTCAACAACCCTGCTGGTATTGGTGGACCAATTTCATCATCATCTTTTGATGACTCTATTGGCAATGGGCCAATCACATCATCATCACTTTCTTCATCCTTTTTTGTATCTAGTTTTTTTGGCATTGCAGCTTCGGCTTCTAACCTCTTTTTATTGGCTTCCTGCGCGTTTATCTTTGCCTGTTCCACCAACTCGACGAGGTCGAAGTTTTTAGCTTTTTTACCGAAGTTTCTGATGCCCATTACTTGCTGAACGTGCTGGTTCTCCAAGTCTTCAGCTATTTCTTCTATTTCCTTGTGTTCTTGAATGGGTGTTCGCCCGAAAGTGCCGAAACCAGACGTGTTGGCTTCATTTTTATTACTGTTTTCGCCTGTTTTGCTGATGTTAAACTTGATTTTCCCGAAGGAAATTGGTTTCTTATGCATCTTTGAAGACTTGGTGGGCCTTTTAAATTGCTTATTTGTTAATTATTTCAATTTCACATTGATTTTTCATACGGCGCTCTTATCGTCTGTTATTATTATTAATGCGATACCTAAAATTGCTTATAATTTTTTTTTCAGTTATGGATATACTTTTATTTATTTCAAATAACAATGAAAATGTAGCACTACAGTACACAATCGACAATATAAATACTTCTCGCAAAACTACGAAAACGAATTGATTTGTTTTGCAAATGTCAAAATCAATCTTATCTTGGAAAACATTACAGTTCTTGAAAATTTCATTTATTTTGCATTTTTTATGTTGGATCTTTGTCTCACAGGAACCGAAGACAGAGATAGAATAAGTACAGGGTTTACTTGACAGTGACAAACATGTGACAAAGGCAGCGTTTTGTTTACATTTTTGAGAATGTAGGTCTGAAGTTGAAAGTTTTAGAAGCTATTTGAACATTTTATAATCTCCAACAAATTATAGATTATTGTTTTAAAATAATACTGCTGCAAACTAGTTGTTTATTAATTTAGAATAATTTTGGTATGCTACAGCGTTTTACTGTCAATTTTATGTGCTGTTTCAATGCGCTTATTATCACTTTGACCGTACCTAATAGAAAACAATTCATTTCAATTCAATCAATTCTTCAAAATAGTGTACGGTAGGCTACGAATAAGTAATAAGTCTTATTACTTATTTGTAGACGGTAGGTGTACAATACGCGCCACGAAAGATGAGACTTGCTTGACACGCCACGTGGTTTGACTTGCGCAGTAGACGATTTTATAGGTCTCTTTAGCGGTATGAGGTTTGAGGCGGGAAGGGACCAGGCAGGCGTCATCGGGGCGGCGGGGCGCGGCGGTCGGAAAGAGCGTTATTACTTATTATTAGTTGCCTCCCGCTCTCTTCACCCCGTGCACGCACGTACCGCTGGACTGACTCCGCAAATATACAGACAGACAAGTGCAACCTGTGTTTATAAACTAGTTTGTTTATAGTTGTGTTGTGTCATACGAGTGCAACTTTGAAAAATCTTTATTATGCCTCGAGGTAAAACATTAAGAAGACAAAGTAGGAAGATGGTTTACGACGTGTACACCTATATGTCAAAAGAAGCAAAGGAAGGTGTACAAAATTTGAAGCAGGTACAAATGCGTACAGCGGCCGCAACTAAAACATCATTAATTACAGTAAAAAGAGTTGTGAAGGAAGGAAACAGTTCCGAGTTACTACCAATTTTTCGCACTCCCGGAAAAAAAAGGTCAAGGCCCAAACTTTTAACCAATATAGATGAATTTGACAAAGGAGTGATAAAAAGATGTATTCACAACTTCCATGTTACGAACAAGGAACCGACCCTTAATAAAATTTTAGCAAAGTTGCGCGATGATATTGCCTTTCGAGGTTCAAAAACAAGTCTACGCCGCATTTTGAAAGAGCTTGGTTTTCGATGGAGGAGGACCGTTAATAATAGAAAAAATCTTATTGAAAAATCCAATATCAGACTGAAAAGAATTGAATATCTAAAAAAAGTCAGAAAATATCGCCAAGAAGGCCGCTCTATTGTATATACTGACGAGTCTTACGTGCATTCCACGCATACTACCTCCAAATCTTCGTCTGATAATTCGGATAAAGGGCTCAAAAAACCCATATCTAAAGGTCAGCGCGTTGTCATTGTACACGCTGGATCTGAAAGTGGCTTCATACCAAACGCTTTACTGACTTTTAAATCTGGGGCAAAAACGGGTGACTACCACGACGACATGAATTACGAAGATTATCAGAAATGGCTTCGAACCCAGCTAATACCCAACCTTCCACCAAATGCTGTCGTGGTAGTTGATAATGCCTCGTATCACAATAAGGAGTATGAATCTGCACCAAGCTCAAACACCAAGAAAGCTGATATGCAATCATGGCTAACCCAAAAAGGAATTCCCTACGCTCCAGATATGCTTAAACCAGAATTGTACAAATTGATAAAAATGCAAAAAGAACAATATAACACATTTAGCATTGACAAAATACTATCTGAACACGGTCATGACGTACTGCGATTACCCCCATATCACCCTGATTTAAATCCAATCGAAATGGTTTGGGCTTCAATAAAAGGTTATGTGAGTAGTAAGAATGTGCAATGGAACCTCAACCGTGTGATAGAGTTAGTAGCAGAAAAGGCAAACCAAATGGGACCAAATGAATGGAAAGCTCTATGTGATAAAACAAAAAAAATTGAAGACTTTTACATAGAAAGTGATCACATAATTGACAATTTGACGGATACGGAGATAATTATCAGACAAGGAGATTCGTCAGACAGCGACTCAGGGGACTCAGGGGACTCGGGTAGTTCCTCATTGTCATCAGACGAAAACGATGATATTTCAACTCCTAGAACAAGTGGTGTATTTTTTAGAGTTAATGTACCTGGTTACAGCTGTATCCCGAACGACGATTTTCCCGCTGGTGTATCATTTATTGACAGTGACAGTGACTAGGACAATCTGCCATTTTTTATCTTATACTTTATTATTTCATAAATATTGTTAAGAATTTTACGTAATGCTTGATTTACTTAGTGAACCTAGTGAACCTTATGCCAAATATCATTGAAAAATCCCTGAATCTCCTGAAAATCCAATTCAATCCAATTGAAGATTACAAATTAAGGATAACTATTTTGTACGGCTTCGGAAAGCACGTTATGCCATGCCGGCCGTTGGTCCCGGCCGTAGACAGAGAATTCTCTGTCTACGGTCCCAGCTGTCATTCGTGGATCTTTGACAGTCGTTACTTGTCGTCAGAAGTCCGAAAGTCTGACAACCAGTCTTACCAAGGGGTACCGAGCCCGTAGGGTATATATGTTCTGTGGTACCGAGTATCGTATTACCCAGTTACTGGGTTGTGGAGGTCAGTTAGGCAGTCGCTCCATGTAAAATACGGGTATTCAGCTGCATCCGGTTAGACTGGAAGCGACCCCAACATAATTGGGAAAAGGCTAGGCAGATGATGATATTAAATATTTCGTACACGACTGTACCTACCTGCGCAAGGTCTGTCAATAATGTCAACAACATTGTCAATCAATGACAACTGTCAAGTCTCATCTTTCGGCTTTTCGAGGCGCTTTCTTGCTGTTCTAAACAATAATAAAGGAGTACTGGAATATTAGAGTTTATGAGAAGAGCAGAAGAATAAAAAAAAATTGGGTAAGCGTATACAAATATCCAAAAAAAATACGAGAGTTAAAATTACTTAAAAGTACTCCCATCACAATCTGCATCGTTTTTTTTTACGAAATGATTAAAAAATTAGAACTCATTAAATAATATTCGCATTCAGTAATCAAATCGATTTCAATTACACGTTTTTAAGCTTTAGATTCATAATGCTAACAATGCGCGATTTTCGCTAGCCTAGCCTGCAATATTTTATAAATCGTCATGTCATTCATTCTGCCTAGGGCTACGGTCCTGAGTGGTCACCAAAGATGTTTGTGTTGCCGATATTCTGTGTCCTCCTCGGCTCGGCCGTCGGATATATTGATAAGGGTGAGTAAATAATGTTTATTTAGAATATTCTTGATAATAATAGCACTAATATCGTCATTATTGATGTTTTATATCAGGAAAACAATTTATTTAGCTGTCTCTAGGTGTATATGAATCGGTTCAAACCTACTTATAGCTTTTTTGCTTTTTCATGTAGCAGATTACATACCAACATATTTTTTTTACAAAACAAACATAATTTATTATGTTTCTATATTAAAATTCATCAAGCTTACGTAAAAACACAAAACTTATCTTAGACAAAATAAAAACAAAACTATGACCTCAACTAGATTGGTTGTTTGTGCTTACGATCATACAAACGGAGTAGGTACTTAGAGCAAGCGTGTTGTTATGTTGCTGATAATGAAGTCTTATTTCTTTATGAACATACTGCTTACTTTAACTATGAAATAAGTAGAACATGTTGATTAAAATAGCTAATATAAATAAACCTAATTTTGTTCTTCATTTAGATTTAGAGGGTAAAGAGAAAAAAAAAAACAAAACTGAAATCTTTTTCCTCAATCATTTATTTATTGGATCTCCAACAGAGGCTACACATTTAAAAATAATTACATACGTAACATTGATCAGGTATTACATAATATTGAACAGGCAGGGGACATAGTCCTTCCATAGTTCTGGGTAACCAATCCACTATAGCCACTCAAACCCATAGCCCGATAGGTTTTGTTTCCATGTTCTGCAATAGTTCTGCAACAACTAAGGGTGGTCTGTGGGTGCACTTGCATAAAGCAAACAGGGATAATCATTAGTTGGTGCTTCAACAGTTAAAATTGTCTAAGGACTCTCTGCGAGTTGGCTTTGGCCCCTCATATGCCTTCCAAAGGTTACGGGCTCCAGGGTCCTGAAATATGCAAAAACAGGGACAAATACTAGAGTTTGCTTCTAATTATAGGAGACGTATCATTCACTTGTAATCTAGGTAGGTACAATAAGTTTGACAAGGAGGGAAACATTACTTTTTAAAACAAATAATGAATCCAAGGAGTTCAAACTTATTCATAATAAGTCAGATGTTAAAAAAAAATATTTTATTTTCTAGATGCTCCTCCTCAATGGAGTCCTGTATACACCGTAAAGGGAACATTAAACATTCCCTATGCAGAGCTGAAAGAACCTTTCTACACCTGGTGAGTGCATATTTTAAAATAATTAAAAAAAAAAAATTTTGTTTATGCCTTACAAAAAAGGTGCAAGTATACTGTAACCCTTATAATTATTATGAGCATGTTGTGTCCCACTGCGGGGCATAAGCCTTAGACCTAAGTAATCATCAGCCCTCATCCAAATTTATTTGTGGTGCAAGAACAAGTGAGTCTTCTTCCATACATCTCTATCAGCCAGTGGCGTGCACAGAGATTTCAGACAGGGCATGCACGGCTAAAATGAAAAAAAAAACAAACTACTTGATAAGTTTTTTTTTTTTAAACTGATAAGTTTTTTTTTTCCCCGACCGTTGTTTTACCCGACCCCACCTACGCTACCTTACTCTTACCCTGACTCTTACCGCACGGGTGGCGCCATTGGCTTCGCATGATGTTTGTTTGCGACCACCACGAATACTTATCTAAATTATTTTAATCAGAATATCCGACAAAGGTCCAAACATTATTTTATCTTGATTTGTAAACAAAAAAAAAAGCAAGGGATACAATCCAATGTGTTTGTATGTGGGTAGGTACACAACATGTTAGCCAGTAATAATTATCATAAAACTTTTTATGAAAATAACAAGAAGCATTACCTACCTTTTTTTTTGGGCTAAATCAAACCCACCTTCCATTTACAATCAATTTGTCATCAAAAGATAACGTCGAAAATATTTTTTTTTACAATAAGTAGTTACTTATTAATGTTATTACCTACTTAGACAGTCAATCAATTGATTGACAAAAGAAAACCAATCAAAACAATATGGCGAAAAAACAAACATTCAAACATTGCAAGTTGAATGAAAGCTGGTAAAAACTGTACAATTACAAACTAAAACGAACGAATTTTGGTCAATCCGACCAAAAAAAGTCGACCCTCTGTAATCAACAACTAAGCCGTGCTTTTACGGCTTCTCAATTTGGACGGGTTGCAATGTAAGCTCTGCTTCCAGAACTCAACACGCGCACACATTTTCACGCACACAGTGACACTTTTGCTGTGTACTACACGAGATGCGTTGTATGAAAAATAAGCACTGCTAGTTACTGCTTTTGCTCACGGGAGCGCTGCCTGCGCGATGTCCACTCGCTCCAGAAAGTTAGTTCCAATAAAAAGTAATAGATGGCACGAAATCGCGTTTTAAACGGTGAGATGGTGACTATGGTTAGATTTATAAAATAATTGCATTGCATTATTTATCATTTAAAGGGGCATGTATGTATAGGACTACAGGGTATGCAGAGCTTATTTGCATGTATGGAGTGCACGCCACTGCTATCAGCCATCAGCTCAGTATTCATCCCTCTTTCTAGCCATATCATCCTTGGCACTGGTTTATTTAATTTAATGTTTCATGTTTCGTAATGTTAATTTTGCAAATTCAAATTCAAAATATCTTTATTGTGGGGGGCATAAGTTAGTAACAGGTCTTAAGAATAAATTAAAGTTCCATTATGTCCTGCATAGTAGGCATATAATAATTAACTATTAGCATTAAAATTAAAATTATTTTACATGTCAAATTGAGTTAATAAAAATGTCAAATTAAAAAAATACAGTGAAATTAATACATGGTCAACAATTCAATCAATAATTCAAGAAATCTTGGATCGTATAGTATGCTTCATCAATTAAAAAGTTTCGTAATTTATTTTTAAATACTGGAAGTTCCTTATTTGCTCAGAATGTCAATAGGTATGGTAAGTAAAAAAAAACCCTAAAAAAACCCAAAACTTAGGTTTTGGGTTTTTTTTTTTGCATAGTATCAAGTTCTTCTAACTGAACAGACAGCTGTGCTGCTGGGGAGTTTGTTGCGCTACTTCTTCTTCCCAGCTAAAGCACTAGGATCTGGTGAAGGGTGGGCGTTTTTGCAGACTGTTTTATGTAATTTTTACGTTCGAAAAGTGCTGATTTTCAGCCTAGTTTGAATAAATGACTTTTGATTTTGATTTTATGAGTTTGCATTTTGAAGTTTCTAGTGTTATCACCAGTTTAACCAATTTGGCATACCTGTATGGCCTAATGTTAATTTTGCTAAGAAATTATGGAAGTGGCTTCTTAATATTTTTTTCTTAATATAAATCCCGGGATTCTATAAAATCCGGGAACGCGCAACTAATCGGATACATGGTATGGAAACGACTTCTTAAATATGTAGTATTATTTATTTAAAAAATACCGGGACACCGGGATCACATTTTGTGTTTGTTTACTTGAAATTCATTTTTAACCCCCTAATGCATACAGGTTGTAGCGCAAACAGTAGTCCAACGTTAAGGGGTCGATACACCGTATTCAGCTATCACGTACCACAATTTGAACCATTTTTTCCAGTCTCAGAATAAATTATTTTTATATTATTATTTGAAAGATTGACGACACGTTGCTTTACTAATTTGGCCGCAATAAATTACATTATTTTTTAATTTTGTTTTTTGTTCATATCTTTGAAATGCCTGTGCTATCGCATGCAATGTAAAAAAAAAACCGGCCAAGTGCGTGTCGGACTACGCACAATGAAGGGATCCGTAGTTGGGATGAAGTTATCCCAAGAACAAACTTGACATTATAGTTGAAAAACATGTTCTCCCATAAATTCCAATAGTAAATATAAGTTTGTTCTCGCAATATTGAGAGATTTACCATGTTATTTTAAGACCACAAACTTCATATAGCTTTTCCTGTAATCTACAGGTATAGAACTATTTTCTGTATTTTTTTCACAATTTTAGGCCCAGTAGTTTCGGAGATAAGGGGGAGGAATGGTCAATTTTCGTAAATAACTTTAAAACGATTTATTTTAAAATTATACAAAAATATATATTTGAGACCCTCATAGTAAGCCGTTTCATTTGGCTTGGCCTTTTTTTTTCAAATATGCACACGGTACAGTTTGCAAAACTTTTTTTTATTAATTTTCTTATTTGCCCCCTAAAAGTGATATTCAAAATCCATTTATTTACTTTAGCCGTACGTGTTTGCGTCACAGAAATCCATATGTGTACCAAATTTCAACTCAATCGGTCCACTAGATTCGGAGCTAGTTGGCTGTGACAGACGGGCAGACAGACAGATAGACACACGAGTGATCCTATAAGGGTTCCGTTTTTTCCTTTTGAGGTACGGAACCCTAAAAAGTACTAAATTTATCACATCCGAATTCTCGAGATTTTATGATCGATACAAAAGTGCCTTCCATATTAGCCAACACCGAACGTAAGTAAATATACATTCGATTCTATAATCAGAACTTTTAATTTATCGATCCCGGAATACCGGGATTTTTTCGATACAAAAGTGCAAATAGGTAAATATGCATCCGATCTCTAGTTACTGATTGGCAGGGTTACGCGGGGTAATCGAGACACAATGGAAGTTTTATTGTTATGTATGAGTCACTTTTCATTATTAATGCATTACTTAGTCACTCTTAGAATATCAGAGCAGCTGTTTGCCAGTTGTAATTGTACCTACTAAGAGATAATAATTTATCTTTGTTTTTTTTTGTGTTAGCTTACACTGTCTCACTGCTGAGCAAAGGCTTCCCCCAAATCCTTCCAAGCATCCTTTTCCAGGGTAACCTTGTTCCGACCCTTGCGGCACGCGTCTATGTCACAATAAATATTATGACGGCGTCAGCGATGGCTGAGCGATAGAGGCGTGTCATCATCTCGATTCGGTGGTACGGGATTCATAGTGCAGGTTTACAATAGGGATGATGCCTGGGTAAAAAAAAAGAAATTCTATTTAGTCCGTCAGTCAGATAATATTAATAAAAAAATACTTAGTTATCACGCATTAAAGTTGGGGAGTGGGGGCTCGCTACGTCACTTGTACGTATAAAACCTAGCTACGCGTGACGTCATGCCATATTTTAACTCAATGTATCGCCGTAATTTTTTGATTACGTAAAAAAAGAAAAAATACGTGTCCAATATTTTTTAATAATCTCTATGACGGACAAAAAATAAATTTTTAGTCGTCATCCCTATTAAACACGATGATAAAGCAATTCAGTTAGTATTTCACTTTCAGAATAATTACTATCACAGTAGGTACAATACTAATAACGTTCACGCACTATTTCTAAGTTCGGGCAAACCGACAGTTTCGCGTAGGAGAAGTGGAGGTCTGCACCCGTTCGTTGCCCTCACAAGACTGACTCGTCGTCCAGTCACTCCCCTTGACACGACTCTGTCCACGTGCCGCCCCCCTCTAGCGAGCGCGTCACGGCGTTTACCCCCACCTAGTACTACAATAATCAATTGAGAGACTATTATCGCTCAACTTTTATTATCTCCGACATATAAGTATATAGATATGGACAGTAGGGAAACTACGAACAAACGTACGAAACGGCACATTCACACAGATGCACGTACCGACGAGGCCCCAAGCGATTGTCGCGGTGCTCTCAGTACATTTACTGTGGCTTAGGGGTCTCGTAGATGCGTGCGTCTGTGTGTGTGCCGTTTCGTACGTTTGTTCGTAGTTTCCCTACTGTCCCTATTTATACAAGGTGTAACATAAATAACCCACAACCTCTTAAGGGGTCATTGTACTCATCATTATGAACAACTTTTACTATGGGACCAAACCTGGAATCGCGAAAAAAAAATCAGCTGCTCCCTACATTTTGACGAGTTTGATGTAGATAAATGTACTGGTCAGCTGATTTTTTTTCGCGATTTCAGGTTTGGTCCCAAAAGTTGTTCATAATGATGAGTACAATGACCCCTTAAGAGGTTGTGGGTTATTTATGTTACACCTTGTATTGTCGCTGAAGCTCTCCTCTATAATTCTCAGTTCTACATAAATATTATGTAGATTTTAGCTATTAAGTAAAGCTTTCTCATCATCTTCATTGTTAGCATCAACATTTTTAGGGTTCCGTCCCCAAAGGTTGCCAACGGTTACGGACCCTATTACTAAGCCTCCGCTGTCAGTCCGTCTGTCTGTCAGCGGGCTGTATCTCATGCACCGAAATGGGTAGAAATTTTTACAGCGTGTATTTCTATAGCCGCTATAAAAACAAATAATAAAAATATAATTTTTTGATGGGGCATACAAGAAACGTGATTTTTTTGGCGTTTTAGTAGCCGTTGGTGTTGAAGTAAAGTATGAAAGAAAAAGTCGTGTTGCGCTTGCGCCGATCCCAAATAAATTAGGATAGGGGCAGGAAAATGATGATCAATACGGCCAAAATGCAGTTACAGTAACCACTGTCATAATGTGTAACAAATACAAGTGTTACATACTAATTAAATTTAAACCAATACCAATTTAAGACAAAATTAATAAATAATGGTGGCTGTTGTGCCGCGAGCATTAGTTATTAATTTTATCTTTTTCCTCAATATGTACAATACCTATTTAGGTACTAGGGATGACCCAAATGTGGTTAGAACGGATACAAACTTCGGCCGAACATTCGTTGAAAATAAAAAGTTCGGCCGAACTTCGGTTATTTTCAATAGGAAATGTATTTTGTTTATACATTTCTTATTGAAAATAACAGAAGTTCAGTCGACATAACTCTGGCAGACTCCTGCCAGATAACGCAGAATCCTTGGTGTTTTTGCATCATAATCTGTCCTTGGTAAATAAAATACTTACCTGTAAGAATAGCTAATAATAATAAGATATAATTTAACACTTTTATAAAAATTAAAAATAGAATCACTGTTTTTAATTTGAATAAAATTGTTTGGCGATAATTATTTCAATGTTTAGATGTCAAAATTCTGATTATGTTTAGAATTGTTAAATACAATGCAACTAGCAAACAATAAATAAAATTTTATGTAAAATAATATCAGAAGCTTTTATTTATTGTTTAGTTTTATTATTTTAGTCAAAACAGTTCAGATAATTTAATATTTTCTTGTTTCGAATGTTCGGTATTTGAGCCGAATTTCGGAACCGAATTATTTATGCCGAGTTCGGTTAAGCCGAATGTGAAACTAATTTTGGCGCATCGAATTAACACAGGCAATCGGATCTGTTTCAAAGAAGTATTGCACATGCCGATGGTTTTAAGCGCGACTAAAGCACATCAATCAATCGACATAACACTGCATTTAGCCGTTTTCAATGCTGTTTTCAATGCTCCGTTGGAACACTGAGTTAATGTCCTCCTGAAGAGTTCATCTATCGGCCATCCATCTCCTCAACACTATACCTATTATAATATCAACTTGAAATCATCAGCATAGAGCACGCACCTGGTGTGTTTTAGAACCTTCTCAAGATCATTCACCATAATTCCGAATAATAAAGGTCCCAAAATGGTCCCTTACCTAAGTCCAACCGAATATGACATGTGTACTTTGTGTATTGACATGAGTCTATCATAACCTTAGCTATGATCTAGCTCGCTAGTCAGTAACAGTAGAATACTAATTATCACTTCTCGAGTTAAGCTAATTGCGCCGTTGCGCCGTAGATGAGTGATGCGTAAGGTTTGTTGCCAATGCTGCATGCAATATGTTTCAGTATATCTGAAACAAGTGATGTATTTACACTCGTGGTTAGGAGCTCGTGGCTAAGTAATAACAGCTGCACGGGTCGATCCAACAGGTTAAGCTATGCTTGCCGGGGTTGGTCCGTGGATGGGTGACCATCTTTACATACTGGGTCTGCTACGTGCCTCGGAAAGCACGTTAAGCCGTTGGTCCCGGCTGTCATTCGTGGATCTTTGACAGTCGTTACGGGTCGTCAGAAGCCCGAAAGTCTGACAACCAGTCTTACCAAGGGGTATCGTATTACCCAGTTACTGGTTTGTGGAGGTCAGATAGGCAGTCACTCCATGTAAAAAGCTGGTATTCAGCTGCATCCGGTTAGACTGGAAGCCGACCCCAACATAGTTGGGTAAAGGCTAGGCAGATTGAAGTGATGTATTTTTTGTGGCGGCATCTACATCGCCACATACGAACTACGCATCACAATGACATGACGTCACGCAATCTGCATCGCGCAATTAGAGTTTACCACGCGACTAGCATATATACAACGTCCCGACATCAACCGTTGGGCAGTTGCCCACCAGACACAACATCCGTCTGGTCGGAGGATCCTGCCTTTTCTATGGAGGATGAGTGAACTTTACACCCTGTTCCTTATACCTCTATACTGGTGACCCCGAGCATGAACGCAGCCTTCGTGCAACTCCTCCAGCGTGACGTCATCAGCATCACTTCCTCAAGCTTTCGAGCGGCGAGTCACACAGCCAGCCAGCATCCACGGCTTCAACGGGTATCCTGACCACCAGCATGCAGCGGACGCGCATTCCTGGTCATCACCTTCAGCCTTAACCTCAAAACCAGCGCTGTACACTCCGACTCACTGGAGCATAAACGCAGCGCCACCCCGACTCACTGGGGTATCACCGCAGACAGTTCCGACTCACCGTGAACTATGCGGCACCCGGTTCCGACTCTCTGGAACCACAACTGGCACTGGCAAGCATCGCAAGATACACGACTCAGCCCACTATCGACCTCCGGTCTCCGGAGGGGTGTGATGTGGTGGCATCTACATCGCCACATACGAACTACGCATCACAATGACATGACGTCACGCAATCCTGCATCCCGCAATTAGAGTTTACCACGCGACTAGCATACGTCCCGACATCAACCGTTGGGCAGTAGCCCACCAGACACAACACCCGTCTGGTCGGAGGATCCTCCCTTTTCTATGGAGGATGAGTGAACTTTACACCCTGTTCCTCATGCATCTATATTTTTTTTTCGCGATTTCAGGTTTGTCCCTTTTACTATGAAAAGTTGTTCATAGTGATGAGGACAATGACCCCTTAAAAGATTGCCACTGTTTACACTTACACCCTGTGATACAAATAAATAAAAGTCTTACTAAAACTTAGTCGACTTCATCTAGTTTATTTTTTTAATTATTTTTTTTAATATTTCGTGTAAAAGTGATTCCGATATCCTGTTTACAGAATAAACAATTTCATTTCATTTCATTTTAGTTGGGAAAAGGCTAAGTGGATGAACCTACTATCGAATATAACCTACACAAGTCAACATAGTGTGAATTATCCGTAATCAGCATAATGTATCGAAATTCTTCGCCGGTGCTTCACCTTTTGTGACCTAAAAAATAACAATTGTGAGTCATTTGTTGAACAATATCGGAAAAACAGCTGTGTCAATAATATTGTTTAAATAAAAAATGATCTTAATAACTGTGGAATTTCAAATGATTATCACGCTTTTGTGATATCATCATCATTCTCCTGCCCTAATCCCAATTTATTTTGAGGCGGCGCAACATTGTGTCTTTTTCTTCCATACTTCTCTATTAGTCGTCATCTCGGTAGTCACTCGCTTTCTAGCCATGTCATCTTTCACACAGTCCATCCATCGTTTCTTTGGTCTTCCCCTACTCGTATAGCCATCACATAGGTACAATGACAACCGACAACACAGCACAACTTTTCGTTCATCGGTGTCACTTTCAAGACTTCCTCGTATGTAATCATTTCTCATTGTATCCATTCGCGTAACACCACGCATACCTCTTAGCATTCTCATCTCTGCTGCAGCTTTTGTGACATGGATTAGCAATTTTAGACATAGGTTCTAAACTTAGATAAGTACATATTATGATATTTTTTAGCTAAGTATATTAGGTAAACGTGGAGGAGGAGAGGAGCTCGTGGCTAAGCAATAACAGTCGTACGTATCGATCCATCAGGTTAAGCTACGCTTGCCGGAGTTGGTCCGTGGATGGGTGACCATCTTTACATACCGAGACTTCTCCGTGCCTCGGAAAGCACGTTAAGCCGTTGGTCCCGGCTGTCATTTTTGGATCTTTGATAGTCGTTATGGGTCGTCAGTAGCCCGACCAGTCTTACCAAGGGGTATCGTATTACCCAGTAATTGGGTCAGATATAGGCAGTCGCTCCATGTAAAATATTGGTATTCAGCTGCCTCCGGTTAGACTGGAAGCCGACCCCAACATAGTTGCGAAAAGGCTAGGCAAATTGATATCAGGTTGTATGTGTGTTGATCAAAATACAACCGTAAATAATGTGTATTTACAGAATTATAATGATTAAAATCATCAATACAACTTTCTGTTAGAATTGGTCTCAAATGTCATGATTTAATTAAATAGTCTATCAACAGGGTAATTTGAACTGAGAGTGTTTACCGCATCGCCATTAAATAATTTTAAAAATTTGGCAGTCATGGGGATTCCCGACGGAAGTGAAAACTTAAACGTAAAACTATGCATAGCATGTCGCAGTGACGCCGTGACGCGAACTCCTAAGATTTCCCCCTACCAAAAATAGCTCAACGCGCCTAAAGAAATTTTCACTTCAAATACTAAGAAAAGTGGCTCTACGGCGGACGGTGACCTTGATCTAACTGAAAATTGAAATGGCCTTTTGGATGGCCACCTAACCGATTGCCAGGCCTAAATAGGATGACTGCTACAGTAATTGGCAACGTTTTAGTAACTGGCCACTCTTAAAAAAGAGTCGGAAACAAGGTAGGTAATGCAAGCAAGCCCATGAATGAAAATGACGATAATTTTTTTCTTTATCTTTTTCGTTCATGTGCTGCTTCTTCTGGTTGTTTCTCCCTCTTATTTTATGGTGGCCAGTTACTATAGCGTGGCTAATTACTATAGCAGTTACCCTATTAGGCTCACCACAGCTTCGAATATTCTTCAGCTAAAATTAGTTCGATCTCCATTCGTATTATTATAAATTTCCATTCAATACGAATGGAAATTTATAATAATACGAATGGAGATCGAACTATTTTTAACCTATTATAAAAAGGCGAGTAATGCATACTTCTCGATTACTCTACCTAGAAGATGGCAACATCGGCTTCCTTTCTGTGTTGAATTTTAACTTCGGAATCCTGATTATGTGGCACAATGACCCAGTCGTAGATATCAGGTACAGTACTTGTAAATCAAAGTATATGAAGCGTGTTGAACAGTATATAAACAACGAAATCCGAGGAAATTGACATTAGAAGCTGGCGAGTGTTGCTATGTGATTAATTATCAATGATATTATAAGTAAAAAGAGGTAGATAGGTTAGACTTTATACACTTGAACAAAACCCTTATATTATAATAGGTTATCTTAATGTAACCCTTTCACTGGGTTTCAGGTATAGAACCCATTGAATGGGTTATCCATATTGAAGGGATAACCCTTTTACTGGGTGTCAATTCAAGCCCCATTTCCACCAATTCAAGAAGGTACACATGATAAGGTAACCTCATAAACGGCTTACCCCATCGAAAGGCTTAACTCTTAAGGGGGGCTGTACAGTCCGTGTTCACATTGTCTATCCATCGTTTCTTTGGTCTTCCCCTGCTCTTCTAGCCATCCACATGCATGCTCAAAACTTCAGTGGCAATCGAAATAGTCTGGCCAGAATTTGGCTACGAGTTTGGCACCTTCATTTAGTAGCGTCCATCGGTTCCTGTAACCTGTCCCTGTTATTGTACCTTTTTGAGAGAAATAAATGAGTATTGTATTGTATTGTAACGTCAGACAACAGAATGCTTTAATCAGCTCAAGTTACAGATTTCAGAATAATAGGCATGATATAACATTCGAACATACAACATAATCGCATGTTGATAATGGCTATGATTCAGCATCAGCAATTACTTTGGCTTAGCGCAGTTTCAATTTAGGCTACATGTTTTTTATTGCAACGTTCTGTTGTAACTGTTTTTGTGAGGTCGACGTCATGGGTGCATTTTGCTTGGCTATTGAAATGACTACAGATATATGAGCAGCCTTTTGTTTTTGAAGTGAAACTTCGTAGGGTCAGTTGCCAGTCCCACCAAATGGAAAAATCCTCGCAGATGCTTAAGCATTTTTTTTAAATTTCACTGAATAAGTAACTGCGATTTAAAAAAACCGGTCAAGAGCGAGTCGGACTCGCGCACCGAGGGTTCCGATCCGATTTCTGAAAAAGTGTGCTATTTAGGGACATCGTTTTATTTTTCCTGTAATCTTTACATAAACTTCTATCACATAGAATAATTTCAGATTTTTATCTTTGCAAACTTCAGAGAAAAGGGGCCCCCCCTTTTCTATTTTCGCCTTAAAAACTGGTCAAGAGCGAGTCGGACTCACGCACCGAGGGTTCCGTACCATCATTTATATGTAGTTTTTGTTGATGATTTCTGAAAAACTGTGCAATTTAGTGACATCGTTTTATTTTTCCTGTAATCATTACATAAACTTCTATCACATAGAATAATTTCAGATTTTTCTCTTTGCAAACTGCGGAGATAAGGGGGGGGGGGGGACGGTATTTTTTTACATTTTTCATCAAAAGTCGAAAACTATGCGGCCTAAAAAAAACTAAAAAAATGTTTGAGAATGTGCAAACAGCGCTCTTTCATATGATACCCCACATGCCCTAGTAGTCCCACTTTTAATTTTTAAGACCCCCTTTCAGTCCCTGTAACAAAAAAAAAATATATAAATATTTTTAATTCTTTCTTATTTGCAAAATAGTTGGGTAAATGTTATCTAAGACTGTTATAAATTTCAAGTTGACAGCATTAGTAGTTCTTGAGATATCCAGCTGTGACAGACAGACAGACAGACTGAGTCACACCATAAGGCTTCCTTTTTTACCATTTTGGTACGGAACCCTAAAAATAAACTCTTCCCCTGGATGACCGGCGAAAGCGCCAGGATAGCCCGCGAAATTCAAATGTTCATACGATTTTTGCAATTTGCAAAAATCAAATCAATTTGTATCAGGTTGTATGTCGGACTACGCACTTGGTACCGACTTCAGAAGCTGTTAAGTTTTTTATGAAAGTTATTTTATTCGTTTTGGGTTTTTGAAGTCGGTTTTTTCCTTTTTTAAAAGTAATTTTTTTTCTATGTTTTTCAATAGACTGTGGAGTGTTGACCCTATAATATAAAGGCACTATCCTATTGACTCGATTAGTGGCAAAAGGATCGCCCATCACATGGGACTTAACATAAATTGCGAAATGTACTTATTTGTAACCTAAGCTCGTGGCTAAGTAATAACAGCCGCACGGGTCGATCCGTCAGGTTAAGCTACGCTTGCCGGGGTTGGTCAGTGGATGGGTGACCATCTTTACATATCGAGATTCCTCCGTGCCTCGGAAAAGCACGTTAAGCCGTTGGTCCCGGCTGTTATTCGTGGATCTTTGACAGTCGTTACGGGTCGTCAGAAGCCCGAAAGTCTGACAACCAGTCTTACCAAGGGGTATCGTATTACCCAGTTACTGGGTTGTGGAGGTCAGATAGGCAGTCGCTCCATGTAAAATACTGGTATTCAGCTGCATCCGGTTAGACTGGAAGCCGACCCCAACATAGTTGGGAAAAGGCTAGGCAGATTGACTTATTTGTAACCTAATCGTTACGAGCTGGGGATATTTATGTCATTTTGATAATTAGGTATGTACTACAATTAATATATTCCAATCTTAAACGATAATAATCATTTGAATAAAGTTATACCGGAGTTCGATCCTTCTAGTAACTCTGAGTATTGAAGAAGGTGAATGAATGTGCATATACGAATGGGAAGAGAAGCAGACCATACATTTTTCTCTATAAAACCTTGCTGAGCTTGCCAAAAATGGTTCGAAACCCGAGTGTAGTATTTAGTTGGACTGAGTGGCAAGCCAAACTTACAAAGGAGTTTTCAAGTGAGCAAAATTATGGTCGGCTTCTAGAAGAAATGTTAGCTCGTACGACTCAAAGTAATGATAACTCATCTGAATATTTTTACGACAAATTAATGCTTATACACAGGTGTCATATTACTGGTCAAAGAATAAATGTATGCCAGTTTACACCAAAAACAGTTTACACAACAATATTTTAATGATCACAAACACAGTAATCAGAAACTTTAAGGCGCTGACTGACTAGGATTTTAAACGTCACACAACCGCGTAATCTATTGTCACCATTAGCTGCCTTGAAATAAGTTTGAAAATTGAAAATAATATTTGTGTTGCCGAGATGTGACCAAGCTGCGAATGTCCATTTATTTTCCCAGTTTTCTTTAGATTATTTAGAATGTACACAATAAATTAAGTAATTGTCCGGTTAAAGTTTAAAAAAAAATGCTAATTCTATTAGGTAAATTCTTTAAAAAAAGAATGTCGTTATCGCTGAAAATATAGAGATGTTCGACGTCAAAGTGTATTTTTGCGGAGCAACTTCCAAATTTTTTACTGGGAATATTAAACTATTTTTTACTATTCTATTCGGTTAAAGTTTTTCTTTAAACCCTTCTGTGTCCACTGTATTTTTTGCGTCGGATAGTTTCATTGCGTTACGTCATACTCGACAATCCAAGAAACCAATATTGAGCTAACACCGCGCCTTAAGCAGAATCACTTGTAGCTCACTGTTAGTTCACTATTGTTCAGTGTTCACTGTTTCGCATTCCCAGCTGGACTGCCGTACAAAAGTTCGTGGATATCGCTACGCCCCGCAAGGGGCGTGGCGTGCGGCTCCAGGGCTAAGCCCCCCGACCGCGAAAGCTTTACGGTGGTCCGTAAATACGGACCCCTCTTTCTGTGGGCCTAACGCGGCCTAGGATGATGGGGCGCCTCGCGCCCCTGTGTGTAGATGCTATATTTGTGTCTGTAGGCACGCCACGACGCTGCTAGTCAGCGCCGCTTTCTTCACCGAACCCCGGCGGTCAGCCCCTACCAGGTGGAACCCCCATCTACATGGGTGAAGCCCAGCAGAAGGTGACCAGCGACAGAGGTACGGACTCGACGTTCCTACAGAAGGGTGAGTGGCCCCCGCCCATCACACTTTCAGAGCTAGCCGAGCCTGCGTGGGTTAGGGGGACCGTGTCATGGGTGTGAGGGTGGCATTGTACTGTGTGCCGCCACCCGGTGTCTATGCAAATACGCGCACGCCCGCGCTGCGTATTCGCGTGTGTACTTTGTGCCTGTATAGAGGTGCATGTCTGGGGTTTGCCACGTGATACGCCTAAATTATCCTAGCACGCACCACGTGACAGCGTATGTATTTGTGGTGAAAGTGTTGCTGTCACAAGTGAGCCGCGTGTAGCCGGGAGCGGCTCACTCGGAAGGTCAGTCCGGTACGGTGATGGGGTCATCGTCCGCAAGCAGGTCGCGGGGCAGGGGCCTAGCGTCCGGGGGGCGCGTATGCCAGGGCGCGATCTGCTTGACATGTGGCCAGGCAGACGCGTCGGCACGCGCGAACATCCCCTTCGCCAGGCGGCCCACAAACTTGTCCAGGCTCTCAATACCGAGGTCGCGGTGGAGCACGTCGTTCCTCACGAAGCGGGGCGCGCCAACTATTGTCCGCAGCGCAAGGTTCTGCTGCGCGCGGAGCAACTTTCGGCTAGGCTCGCTCGTGAGGGCGAACCATGATGGGGCGGCATAGGTCAAGATTGGGCGCACGTACAACTTGTACACGCCCAACTTGACACGATGCGGGAGGCCGTACACCGCTGGCAACCCTCTATTTATATGACGAGTATAAGTTCTAGAAAGTTCGAGGACATCATTCGAGAACATTCTAGTACTTACGGGAATGATCTAGAATGTTGCAAAACGACACTTAACCATCTAGAACATTCTGGAAGAGTTTAGAATGTTCTAGAAAAATCTGTCACATGTCGGCGTTTAGTGTAGTTCTGCTACTTGATAAAAGATGGCGTTAGCGTCTAGGTAACACTACTTAAAATGTCATGTCCCAACACTTCGGGGAATACATAGATGTCATGATAAGTGTTAAACTATCTCGCCCTTTAAAACGAAGTTGGCCAAGGCGGCCGTTGAACCTCAATGAGACGGCTGTGGCCCCACATAATCTATGCAACTATACATAAACCAATACATTTATTTGCGACAGACGACAGATATGGTATGACCGCATATCAGACGACCCCACCTTTAGATAAAGAGTTCATAACGTGTAAACAAATATCTAGTCTTTGTGTGTTAGAGACTGCTTTAGATAAGGTCCCATTAAGGCGCTACCAAAATAAATTGGAGGATTTTTAGTAACCATTTACTTCACTATTGCAGCATGTATGGATTTAATTTTTGGATATATGTTTATTGACTATTTGATTAATACTCTGACTGAAGGAAAACACGATTGGGTTAAATTTCCTCGATAGAATTTAATTCCGAAATTACCTCTACTTTTTTATGTTTTTTTTCTATAATTCTAAAATCCTAAGTAATTTCATTGCAAAATCACATTTAAAATGTGCGTGTTAAGTAATTGAAAATTCTGGCTGAACACAATTTTGATAGATAGCGTAATTTATTTTTAAACAATTTTTATTTCATTTGGCGCTTTTATTTTGGTTCCAGCGCGTTGTTGCGCTCTCTTTTTTTCGCATGTGAAAGTAATTAACTCTGTCTCTTTCTTATTCCCGCCAAGTTCACTTTTTTTGTATCACCTTAAAATAGATGGACAAATCACAGAGTGTTCTACCCATGAATATGAACAACTTTCACTATGGGACTAACTCTGAAATCGCGAAAAGAAAATCTGCTGTTCAGTACTAAATGTACTGAACAGCTGATTTTCTTTTCGCAATTTCAGGTCAAAGCTCTTTCTCATCTTTGTCAGTCGTTACGGGTCGTCAGAAGCCCGAAAGTCTGACAACCAGTCTTACCGAGGGGTATCGTATTACCCAGTAACTGGGTTGTGGAGGTCAGATAGGCAGTCGCTCCATGTAAAATACTGGTATTCAGCTGCATCCGGTTACACTGGAAGCTGACCCCAATTTGGTAATGGGAAAAGGCTAGGCTGATTGATTGATCACAGCTTAAAGCTGTCTGTCCCTTCGAGGGAGGGAGTTAATAACAAAGACAGTTTCAAAACTCGATGTTTTGTTCGCAGGTATGACAGCAAAGCGGGTAAATCCCGCATAGACTACTATGGCGCTATGGTCAGGACCTACCAACTGGATGATACCCAGTACAAACCCTATGGCGAGTCTATCAAGGTGAGTCTAAGGGGCCGCCTCCACGAGCGAGAGAATCGCGACGATATTATCGTCGTGCCACGTATTTCTATACACTCTCTTTCAACGTGTCTCCACACGGCGATATCATCGCGGCGATAATTTGTAGGCACAGCGTGACTATCGCCGCGATTCTCTCGCTCGTGGAGGTGGCCCCTTAAGGCGCCGCAACGCAATACATTGCAAAAATGCTCTTTCATCACTTTCGTACAGTGGGCTGCATCAATTGGGTACCCCAGTTGTATTGAAATTTTAAAACAGCTGGGGTACCCAATTGATGCAGCCCACTGTACATTTTTAGGGTTCCGTAACTCAAAAAGAAAAAACTGAACACTTATACAACATTAGTTTTTTTTACACTAAAAAAAAACAGCTTTTCCATAAATACACAAAAACTCGACACACTCGTTCACTTAAATCGACAAAATGTATGGAACAGCTGATTTTTTTTTCGCGATTTCAATGTTGGTCACATAGAAAAAGTTGATCAAAATGATGAGTACAATGACCCCTTTTCGGGTTTAAGGTAAACAAAAACTAATGTTGTAAAATCACTTCGTTGTCCGTCTGTACGTCAAGACCCTTTTTCATAGGGACGCGTGGAGGTATCAAGTTGAAATTAATATCAAATACTTTAGTATATCCTGCATTTACCATCATTAACAAAAAGCTCTTCATCCACAGATCGCGCCAGTCACCACAGAGGACGTCCTCAACCAGGACCTTTGTCTTGAGGTGAAAGGATCTGAAAGCTACCACTTGGGAATACAGACTGTTTTACCCGACATGACTGACTTCAAGTTTATCGGTAAGTCCTCCGGAATTTCTATGGGCATGATGAAAATACGTCTGAGAGGCGATTAAAAACTTATTACCTAACTAAAGGAGGAAAATAACTTTTACCAATGGGCCTTCTTCTCGAGCACGATGTGCTGGCAAGAAACGGGAGTAGCTCGAGCTATAATCATCGAATTTGCATGATAAGGAAGATGCTAAGGTAGCCCGCGAAATTCAAATTTTCTTACGTTTTTTGCAATTTGCAGGTCAGTGTCAGGTTGTATGTTGATTAAAATATGATTTGCGGCCGTAACTAATATGGCTTTACATAATTATAATCATTAGAATCAGCAATACAACTCAATAAATTAGAATAGTCATTCAATAGGGTAATATGAACTTAGAGAGTTATATAGATGATTTTTATTATTATACTTAATTCTATAAATAAATATTTGATACGGCCGCGAATCATATTTAGAGCAACATACAACCTAATACTGCCTTGCAAATTGCAAAAAGCGTTAGACATCTTGAATTTCACGGGCTATCCTAGCGCTAGGCGGGACTATACGCCAATGACCTTGAGTGGTTAGCTTGCGCGTTCTGTGCTGAGCTCACGCAACGCGTCGTACCTCCAGCCAGTAATAGGACTCGCCCATCAAGGAGCGCTGTCCCAAATTAGACGCATTATTAATTTATTATACATAAAACAAAAGGCATTTTAATAAAACACGTATACTAAAAGATAAATAATTAAATTACCTTTAAAATGGTGAAGGTTTCATAAAAATACGCCTGACAGTTTTTGCGTGATTCTCAGTTTTTTATCTGCGTTAGACATAACTTTACAAATTAATTACACTATTTAATATAAGACCGCCCATTGTGTCACCCTATGTAAAATTTCAACATTTATATCTGTAATTTTTATGGTGTGCATAATAAAGAGTATTCTATCTATCTATCTATCTAATATAAACATAATCTAAAATATTCACATGTTAAGTTATTAAGAAAATGCTCTAATCTAACATACATTTTTTCCAAATCATTAACACTACTCGTTTAGACGTGATCTTCAGTTTAAAATCATCAAAAGTCAGATAGCGTCGCCTTAACACTTACTGGGACACTAAACGCCGTTAAAAAAAAAGGGGCGACTAGAATCAATTTTTTTTTTTGTTAATGTTGTTGTTAAAAAGTGCATATCTATACCTATTGTATATATAAAAGAAAGTCGTGTTAGTTACACTATTTATAACTCAAGAACGGCTGAACCGATTTGGCTGAAAATTGGTGGGGAGGTAGCTTAGAACCAGGAGACGGACATAGGATATTTAAAGAAAAACGGATAAAACGTAGCATGAAATTTTGAGTGTGTATTTGAATGGGTTCCTGGATGGTTTGAAAATACAATTGGACCCGGTAGGTGGCGCTGCAGTCGGGTTCTAGGAGCGTTCAGACAGGACAACGTCTGTCGGGTCCGCTAGTTTGAAATAAATTATTTGACTTTGACTTCCATCTAAAGGTTAATCTCGAGTTTTCTAACTGTAATGGTCGCTTATGGATGAGTGCCTAAACAAATATATTTATTTTAGGCACCGAAACAATGGAAGACTCTGAGGTTTCAAAATGGCAGCTCAGTCAGAAATTCGGTCAGAAGTTGAACAAGTACACCATATGGATTAAGTACAAGAAGTCTTTGAAAGTGAGGGGCGAATCTGTGGCCATTCCTGTCAGGTAAAATAGTTTTTTTTTTACATACCTATTTAATATTAACCGTTGTTAGGTACTCCGGCCGACAATCCTACAAAATAAATGTCTAATAAAATATTGATCAAAAACATTTTTATCCTTTAATTCTTTCATTAATAATGACATTTTTGTATTTATTATTCATGTAGGTACATTCAGGGAAATTCGTGACTAAGTAATTAATAACCGTGGATTTGTGACCATCTTTACATACCGAGACTCCTCCGTGGCCGTTGGTTCCGGCCTTTAGCCTTTTCCCAACTATGTTGGGGTCGGCTTCCAGTGTAACCGGATGCAGCTGAATACCAGTATTTTACATGGAGCGACTGCCTATCTCTGGGTAATACTATATATATTTTAGGTTAAGCTAGGCTTGCCACGGTTGGTTCGTGGATGGGTTACCGTCCCATACATGTCGAGACCCCTGCGTGCCTCGGAAAGCACGTTAATAAAAAGGGGTATCGTGTTACCCAGTAACTGGGCTGTGGAGGTGGGTAATAATACGACACCCCTTGGTAAGACTGCTTGTCAGACTTTCGGGCTTCTGACGACCCGTAACGACTGTCAAAGATCCACGAATGACAGCCGGCACCAACGGCTTATCGTGCTTTCCGAGGCACGGAGGAGTCTCGGTATGTATAGATGGTCAACCATCCACTGACCAACCCTGGCAACCGTAGCTTAACCTGATGGATCTACCCGTGCGGCTGTTATTACTTAGCCACGAGCTCCAAAGAATGACAATAGTGATTGGAATATACGGACACATTAGGGCGAGACTACACATGCCTATTATAACTTGCACAAAAGTATGCAAGTAGCTTGCATACCGTGTGCCATAACAACTTCTACTTGCATAGTTTTGTACAGTAGTACTCAACTAATAAGGCGCGTCGTGAATCTTCGTTCGCGCAGAAAAGAAAGTATGGCCCCGAAGATTAACGAGATTGCTTAAAACTTACAATCAACCTTAGATCACTACAATAAGGTTCATAATACACTGCAGCTGTTAGCTCCATCTCACTCGCAAGTATGGCGGCTGTCAAGCGGCGCGCGCTAACATGGCGGCAGCTGCGACCAATAGCGGTACAGGAAAAAGCGTGGAGCGTGCCGATTGGTCAATAGCATTTCCCGCGCTTTGAAAATTCATCTTCTGCGCAGGTACATCGATAAGCCTTATTAGTTGAGTACTACTGTACAAGCTGTAAAAAAAAAACATTTATTTCAGGTAACTTGATCCATAGAGTCCGTTTTAAATTAAAATTTTAAATTTAAAATAAAATACTTAATATAAAATAAAATAAAAGTAAAATAAAATACATTCAAATTAACCGCTTAACAAAGGATCTTCATAACGGAGAATAGATATAGGCATATGTATTTTTTTATTATTATTATGACGACACGGTTGGCGCAGTGGTTGAGCGATTGACTGCTGCGCAGCATGTCGCGGCTTCGATTCCCGCACGGAACAAATATTTGTACGACCTACAAGTATTTGTTCCGAGTCTGGGTGTTTTTCTACCTATAATATGTATGTATTTACAAAAAAAAAAAAATGTATATAAGTAGTTTATCAGCCATCTCGTTACCATAACACAAGCATTAGGTTGCTTAGCTTGGGACTAGATGGCATTGTGTGAATGTCCAAGGATATTTATTATTTATTTATTTATTATTTTAACAAAATCCTTGTCATGTTCTAGGTACGAGATGAAAGGCTACAACACCCTCCTGGGCTCTCACTACGACCACTACTACATTGATTACGTGGACTATGACGTGGAGAACATTGACCCCGCCATCTTTAACATACCTCGTAAGTACCACCCAGTCTTAATAATTTAAATTACTTGCACTTTACAAAAAAATGCTTGTAATGTGGTCATTATTTTGACAACCCTCTTTGAGCAAAGTTCCTGCAAAGACCCAAAGACCTTTAATAATAATTCATTTATGTTCAGGCATAGTTTATTACATTAAATTAAATTAAAACATACAATTGATACAACCGGAATTGATTGTCAAATTCTAAATTAACCATATTCAGTCTGGGACTGCCGACATAAGTGAAAACTTGACAGCGCAACACGTCACATTAGCATGTCGCGTGACGCGTGATGCGTGACGCGAACTCATAAGATTTTCACCTACAAAAATCTGTTGTTCCCTACATTTTGAGAAGTTATACGAACACAAATGTAGGGAACATCAGATTTTTTTTTGTTTGAAATTGAACTCATGGGTATCCTCCTATGGCTTAAGAGCTTAGATAATAGACATCTAGATCGAGCCACCGCGTGGCCGGTCATGAGACAGCAATATAATACTTTTTCTAGGTTATGTGGTATGAGAAATGAAGTTTAACGTAAGAAATCTTCCATATTTTGGACTGAAACCCATGTCAATAAATACGCAAAATGCAAAAACTGTCCAAAAAAGTTATATTAATCGACGCAAGATAAATTTTGTAACAGTAAAAGCACTTTGTTTGGCTAACATTCAAAAGTTCGCCAAACAAAAATACGGCACGCCCGTAAGAGACAGAAATACGATGCTTTGTTTCAATTTTCCTACTAATTTCGTATGTATGTGTCTCACTTCCACACTTCACACTGTAATCATGGCAACGTCTAGAGGTTCAATTTCATTGCTCAAGAGGATGCCCATGAGTTCAATTTCATCCTGTATAATGTTAAAGGTATCTCTACGATAATGATAATATAGTCAACGTTGTCCTATTGTAATAGCATAGGTATTGTCATAATCAGAGAAGACATACCACTTATTACTGCGTGCACATGATTTGTGACAATAGATTTGTCTATGGTTACAAACAACGAATGACAGCGCGCTGTTATCTGTTGTTTATAATCGTGTTGTTGACGAATCTAAGCGCGAGATATTATTTCCTCATTTTCTTTACTGTGTCATTGGATAATAACTATAACGAAGACAAAGACTGAAGAACGTGTCGTGTACTGAATGCTTTTGTCGTTGGTCTAACCTATTGAATCCTCAGACCATAGTTATATAAAAAACGATAAGGGTTCCTTTTTACCATTTTGGTACGGAACCCTAATAAGGCTAGGCAGGTTGAAGCTATTCGCTCTACGAGCTAATAATTAACGTAACATAAATCAACCTTATCATAGCACATTATGTGTTCCAGCAATAAACTGCTCATTGGTCACTGGTCCCGCCAACCGTCACTACGCGACCTTCAACCCTATGATGGAGTTCGTGCACCCTGGCAATGATGAGCATGTGCACCATGAGTTTGACAGGTGAGGGCATCATTTTAGTTTTGTTTTTTTGACCTTGACGCCATACAAGTGGTCGTTGACGCTAAAAAATCATGAAATCTTTTTTATTTATATTTTGTCGTGTTTAGGAGCTCGTGGCTAAGTAATAACAGCCGCACGGGTCGATCCGTCAGGTTAAGCTACGCTTGCCGGGGTTGGTCAGTGGATGGGTGACCATCTTTACATACCGAGATTCCTCCGTGCCTCGGAAAGCACGTTAAGCCGTTGGTCCCGGCTGTTATTCGTGGATCTTTGACAGTCGTTACGGGTCGTCAGAAGCCCGAAAGTCTGACAACCAGTCTTACCAAGGGGTATCGTATTACCCAGTAACTGGGTTGTGGAGGTCAGATAGGCAGTCGCTCCATGTAAAATACTGGTATTCAGCTGCATCCGGTTAGGCTGGAAGCCGACCCCAAAATAGTTGGGAAAAGGCTAGGCAGATTGATTGATTTTGTCGTGTTTAGATATCGATACCTACCCATCACGTCTGCGGAGTTACTCTAGCTATTTTAATTTGACCATGTATAGAGAATCTAAATTATTTAGTATCAAGTGTTTTTCCTTTTAGTAGTTTAGTTTCACTTTCATCGGCTTCATAAGGTTCATAACTCATTTGTTGGTCTTGGTATAACTTTTTGTACCAAGCTACCTTCTTCTTAGCTAGATTTGCCTTTTAATGAGTTTAAAACTAAGGTTGATGCGCCAGGGTAGCCCGCGAAATTTAAAATTTCTTAGGTTTTTGCAATTTGTAGGTCAGTGTGAGCTTGTATGTTGATTAAAATATGATTCGCGGCCGTAGCTAATATGGCTTTACAGAATTATAATCATTAGAATCAGCAATACAACTCCATAAGTTAGCATTTACCTCAAACCTCATGATTTCGATGAAATCGCTAGATTTGAGGTAAATGCTAACTTATGGAGTTGTATTGCTGATTCTAATAAGCCATATTAGCTACGGCTGCGAATCATATTTTAATCAACATACAAGCTCACACTGACCTACAAATTGCAAAAAACGTAAGAAATTTTGAATTTCGCGGGCAACCCTGGCGCTTTTGCCTTAAAATAAAATCCAATCTTTGTTCAAAGGCATACTATTCTATCAACAATTAGGTACTTAAACGATAAGAATAGTTGGTCGCTGTGATTAACTCAAGACAATGTTTATGTTATGTTCTTTCTCCAGAGTTAGCTTACATAATGACAGGTTTTAAGAGTTACTAAAATTGTTTATTTTATTTGACCAATAATATAAATTAATGTATTGTGTTACGTAAATTATTTTGCATAGGTACTATTGTATAGAATCAAGTTCTTCTAACTGAACAGACAGCTGTGCTGCTGGGGAGTTTGTTCCGCTACTTCTTCTTCCCAGCTGAAGCACTAGGAAGTGGTGAAGGGCGGGCGTTTTGTGGGGACTGTCTTATGTAATTTCGACGTTCAAAAAGTGCTGATTCTCAGCCTAATTTGAATAAATGACTTTTGATTTTGATTTCTTACTTTGTAAAGCATTATACATGGTGTATAATGGTCCCTTAGTAAAAGTTGTTCATAATGATGAGTACAATGACCCCTTAAAAGATTGGCACTGTTTACACTTACCTGTATTATTTTTAATTATTGTGAATGTGAAGATATGTGGGTCATTGTTTTTTTTTATCCTTTTCTCAGTTAGTTTTAATCATAGTCTGGCAGTTTGAGTAATTTATGCGGCCTACCCAAATGTCTTTTGTTTGGTATTGTTTGTGGAATCTTTAAGCTCCTTAAGTTTTGAGTTGAGCTGCACGATTACTGACAAATGCGTGCACTGACTGGACAGGTTCACTCAATCTGTGTGGTTCTTTCCTCAAAAGGCCATTTCAGACTGCAATCTACATGGTCTTCGCATGATCTGACCAAGATTATGTCTGGACTTTTAAAGAGACTGTGATCTCTGAGTTTGTTTCGCCCTTTCTTCTCAGAGTAGTCAGATAGGAAACGCCGACCTCATCTAGTTTTAAAAAGTATGATTGACGTGTAAAAGTGTTTGTGCAAACCTACTTACAGAAATACATCATTTATCACAGCTGAACGCTGTCTTGAGAATAAGCCCCTAGGTTGGTGTCCATATTTAACCATCAAGGAATTCTGGAAATCAAAATCTATGAAGGCCAATAATTTTTTTCTTTGATTCTAGGTTCAAGAAGAAGCATAGCAAGCAGTATGCCAGCGATGTAGAACATGAAAAGAGATTGAACCTCTTCAGGCAGAACCTCCGGTAAATAATATTATGTCGTTATATCCTACAAGGTTGATATGAGCGAGAGGCATTAAATTAAACCACATAATTATTCTATAGGTGCATAGTGTTAACACCATTTGGTTGAGACAGAATTTTATAGAATGTGCTATTTCAAGTTTCCTTAGATAGAATACTCTTTATTATGCACACCATAAAAATTACAGATATAAATAAAATAAATAAATAAATATCCTTGGACATTTCACACAACGCCATCTAGTCCCAAGCTAAGCAACCTAATGCTTGTGTTATGGTAACGAGATGGCTGATAAACTACTTATATGCATTTTTTTTTTTTTGTAAATACATACATATTATAGATAGAAAAACACCCAGACTCAAAAACACAAACACAAAAGAATGTTGAAATTTTACATAGGGTGACACAATGGGCGGTCTTATCGCTAAAAGCAATCTTTTACAGACAACCTTTGGATGGATTATTATTAAGTTTCCTTCTTTCTTATATCTATGATTTTGCCCGTAGACTCATCTACTCCCACAACCGCGCTCACCGTACATTCACGATGGCCGTCAACCACTTGGCAGACCGCACTGACGTTGAGCTAAAGGCACTGCGCGGCAGACGTTACTCTGGACCTAACGAAGGTAAATAACTAAAAACCTCAGCACAGATTAATACAGGTGGGACACTCCGCAGTTTAGGTATGAAGCTACAAGTACGCGGCGGGCCCGTCTCGCTGGGCTAATTCACTGGGAGATTTACAGATGGGACACTCCGCAGTTTAGGTATGAAGCTACAAGTACGCGGCGGGCCCGTCTCGCTGGGCTAATTCACTGGGAGATTTACAGATGGGACACTCCGCAGTTTAGGTATGAAGCTACAAGTACGTGGCGGGCCCGTCTCGCTGGGCTAATTCACTGGGAGATTTACAGATGGGACACTCCGCAGTTTAGGTATGAAGCTACAAGTACGTGGCGGGCCCATCTCGCTGGGCTAATTCACTGGGAGATTTACAGATGGGACACTCCGCAGTTTAGGTATGAAGCTACAAGTACGTGGCGGGCCCGTCTCGCTGGGCTAATTCACTGGGAGATTTACAGATGGGACACTCCGCAGTTTAGGTATGAAGCTACAAGTACGTGGCGGGCCCATCTCGCTGGGCTAATTCACTGGGAGATTTACAGATGGGACACTCCGCAGTTTAGGTATGAAGCTACAAGTACGTGGCGGGCCCGTCTCGCTGGGCTAATTCACTGGGAGATTTACAGATGGGACACTCTGCAGTTTATGTATGAAGCTACAAGTACGTGGCGGGCCCATCTCGCTGGGCTAATTCACTGGGAGATTTACAGATGGGACACTCCGCAGTTTAGGTATGAAGCTACAAGTACGTGGCGGGCCCATCTCGCTGGGCTAATTCACTGGGAGATTTACAGATGGGACACTCCGCAGTTTATGTATGAAGCTACAAGTACGTGGCGGGCCCGTCTCGCTGGGCTAATTCACTGGGAGATTTACAGATGGGACACTCCGCAGTTTAGGTATGAAGCTACAAGTACGTGGCAGGCCCGTCTCGCTGGGCTAATTCACTGGGAGATTTACAGATGGGACACTCCGCAGTTTAGGTATGAAGCTACAAGTACGTGGCGGGCCCGTCTCGCTGGGCTAATTCACTGGGAGATTTACAGATGGGACACTCCGCAGTTTAGGTATGAAGCTACAAGTACGTGGCGGGCCCATCTCGCTGGGCTAATTCACTGGGAGATTTACAGATGGGACACTCTGCAGTTTATGTATGAAGCTACAAGTACGTGGCGGGCCCATCTCGCTGGGCTAATTCACTGGGAGATTTACAGATGGGACACTCTGCAGTTTATGTATGAAGCTACAAGTACGTGGCGGGCCCATCTCGCTGGGCTAATTCACTGGGAGATTTACAGATGGGACACTCCGCAGTTTATGTATGAAGCTACAAGTACGTGGCGGGCCCGTCTCGCTGGGCTAATTCACTGGGAGATTTACAGATGGGACACTCCGCAGTTTAGGTATGAAGCTACAAGTACGTGGCAGGCCCGTCTCGCTGGGCTAATTCACTGGGAGATTTACAGATGGGACACTCCGCAGTTTAGGTACGAAGCTACAAGTACGTGGCGGGCCCATCTCGCTGGGCTAATTCACCGTGAGATTTACAGATGGGACACTCCGCAGTTTATGTATGAAGCTACAAGTACGTGGCGGGCCCGTCTCGCTGGGCTAATTCACTGGGAGATTTACAGATGGGACACTCCGCAGTTTAGGTATGAAGCTACAAGTACGTGGCGGGCCCATCTCACTGGGCTAATTCAGTGTGGGCTGCCGCTCACCGGCCGGCTCGCACGTTACACTCACTCACTCACTCACGTGCCGCCTCGTAAAAGAAGACAACCCTAACGAGTCAGAAGGTATAAGATTTACGCGATAGAAAGAGAGGCAACTTGTAGGTGAATATAACTGTAGGTAATAAGCGTTGTGCGACCTGAATTGCACTTTATTGTGTCGCAGCAAGAGTCGCTTTTTATTTAAATGATTTTGCGGAGTGTCTCATCTGTATTAATCTGTGACCTCAGACACCTCAATGGAGTTGTGTCCCAGAAGCTTGGCCGCGATAGAGCGCTGTGTGTTTGTCACTTGTCAAGTCTTATGTGTAAATTCAGATACAATTTATTTGTTCATGAATAAATGACTAATGACTAATGACTTGAAGACAAAGCGACCAATCGGCGAGAAAAGAAATCGGTACTTGCCGTTCACCTAAAATCATGAAATTGACCAAAGCAAGGTCTCACAGCACAATTACAGAAAAAAGGGCAAAAATTGTAAATTTGTAATTTTATCACATAAATTTTTTTTTCGGGATTACAATTGTTTTTGGGATAAATTCTTTTCAACTACGGAACCCTTCATTGTGCGTGGTTCGACACGCACTTGGCTGTTTTTTTTTTAATATTATGATCGATATGACATAATTATTTTGTAAAAAATATTTCCTGTATTGGATGTATGAGTAACTTATAATCTTTGAGCTATAAAAACTTATGGGGTCAGTTTTCTCTTCCATTGTCCTCTGTGAACTGTCACTGTCATTCACTTACTATATTTTCTTAAATGAAGTTTTAAATAAAAATACTATTTGTTCCAGGTCTTCCATTCCCGTACAGCCAGTCGTTGATAGAGGAGGAGTCAGACAAGTTGCCATCTGAACACGACTGGAGACTGTTTGGAGCTGTCACACCCGTTAAAGGTAACATCAATGACATATCAAAACGGTGAAGGAAACATCATGAGGAAACTGGCATGTCCTATAAGCAAAAATTCAAAGACATGTGACATCTACCAACTCGCTCTGGGCCTGCGAGAGGAGGCCTGTGTCCCAGCAGTGGGAACATTATAGGCTGATTATGTTAGTGAATTAAACCCAGCTATGTTATCTTGATGTTCATACTATTCTACTTTTATCTACCAGATCAATCAGTATGCGGTTCATGTTGGTCGTTCGGCACCACCGGGGCGGTGGAAGGCGCGCTGTTCTTAAGCAACGGAGGGAAGCTAGAGAGTCTGTCGCCACAGGCTCTTGTCGACTGCTCTTGGGGGTAAGTAGAGTAGTAGCTATATGTATTTGACTTAACCGCTGACCAGTCTGACACTTGAAACGTCACAAACCCCGCTCCAAAGATTTAAATCGCTAGATTTGCCCTCACCGTACTTAGTCGCAAGAAAAAGTGTCCACAGTGAGGAGAGTGAGCTAAACAGCGTTTCCATGATAATCAAGTGAAGTCACTGCGTTATTGCGTGTCAGAGGTGTCAAAACGAAACAGAAATGTGTCTATCTTTTGACGCGGTAGGGCGAATCTAACGTTTTAAATCTTTGCCGCTGTCATAATTTTCATGAAAGCCGCCACTACCGCCATTAGTGGCGGCCATCACTCACCACTTGCCGCGGTTGGTCCGTGGATGGGTGACCTACACACCGCGACTCCTCCGTGCCTCGGAAAGCACGTTAAGCCGTTGGTCCCGGCTGTCATTCGTGGATCTTTGACAGTCGTTACAGGTTATCAGAAGCACGAAAGTTTGACAACCAGTCTTACCAAGGGGTATCGTATTACCCAGTGACTGGGTTGTAGAGGTCAGATTGGCAGTCGCTCCATGTAAAATACTGGTATTCAGCTGCATTCGGTTAGACTGGAAGCCGACCGCAATATAGTTGGGAAAAGGCTAGGCAGATTGATTGATTTGCAGACCATAATTTTATTATTCTGGTGGCTTTACCATGTTTATTTTATCTTCAGATTCGGCAACGAAGGTTGTGACGGCGGTGAAGACTACCAGGCTTACAAATATATCATAAAACATGGTCTGCCCACCGAAGAAGCTTATGGAGGGTATTTGGGTCAGGTGAGTTAACGTTATAACCATACTAGCTGCGCCCCGCGGTTTCAGCCGCGTAGACCGGGATGAAAAGTAGCCTATGTGTTTATCCAGGGTATAAGCTATCTACATACCAAATTTCATCTAAATCGGTCCAGCCGTTTGAGCGTGAAAGAGTAACAAACGTACAAACTCACACACTCACAAACTTTCGCCTAATGTCAAAATAACAGATTTTTACTAAATGCATATGAAAGTATACACGGTACTTAAAACACAAAAATCAATTTTTAAAATTTTTGTTTGTCGGTCTGTCTGTTTGTTCCCGCTAATCTCCGAAACGGGTAGACTGATTTTGACGGGCCTTTCACTAGCAAATAGCTGATGTTGTAAGGAGTAATTTGAGCAACTTTTATTTTTGAAAAAGAATTAGGGTTTTGCGGAAAAAAATAAAACCATTGTGAACAAACATTATTGTTAGTCGGGGGACGAGGGAGTTTTATTAAAATGTAGCTGTAATTTTAGTATATAGCTCGTGGCTCAGTAATAACAGCCGCACGGGTTGATGCATCAGGTTAAGCTATGCTTGCCGGGGTTGGTCAGTGTATGGGTGACCATTTTTACATAGCGGTGCCTCGGGAAGCACCTTAAGCCGTTGTTGGTCCCGGCTGTCATTGTGGATCTTTGCCAGTCGTTATGGGTCGACAGAAGCCCGAAAGTCTGACAACCAGTCTTACCAAGGGGTATCGTGTTACCTAGTTACTGGGTTGTGGAGGTCAGATAGGCAGTCGCTCCATGTAAAATACTGGTATTCAGCTGCATCCGATTAGACTGGAAGCCGACCCCAACATAGTTGGGAAAAGGCTTGGCAGATTGATGTATCTTACGACTTTCACGCGAGCAAACCAGCCACAGTAATGCTCAAGCCTGGTTAATTTGGGGCCCAAATTAGAATTACAAGGGCTGTGTAGCTAACTACACAGCCCTTATGCAGGAAATAAAACAGCCTTGAGTAGTCACAAATTCTGTAATCAAACCACTGTGCAGCTGTCATGTGCTACTTGGGCGTAGACGTTCCCTTGTCTGAAGTTGTCTCATGTCTGTCTGTGAACAAAACTGTCAACATTTCAAGTGTCAAAATGTTATTTATTTACTTTTACAGCCACGGAAAACGGGGCACAGCTAGTCGCTAACAAGATCGGTGTGATCATCTGTGAACGTATTCTAATGCCTAGGCCGCACACATCGCGATGACATTCGGGCGATAAACTTCGTCTTCGGTCTACAGCGAAGCCACGCGGCCACATAGTGCGTGTTGTCAAGTTTATCGTGATGTACGAGCGATGTACAAACGCAAAAAACAAAATGGACGCCGCGGTTGCTCTGTATTTTATGGCAGCAAATAATTATTTTTTACATTTATGTCATGTAAAAAACAAATTAAAAGCAAGAAAAAGGAGGAAGTGGATGATAACTATTCACAAATCAAGAACTATTATTATTACTTATATAAGATACTAGCTTCTGCCCGCGACTTCGTCCGCGTGAAATTTCTTGTACCCCCCACCCACCAACCCCGACGCATCGCATCGCAACGCCTGCCCGACCTATTACTTCGTTTACGCTTAATGGCATCCTTTCTGACATTTTTTCTTTTTGCTCGGCTCTTAAGGTCCCTAGCGTGATGTTAAATAGCCTATATCCTTCCGCGTCGCCTGCCCGCGTTATTACTTCGCGCTCGGTTCCTAAGGGCCCTAGCGTGATGTTAAATAGCCTATATTTTTCGGCATCGCCTGCCCGCGCTATTACTTCGCGCTCGGCTCCTAGGGGCCCTAGCGTGATGTTAAACAGACTATATCCTTCCGCATCGCCTGCCGGCGCTATTACTTCGCGCTCTGCTCCTAAGGGCCCTACCGTGATCATAAATAGCCTATATCCTTCCGCATCGCCTGCCCGCTCTATTACTTCGCGCTCGGCTCCTAAGGGCCCTAGCAAAGCAAGATGTTAAATAGCCTATATCCTTCCGTATCGCCTGCCCGCGCTATTACTTCGCGTTTGGCTCCTAAGGGCCCTAGCGTGATGTTAAATAGCCTATATCCTTCCGAATCGCCTGCCCGCGCTATTACTTCGCGTTCGGCTCCTAAGGGCCCTACCGTGATGATAAATAGCCTATATGCTTCCGCATCGCCTGCCCGCGCTATTACTTCGCGTTCGGCTCCTAAGGGCCCTACCGTGATGATAAATAGCCTATATCTTTCCGCATCGCCTGCCCGCGCTATTACTTCGCGTTCGCCTCCTAAGGGCCCTACCGTGATGATAAATAGCCTATATCCTTCCGCATCGCCTGCCCGCGCTATTACTTCGCGCTCGGCTCCTAAGGGCCCTAGCAAAGCAAGATGTTAAATAGCCTATATCCTTCCGCATCGCCGGCCCGCGCTATTACTCCGCGCTCGGCTCCTAAGGGCCCTAGCGTGATCAAGAAGTGGGTTATAAAATGCAAAATGATTTTTCAAATCCAACTGGGGTAGGTCCAGAGATAGCGCGTTCAAACAAACTAACAAAAAAACAACCTCTTCCGCTGTATTCCACCGACATTATTAAAATAACAAATCGAGAGGGTCGTCAATCCGCGGAAAATCTCAATTCAGAAAAATTACTTATTTGCACAACGCCATCAATGGGTAAATTGATCTGCACTAAACATGTTTGCTCAAGAGCGACCGGTATGAATTAAAGTTATTTTGCGATTTAGTAATTTTATATTATCTCCGAAACTGTATGACCAATTGACATACTGTAAAGGCCAAATCTTATCTCCATGATGTCCTTGTGATTATAAAATAACTTATTTTGATAAGGATTAATGTTTTGTTGTTTAAATAATCATCCAAACGTAAGTATGTCTAAAAAATACTTTTTTAAAGCAATAAAAGATGTATAAAAGATAAAATATAAAAGATAGAAATATGGTGTCGCGGACTTTTTTGTAGAATTATTTAAGACGGACCAGACTGCAATACATTGTTCTCAATTTTAAACAACCGTTTAGGCAGCGCATGCAAAAAAGTCTGTTTAAAGAGGTATTTCTTTCCGACTTGTTAGACAAAAATTGTGATAGCTCGGCTAATACGCATGATATAAATATAATTTATAGCCTATAGCACTCAGGAATAATGTAGCTTTCTACCAGTGAAAAAATTTTTAGAATTGGATCATTGGTTCCGGAGATTACCCCCTACATACAAACTTACAAACATACAAACTTACAAACTTACATACAAATTTTACCTCTTTATAATATTAGTATAGATTATGCACTGTAGTTTAACTTAACACGTCCACTACGCACGAAGGGTGGGGGCCGACTGAAGTGTGGCCGCGCAAGCGAAGTTCATCGCGATAAAACGCTTCATAGCGAAGTCCTTGCGACTACTCACGAAGCTCCGAAGTATACGCGAATACTTGGCTACATACACCGCAATTACGCGAATCTTCGGGTTATCGCGATGTGTGCGGCCTAGGCTTAAGCATTCCTTATTTCCCAGGACGGATACTGCCACATGGACAACGTGACTGTAGCGACGAAGATCAAGGGATGGGTCAACGTCACTACAAACGACGAGAAAGCACTCAAGGTATGTCATTATTTTTAAAATGGGTAACCGTGAAGTCTCTTGCAGTCTCTTCTCCGTAATTTAATATTTAATTTTCAAATATTATAAACTTTTTTGTACTCAGAAACTCTATGCTTACTTTTTCCTTTTTTTAGGGTTCCGTACCAAAATGGTAAAAAAGGAACCCTTATGGTGTGACTCAGTCTGTCTGTCTGTCTGTCTGTCACAGCTGGATATCTCGAGAACTACTAATGCTATCAACTTGAAATTTGGAACAGTTTTAGATGACATTTACCCAACTATTTTGCAAATAAGAAAGAAATAAAAATATTTATATTTTTTTTGCAACAGGGACCGAAAGGGGGTCTTAAAAATTCAAAGTGGAGCTACTATGGCATGTGGGGTATCATATGAAAGAACGCTGTTTGCACATTCTCAAAAAATTTTTTTTAGGCCCCATAGTTTTCGACTTTTGATGAAAAATGTAAAAAAAAAATACCGTTACCCCTCCCTTATCTCCGAAGTTTGCAAAGAGAAAAATCTGAAATTATTCTATGTGATAGAAGTTTATGTAAAGATTACAGGAAAAATAAAGCGATGTCTCTAAATAGCACACTTTTTCAGAAATCGGAACGGAACCCTCGGTGCGCGAGTCCGACTCGCTCTTGACCGGTTTTTTTTTTTGTAATAGTTGGCGATTTTCAAGCACGGCCCAATATCAGTAGCGATCGACGCGTCACACAAGTCCTTCAGTTTTTACTCCAACGGCGTCTACTATGAACCTGCATGGTGAGTTTTATGATTATGAGTATCCTAACTAATATCTTCGTTAATCTAAGTGACGTAACTGATTCGAAGAAAATTTTACAGGGCAAGCTATTATTCTTTTTAGGGTTCCGTACCTCAAAAGGAAAAAACGGAACCCTTATAGGATCACTTGTTTGTCCGTCTGTCTGTCTGTCTGTCAAGACTGTTTTTCTCAGGAACGCGTGGAGGTATCAAGTTGAAATTAATATCAAATCGTAGGTCTGTGGTCTCTTGAATTCCTAAAAAACTCAAGCTTCTAAGTCAATGCAATAAAAGCATACGGCCATTTATGTGACATATTTTGATACTCGCAAGTAAATCAAAACTTATAGGGTACTTCCTGTTATTCTAGAATCGTAAAATTTGGTAAGAAGCCAGGTCATATAACACAAATAAAGGAAAAAGTCCGAAAATTGTTAATTTGTAATTCTATCACATAAAAAAAATGTTCAAGTCTGTCAGTCTCTCAGGACCCTTTTTCTCAAATTAATATTAAATACGTAAATCTATGGTCCCTTAGAGTTCTAAAAAAATCAAGCTTCTAAGTCAACGCAATAAAAAAATACGGCCATTTTGCGACACATTTTGATACTCGCAACTGTCGCAAGTAAATCAAAACCTATAGGGTATTTCCCGTTGACCTAGAATAATGAAATTTGGCAAGAAGCAAGGTCTCCCAGCACAAGTAAAGGAAAAAGTCCGAAAATTGTGAATTTGTAATTTTTTGACAAAAAAAAAATTTTTTTGGGATCCAATGTAAGTTTATTTTTGTGATAAATTCTTTTCAACTACGGAACCCTTCATTGTGCGTGGTCCGACACGCACTTGTCCGGTTTTTTTTAAACTGTAGATATTTCGGTCTCGATTTTTGCATTATCGTGGGGACCGTAAGGCATAGGTGCAGATACGCCGATTAGACAGATCGATTCGACTTGGAAAATGTATCAAATTACTATAGTTAGGTCGGCTATCGGCTTAGTCCGAAATCTGAGATACGTCAGTTAGTTAAATTAGCGACGATATTATAAATGCGTAAGTAAGTTTGTTTTCGATCACGTCGGGGTCACCGTCACCAGTGCAAGCATGAGGAACAGGGTGTAAAGTTCGCTCATCCTACATTAAAAAGGGAGACGGTTGATGTCGGGACGTTGTATATGTGCTAGTCGCGTGGTAAACTCTAATTACACGATGCAGGATTTCGTGACGTCATGTCATTGTGATGCGTAGTTCGTATGTGGCGATGTAGATGCCGCCATAGTTGCCTTTTGACGCCTAAGTGTTTAAACACACTATGCCCAAGGTACGCGCCGAAATTCCGCGGCTGATTTTACGTTCCGACGTATTCGGCTGATATGATACACCATAAGTGCCAAACTTATTTGGGGGCGCGGACAAGCCTGCCTCCCGCTGCCCCGGATCTTCTTTGGCAATCCAAACCGAACTTCGGTCGCGTATGATGTGTGGTCTACAGAATACGTTGCCGCCGAATTGCCGCTGAACTTATGCCCGACCGAAGTTCGGCTGTACGCTATATCGCAACGTAATTTCGGCATAATGTATCGTCAGTAATTGAAATACCATTGCAGGCGTAATCATGGCGAACTTCGGTCACGTACCTTCGGCATAGTGTGTTTAGACACTAAACCACTGAACCGATCATCCTGAAATTTTGCATATACGTTGTCAGGTGTACAGAAACGGACATAGGGTATCTTTCATCCCGAAAAAAAGTACTAGGGGCTTACTATGAGCTCTTAGCAAGGCAGAAGTTGCAACGTTTCCAGTGAAGAGAGAGAGGGTGATATAGCTCGTATATAGTTTCGTCTCTTTCTCTCACTGGAAACGTTCAACTTCTGCCCTGCTATAAGAGCCCATAGTAAGCGTCTTGTTCCTGAGGAAAACAACAATAACGTTCTTATGATAATAGATGGCGCCACGTGTCTTTCGAATCATAATTGAATTATATTATTACAAGCAGAGTACAACCCGAATTCATTGTCATATTCTAAACTAACGCGAGCGAAGCCGCTGGCAAAAGCTACTTTAGTATAATTATGATGTTAAATCATACTAGTATTCAGGATGGGTGACCGACCATCTTTACGTATCGAGACTCAAAAAGCACGTTAAGCCGTTGGTCCTGGCTGTCATTCTTGGATCTTTGACAGTCGTTACGGGTCTTCAGAAGATGTGCGTATGGACTGAGGGCCCGTTTTTTGAACCGTTGCGAAACGAAATAAGACTTATAGGGGATTTAGTTAAAAATAGTAAAAACTTAATAAAATTGATCTAAAAAGTTCAAAATATTTTTTACTTAAACAATAATGACATAGGTATATACATATTTGTAATGTGCTCGTCAAGACCTTTCTTTTGATACCAAACATGTCATGATTATCTCAATTTAATTTTTTCGAGGTCAGAAATTTACGTGTAAAGTCCACCATATTAAATATAGGAAGAATTTATGTAGCCTATGTCACACGGACCATTATTACAAATCTATCGATACCTCATTCATCAAAATCCGTTCAGTAATTTAGGCGCTACGGTGGAACACACGTAAATACATACGTATATACATACTTACATACTTAAATAGACCGCTAAAATAATAACCCTCCCTTTTTGGTTTGCCGTAGTCGGGTAAAAATACATACTTACATACATACATACATAGACTGCTAAAATCATAACCCTTCCTTTTGGCTTTGCCGTAGTCGGGTAAAAATAACTTCGCTCACTCGCAATTTTGTATTTTTAGGATATAAGACTATTTTAAGGTTACATTTGTGTGAAGTAAATGGTTTTTTATAATTATACCGACCGTGTTTTATTTATCTTATGACTTTCCGACCGCGCTTTACAAAATGTACAGGTACTTACTATGAACATTATGGTCACCCTACTAATTTTTCTCATATAAAAAGTTAAAAATCAATTTTCTTTTAAAGTATAATATTTAGAAGGACGGACGATATGTTACAATTTAGTTAAGAAATAGTTAAAAATCTTATTCTAATTTGTGTTCATCTATGAGGTCGCGCCTAGTCAATAAAGCCGAAAACATTGGGCTCTCAGTTCAGACATTTTAGTAAAATTCAATTTTCATTTACTTCATAACATTTAACTTTTGTGTCATTATTTCTTTTTAACTAATTCACCTATATGTCTAAGTAAAATATGTTAAAGTGGTATTTATGTATTTCTTCAGATAAATTCATGTTTTGCAGATTCCTCAGTTCAAACAATAATGAATTGAGGGCCCTAGATATATCGCCATAAATCTGTAATGTCATATTCTACAGACTTGGGAATTTCTTAAAATATTTAAGAAATTCTTAACTAAATTCCTAAATAAAAATTATTAACCCAGATATAGTACTTGCTGAGATTCAGACTATGCCACTTTATGCAAGCGTCTGGACTGAGGGCCCAAGTTATTTAATAGTAAAAGTTTTAATTCACGTTTAAGAAATTTATGGACCTTTGCTTTAAGTTTTTACTATTTTTAACTAAATCCCCTATAAGTCTTATTTCGTTTCGCAACGGTTCAAAAAACGGGCCCTCAGTCCATACGCACATCTTCAGAAGCCCGAAAGTCTGACAACCAGTCTTACCAAGGGGTATCGTGTTACCGTGTTACCTGGGTTTTGGAGGTCAGATAGGCAGTAGCTTCATGTAAAATAAAGCATTAAGCTGCATTCGGCTAGACTGGAAGCCGACCACAATATAGTTGGGAAAAGGCTAGGCAGAGATAGTGACCATGTTATCATACTTTTGGCCATTAATAAAAAATGACTTGGATAACACGCATTAAAGTTGGGTATCCTGCTGAGTACGCCACATCTACGTATAAAATCTAGCTAGGTGTGACGTCATTTTAAGTCAATCTATCGCCGTAATCTTTCGATTACGTAAAAAAGAAAATACTTGTCCAATATTTAAAAAAAATCTAAATGACGGACAAAAAAAAAGTCTTTTCTAAAATAAAGAGTCGACATGTTTCTTGCGAAGTTTCCCTAGCTAGAAGTCTCATAGAATTACGCTGTAAAATAAAATAAAACAGAAGAGTAGTTTGACCTCACTTTGTCCGAGAAATCACAAGACACAAAATAATTACTAATTAACATTTTCCTTCCTTTTCTCAGCTACAACAATGTCGACGGCCTCGACCACGCTGTCTTGGCAGTAGGTTACGGGATCCTCAAGGGTGAGAAGTACTGGCTGGTCAAGAACTCCTGGTCTAACATGTGGGGTAACGACGGTTATGTGCTCATGGCTACAAGAGACAACAACTGCGGCGTTGAGTCTGCCCCCACATATGTTTTGATATAGTAGGGTAACACTGATTAGTAGGGTAAGTTAGAGTAAAGATCGTTATTTGTCATTATAACTTTTAGATGATTGAGATGATGTAAACTGTGTGACTGAATTTTGTTTCGGGTGCCAGTAACAAACCTTATGGTCTTAAAATAATTTCAGTTACCCTTTTAGTGTTGTTAAATACCCACAGGACTAATAATTAAAGTTTGCAAAATTTATAAAAACTTATTTAACTGCAAGAAAGTTGTAATGACAAGTAGATTAGGGTAAGAAAGATTATATACAGTGTCTCAACCCTTATCAATACATTTATTTGAGAGAAGGGTAAAAGTGATTATTAAGATTTAAACGTCATTATCATTCCGTAAAAGTTCCATTATTTGTCATAGACAGGCCTTTTAGTTTTAACATTTACTATGTTTTTGTCAAATTAGAAAGATTCTGACATCATAATTATTAGATAATGTTTTAAAGTAATAAAGATTCCTTAAAGTTATGTATTTACCTTGCCATTACGAAGGTACACACAGCAGCAAGTCAAGTTACGACAAACTGTCAAATTTTCTCATTCGATTTTGAACTTAACCATCAACATTTTAAGGTTTAAAATCATCTGGAGAAATTTTACAGTTTGGTATAACCTGATGTCCTGTTGTCTGTACAAAGAAAACCAGACAAAAAGTGAGTTATGTTTAAAAAACTTAAACTATATTAGAAATTGTAAATTATTATTAATATTGTGGCCTTATGTCAATTTCTAAAAAGTCTATGCTTAGCAAGTTTTTGTCTATGCCAACAATTAAAACAGGCTGTGTATGTTGGTATGCTCTCTAAAGTTTTTAAGAAATACACTTTTAAATAAAATTATGAACCTGTCTTTTTTTATAACCTAACTAGCGACCTATCTCTGCTTCGCCCGGTTTTTACGACGTGTCTAAACATCAAGATTTCTTTATTGTAATTAAGTTTATTATGAATGCAATAAACATGAAACTTCTGGAATAAATGCTCAAAATTATGGTGAAAAGTGTGAAAACCGTATCAAATTCGTTTATAAAAAATAACTCGTGTCTTGGCATGGGTACTGAGGGCATTGACGCCAAAGTCGCAACGTAAACATTTACCGTACTGCGAAAAGCTATATCAGCGATTATAAAATGAGAGCAGTTTTGTCTACCGCGTTAGTCGGGTGTATTCAACAACATTTTCATTAACATTTTAGCATTAAGGACAGTTTGAGAGTGATACCTTAAATAATGTTCAACATAAACTTTTGTTTCTCCTTAAAACCACCGACACTTTGCTACGTACCCCGACATATATTTAGAAGAAAAGCGGTCACACAGACAGACACGAAAAGCGACTTTTGTTTACAGTATACATGAAGAAGCTGCGTTTATACCGTGAGCATTTCGTGCGCGAACGCTACAAGGTAGGTAATTAATACGGTCTGGTATCCGCAACTTCACGTCAATGCGCGTATTTTGCGTACGGGTGGGAAAATCGATTATGCGATCCGCTCCAGCTCCTCAAAGAAGGCCAGCATCGTGTTGGTGTTACTGACAACCTCATGGAGGGTACCTGGGTTACCGAAGTACTTTGCCCTGTATGCGGCGACCACCGGGCAGTTTAGAAGCACATGAGCTGCTGTCTCGTCGTCCTCCATGCATTACAAGGCTCCAGGATGAAGTCTTTGTACTTAGACTATAGAATGCTGTACGGTTAAATCGCTAATTATTTAGTCGACTAACAGCTACCTTAGCAAGTAAACCGCGGATTAGCACCCAACATAACTTCGTGTAACTTTACAATAATCTTGGGATCGTGAAGTCTGTGGTTTTCGTCAACTCACCTGCACTGCAACTCTACTATGAGCCGTACATAAAAGTGGTCCTTCGAGCCGGATTTAGTTGCGGAAACTTCGCAACTTTGGTGAACTAGTACCTGCGGTTATACAACTCTACTCCACCAACGGGCAAACCAATAACTGATAACAATAGTTCAGAGTGTAACGGAACTGACAAGCCATCAAGAAAATACCTTCAGGGACTTGAAGCTTATTTGCACCAACTACAAGAAGGACAGCCCCACCAGGAAGAACTTTCGCTTTCAAGTGCTAGTCACCGCCTGAGGCATGTGAGCGGTGAGACGGGGCAGGTAGACAAACGTCAAGATAACTCAGTCTGACAATCTTGTCAATCCCGCCCTCCCCCGTCTCACCGCTCACATACAGTGTGTTTCATAAGAACGTGACCGGGATAAAAAATAGTATTCGAGGGTTTATTGCAAAACAAAAAATACGAGCAAGTAGCCCAACATTTTGCCACGACGCATCAAACAAACATAACCAGTACTCGCGTTTGCGTCGCACAGAGCGCACTTTTCCCGAGATGAGTGTTACGTATGCTTCCCGCTATGAGGCAGTGTTTCTTTGTTCGCATCCCAAAGGTCCAAAAATGTCACACGGTCAGGCTGCAAAGTACATTGAAAAATCTAAGGCGTTCGTGACGAAGTGGGTGAACCGATATTTAGAGGTTAAACATATCGATGACCTACCTGATCGTGGTATAACGAGAAAGACGTCATCCGCCGAGGAAAAACGGATCACTCAACTATTCTTAAAAATCCACGCCTATCTTTGCGATCCACACAAGAAGAATTAAGGAAAAAAGGACTAAATATATCTCTTGCTACAATTAGAAGACGTTTAGTGGAGAATAAGCTAAAATATCGAAGCACATTGAAGAAACCTCTTCTTTCAGAAAAACGCGTAGAAAAAAGATGGCCTGGGCAAGAGAAAGCATAACCCGTGCCGGGGAAAAGATAATATTTTTTTACAAAGCTTCGTTTTGGGCAAATAGTATCGCACCTCGTGCTTGGTCAACTGCCGATAACAGACTTGTCGAACGAACTGTTAAACACCCGGTAAAGTTGCATGTTTGGGAATGCTTCTCAAAAAGGGGATTTGGTCAATTGTACTTGTTTACCGGGTCTCTGAATGCTGTATGGATGAACCAAATATACCAGAAAGCATTATTACCATCTGCTTGAAGACTATTCCCAAGGCCAAATAAATCATGGATATAACAAGAAAATAACGACCCTAAACAGCGAAGTCAAGTGTGTACCGCCTGGAAACAAGAAAATCACATCGAGGTCTTGGACTGGCCCTCACAATCTCCTGATGCAAACCCAATTGAAAACGTTTGGTCGTTAATGAAGCTTAAACTCCGAGGAAAAAAAAACACTAACTGCTTGCGAGTAAGCTCGGTAGCTTACTCGCAATTTAAAGCCCATATGGAGCTCAGTATCCCGTGAATACGGTATAAAAATTAGCCGACAGTAGGCCTCAAAGATGGGCGGCCATTATGGACAACGGAGGAGACTGGACACATTATTAAAAATGAAGCATCCAAGTACATATAAATAACTACGCGTTTCATTTTTTTTTAAACGCTTAGACTTGCATTTTTTATAAATTATGCCGGGCACGCTCTTGTGTTACATAGTGTACCTCAGGCAGTGAATAGCAGTTGCGCGCTCACTACACACTACAGGGTTATTGGGTATTGACCAATATCCTCTTAAGGGGTCACTGTACTGATCATTATGATCAACTTTTACTATGGGACCAAACCTGAAAACGTGAAATATTTATCAACTCATTTAGGTAGGTAACTAGGAGGAGGTAGGTATCAAGGGTACATTTTGACTATCAAACTCGTCAAAATGTAGGAGCAGCTGATTGAGCTGAAAGCGCATCGAAGCGGACAGAGGCACGCGTTAGAGCCAATGAATTTATTTGCGACTTTATTTTAAGGAACACAATGTTGATATTTGTTTGGCAGTGACCACCACGTTGTGCTGCGACTCGCCAGATGTGCGCTTGCGCTGGCCTTAATAGAAAACTTTCCCAATAATCCAGGTTTTTTTTACGGAATATTTTTACTAAAGAAAGAATACTTACTTTTACCAATTTTTCTGAAAATATTACTCCAAAAAAAAAATGTGTTCTAAAATCCAATTTTAACTTTATTTCCATAGCATTTACAATATTATTTTACTTCTTCTCACCATAAAGATGCCTTTTACGAGCCGATCGAATAGAATGACGTTGACCGTTTTTGTGTTTTCTGCTTGACCTCCTAGTTTTGGATGGGTATTCGGATCTTCGATGTCCAATTCTGCTGACGCACATGTTGCCAACCATTATAAGGTTCCCTGGGCAGCGGTCTTGGTAGATATTTTTATGATACTGAAAAAAGTTGCCACTTAAAAAAAAGAAAATACTACTTAAGAAAAATTGCATTCACTGACCTTCGCTGACAGGTAATGCACAGCCTAACCCAGGTCTAGAAGCATGCCGCCCGGGTCGCGGGTTGTTCGAAAGAGATACCGTGGCCCTGGCATAGGCAACTGAAGGAACACGGGTAGGTTTTAGTCAGTAAAAGTCTGATACGCCATTTGATGATTTCCTATCCACAAAAAAAAGGTCTAGAAGCATAACCTTTTGGAGTACCTACATTATAAATACTTATGCGACAGTTAGCAATAAGGAAGGATTTTTGAAAATTCGTCCCATAAGGTGTTTAAAAAGAGTTGAAAGTATATGTGTGTAACTACAGCTTTCTCATGGGTGATAAAACAATTCTACCTATGCCAGTATTTAAGGCATAATAGCTGCAAGCAAAGCTCCCAGTCTTAATTTAGCTGCCACAAAAACTTTGCTAGTAGAAAAGAAATTAGGGTTATTCGAGCCGTTTACTGTGTGTTAGTTAGAGAGACGTCACCCCAGCTTCCTCATGCAGTACAGGCAGACCCGTGAGGTACGTAAGGGGGTCGGCTTCCAGTCTAACCGGATGCAGCTGAATACCAGTATTTTACATGGAGCGACTGCCTATATGACCTCCACAACCCAGTAACTGGGTAATACGATACCCCTCGGTAAGACTGGTTGTCAGACTTTCGGGCTTCTGACGACCCGTAACGACTGTCAAAGATCCACGAATGACAGCCGGGACCAACGGCTTAACGTGCTTTCCGAGGCTCGGAGGAGTCTCGGTATGTAAAAATGGTCACCCATCCACGGACCAACCCCGGCAAGCGTAGCTTAACCTGATGGATCGACCCGTGCGGCTGTTATTACTTAGCCACGTTGGACTACCTATAGTCAGAAAAATAAGGTGTAATAGCTGCACAAGGAAGAAAAGAGCGGAGCGATAATACTTAAGAGGAAATGTGGGTGCTCTTTTCTCCATACAAAAAGATACAAACGCTCTCGCCTGTTTTCTTTCTGGTTAATAACCATAAAGCAATGATTTTTTACAGAAATATAAATATCAGTTACTTGTATGCCCCTATGTTTTCCTTTTTGATGATATATTATTTTTATAGGAACTAGAACCCTCCAAAAATGCTCAAAATTGCCTATTCAGACCGCTGTCAACAGACGCCTAGTGTACCAATTTGACAACTATTAACGAAAAAAGAAAAACATAGGGGCGTAGTATATATCCTTCTTATTCAGTTTATGAAATATCTTTTAAATTGGTCCAATATTGGAGGAGGAAATAGGCGAGAGCCAAACCCCGAAATGTGACTTTTTACATAGGCTATTTAGTCGGATCTGCAGTTGTCCTTATCGCACGAATTCGAGGGCGGAGCGCTCGCAGAGCGACAGCAATACCTTCTTAAAATACCTAATTTTCAAAAGTCTGGCCACCCGCCTTTCCTCTTAAGTGTTGAAACTACGATCAAAAAACAACGTGTAAGATGGAGTTATTATGTCACCCCTGCTGCTCAGTCATATCTCCCGAACGAAAGAAGACAAGGCATTCGCATCAACAGTTTCAAGTATTTGGTAAAAAACTCACCGATAAATATGTGTAAGCTGGGATTACGTCACTTCAGCTTACACATATTTATCGGTTTGCACAGTAAATTACTCATATTGACGAAGTTTTTGTGGCAGCTAAATTAACACTGGGAACTTTGATTACAGCTATTCATCATTCTCCTGGCCTTATCCCAGGAGGAGATAGTAGCCCACCAGTGTCAGGAACAGGGTCCAAGCTACCGGCGGTTAGGGCTCCAGTGAGAGGAACCTCCTAACAATGCGGGCCGTGTCCAGAAGTACCGCTTTCTGATTCAAGCCCTTGATCCAGCTGCCCAACGAGAGCCTCCTTAGGTGTTGGTCGAGGCTCTTGGCAATTAAGCCATTGGCTGATACGACTATCGGCACAATGATTGCTGAGTCCACATCCCACATTTGCAAAATAGTTGGGTCAACGTCATCTAAAACTATTCTAAATTTCAAGTTGATAGCATTAGTAGTTCTGGAGATATCCAGCTGTGATAGACAGACAGACTGAGTGACACCATAAGGGTACCTTTTTTACCATTTTGGTACGGAACCCTAAAAAGGTTATATCTTTAAAATAGCCATTAATTACATTGCCTTAAAATCTTAGTCAAATTGGCCGAACGGCCTTTTCCTAACATTTTGTGCAGGGTCCTTTTATCTTCATTAAATTCTACTCGGCAAACTGAAAATGGTGACGAATAGCTATGAGAACATTATTCAGGCACATTCTGGACAATCACCTCCGCTTGGATGCCGGGGTGCGCCTGTGTCACTGCTTACCGTCCAATAGTTCCAAAACGGATAACTTGGGTAAGTCATTTTTTCTGGTTCTTCTTCCGATGTCGATGGTTCTAACTCTGGCGGAAGTTTGCCAGGCGCGAACGGGTCGTGTTCTTCGCCAGATTTTTGCCTCAACATCAGCAAATCATTATCGTCGAATTTATTAATTAGTCCTGGAAATCTTGTTTTACCATTCTTCTTCTTAAGGATCTGTTGCCTCGTGTTATCGTTGACAAGTTTCTGAATCGAGCTCAAGAAGTCTAACTGGTCCTGCTCATTTTGTATGAGTACGATTAGGTCTTTATCTGAACGATGTTTTTGATTTAGCTCAGACTCTAAATCATTGAGAACTGATCTTTTATGTCCTGCAATGGGTTTTTTAATGTGATACCTGAATAAAGGTTTGAAGACGGTGTTTAATTTGGAGTCGTATTCGTACTCTCCTGTGGTGTAACCATGGGGTATAATTCTCTTGACGAAGACTGATTTCCCTATTGGTTTTAACTGCGATTGTTCTCTCTTCGCATGTCGCACGTGTGTATTATGATATTCCGGATCAGCATGTCTTTGATTTAATAGGATTTGCCTTATTTTTGGTAGTAACTTAGTTCCTTCTCCAGAATCTAGCTGGTATATTTTGCAGCTTACCACGTTTTGAGAGTAGAGAAATAAAAATATACATATTTTTATATGTTCGTACATTGAAAGCGAGTCTAGGATTGTACCTAGTTGGAATGTAATCAAGGAAGGATATCATGCATGACATTAATCTTAAGTCTCATCAACTTAAGTGCCTTTGAGGAAATAAACTGTCGTTAAGACACGTGTTTCTTTAAAATTAAAAGGAAATAATAATAACTTATATTTTTTCGTTATTATTAGCTATTCGAACCTGTTCAAAGCCAACGATTGAACCCCTCTTTCTTCCTACTTATTTTCTACCACAGTTTGGCCCATATCTATGGTAACACTTTTTATCTAATGCCCGGTGAAAGGGTCTAATCCAGTAGTGTACTACAAAAGGTTCAGTGGATTAATACGAGTTCAGTTTGACTGATATCGCTGTACCTCGCCTTACAAATATGCACGGTGGAACGGTACCTGGCCGATCATTGTCAATGCTCACGGCCCCCCGCCCCCACGCGGTACAGTGGTATCGGTCAATCCTTAGAGTAATTAGCCTATCAATTCTATGGGTCAATCTATAATTTGACTCATCGAGTTTAAGAGTGTCGTACACAGGTACGAATAGGTACTACTGACACTGACAGGAATGTTGGGACATGACCAAACGGGTCATCCCATATTGACCCGTTTGGTATTACAAAATATAGGAGAAATAATTACAAAAAAAAAACAACCGACTCCCAAAAAAACACTACAAAGTGAAAAATAACTTTAATTTCGGAAGTCGGTGTCTTTGGTTTTTTATTTCTTTCGTTTTTTTTTGCCACCGACTTCCGAAATTAAAGTTATTTTTCACTTTGTAGTGTTTTTTTGGGAGTCGGTTGTTTTTTTTTTGTAAAAAGTTTTTATTTATCAGTTTTTAGTGGTGCCTACCCCACATAAATCTGAATACCACTCTGCAAAATAAATTAGAGCATCATCCACATAGACTAAATGGGAAAAATACGTATTAAATTATTGAAGCTAACTCAAAAGCCACTCATCAGAACTTGAAGATATTTTTATGCGACCATCTCAGGAGTACCTATACCATTTCAAATAAAAACTTTGCAAAAAGGCAAATACGTCGCGCTAAGTCCACACATAACATACAACTCAAGTACCTAGCGCAATTTGAAGCGGCATATAGTAAGCATAAAATCATTTATAGCCAGAGTGCACCTCATGACAATTCCAATAAGGCCAAACACGGCTAGGATACATTGCTTTATTACTGAGTTCCGATGCCTAACTTCCAGCTCCTTCATCAGATCGGTTCGATGGTACCATTTTCATCAGAACCATTTATTTAAAGCTTCGTCATAGTCGCTTAACTATTAATCGAGATATCTTATCGCCACCCGTGAAATACTTATCATCGTTGAGGAGTTGTCGTGGCTTTCTGTGGTCTTCTTCCATCAGTTCAACTTCACCAGATGATACTTTTAGAATGCAAACGCTTGATTGGTTGATGAAAATACCAAAATAGCTATATGTATGCCTATAATATTTCAGGATTTCCCTCGATTCCTCATGGATCCCATCATCAGAACTGGATTTTGATAAAAATGGGACCAATCTGGAAGTATACCCTTTCAAATATAAAAAGAATTTTCCGAATCGGTTCATAAATGACGGAGTACTGAGGTAAGAAACATAAAAAAAAAAGAAAAAACAAACGAATTGAGAACCTCCTCCTTTTTTGAAGTCGGTTAAAAAACTCAGTCCTATCGATGTAAGTATAATCTATCAACAAGTTCAGTTAGCTGCTTCTTAGTAACAGTAGTTTACAGTAGTATTGTTCTTCTTCATCGCTGCAACGTATTTCGGTATGTCGAATAAGTTCTATTCTATTCTATTTCTTATTATGGCAAGCAAAGCCGATGTCGACTATTCTGCCAGTGTCAAAAGTGATAAGGAAAGCAAGTGTGCATTGAAGAGAAAAAAAAAAATATATATATAATAATAATAATAAAAAATATGACGATACAGTTGATCTTGTGGGGTTAGTACGGGACTGAAACAAACGAAAAGATAAAAATTACATAAATATTATTAAAAATTGTTAAAACATTAAATATATTGCATGCCACATCCACATAGACAGATGTGGAGATAATTCACAATTTTATATTATTGTGACGGATGAAAATCATCAACGCCACAAGCAGTTCTGGAGAGGAATATGTTAAAAGGGAGGGGAAATTAATTGGAAGAGGGATTTTAAATTTAGGGAGACGGCTATAACGAATAAGTTAAGAATGGCGGGCGCGGGAATTCCTTTTTGCGTGACACTGTCACTGTCATCGAGCAGCACTGTTTCTTTTTTAATTTCTTCTATTTCTGGGCGAAAGTTGCACCATGGACAGTCTGGTTTATATGAGTAAATAGGTTTTATATACCGACGTGCCGGCTTACTTGTTCGCAAGAGGTTTGAGTATTCTTCGATATTTGATGATACTAGTATGATCAGTAGTAAATACATTTTTTTAAAGAATCTGAAATTAAATACATCGGTGCCTTAATTGTAATTATTCCTTGGCGATTATTTTAACCGAGTTTATAATTGTAGGAGTTTTACAGATCACGATAGTGACGAAATTTTTTTAAAGTAAATTCTCTGTCTTGCTGCAAAGTCATGCGCTAAAAGCACTTTTTAATGCGCTTAAAAACAACTTCACGTAGTTAATTATCTATTTAAAATAGTGATAACTTATTACTGCGGCGTTTGTCGGCATTTTGCCAACACTGTCATAACTCATGCACGACTACCATCCCTCAAATATACACATACTTAGGTAAATTTTGGGTATACATTGTATACATCTCTGATGAGAGAGTAATGCTGATGTTGAGTTGATGTAATGTTGTTAAACAGCTCTGTTAATAGCGCGTTGATCAGTCTCAGGCCATGGCATGCTAAGACAGACCCCAGAGGTCTAATTGTGTGCTTTGTTACAACTATGTAAGGAACTTGTAGTTTATAAACTATAATAAAAAATAACATACACCTCAAGCCTTCTTCCTACGGAAGAAACTACATAACGCCACCTACTACACTTTTGCCTCGTTTACGTTCATACATATGGTCATACACGCACGCCGGTTGCTAGTACTACGCACCTGACCTTTCTGAAGAACTTCACCAGTAAGGTCACTAACGTCCTCCTCCATAAGAAAAAAAACAAAAAAAAAAAACCTAACCCAGTACTGCGTTGCGGTGCGGTTGCCCGCGGCCCCTGTGCTTAATAGGTAGGTAATACGGGCTGGTATCCGCAACTCCACGTCAATGCGCGTATTTTGCCCCTGTGCTTTCGCTCATTTTTTGCCCCCCGCGCGCCGAAGCTATAACGTGCGCTTAGATTAAAATTCCATTTTAGACCAAAACCGTAAAGCATGTTCATTACGTTTCATAATGTAATAACAACTAAAACTCTAAACCCAATTTGGCGGCATTTTTATAAAGTCATAGGTCGGTTGCCGGACCAAATTCAGTTTTGTGCCTCCTACAAAAGCTTTTAGCCTTAATTTAAGAAGAAATCTTGTAAAATGGCGGCCGTCTACCGATGATTATGTTAAATCTTGTTGCTGTGCCTATTTTTCCTAAAGATTTTTGAACAGTTTTTTTATTTTAATGGAAATAACCATTGATGTATAAACTAGGAAGATATGGTTCGCGTTCCTAGACGTGGACCGCATAAATTGTACTGATTCACACAATTGACCTTCGTCACAATCGAACTGGCGTTTTTGTAGCACATGTGTAGCACATTTAGTAAAAATTACCGTAATAATCCAAATATAGCAACAATGCCTTCCTGTATTTGCAAAATGTGTACAACTAGTTCAAAAACAAGTTCCACGGGATTACTTTTCACTCATAGTACAGTCAAAAATGTTAATTTGTTGAAAATTATAATAATATTTAATGTTTGCTTCGCCATGTTTGTGATATAGCGAGATAGACATGCAATGTCATTCATAATCGTAAACATTTGGCGCCTAATGCGATTTCGCTTACACGACAGCGCCGGCTCCTATCTCTGTCCTTGTCTATTGGTAACTGTAGGTTTGCGACTGTGATCACACATATGCGAGTTTCGGTGTATGTAGTCGTGCGCCGAGTCCAGGTCTAGTGTTTGCGATGTTAGCGCGTAACATATCTTCCTCTAATATGTCAATGAAAATCTATATAAATAAAAAGAGAGGTCATGAGTGACTGACTGACTCATCAACGCCCCGCCCAAACCCTTGGACCTAGAAAGCTGAAATTTTGCACAGATGTTCCCTTTATAACGTAGACAAGGAATAAGGAAGGAATTCCCGGTTCCCTTGGGATATTTTCCGATATCCACGCGGGCGAAGCCGCGGGCAAAAGTTAGTAACTGAATAAGGAAGCATAACTGGCGAAATAGGGGTGTACTATACCAACCAACCTCTGCCTTACCCCTCGGGAAAAACTAGCGTGATGTTTTGTAAGGGGATGTTCTATTATGTAATAAGAAAGCAAGTTATCATGCCTGAAGCCGTGTGATTCTGTAAGACCTCACTCACCTCACCTCAGACAGCATCACTTCTCGAATCGAATCGTGGTGTAGGCGAGGGCAAACAGCTAGCACCTCATCGCGACTGTGTCGATGCAAACGCGCGACAGCATCGCTACAAAAAGTCGCCGTGAGCGAGGGCCCTTAACTTCGAATCTGAATCCGCTGTGAGTTTCTTGATTGGCGTTCTAAATTCAAAGTGTCAAATAAAAAACCGCTCAAGAGCGAGTCGGACTCGCGCACCGAAGGTTCCGTTCCGATTTCTGAAAAAGTGTGCTATTTAGAGACATCGTTTTATTTTTCCTGTAATCTTTATATAAACTTCTATCACATAGAATAATTTCAGATTTTTCGCTTTGCAAACTTCGGAGATAAAGGGGGGAGAACGGTATTTTTTTTTACATTTTTCATCAAAAGTCGAAAACTGTGCGGCCTAAAAAAAATTAAAAAAAAGTTTGAGAATGTGCAAACAGCGCTCTTTCGTATGATACCCCACATGCCCTAGTAGCCCCACTTTTAATTTTTAAGACCCCCTTTTAGTCACTGTTGCAAAAAAAATATAAATATTTTTATTTCTTTCTTATTTGCAAAATAGTTGGGTAAACGTCATCTAAAACTATTCCAAATTTCAAGTTGATAGCATTAGTAGTTCTTGAGATATCCAGCTGTGACAGACAGACAGACAGACAGACTGAGTGACACCATAAGGGTTCCTTTTTTACCATTTTGGTACGGAACCCTAAAAACAAGTGAGAAGAAGTGATGCGAAGTGAGAGTGAATAGCGATGTGAGATGCGTATTAGGGCGATTATTTTTAAGCCTCCTCACTCATTGCGCTATTGTCGTGAATCTACTGCAATCATAGTCATATTTATATTATAAACGACCAGTAACGACTATCAAAGACCCACGAATAACAGTAACTAGTGTTTATTGATCTGTTTTGTTTTTAATTTTTATTTATTTTTCGAGTTCATTATATTTTGTATGCACGTATCTGTGACAAATAAACCTATTATTCTTTATTTTCCTTCTTTGTTTCTTCCTAGTTTTGTAACAAAAAAGGTTTCCGTATTTCTTATTGAAATAAAAGAAGCTCCGAAGTTCCATCAACCTCGTTGAAAAAATAACCCTCCAATCATTCCATTTAAATTTTAAACTTAAAATAAACTGTTCCTGTTATTCAGGCACTTATAAACTCTGGAACTCCCCGACTGAAGCACTTGAGAACAAAAGTACTTAACAAGTGTAACGTAAGTACTTGCGAACTTGGTTTTATTACTGTTTCTAGGGTTCCGTAGTCAACAAGGAACCCTTATAATTTCGCTATGTCCGTCCGTCTGCTGTCCGTCCGCAGCTTAGCTCTGGGGTCTACTCCCTAAGCACGAAGCCCGTAGTTTCGACCTTTTTTACGGGCGTTTCCTACTCCGTATCACATACGGATAGATGATTGGCTCGGGGACCGAACGAAGTATGAATGACAACACGATTTGACAGTTGTCCCTACTTCGGATGCGTTTTTGCCCGTCCGAAAAATTTAACTTTTATACTTGTTTTGATGGATCGTTATGTCAGATGGACGGACTGACGGACGGACGGACGAACGGACTTAGGGAGTAAATCCCCAGAGACTCTTAGTACTAGAAAGCTATAATTTGCCATGGATATATGTGGGTAGTTCTCCGAGGTCCCTCAAAACGCGGTCACACGGTCTTAATTCCTAACCAATTAAATATTCAGTCTTAGGACCAAATACAGATTACTCTTTATTTATTTATGTGTATAATTTCAACAGTAAATATCTAAAATTATTTATGATATTTATTTTAAAAAATATCTAGTGTCGAAAACGGGAGCAAAATCGGTGTTCTTCGCGTGTCACACTCTGTTCGCGCTCACGGCAAACTTTGATAACTTTGGTATCCTATTAATAAGCATATAATGTAATACATCAAATTAATTGTGTTTAATAAGGCATCTTAATGACCAAAGAATATTAATTGTATCTCTTAATGTACAATAGTTAATAGGCATTATGTCTCTGTCACACGATTTTGCTAGTTTCGCGAGCGCGCAACAAAACTGCACTTATCTTGCAAGAGGAGCAACTTTTCGCTACCCGTTTTAGCTGCGCGGACACTCAGTAGTGTCCTGGCATCAGTGGGGGAAACAAATACATTCATTGCTTCTAAACAAAAAAATACGAGATAAGTTAATCTTTGAATATTTTCAAGTAGCCTTGCTTAAGAAACTTTCATGCGCAAATTTTGAAGGATAAATGTTTATAATTTCCCAACTTATTTTGAATGAAGGAATAGTATAGATCTTCGAGATTATTCCCAAGTACTTTGTTTGTTAATTTACCCATAAGTTTAATAGTAATTCTCAAAAATTAGAAATTATCGTTACTTTCGTGGCACAATTTTCGTGGTTATTTGTCCACGAAAGTCATTTAGCGCACCATGAAAGTTATATATCTCCATTAAATAATGACTTCAGATTTTTTGTGACGTCGCTGATGCATTTACTCGATTGTCGCGAATCTCAAAAGAAAGATGTTATGTATTTGTACATGTATGTACTCCAATTTTTTTCTTGTAACGACTGTATGTGTTTCTGTTTGTATGTTTTCTCGTAGCCAATTTAACAGTTCACCCCACCTTAACCTGTGCTGTTTAGCCAATAGGCTAATTGACAGTAAGAAAAATACCTTATCAATTTTATTATGAAGAGTGTTTGCCAGCTATAAGTATAAAAATTCAACTTGGACAAAAATAATATGTAAACTACCATTATAGCAGCTGGCAAAAAATGGTGTGTTTTATGATTGTTAACATTTGAAATAAATAATCAAAACAACACATTATCTGTCAGCAGCTACACTAGTATAACTAGTACCTAAGTAATAATATGTTAATGTTGTCAATTTTCAACAAGTAATCCCGTCACGAATCTGGAAAATGACCCAAAAGCTAGATTGACCAGACACTATAACGAAGACATCCCGGACTTCAGCTTGTACGAGATTAAGATGGCTCTGTAGCAGCTCAAAAACAACAAGGCGCCGGGTGATGACGGAGTTACGGCCGAACTCTTGAGGGTCGGAGGAAAACCCGTTCTTAAGACCCTCCAGAGGCTATTTGATTCAGTCATACTTGAGGGCAAAACGCCGCAGACATGGAACAGATGTGTGGTGGTACTATTCTTTAAGAAGGTTGATAATGCTCTTCTTAAGAGTTACAGGCTCGTCTGACCCGTCTCACTTCTGAGCCATGTCTACATGCTGTTTTCAATAGTCATCACGAACCGTCTCGCACGCAGGTCTGACGACTTTCAGCTTCCTGAACAAGCCGGATTCCGTAAAGGCTATAGCAGCGTAGACCACATACATACGCTGCGGCAGGTTATACAGAAAACTGAAGCCTCTCTGCTACTGCAGTCTCTTCAACGGCGCCAGATCGATTATCGGTACATTGAGGTGCTGAAGTGCCTGTACGAAAACGCCACTATGTCAGTACAACTCCAGGACCGGACCTCCAAACCTATATTTCTGCAGCGAGGGGTAAGACAGAGAGACGTTATCTCTCCGAAACTGTTCACCGCTGCACTGGAGGATGTCTTCAAGGTTCTGGACTGGAAAGGGCTAGGCATCAACATCAATGGCAAGTACGTCAATCACCTTCGGTTTGCTAACGATAGTCATCATGCCTGAGACTAGGGAGGAGCTCAGTACTGCTCGATGACCTCTTTAGAGCTTCCGAAAGAATCGGTCTTACAATAAACATCCATAAGACAAAGGTCATGTCAAATGCCCATGTAGCACCCACTCTCATGAAGATCGGAGACATTACACTTTAAGTTGTGGACGAGTATGTTTATCTAGGACAAACTGTCCAGTTAGTTAGGTTCAACTTCGAGAAAGAGATCAATCGTTGAATCTGACGCGGCTGGGCAGCGTTCAGGAAGCTTCACAATATCTTCTCGTCTCACACACCGCAGTATCTCAAGACGAAAGTCTTTAACCCAGTAGGTGTTGCCAGTGATGACCTACGGCACTGAAACTTAGTCGCTCACAATGGGCCTTATTAGAAGGCTAAAAGTCACCTAAAGGCCAATGGAGAGGGCTATGCTTGGAGTTTCCTTACGTGATCAAATCAGAAATGAAGAGATCCGCAGGAGAACGAAGGTAACCGACATAACCCGAAAAAATGCTAAACTTAAGTGGCAGTGGGCAGGGCACATTCGTAGAACAGATGGCCGATGGAGCCGAAAGGTTCTGGACTGGTGGTCGCGTACCGGAATCCGCTGGATGAGGGAAGCACAGAACCGGTCGAAGTGGCGGTGCTTAGAGGCCTTTGTCCAGAAGTGAACGTCTTTCGGCTGAAATGATGATGATGGTGAAGTAAATTTTACAGTTTAGTTGCTGAAACAAAAGCTGAGTTAGCAACATAGGTTACTAATAAGTAATAATAAGCTGATCTCAAATACAAGTTATAAACTTTAATCAAATTTAAGAAAACATAAGGATTTAAAACTATATTTTGCTTGTAGAAAATACGTTTGTAACTTTTGTGGCCTTCTTCATAACTTTCGTGGGAACCGAAATTTCAAAATAGAATATCTTTGTAGTTTATGCACCGATTTACATATAATAAAAATTGCACTTATTACTTTTACAGCATCTTAAATGCATGACCATTTATATGAAGATTACTCTAAAAAACAAATTCGCCACGAAAGCTACGCGGAGAATACTTTTTGAAGAACTACTCATGTATTATTCATCACGCCGACAAAGTGGTAAAGTTTTTTTTTTCTCGTCTATGATGTGGGGTGTTGTTGAATGGGTCTTTCAAAAATATTGCGATTGCAATTTTTCGATTTAGGGATCGGTTTCAGCCGCTGGGGTCGCGGGTTGTTTGAAGAAGTTACCGCGGCCCTGGCATAGGCAACTGAAGGAACACGGGTGGGTTTTAGTCAGTAAAAGTCCCGCTCCACCCAGAGCGGGAGAAGTTATTTGATGATTTCCCACCCTCAAAAAAAAAAAAAAAAAAAAAAGGATCCCTTTCAAAAAGCTTTAAAGTGGTAATTTTTGTTAGAGTCAAGTGGGGGACACTTGACTCTAACAAAAATTATCTCCCTGCCAGGTATACGGTTAGTTTTGGATGTACCTACGGTAGTAGTAGGTATATGTAACGAAGTTAAAAGGAAAATTATCACAGCTAAGTATTCTTTTCAAGTTTACGAGTAATAGTCAACCAACTTATAAAATTTACTTGGAAAAGTGAAAATTTCGTACAAATTTCATTAAAAATTACTCATGTAACGTTGTTAATTGTGCAAAACAGGTAGTAAAGTTTATGAACCATGTAAAAATATAAAAAAATAAAATCATAACATTCTTATTAATAATGATTTCTAAATTAATAATATTTACGCTCGAATAACGACGGGCGGCGGCGTGGTGGTGGAACCCTATTACTGCGCGTGGCCCGACACGCACTTGGCCGGTTTTTTACTGAATGGGGCGAGAGTTCGATTCTTGTGTAAATTGACGGATACTTGGTATGAGGTGAAATGATTTAGAGTTGTGTGGCGATTTGAGTTCTTTGATTTGGTCTCCATTTTTTTGGTCGACTTCGATGAAAATTGCAAAATAGGGGTTTACGAGAGTGAAAAACCGGTCAAGTGCGAGTCAGACTCGCGCACGAAGGGTTCCGTACCATATTATATGTTTAACAATCGCAAAGATAACTTTTTACTTATTTTATAATGATACTGTGTTGTGTCATTGTGTCACCCTATGTAAAATTTCAACATTTATATCTGTAATTTTTATGGTGTGCATAATAAAGAGTATTCTATCTATCTTCTATCTATACTGTGAATTACAAGGTTATTTTTTGCAGTTGCAGAAAATCACCCATGTTTAAACAAAATACCTTATCAATCGCCGTTTTCAGTATTGTTGATTAAATACAGTATTCATGGTACCTACATGGTATAAAGAAGTTTCAAATTCCTAATTTGTTGAATTGTTGCGCTAGAGCTCGTACAAAAATGGTCTAAAATTTACAACTTTTGCGGCCCCTATTTCTTAATTTTAAAAGATTAAAAAAAAAATGTTTGTACTCTACCCAATGAGTTCTAGACGATGACATACATGCTAGATTAAAATTTTTATTTATTTTTTTCAAAATGAAAAGTTTATTGTATGGGGACCGACCCCTTACATTTTTAACTTTGCTTTATTTTTATTATTTGTTGTTATAGCCGTAATAGACAGCGGAGGCTTAGTAAGTTTGTACTGGACTGTACGTGGTTGTCTGATTTCATGGATTTTAATTTTCTTGCGCGGAACCCTAATTATTTTTCTAAAATAAAAATAGCCTAAGTTACTCCTTAAGAGGAAACGTGGGTGCTCTTTTCTCCATACAAAAAGATACAAACGCTCTCGCCTGTTTTCTTTCTGGTTAATGACCATAAAGCAATGATTTTTTACAGAAATATAAATATCAGTTACTTGTATGCCCCTATGTTTTCCTTTTTGATGATATATTATTTTTATAGGAACTAGAACCCTCCAAAAATGCTCAAAATTGCCTATTCAGACCGCTGTCAACAGACGCCTAGTGTACCAATTTGACAACTATTAACGAAAAAAGAAAAACATAGGGGCATAGTATATATCCTTCTTATTCGGTTTATAAAATATCTTTTAAATTGGTCCAATATTGGAGGAGGAAATAGGCGAGAGCCAAACCTCTAAATGTGACTTTTTACACAGGCTATTTAGTCGAATCTGCAGTTGTCCTTATCGCACGAATTCGAGGGTGGAGCGCTCGCAGAGCGACAGCAATACCTTCTTAAAATACCTAATTTTTCGCCCCCATTTCCTCTTAAAACATCAGCCATATGTCGTCAAAATCGGTGAAAATTCGTTTGGCAAGTTTCCTAACTTGCCTCAAAGTACCATTTTTTTAATCGGACTGCGCTTTAAAATACTTCTATACAAACTTTAACATCCCTAGCCTCATTTGAGGCGTAGTTTTGAAAAACTAATAATGACAAACATTATTAATTACTTATGCAAGTATTTGTGCTAAGTTTCAAGTTCATTAACCAAATTAATAAGATTTTTCATATAAACTGTAGGTATCTCTGTTTTCACGAACACAAATAAAGAATTTCAAAAATCGTCTGGTATGTTTCCATAACTTGACTCAAACATTATTTACACCAATTTTAGAGTTAATCAAGCCCCCAATAAAATCCTCCGCTATAAAATCAACTTTTCCCTGATACACGTTAGTCATAATTTTTGGTCTCAAGTATAAAAACTGAGTTTTGAGTTAAATAAAATAAATAAATAAATATCCTTGGACATTTCACACAACGCTATCTAGTCCCAAGCTAAGCAACCTAATGCTTGTATTATGGTAACGAGATGGCTGATAAACTACATATATACATTTTTTTTTTGTAAATACATATATATTATAGATAGAAAAACACCCAGACTCGGAACAAATACTTGTAGGTCGTACAAATATTTGTTCCGTGCGGGAATCGAACCCGCGACATGCTGCGCAGCAGTCAATCGCTCAACCACTGCGCCAACCGTGTCGTCAAAGTTAATCGGACCGCGTGTTAAAGTTCTTCCATACAAACTTTGACACCCCCAATCCCTCCTTACGGGGTAGTTTAGGAAAACTAAAAATGATAAACTTTATAATTTACTTAGATGAATATTCGTGCTAAGTTTCAAGTCTATTAACTCAAGGGATAGGATTTTTCATACAAACTTTCATCCCCTATTTTACCCCCTTAGGGATGGAATTTTCAAAAATCCTTCCATAGTGGATGTTTACACTATATAAGGTATCTATGTGCAAAATTTCAAGTCTCTAGGTCCATTGGTTTGGGCTGTGCGTTGATATATTAGTCAGTGAATCAGTCAGGACTTTGATTTTTTTATATATATAGATTTACCATGTTATTTTAAGACCACAGACTTCTTATAGGTTTTCCTGTAATCTACAGGCATAGAACTATTTCGTATATTTTTTTCGGCTCAGTAGTTTCGGAGTTAAGGGGGGGGAATGGTCAATTTTCGTCAATTTTCTTAAATAACTTTAAAACAATATATTTTAAAATTATAAAAAAAAATATATTTGAGACCCTCATAGTAAGCCCTTTCATTTGATATGTCACACGGTACAGTTTACAAAACTTTTTTTTTTAATTTTCTTATTTTCCCCCTAAAAGTGACTCTCATATTCAAAATTCATATATTTACTTTAGCTGTAGGTGTTTGGGTCACAGACATCCATATGTGTACCAAATTTTAACTTAATCGGTCCATTAGATTCGGAGCAAATTGGCTGTGACAGACGGACAGACGGACAGACAGACAGACAGACAGACACACGAGTGATCCTATAAGGGTTCCGTTTTTTCCTTTTGAGGTACGGAACCCTAAAAATTGATCTAGTTAGGTCTCGTATCTGAGAAAATTCGTTTTTTTCACTCGACCAGAGCTCGGTCGCCCAGGTAGTAATACCTAGATATTAAAAATAAAAAAAAAACAAATAAAATAATTTCCATAAAAAACTTAATAGCTTCTGAAGTCCATGCCAAGCTAAGATGCATTGAAGACTTGAAGATACTGACTTCAGAAGCTGGTAAGTTTTTTATGGAAATTATTTTATTAGTTTTAGGTTTTTGAAGTCAGTTTTTATTTTTTTTAAAGTAAATTTATTTTCCATTTTTAGTTGAATGAACTATTAAGTAGGTACTTACATTACATACATATAAATTATCTGCCAAGTAAGTTAATAGGAACTTAATCGTAGGTGTAAAACATACCTTACTCGCAACTTACAGGACACAGCTTGCAAATTGTCCCATTGTTAGATAAATAACCGTTTCAATCAAAATGCTTTCTTTATAATTATTGAAGATTTTTCCTTATGGATTTTCCACCCCTCATCACCATTAATTATAATATTGTAAGAAAATTGGGTCTGATTCAAATTTCGAAGAAACTGCCATTATCCTCATCGTTGTTTCTGCAGTGCGATTCTGTAACCATCTCACCGTGAAAACTTAGGTGAAGTGAGCGTGGAGAGAGAAAGAAAGAAAGAAAATAAATTTATTTAGCACAGACTAATTATGAGGCACACAAAATAATACACTTAACAGTAATAAAAATAAAAAATAAAATAATAATAATAAAAAGAATCAACATGTACTAAAATAAAATAAATAAAAAAAAATAAAAAATTATTAACAATACAAAGCGATACACGAATGTGTGCCCCACGGCGCGGGGCGGCGGTGGCGGTGAGCTGTCAATAGTGTCAATTCCTAGCAAAAACAAACTCACTTCACCTAAGTTTTCACGGTGAGATTTTTACAGAATCGACCGGCTGCTATCTGATTGGTCGCCGCACTCACGGCGCACTAGCGCCGCGCGTATTTTTTTACGGAACTATCCCGTCTTCGCGCCTGTTCTGCAAACTTCTTCCAAAAATTGTGTGTTGTGTGATTCTGTGCTCTTTATATTATCTGCCTAGCCTTTTCCCAACTATGTTGAGGTCCGCTTCCAGTCTAACCGAATGCAGCTGAATACCAGTAGTTTACATGGAGCGACTAGGCTGCTTATCTGACCTCCATAACCCAGTAACTGTGTAATACGATACCCCTTGGTAACTGGTTGTCAGACGTTAAGGCTTCTGACGACCCGTAATGCCTGTCAAAGATCCACGAATAACAGCCGGGACCAACGGCTTAACGTCCTTTCCGAGGCACGGAGGAGTCTCGGTATGTAAAGATGGTCACACATCCACGGACCAACCGCATTAAGCGTAGCTTAACCTATTGGATCAACCCTTGCGGCTGTTATTATTTAGCCACGAGCACCTCCTCCTGCGAGATTCTGTGCTCTATAACGCACAAGAAAAGAACAGTACACACGGCTACATATCAAGCTATATACATTTCCAGTATTAGCTGACCTCGCATTGTACGGAATTCCTATACATTGCGAGATCAGCTTATACTGGAAATTATAGCTTGATATGTAGCCGTGTGTACGACAACCAGTGCCTGTGGATCATTCGTGTAAAAAACATTTAGCTGTAATCAAACATCAAGCCAACCGTTCAAATTAGCCTTTAGAATTGCTCGCATTAGGAATAAATTAATAATCTCTCTATTGCTAGATTAAAAAAAAAAATAAAAAATAAATAATAATTTTGTTAACAAATGTGGGCACAACTCATCTATGCTAAACAAAAACACAATATACAAAGTTTTGAGTATTTTAAAGATAGAGTAAACGACGATGTCTTTGCCAGTATTAACTGTGTGACAGACACCGGCGCCTTCCTCGTACAACCTAAAGTAACAAGCTTTACCGTGACATACTGACTTGTTATAGTAATATTAGAATGTTACAAATAATTCTGGTACAATTTCAGTTACGTTCATTTTTAGTTTAATTATTAAAAGCATAAAAAAATAATTTAATAGAATATAAAATACAAAGAATGAAAGAATAATATATAATTACTAATTTAATTGAAAAATAATTTATTTATTTTAATTTTTAAGGCATGCAAGGAAATGCGTGTGTGTGCTTGTGTGTGTGTTGTTTGAGGGTGTGTGTGTGAGGGTGAGGGTGTGTGTGTGAGGGTGAGAGTGTGTGTGTTTAAGAGCGTATTATTTAATATGATCTATGATTCCCTGGCGAACAGTCTTTCAGTTTTGTCGTAAGTAAGAAAGACCCTGAAGGTATTGGTTTACTACGGTCCTACACTTGTATTTTGGAAGGGGATAAATGTCGCAAGTTTTGCTAATTGCATTATAAAGGCGGCCACTCAAATTCAGGTAGTTTCGACTTGCCAGGGCAGTTTTGATTCTAACCGAAGGGCAGACCAGGTCTTTACGTCGTTTATGTGAAATTAAGTTAGATTATATGTTATGGTGGTTCGAATCCAACGTCACACTGTATTCGAGGTTTCGGTCATGCAAATATTTCGGGCGTTTGTCCACTGCAGTCGTCACCGGGACGTCTATCACCGACAAACGAGATTATTCGAACCGAACGTGACGTCCCGGTGACGGCGATCGTTTGTCCACCGCGACTGAACTCGGCGGTTCGGTATGTTATGAACTTATGATAGACAAAACAAAAGCAGTGTGTGGACAAGATCAAAAGTGTTTTGCTGGCCAGTACATCGCCCGGCACAATCTCGGGCCGAGTTCTAGCGGTCGCGCTGAACTACTTGAAACTTCGGCGGTTAGGATGACGGCGCACGGGTGACGGACGTGCGGTGGACACGCGGCCATAGTAAATGTATGTATCGGTACTTCGGCGCCGTTCTATCGTTCTCGGTGAAGTCCCGGTGACGGCTGCAGTGGACAAACGCACTAGGGTATTTAATATAAGTCGCAATAAAAATGCAATATAAAAAGGGTTTTTATTTGTGTAGAAAGAAGAAAGACGGTAGGTTTCCCTTCTTTCCTACACAAAACTAAAAAGGGTGGCCTGATAATTTATAATCATAAAAAGACCTAAATATTCACAATTTCACCCCAAATCCATAACATATCATTTACCCAAATCTTGTATCATTCCCCCAAGGGTATTCGGCCCCCCATATATAACGTTAGCCGTGACATAGAAATAAAAACAAATAACAGGGGTAGTTAGAACAATAAAATGGATTCCAATAAGTACCTACCCCATGGATATTGCGTGTTTTGGGGGCTGTGGGACGTAAACATTTGCTTTCAGTTTTTTGTCTACTAGTAAGTGCGCCATATAATTATGGACCACCTTATGGATTTTCTCAAATAAAACTCCGAGTTTTAAAGTGTAGGTAGCCTTATTTATTTTAAACAGTTCTATTAACTATGTGGTAACAAACACGATTAATAAAATTCTTTAAAGACATCAACATCTTCGAAATTATCAACATTTTTTAAAACATGTCATTTTTATAAGAGCTGTCCAGAGCGGCTCTGGACAGAATGGTGGTGGAAAGAGAATAGGGAGGCCTTTGCCCAGCAGTGGGACAATAAAAAAAATGTAAGTACTTGCAAAAAGTGAACTTAATATGGACCACATTGTTTCAAATATGGACCATGGTCAATTTGGTTCGAAAAATTCGAATAAATGCGCTTGATAGCTTTTCGTGATTCTCAGTTTTTTATCCGCGTTAGACATAACTTTACAAATTATTTACATTAAGTATGTAATAAAATTAATGTGATCTAAAATTTTTAGATAATTATTATTTTAATAACCACTGACGCGACAATTGCACGAAACCGTACCTGAACGAAAAGCCCAGATTGTCCAACTACACGAAACTGTACCTGAACTTCCGGCTCTTACTTTTTTATTTTTTGTAATTTTGTTTGCGGATCCTTGCATTATAATTTCTTTGGAAAGGTGGTTAGGTACGGTATATTTTTGCCAAAAGCCGTGAGGTTGTTGCTCTAATTTTACATATTTTATATTTTTTCCTAATAATTAGATAACACTACTCGTTTAGACGTGATCTTCAGTTTAAAATTATTAAGGACTGAATCGAGTATAAAGGGATGGCGAGAACTTTAAAAAATTCTACTTGAACGCAAACGTTACCTACCTCCCCTCCGTCTGTAATCGTCATGCGTCAGTGCGTTAAGGATAAATTGTCGTTGAGACAGTAAATATCTATTTTATGGAAAAGTGGATTTGTGGATTCTAAAAAGTAAGTGGGTGTTGTTTGCAAGTTCTCACCTTTTGGTCCTTCGAGCCGGATCGTCACTACTGGAGCAAACAGTCTTGCAAGTCGCATAGGTACGAAGTGTTTCTACTTACGAAGGTGAATCGGTTTGGCTGGTCTGCCACAAGCGGATCGCCCCACTCAGATTGAAAAGGCGCACAATATCGTATGGAGAGATTAATTCGGACCCTGCTATCACCGGACATCTTCCTAATAGCAACAAGGTGGATTGCGAAACATCCTTCTAATTTTACTTGTTATTTGTACTTTTATTGCTGGCAGGATGTACTTACGAGCATCGCCAAATGATATGTCTTGTTTTAGCTTTTACCTAAACAAGCATTTGCTCATTCGTCGATTATTTGTGTACCTAGTATATCGCACCCACCACTAGTAGGTAACCTACTTTACGTATTATATAATTTAATGCTTTTACTAATAAACTGTCAATCAATAACGGACACAAAACAGTGATTTTATTTCCTGTACACATCCCGTGTGATTAGTCCATCTACATACTAAATGTCACTGTACGGAGTTACTGCCCGTAAATTTTGGTAATAGGTTGTGGTCGGCTTCCAGTCTAACCGGATGCAGCTGAATACCAGTATTTTACAAGGAGCAACTGTCCATCTGACTTCCACAACCTAGTTAATGGATACACGATACCCCTTGGTAAGAGCGGTTGTCAGACTTTCGGACTTTTGATGACCCGTAACGACTGTCAAAGATCCCCGGGACCAACGGCTTAGCGTGCTTTCCGAGGCACGGAGGAGTCTCAGTGTGTAAAGATAATCACCCATCCACTGACCTACACTTGCAAGTGTAGCTTACTTAGCCACGAGCTCCTCCTTTTCATTTCACACTGTTTATAAATAAAGTAAAAAAAAAAAAAAAAAAAAAAAATGTTTATTTCATTAACTTAAATAACTTATTTTAGTTAAAGTAAAAAAATAACATTTCCGAGATTACCACTATCTATCCAAATGTTCCAGGTGTTTCCGTATCTCGAGATAACGGATCACCCCTCTGCAAATAATCTTATTCATTACCGCCCCCCCTTCGCCCCCTCTGAGCAATTAGTATGCTTCGCGCAAATTACAGATGTCGTTAATTCCCTCTTGTACATTTTAAACGTTTTAATAATGCGTTTGTAAATGTACAGTTTTTTTTTTCTTTGCGTTTAGGGACTTGTCGTTACATCGTCCTTTCAGATTTTTTGACATTCTTACCTGAATTTGAATACTAATAATATCAGCCTATTATTGTCCCTCTGCAGGACAGAGAAGGCACGAACATTGACCGCCACGCTTGCTCAAGACGGGTTGGCGATTTCTGACTTATCTATACTTACTAAGTATAGATAAGTCGGATAAATCGGACGGGTAGTTCCAGAGATTAGCGTGTCCAAACAAACTAAAAAACAAAATTTACTTATTAGTATAAGACTTATTAAACCCGAAGAGCTTGTTTTTGTAAAACAAACTCTTCAGGTTTATTATTAGTACCTACCTACACATTCACACACACAAACACACTTCACACAAACATACACACATATATACTCACGCACTCATACACACACCTCTACACTTATAAACATACAAAAACACAACCCCTGTTTAAAAATAAAAATTAGAAGTACCTACCTACATATAATTATGTTCGCATAAAACTACAATTACACTAAAAAGCTGTTTTTTTTCCATTCTTAAAATTAATTTTTAGTCACCTTTTGTCTCAATATTGTTAACTAGCTTCTGCCCGCGACTTCGTCCGCGTGAAATTTCTTGTACACCCCACCCACCAACCCCGACCCATCGCATCGCAATGCTTGCCCGCGCTGTTACTTCGCGCTCGGCTCCTAAGGGCCCTAGCGTGATGTTAAATAGCCTATATACTTCCGCATCGCCTGCCCGCGCTGTTACTTCGCGCTCGGCTCCTAAGGGCCCTAGCATGATGTTAAATAGACTATATCCTTCCGCATCGCCTGCCCGCGCTATTACTTTGCGCTCGGCTCCTAAGGGCCCTAGCGTGATGTTAAATAGCCTATATACTTCCCCATCGCCTGCCCGCGCTATTACTTTGCGCTCGGCTCCTAAGGGCCCTAGCGTGATGTTAAATAGCCTATATACTTCCGCATCGCCTGCCCGCGCTGTTACTTCGCGCTCGGCTCCTAAGGGCCCTAGCATGATGTTAAATAGACTATATCCTTCCGCATCGCCTGCCCGCGCTATTACTTTGCGCTCGGCTCCTAAGGGCCCTAGCGTGATGTTAAATAGCCTATATACTTCCCCATCGCCTGCCCGCGCTATTACTTTGCGCTCGGCTCCTAAGGGCCCTAGCGTGATGTTAAATAGCCTATATACTTCCGCATCGCCTGCCCGCGCTGTTACTTCGCGCTCGGCTCCTAAGGGCCCTAGCGTGATGTTAAATAGACTATATCCTTCCGCATCGCCTGCCCGCGCTATTACTTCGCGCTTCGCGCTCGGCTCCTAAGGGGCCTAGCGTGATGTTAAATAGCCTATATCCTTCCGCATCGCCTGCCCGCGCTATTACTTCGCGCTTCACGCTCGGCTCCTAAGGGGCCTAGCGTGATGTTAAATAGCCTATATCCTTCCGCATCGCCTGCCCGCGCTATTACTTCGCGCTCGGCTCCTAAGGGCCCTAGCGTGATGTTAAATAGCCTATAGCCCTCCTCAAGAAGTGGGTTATAAAATGCAAAAAGATTTTTTCAAATCCGACTGGGGTAGTTCCAGATATAGCGCGTTCAACAAACTAACAAAAAAACAAAATCTTCCGCTGTATTCCACCGACATTTTGCACAACGCCATCTATGGGTAAATTGATAAAACGTACGCTCTAAACATGTTTGCTCAAGAGCAACCGGTATGAATTAAAGTTATTTTGCGTTTTAGTAATTTTATATTATCTCCGAAACTGTATGACCAATTGCCATACTGTAAAGGCCAAATCTTATCTCCATGATATCCTTGTGATCATAAAGTAACTTATTTTGATAAGGATTAAATGTTTTGTTGTTTAAATAATCATCCAAACGTAAGTATGTCTAAAAAATACTTTTTTAAAACAATAAAAGATGAAATATAAAAGATAGAAATATGGTGTCGCGGACTTTTTTGTAGAATTATTTAAGACAGACCAGACTGCCATACATTGTTCTCAATTTTAAACAACCGTTTAGGCAGCGCATGCAAAAAAGTCTGTTTAGAGAGGTATTTCTTTCCGACTTGTTAGACAAAACTTGTGATAGCTCGGCTAATATGCATGATATAAATATAATTTATAGCCTATAGCACTCAGGAATAATGTAGCTTTCTACCAGTGAAAAATTTTTTAGAATTGGATCATTAGTTCCAGAGATTACCCCCTACATACAAACTTACAAACTTACATACAAATTTTACCTCTTTATAATATTAGTATAGATAATTAAGGGAAAGAGCGAGATAGCCCCAAAACAAGTATTATCAATTACATACTGGGGTTGTCTCATAATTGTAATCCATGTAACTGTTTTTGGGACAAATAAACATTTTTCATTCATTCATAAGCACGTCCTATCACTGTCGCACAACTGTCAAACTGTAAGTGCAATATAGTTGCAATAACATGTCTAAGTCAATGCACGAACTAAGTAAGGTTTATAGATCGCGGTCTAAGGAAATGTATTAATCTAAGCCTAAGCATGAGTAAAAAAAACCGGTCAAGAGCGAGTCGAACTCGCACACCGAGGGTTCCGTTCCGATTTCTGAAAAAGTATGCCATTTAGAGACATCGTTTTATTTTTCCTGTAATCTTTACATAAACTTCTATCACATAGAATAATTTCAGATTTTTCTCTTTGCAAATTTCGGAGATAAGGGGGAGGGGGGGGGGGGGGGACGGTATTTTTTTTTACATTTTTCATCAAAAGTCGAAAACTATAGGGCCTAAAAAAAAGAAAAAAATGTTTGTGAATGTGCAAATAGCGCTCTTTCATATGATACCCCACATGCCCTAGTAGCTCCACTTTGAATTTTTAAGACCCCCTTTCAGTCCCAGTTGCAAAAAAAATATAAATATTTTTATTTCTTTCTTATTTGCAAAATAGTTGGGTAAACGTCACCTAAAACTGTTCTAAATTTCAAGTTGATAGCATTAGTGGTTCTCGAGATATCCAGCTGTGACAGACAGACAGACAGACAGACTGACAGACAGACTTAGTCACACCATAAGGGTTCCTTTTTTACCATTTTGGTACAGAACCCTAAAAAATCATCATTAAATTATACATAATATATTATCTAGTATCACAATAAAACAATAGATATTAATATAGTACTAAACTATGACAATATGATAATTATTTTTGATTTTGATGCATGTTTAGATTTCGTCAACGCAAGTGCCATCATCAGCTCTGCCTTTACCAGAGGGACACTCATCGCCTTTCAAAAATGCTCTGGTAGCCATATTTACATTGTCACAGGGTTTGCCATCAGTGCTAGTACAGTTTTTACCTGTATTGCCATCGATTTTAGAAGTATCTGTGATAGCAGCATCTTTTGTTTCTGAATTAGGTTCTGTAGGCATCGTTTTGTTTTGATTTTCATCTATTTCTGATGTTGCTACTTTCACTTTTTCTGTAGAACTACTAGGCAAATCGGTTTTTGTATCAGAAGGTTCACTTGCTTCATCTTCTTTTACAATTTCATTGTCTTTTGTGGAAGATTCTAGAGTACCTTTTGAATTGGTGTTTTCTTCATTTTTTTTCGGATGAATCTTGATAACGTTACCTAATGCATCGATAACGATTTTAGTTCCATTTTCGAGAGTTTCACGCACTTTTATCAATGCTCCTTGACGACGTTCTGTTTCCTTTGCATTTTTAGGTTTCTGAATTTTCGAATTTACCAGGTCATCTAAGAGTCCACACTCGGTACTCACAATTAATACAAATATAATTATAAATGATTTCATGGCTGGGTATAAACGTTTATAGGTCACGGAGAATAATATGGTAATAAATGAAATTAATTATATCATTTATTAACTTATCGTTGTTAGTTCAGAGATCATTTGAGTGCAGTTGGGAAATAATAATGGTGCTGCGTTTTTGCCCTTAATATTAATAATTTATTTGATTAAAATACAAATCGAGCTAGTTGCTGCAATCTTAAAAAGAAAAGTCTTTACATGCTAAATGTAGAGTGCTGCAAGAATCTTTTGGTGCCTGAATGACATTGCTAGGGGAGCTTTTTTGTAAGCATTTGTGAAAAGCTATAGAAATAGTATTAAAAAAAAAAACAAGTTGGCGGTGTTAGTTACGATTTTGGCCGCGCGCCAAAAGTTCCTTGTGCCATTGTAGATTATATTGTTTGATGTTGTACGTTGTTTTCAAAGATTTTCCTCTTTTTCCCATTGTGATCTTTTCTTTCTTCTATTTTAAAGTCTACCCTTGAATTGTCCAGGATTTAAGTGATTCCTTTTCGGAGTTTTTTGGAAACTTCAATATTTCCAGGTTTGAAAAAACCTGGAAATCAGACATTTTGTCACATAGGTGCCTCTGTTTCTGTTTCTTTTGTCGTTATTTCAATGTCTAGTAATTCTTTAGAATCAAAAGCAACCTCTATAGACACACAAGTTCCATCGGCGGCCTTTTCTTTATCTGAACCGCATTCGTCTGCTGAAAAAGTTGACATTGCTATGGAAACTTTTGGAGATCGAACGTTTTTGAAACGATTTTCATATTGTTTTTCTTCATGTTTGCCAATGTTTTTTGACTTCTTTCGATGCAGCTTTTTATTCGATAGTTTATTTTTATTTCGTTCAGTATTTTTATCTTTATTTATTGGATTAGAATTTAACACATTGTTTGATAAATTTTTACCAACACTTATTTCACTAGGTCTTTGGTAGTTAGTATTAACTTGTTTTTTATTGTCATTCTCTGTTAAAATAGTCTTAGTCCATAGCACTTTAGAATCTTTTGTAAGTTCTGAGTTTTTAAGAGGTTGTATTATTGTCACATTGTTAATTATTTTGTCTGTTACTTTGTGTGATTCTGTATATTTACAGTTTAAGGTGACAAAAACACAAATTAATAATATAGACGTTTTCATTTTATTGTTCACCACCACCATACATTAATGTTCCTTGAGACATACAGCACGTAAAAACAGGTTTATTTTAATGCCGAAACTCACAAATGACTGATTGTACAATGGGCGGCTCTTCTATAACAATGTGAATAATCATAATTATCGCTAAAGTTCATAGGTTATTTAAACAACAGTGAATTTGGTATAAATGGACGTAGGTACATTTTTTAAAAAGAGGAGACTGGTTATCTCTTCAAATACACGAAAAGCGACTTTGTAGTGTGTGTGTATGCGAGGGTGTGTTTGTGTGACTGTGTGTATAAGTGTTTATGTACATTTGTGCGAATTCGCAAAAACTGTGGCCACCGGCTTCAGTCGAGCTCATAAGAAAAAATAGCTGCAGAAAATTACAATTTCTTAGAATTCAATGGAAAATTACTTCAAGGGCACTAACGTACAGATAGACATTACGTTATTTTAATAGAATTTAAGACCGAGATCTTTAAGCGTTACTTAGCAAGTACTTAGGCTTAGCGTTATTCCTGTCACCGTCGCACTACTGTCAAACAACAAGTGCAAGATAGAGACAAGATCATGTCTAAGTCAAAGCATAAACTAAGTAACGTTTATAGATCTCAGCCTAAGAAAATGTATGAATCTAATCAGCATGGGTAAAAAAAGTCAGAACCAAACTTGACTTACATAATTATATTATCAATTTATCATTCTAGTATCACAATAAAACAATAGATATTATTAAACTAAACTATGACACTATGATTTTCTATTTTGATATGCCTTTACATTACGTCAACGCAACTGCCATCATCAGTCCAGCCTTTACCAGAAGGACATTCATCGCCTCTCAGAAAAGTTCTGTTAGACAGTTTTACATTACCACAGGATTTGCTATCAGTACTACTATAGTTTTTATCTGTATTGCCATCAACTTTAGAAGTACCTGTAGCATTTTTCATATTGCCAGCAGCTTCCTTTGTTTCTGCATTCGGTTCCGTAGGTTTGTTTTGATTTTCATCTATTTTAGGTGCAGCTACTTTTTGCTTTTGCTATTAATATTATTAATAACAATAGTAATAATGTTATTATTACTATTGTTTAAAAAAATAATATTTGTAGGCAAGTTGATTCTTGTACCAGAAGGTTTACTTGCTCCATCCCCTTTTACAATTTCATTGTACTTTGTGGAAGATTCTAGAGTACTTTTTGAATTGGTGTTTCCTTCAGTTTCTTTCGGATGAATCCTGATAACGTTACCTAATGCATCGATAACGATTTCAGTTCCATTTTCGAGAGTTTGACGCACTTTTATCAATGTTCCTTTGCGACGTTCTGTTTGGTTTGCACTTTTAGGTTTCTGATCTTTAGAATATACCAGGTCATCTAAGAGTCCGCACTCGGTACTCACAATTAATACAAATACAATCATAAATGATTTCATGCCTAGGCCGTGGGACGTTTGTAAGTCACGAATGATAATATGGTAATAAATAAAAATAACTATAATCATATACTAAGCTTATCGTTGTTAGTTCAGAGATCATTAAAGTTGAAACTCACAAATAACTGATTGTACAGTGTGCAGTTCTTTTATAACAATGTGAATAATCATATGGCTAAAGTTCATAGTCCATTATTTAAAACAACAGTGAATTTGGTATAAATGGACGTACATTTTTTTTTATTAAGGAGACATTGGTTATCTCATCGGTAAAATAAAACATGGGCTTTCTGATAAAACATCTATATTTCCGTTTATAAACTATACAGTATATTATTGATGCCAAAATAATAATTATTAAACAACACAACATTTTTGTTACAGATTACAAACTAAATGTAACAAAAAAAAAAACAACAAACTTCTTACTAAATATTTGACCTGAAAGTTGTCATTCAATTATTGGCACGCAAGTATTATCGTCAGCCCTGTCTGTCCCAAATGGACAACCTCCTACTAAAGCCGATGAAGTTGAAAAAAGACAGTAAACCTTATTATCTACGGTTACTGTTGTAGTGCAGGTGTTACCATTATCATCTATTATGTCCGTCGGGTTTGTAGCGGCGTTAACGATGTCGGGTTTTTCTTTAATTTCATCTTCATCTGTAGGAGGAGTATTATTTTGAAATTCAATTTCTCGTTTATGTATTCTTGAAGAATCGTTAGGTATGTAAACATTACAGATGACTAAATCACCTGTAGTTGTACAGTTTTTACCGTCATCTTCTCCATCAGCGGTTTCTATGTGACTTAGTAGGCGTTTTATTTCTTCTGTATCTGTGTTGGTATTTTGAAATTTAATTTCTCTTTTATGTTTTTTTGATAATGGTTGGCTTGAGACATCGACATTTATGTTAAAATTACAGATAACCGTAATATCTTCAGTTGTACAGTTTTTACTAACAAATTGTCCTGTTTTCTTTGCAGCGTTTTCTACAATGCTAACTATACGGTTAATTTCGTCTACAGATTGTGCACTAGAGAGAAATTTAATTTCCCATTTATGCATTCCTGGTGATAAATTATAGTTTTTTGTTCCATATTCAATATTAGTAGGTCGACCCTCTTGATCTTTTGTTACATCTATTAGTATTTCTGTTAGTAACGTTAAATTTCCTTCTTCAAAATAATCGATGACTCTTATGAGATGAACTTCAAATAGACGATGTTCTGCGTTACTCGTAGTATTACTAGTGTTCAAATCATCCTTTATAACTCCACACATAGAACTTGTTATACAAAAAAATGTAACTAGAATAGTCTTCATGGTTGTTGTGTAATTGTTTCCTGATTGTTCAGTCTCTTGAACACTTTTTAAATAATTTTGCTTTAGCTATTGCTAGCCTCTGCGCCTTTATGTTTTCCACCTTTTGTTTTGATTGTTGCACTGTTTTCGACTATTAGTAATGTCAGAAGCACTCTCTTCCAATTTGTGAGATACAGCTGGAGATTTGTCTCCAAGTCTAAAGGTACGTAGTGTTAACTGCACTATCCTCGTTAGTTTGAAGACGTAATGACAATATTTGAATTTCAGCTGCCGTCGTTGTAAATACCAATTAAATATTATCATTCTGTAGTTCAAGGTTCACGTAAACAGAAGTAGATTTGGCTTATTTGGAACAATTTTTAAGTTACCAATAATTGCAATATATTCCTTACTTGTTACAAAATGAATTACTTGTGTTCTAGTGCCACAAAACGATTCATCATCATCATCAGCATTTCAGCCGAAGACGTCAACTACTGAACATACGCCTCCCCAAGCATCGCTACTTCGACTGGTTCTGTGCTTCTCGCATCCGGCGGATTCCTGTAGTCTTCACAAGGTCATGGTCATCGGTCCACCTTGTGGGAGCCTTCCAACGCTACATCACAAAAGTATTTGCCGTTGGGCTCGGCTGTCATTAGTAAATCTTTACGGGTCGTCAGAAGCCCGAAAGTCTGACAACCAGTCTTGCCGAGGGGTATAGTATTACCCAGTTACTGGATTCTGGAGGTCAGATAGGCAGTCGCTCCATGTAAATACTGGTATTCAGCTGCAGCCGGTTAGACTGGAATCCGACCCCAACATAGTGGGGAAAGCCTAGGCAGATATTGGTTTAAAATCGGTTGTCACTTCACTTTATGCCAAATTTTGACTTCAGTCTGTGAAACATTGAAAGCATGGTAACCCCCAAGTTCTTTAGATCTCCGATACCTATTTGTAAACTTAATCGCTCTTTGCTATTAATTTTCCAAGACCTTCGACCAACATCTCGAGTCATATCACATAATAGTTTGGCCAAAGACCTACCTTGTGCGCACGGACTCTATTAAATACCTTGGAGTAGTAGTTGATAGCAAACTTTCATGGAGCGAGCAGGTCAATTATCTGGTTTCTAGAGTGAGAAGATTAATTTTTGTTTTTAAAAACCTTAGAAGTTCCGCAAATGTTTCTACCCTGAAAACAGTTTACCTTGCACTTGCTCACTCCGTTCTTACATATTGTATAACGGCTTGGGGTGGGGCTGGGAAGTGTCTTCTCCTTCGAGAGAGGGGTCCTTAAGGTTATGGCACATAAACCCATTCGTTTCCCGACTCACGATTTGTACTCGTTATGGAAGATACCTACTGTAAGGCAGTCTTTCATTCTATGCACAATGTTACGGAAACACTCGGAGTTGCCTTACGACCCTAACGCCACTATTGAGCGTAGACGTGGGTGTAGATCGGACAGAGTTTGTGGCATAGTGTCGGCAAAACTTGAAGTGGTCCGACGGCAATACGATTTCTTTAGTTCGAGGCTGTACAATAAGGTAAACAGTGTACTCCATATTCACTCTCATTCTTATAGGGATTGTAAAAAACTCACTGACGAATGGCTTCAAACCCTCACCTATGAAGATCTGGAGAGCTTGGTCAAACCCTGATTTGTTTCCAATATCGACCTCTTCCTTCCGAAATAGACTCATTACACATAAATTAAGAGACACTTACGCACACACACACACACACACACACCCTCACACACCTATGCAAACACCCACATAATACATTCGCTCGTACCTACACATATTCACATTATTTTTTAACCTATTATTCTAGTTTGTAATCAATCTCCTGTGTTTAGCATAAATTCTAGAACGCTATCGTCCTTTTCCTGAGGTGGGCGTTAAATCCTACGACACAGTATTTTACTAATGTAGGTATTATCGCACTAAATGTTATTGTCATACTGTGTTTTTTGTTCAATAAAGAATTTATTTATTTAATTTATTTATTGGAACGAAGTTCCTTATCGCGCGTTGTGAAAGGGGGCTAGACGGAAAAAAGTCTCACGAAAAGTTGTCACGACACGACACTTTTTGCTATAGGTAGCTATTGTAAGCCGTGCGGCGTGCGCATGTTTCTCTGTCTGTCTCTCTCTTATAGAAAGCAAGCCAGATATTTTCATTTCTATTTCGCATTGAACAGTGTGGTGTCGCGATGATGATGATGATGATGATGATGATGATGATGATGATGATGATGATGATGATGATGATGATGATGATGATGGTGATGATGGTGATGATGATGATGATGATGATGATGATGATGATGATGATGATGATGATGATGATGATGATGATGATGATGATGATGATGATGATGATGATGATGATGATGATGATGATGATGATGATGATGATGATGATGATGATGATGATGATGATGATGATGATGATGATGATGATGATGATGATGATGATGATGATGATGATGATGATGATGATGATGATGATGATGATGATGATGATGATGATGATGATGATGATGATGATGATGATGATGATGATGATGATGATGATGATGATGGTGATGGTGATGGTGATGGTGATGGTGATGGTGATGGTGATGATGATAAGTATAAAAATAAAATTTTGTTACAATTCCTTCACTATTTAATCGAAAGGAACTTCGTTCCATCCGGGTGTCCCTTGACACCTCTCACATGGTCACCTGAACTCTTGCAACAATTTGATGCTTGTAAAAAGAGCCTCTCCAACGCAACACTGCTGCAACATCCAATCAGCAACGCAAAGTTGGGTTTATTTACTGACGCATCTAGCGTTCACATTGGGTCCTGCCTTCAGCAAAATCTAAACGGCCAGTGGTATCCAATCTACTGACGCTTAACGTAGAGAAAACGAAGGTTTTGAATTTTAGCGTCAGCATAAGAACTTCCTGCCCGGACTACCTCTCAGTTAAATTGCACTCCTGTGATAGTGATGAACCCACAAGATGTACCTGCCCAAGCCTCGAGCAAGTCAAATACATCAGGTATCTCGGCGTTCACATAGACCAACACCTTAACTGGTCAAAACAAATAGAGCATGTAAGTGGTCGGGTTAGAAAGCTTATACACATATTCAAAAAAATGGGCCGGATTGCTAGTAACACTGTTTTGAAAATGCTTTATCACACACTCTGCCAATCTATTCTCAACTACTGCATCATAACATGGGGTGTAGCACATAAGACGCATCTAATGAAAGTGGAGCGCGCTCAACGGGCTCTTCTTAAGGTAACTTACAAGAAACCAATGCGCTTCTCGACTGACACACTGTACCAAGAGACTGGTGTTCTGCGTGTGCGCCAATTATACATTCTGGCAGTGGCACTGAAGTACCACAAAACTGCCCATAGCGCGTTAACATACACCAGCGTGCGCTCTCTAAGAAATGCAAATAAGCCCAAATGGCTTAAACCTAAAGTTAGACTGTTCTTCGGCAACAAATGCTTTCTTTATATGGGGCCATTTATCTACACTAAGCTCAACAATGAAATGAACATACTGGAGTTGACTAAGAATAAATGTAAAAATCATCTTTCCAAATTTCTGGCACATATGGACTATGAAAGCACGGAGAAGTTCATTAACTCATGAGCACAACACACACACATTCATCGCACTAATACATAAAAAGGTCGATTTGGACCATATGAGCGAATGCTTCTTCTGTTCCCACTTGTTTTCCGGATTCTTTTTGTTGGTGTACTCATACCCACAGAAATGTTAGGGATACAGGAATGAGATTGCTGTCACCCTTCCTCTGGTTTCTGTCTTCATTTGGTTCAAACCCACCTTAACTCACTCATTCATCACACACCTATACCACACATGTATAAAAATTACAATAGAATACACTATACACGTTTTATTTTGTCAATTACTTTGTTAATTTGTTTGTATGAATACCTATCGACCGATTATGTACCTTATCTTGTAAGACGAAGGAGACTAGTCTCCACGACACAGGGAATCCTAGTGTGGAGGCTAGTGTTATGAGAATATTGAATGCTTAATTCTTGCACAATAAAGTTTTTATTATTTTTTATTATTATTATAAGTTTCACTTATCGTTGTTAGTTCAGAGATCATTAAAGTTGAAACTCACAAATAACTGATGGTACAGTGTGCAGTTCTTCTATAACAATGTGAATAATCATATCGCTGAAGTTCATAGTACATTATTTAAAACAACAGTGAATTTGGTATAAATGGACGTACATTTTTTTTTTATTAAGGAGACATTGGTTATCTCATCGGTAAAATAAAACATGAGGTTTCTGATAAAACATCTATATTTCAGTTTATAAACTATACAGTATATTATTCATGCCAAAATAATAATTATTAAACAACACAACATTTTGTTACAGATTACAAACTAAATGTTACAAAAAAAAAAAAACAACAAACATCTTACTAAATATTTGACCTGAAAGTTGTCATTCAACTATCGGCACGCAAGTATTATCGTCAGCCCTGTCGGTCCCAAATGGACAACCTCCTAATAAAGCCGATGAAGTTGAAAAAAGACAGTAAACCTTATTATCTACGGTTACTAACGATAATGATGTCGGGTTTTTCTTTAATTTCATCTTCATCTGTAGGAGGAGTATTATTTTGAAATTCAATTTCTCGTTTATGTATTCTTGAAGAATCGTTAGGTATGTAAACATTACAGATGACTAAATCACCTGTAGTTGTACAGTTTTTACCGTCATCTTCTCCATCAGCGGTTTCTATGTGACTTAGTATTTGTTTTATTTCTTCTGTATCTGTGTTGGTATTTTGAAATTTAATTTCTCTTTTATGTTTTTTTGATAATGGTTGGCTTGAGACATCGACATTTATGTTAAAATTACAGATAACCGTAATATCTTCAGTTGTACAGTTTTTACTAACAATTTGTGCTGTTTTATTTACAGCGTTTTCTACAATGCTAACTATACGGTTAATTTCGTCTACAGATTGTGCACTAGAGAGAAATTTAATTTCCCATTTATGCATTCCTGGTGATAAATTATAGTTTTTTGTTCCATATTCAATATTAGTAGGTCGACCCTCTTGATCTTTTGTTACATCTATTAGTATTTCTGTTAGTAACGTTAAATTTCCTTCTTCAAAATAATCGATGACTCTGATGAGATGAACTTCAAATAGACGATGTTCTGCGTTACTCGTAGTATTACTAGTGTTCAAATCATCCTTTATAACTCCACACATAGAACTTGTTATACAAAAAAATATAACTAGAATAGTCTTCATGGTTGTTGTGTAATTGTTTCCTGATTGTTCAGTCTCTTGAACACTTTTTAAATAATTTTGCTTTAGCTATTGCAAGCCTCTGCGCCTTTATGTTTTCCACCTTTTGTTTTGATTGTTGCACTGTTTTCGACTATTAGTAATGTCAGAAGCACTCTCTTCCACTTTGTGAGATACAGCTGGAGATTTGTCTCCAGGTCTAAAGGTACGTAGTGTTAACTGCACTATCCTCGTTAGTTTGAAGACGTAATGACAATATTTGAATTTCAACTGCCGTTGCTGTAAATACCAATGAAATATTATCATTCTGTAGTTCACGGTTCACGTAAACAGAAGTAGATTTGGCTTATTTGGAACAATTTTTATGTTACCAATAATTGCAATATATTCCTTACTTGTTACAAAATGAATTACTTGTGTTCTAGTGCCACAAAACGATTCATCATCATCATCAGCATTTCAGCCGAAGACGTCAACTACTGAACATACGCCTCCCCAAGCATCGCCACTTCGACTGGTTCTGTGCTTCTCGCATCCGGCGGATTCCTGTAGTCTTCACAAGGTCATGGTCATCGGTCCACTTTGTGGGAGCCTTCCAACGCTACATCACAAAAGTATTTGCCGCTGGGCTCGGCTGTCATTAGTAAATCTTTACGGGTCGTCAGAAGCCCGAAAGTCTGACAACCAGTCTTGCCGAGGGTTATAGTATTACCCAGTTACTGGTATTCAGCTGCAGCCGGTTAGACTGGAATCCGACCCCAACATAGTGGGGAAAGCCTAGGCAGATATTGGTTTAAAATCGGTTGTCACTTCACTTTATGCCAAATTTTGACTTCAGTCTGTGAAAAATTGAAAGCATGGTAACGCCCAAGTTCTTTAGATCTCCGATACCTATTTGTAAACTTAATCGCTCTTTGCTATTAATTTTCCAAGACCTTCGACCAACATCTCGAGTCATATCACATAATAGTTTGGCCAAAGACCTATCTATTCTGTAAAAATGTCACCGTGACAGCTTAGTGAAGTGAGCTGTCATTCTAACAGATGCTTGGAATTGACACGACTTGACAGCTCGCTTCACCTATAAACACAAAAACACACATACAAAAAAAAACAAAACAAAACAGTAAACAAAAAATAAAACAGTGTAAACAGTGGCAATATTTTAATTGGTTATGAACAACTTTTACTATGACAAAACCTGAAATCGCCAAAAAAAAATCAGTACATTTATGTTCGCATATTTCGTCAAAATGTAGGGAACACATTTTTTTTCGCGATTTCAGGTTTGGTCCCATATTAAAAGTTGTTCATAATGATGAGTACAATGACCAATTAAAATATTGCCACTGTTTACACGTAGGTACACCCTGTATTTCTCCGTTTCTCCGCTTCGCAGCCTCGCTCCGCTCCGGTGGACAGGCAGGCTTACAGGCTGGTATTATAAGGAATGACGAGTGTTTTGTGTATGAATGACAGAAATAATGAGACTGACAGTAAGATTGACAGAAATAAAAACTTAATTGAACACCTGCACTCTAGTTGCGTAACACATTATCGATCGGGATTGGTTTCATTTTGAAACAAATTGCTAATCCATTGCTTCATATGTTCGAAAAATGTGTCTGCTCGACAACGTAAATAACGCAATGAATGTTGTTGAACTATCAAAATGAAACCAACCCCGATTAATAATGTGTTACGCAATTCGTCGCTAATTTAACTAACTAACGTATCTGACATTTTGGACTAAGCCGATAGCCGACCCAACTATAGTAATTTGATACATTTTCCAAATCGAATCGATCTGTCTAATCGGCGAATCTGTACCCATGCCTTACGGTCCCCATGATAATGCAAAAATCGAGACCGATATATCTACAGTTTATAAAATAAAAGAAGAAAAATAGCTTGCCCTGTAAAATTTTCTTCAAATCAGTTACTTCACTTAGTTAGATTAGCGACGAATTAGGGTGCAGTATTTGTTCCGTTTGTGCCCGATCTCCTCCGTATATCATTACGACAGTCGGTTCTGATAACCTCAGATAAAAGTCAGGGCACTTAGCAGTAACTATATTTGTTTTTCTGATTTGCCTTATTATGATACTTAATGCAATTATAAAATTCTTGGTAGTAGAGTACCTATCGACAAACAGCTTGGAAGAATTTCACAATAATTCTGTGTAATTACCTACTGGGACTCCATCTTATAGGATAAAAAAATCCCTTTACCTTTTCACTGTAGAGGTCAATTTGGGGTCAATATTGAGCATTTTTTATCAATGACTGCTATTTGGTCTAGTGGTCGCTTGCGACTGGGTTCAATTACCGGGTAGGCAAGGTCTTAGTGTCATTGGGTTGTTCCATAAGGAACTATTCAATAGCAAACCGTCTTTTGTGCTTGGTTAATGGTAATAGGGTCACCTCCTATTACTTGGGACATAAACCAGTTACTGGGTAACACGATACCCCTTGGTAAACTAATTGTCAGACGAGCTGCGGACGTGATAACACCGGTGGTCGCTACATGCCACTATAGGCCGCTCCTCGCTTCGTGTGGCCGCCATCGACCACTAATCTAAACGCTGGCAATCACACTGCCTGCGTAGCCTTTTCCCAACTATGTTGGGGTCGGCTTCCAGCCTAACCCGATGCAGCTGAATACCAGCATTTTACATGGAGCAACTGCCTATCTGACTTCCACAACCCAGTTACTGGGTAATACGATACCCCTTGGTAAAACTAATTATCAGACTTTCGGGCTTCTGACGACCAGTAACGACTGTCAAAGATCCAAGAATGACAGCCGGGACCAACGATTTAACGTGCGTTCCGAGGCACGGAGGGGTCTTGGTATGTAAAGATGGTCACCCATCGATGGACCAACCGCGGCAAGCGTAGCTTACCTGATCGATCGACCCGTGCGGCTGTTATTACTTAACCACAAGCTCCGGAACATACCTAGCCTTAAAATGAATGGCACGAATTCCGAGACAACCTGTGTAATTATATGTACTACTAACTATTGAAGCAGGGGAAGGTTAAAAAAAACCGGTCAAGAGCGAGTCGGACTCGCGCACCGAGGGTTCCGTTTCGATTTCTGAAAAAGTGTGTTTATTAGAGACAACGTTTTATTTTCCTGTAATCTTTACATAAACTTAACTTAACTTTTAGGTATTAACATAAGTAACCTGATGGACCTTTGAGTAAAAGTGCTTTATTTGGCTCATTTAATTTAGTTTAGATTTCATGGTTTTCCTTTCATTTAATTTATCATGTTTGCTATGGAGATTTAATCCTTATGATTGACCCTATCGATTGATGCCATAAAAGTACAGGTTGTTATTTCTTCGTATTTTAGCCGGTTCGATTCCCGAAGTGAATTTTCGAAAATCTGTGAATGCAGTTTTGTTTCTTTTTAAAAATAAAGGGATGTTTCCTTTAATTAAAATAATCTTTAATTAAATTAAAATGATCTTGAGGATTTAAAGTAGTTTCCCTTTAAGGCCCATTGATTTATGCCACCCTGTAAATAAAAATCAATTGCCGTGCATTAGTCTCGCAAAAACTCGAAAATGGTTCGACTGAATTGAATATTTTTTTGTTGTTTTGATCTCTTCTTTACTGGGGTGGTTTAGCAAAAAAAAAGAAATTGAAATTTTCACAGGACAACCTCAGACCGGTCCAGGACAACCTCAGCTAGTTTTAAATAATTATTATTTACTCACCCTTATCAATATATCCGACGGCCGAGCCGAGGAGGACACAGAATATCGGCAACATAAACATCTTTGGTGACCACTCAGGACCGTAGCCACAGGCAGACATATTACGCGGTGGGGCCGCAGGGGAAGAGGAATGTCGGTATGACGTTGGCCGCTCTCCCTATCCTCTGCGGCCGAAAATTGGCAGGCGGCGGGGCCGACCTGACCCGTCGCAGGGGGACCAAAGAAGCCCCAGAGGAGGGTCCGGTGACGGACAGCCGCGGCGGGTTCACGGATGCGTGCTAACGCGTGTCCGTGTTCCCGCCGTAAGCGGCAGAGAGTAGGACACCGTGGAATTTTTAGACTCCCACTTAACTGCACTATCTCCCCGTGGTAGTGCAATATGCATGAGCTACGATAAAAAAAGGCACACAGACTAACGATTTATAAAATATTGCAGGCTAGCGAAAATCTCGTATTGTTAGCGTTAAGGCTGGAATACACATGCTACGCAAGCCCGCATGCTAGTTTCGAGTAGATGCTACTTACATGAAAAGGTGCCTCCGAAAGGCTCCGATTTGATTTATTTTTAATATAACGTTATAGAGTGGTGTAAAATAACAGACACGTATTTTTTTTTAGCTGCCCAATCTCAACCTATTGGGATCATATTTATGTGTATCTTCTACGATGAGAAATATAAAACTTTAAAGGGTGTTTTTTTTTACTCAGTAAAAGGCTATATATTAAGCTGTTTAAAAATAGCCGATAAATATGTTCGAAACAGATGAACCGCGACGATGACGTAAAGTTTTAATAAAATATTTTAACAAAAAGAACAAAGAGAACTGGGAACTGATTATCAGGACATTCTGCTCAAAGAGGAGCAATTCAGGTCTACTTCTTTTTTTTTCCAGTAAAATGATTACAAGGTTACAAGTACAGTAATATTATGATACAACATAAAGTGCATTAAGTGTTATCTCCTGGCACCCAAACTAGGTTTATAGCCTGTGACTTGGGCACCAGTGATTCCATGAGGGTAGATAGTTGATCAAAAAGTTTCAATAAAATTGTTTTCGCCAGTAACATGGTTAAAACATAACAATATAATTATTATTTATGTGTATAGAAAGAAGAAAAAGTAAAAATAATTAATAATAAAACTGTTTGTAAGTGTTTGAGTGAGAGTGGATTGGTCGTGGTAGGTGTAGTAGGTATGTTGTGTATGTGTAAATAATGTGAAGGTGCGGTTTGTGTATGGTGTGAATGTGCCCTGGTACGTGTAGTAATGGTGGATGTGTTAGTAAGTGTGAAAGTGGGGGGAGTGTACAAGTGTTTGTGTGTGAAAATACTTGAATAAGAGGAGATCTGTCGGAAGAGAAGTTTTTCGGTCTCGTCATATGATTTCTCAACTAGCCATTCTTTAACTGTGCTTTCCGAGTCAGCTGGACAACGGAGTTTCTTAAAGATGGAAATGAGTTTACGCGTTCGGATGACTAGGTTACCAATATGACTATACCAGTTCAGGTGTTTGTCAATTTGCACGACCAAGTATTAAAGTATACAACCATATTCCACGACGGTTGAGAGAACTTCCCTTATATCAGTTTCAAAAGCAAATGAAACTATGGTTAATAGAGAACTGTTTTTATACCTTAGGTGAATTTTTTAACTTTAAGACTTAATTCCTACTACGAAACTATGTAATGAATTGTATTTGTGAATTGTGTATTTTGTATTTTATTATTATTTTTGACTGTAATACTTTGACTCTAAAGAATAATAACGAATGTGTATGACTAATAGTAAATTTTCGCATGCCTCCTACAGGTGAGATGTGTAAAGCACTTCTTTATTGTAACACCAATTGTACCATATCTCTGGCGAAATAAAGATTTATGATTTATTTTATACAAGATGTGGTTGCCAGAGTGGGACAGGTACAGCAGGAGTTTGGAGAACAACTATGTACCTTAACAATAAGCGTTATGTTAGGCTGAGTCTTATTACTTAAAGAAAAAGAAACAAGCTTCGTTTTATCTGCATTCAGGGTCAACAAATTATTGCTAAACCAGTTCATGACAAGTTTAATTTGATATTTTTCTCAGGACTATTAAAACGTGGTAAATGGTGTAGAAAAATGACTAATGTGACAAACAGGAAAAAAATCCTATTAGTCACCATTTTTTTTTGTCGTGTAGAAATGCTCATGCATTCTGCACTACCACGGGGAGATAATGCACTTATGTGGGACTCTAACCCACTAAAACTCCACGGTGTCCTCCTCTGCCGCTTACGGCGAGAACACGGGCACGCGTTAGCACTCATCCGTGAGCCTGCCGCGGCTGTCCGTCACCGGAGCCTCCTCTGGGGAGTACTCCCCATCACCGGTGCACCAGAACACATTGCACGCCGTGACCACCCCGGGGACAAGACCAGCACATGGGCGCCAGACGACCCCATATCTGGGCACCCTTGGTCCCCCTGCGATGGGTCAGTAGGTCATTGGCCCCGCCGCCTGCCACTTTTCAGCAGCAGAGGATAGGGAGAGCGGCCATACCGACGCTCCTCCTCCCCTGCGGAACCACCGCGTCCGCCATCAGACTGTGTCGAACCCCGTCAAGGCCGCGGCCTCCACCCCTCAGCCGCGATGCCTCCCGTACGACATCGCGGCCCGCCTCAGTTGCGATGTCGCCCAAGCGGCACTGCAACCTACCAGTTGGCCGCTACGTCGTTGACTTATCGACAAAAGCCCTGACGAGTGGCCCCTCCTCGGGTTCCTCTTCGCTTCACCGTGGGTTACCAAGCCATGGCTAATAAACACCCCTGCCTCGACAATTTGGAACCCACCGGTGGTTGGGGGGCTGTTAGTTACCCTGCTGAAACCATATTTGCCTTTAGCGCTTAACACAAATTATTTTATAGACTATGAACCTCGTGCAAACGATATCATGACATAATTATATCCTAGCGCTGGTGACGTCTAAGTTAAAACCATCAATGTACGGCTAGCAGCATCGATGCACAGCAAGTGTAACTAAGTTAGCACGCCGGAGGTTGTACGGTCGGCAAAAACATTGTGGAATATGATTTATGGAGTTTATTGGACAGCAAAAGTTAGTAGTATTTGGCTTGGGAACTAGCCAAGTAACAATGCGACTTTATCAATTTCTAATAAGTACTTCTTGTACTTTTTAAGTTTTTCTTGGACACGGTCGCCAACTCCAGCTTATTGAATTAAGAATTTGAAATTGATAACTTGTGAAACTCTAACATTAGCAATTAAACTTTTTAAACTTTCGCGATTCGTATACATTATAAAACAACATCGAGAACGGGTCTTATCGCGATATTCTTTTTTACGAGGTAAACAGGCGGCCTACTTCCTAAGTCCGTCCGTCTTCCCGTCCGTCCGTTCATCCGTCCGTCTGCAATTACGATCCTTCAAAACAAGTGTAAAAGTTAAATTTTTCGGACGGGCAAAAACACATCGGGAGTAGGGACAGCTGGCAAATCATGTTGTCATTCATATTTCGTTCGGGACCCGAACCAATCATGGTGATACGGAGTAGGAACCGACCGTAACGAAGGCCGAAACTACGGGTTTCGTGCTTAGGGAGTAGGCCCCCAGGTACGAGTTGTTTCCCGACGTTTCGACCGCCTTGCAGCGATCGTGGTCGCGGCAGTCGTAAATGTCGAAAAACGTCGGGAAACAAGTAGACACCTGTTTACCTCATAAAAAGGAATATCGCGATAAGACCCTTTATCAATGTTGTTTTATAATGTCTACATTAGCATTACTTAAGACTTAGACTTAATTCAGAGGCTATTAACTCATTAATTATAAGAAACAATCTACATCTAAAAACCGCGCTAAACAGGGGCGGGTCATTAGTCCTAAATAGTACTGAAATCTGAACTAAACAATTAATTCTGCACACCATACAGTAAGCACAGTAGGTAGTTATTATACAAACAGTTACGGCTCATGAGCGCACACATAACACCGCCGCGTCACCGGCGCAGTCGGGTAAGTTTAATGCACGCGACGTCTGAATAGTTTCTACTTACGTTCTTACTTCGGTGTGGGGCCATGAAGGCAGCGGGTTGAACTATTGTTCTGAATCGGTAAGAGATATCCTACTCAATCAATCTGCCTTTTCCCAATTATGTTCGGGTCGGCTTCCAGTCTAACCGGATGCAGCTGAATACCAGTAAACCTCCACAATCCAGTAACTAGGTAATACGATACGCCTTGGTAAGACTGGTTGTCAGACTTTCGGGCTTCTGACGACCCATACCGACTGTCAAAGATCGACGAATGACAGCCGGGTTCCGAAGCACGGAGGAGTCTCGGTATGTAAAGATGATCACCCATCCACGGACCAACCCCGGCAAGCGTAGCTTAACCTAATGGATCGACCCGTGCGGCTGTTATTACTTAGCCACGGTCCCCTCTGAGATATCCTACTAATATTACAACTGTGAAAGCTTGTGAAGATGTTTGGATGTTTGTTACTCAATCACGCAAGAACGGCTAAACTGATTTCGATGAAATTTGGCACACAGATAGTTTATAACCTGGATTAACACATAGGATACTTTTTATCCCGGTAGTAGGCTCCCGTGGGATAATTTCCGACATCCACGCGGGCGAAACGGCGGGCAACGGCTAGTGGATAATAAGTCATGTCCTGGCAAATATAACCAGGCAGAAACGGGTTCGATGTAGCTTAGTCAAATGTAGAATCTTACTAATAACAAAGTCGAAGAGTTTGTTTGTATGTTTGAATGCACTAATCTCTGAAACTACCAGTCCGATTTCAAAAAATATTTTTGCATTTGATAGCCCAATTCTTTAGGAAGGCTATAGGCTATTTAACATCACGCTAGGATCATTAGGAGCAAAAATAAAAAAGTCTGAAAGAACGCTAAGCCGAAACGATGGGTGGGTCAGGGAGGCAACACACGCGGATGAAGTCGCGGGCAGTAGCTAGTCCGTCATAAATTACTGGCTCGTTAGTCTAGTGTCGCATTATCAATAATAATAATATATTGTGTCTATCCAAAGCCCTAGAAATTTAACGCAGCTGATTTGTCCAGATCTGATCTGAATCTAGATCTGGAGTCTAAACTAAGCCTAGGCTTGTATTTAGAATGACACAAATAGGCTATAAGTATTGTTAAAAGAAGCGTATAGTACCACTGCTGAGTGCTGGATCTACATGCTATGGCACCTATGCCTTTCCCAGGTAAGAACAAATACCCGGTCGCATTAAAACTCCTAGTCAACAATAAATCCCTCAGATTTAGAGGCCCCATTTTGCCACAAAACTTACTCCTCGCAGTGGAATATACACACGGTTTAAACTAACTGTCTCTCACAAATTAGTTTACCGCTTTTATTCAGAGAAAGAAAAATATACCCCGTCAACTGTTTTAAACCTTTGTCTGTTTTAACTAAGCACATAAACAGTAGCTGCTGTTTATGCTTTGAAGTTATGGACGTTGTATAGAGGTTCAAGACTATAGTTCCCTTTTAGGATTTCTTTTTTTTTTTCAAGCTTAACTTACGCCTGCCAGACATGGGTCTTCACTGAAAAAGTAAAGAACAAAATTTCATCATGCCAACATGCAATGGATCGAAGTATACTGAAACTGAGAAAAATTCAGAAAACGAGAAATGCAGACATCCGCATGAAAACTAAATTAACAGTCGCACTTCATTTTAGTTTAAAACAGAAGTGGAACTGGGCAGGGCACCTGTCACGATACAAAGATAAGAGATGGACACCAAATAACTAAATGGCAGGGCCCAAAAGGCAAAAGGAAAGTGGGAAGACAGAAGAAAAGATGGGCGGATGACATAATGTATATAGCTGGAAAAGATTGGATGCATATGGCAAAAGACAGGGAAAGGTGGAAAAGAATGGAGGAGGCTTTTACCCATAGGGGGCCACATAACAATGAAACGGAAAATAAATAATTATAATTGCATGTATATTTGTAAAGTGTTAAGTGGAAAATAAAGCTGTAATAATAACAATAATAGAGGTTCAAAAAATAATCACTATACAGGATATTTTTTTAAGCAGTGCGTTCACAGTGACACCAAAACCTAAAATCGCGAAAAAAAAATCTGCTGCTCCCTTATAAATTTTTGACGAGTTTGGTGTAGAAAATTTACTGAACAGCTGATTTTTTTTGCGATTTCAGAGTTAGTTCCATAAGTAGTGAAAGTTGTTTATATTCATGGGTAGAAAGAACATAGGTAGTGTGAAAATTTGCGCACTGCTTACAAAAATATCGTGTAGGTGTCTATCCTATATCTTAATGAAGGGATAACCCTTTCACTGGGTTTCAAGCCTAAAACCCATTCAAGGAGCACATGACATAGGTAACCTCATAAACGGCTTACCCCTTTGAAAGAGTTAAGTCATAACCGGGGTTGTACGGTCCGGTTACGGGAAGTGTCCATCGTTTGTAAAACAGCACCACTTTTACATTCCAAATCCTCCATTAAATTAATAGGATATCACAAAAAAAAAATTATGTAGATTAATAATAGGCCTTTAAAATATCATTAATCAAAACTTATCAAAACAACTCAGCCTAAAAAGAAACATAAATTGTTAGAAAATGTAAACGAAAGGTCCGAAATCCAATTATTCACAACAAAGGTTCAGGTAAAGGTAAATTATTCAAATTTCCGATTATTCAGGTATTCAGCAGTGCTATTCTGTAATAAATCTCACCGTGAGAACTAAGGTGGAGTGAGTTTGAAGTGAGTTGCCAATCCCTAGTTCTGGAGGGATGACAGTAACGGTTCTCTTCAGCTAGCAGTGGTGGCCCAATAGTATCGACCGCGACTTACGACTTACTTCGAACCCTGACAAACGCTTTCAACCCAGCCTATCGCAGCCACTGCTGGACATAGGCCTCTCCCAGTCTGCGCCACAACACCCTGTCCTCCGCCTTCCGCATCCAGTCTGTCCCAGCCACTTTCTTCAGGTCGTCGGTCCATCTACCTGGGGGACAGGCACTTTAATTTGTTTAAATTATTTCACTTATATTTCATTTTTATTTCATTTTTTTTTTGTTAAGTATTTGTATTTTGTATTTCACGAACTGTGTCAAATAAACATAATTCTTTCTTTTCTTTCACCACTGCTCTCAAAACGGTGAAGGAAAACATCGTGAGGAAACCAGCATGTCCTAGAACCAAAAATTCGAAGACATGTGACATCTATCAACCAGCACTGGGCCGCGTGGTGGAGGCCTGTGTCCCAGCGGTGGGAACATTATAGGCTGATTATGCTAAGTTCTCACGGTGAGATTTTTTTCAGAATAGCACTGGTATTCAAGTATTTCGGCAATAAGGCAGCAGGTGCTCCGGATTTCGTCTCATTAACGTCGATTGTTGCTCGAAGTATCTTAGGTTTACTTAGATTTGGATAAACAGAGTTTACAGAATAATCAATACTTACTTCGTTGGAATTAAAAGAATTAGGTATTCTTATTTTGTCATCTGCCCAGCCTTTTCCCAATTATGTTGGGGTCGGCTTCCAGTGTAACAAGCCGTAGCTGAATGCCAGTATTTTACACGGACCGTCTTTGATTTGCCTTATATAATCGGCAATGGTGCGGTTTAAAAGAAGATGTAGTGACAAAAATTGAAAAGAGTATCCCACCAAAAACATTCTCATGTAAAATGTTGCCAAGACGAGACCACATATAGCTCGCACTGACAAAAAGCTATCAGATCTCATGTCATGTCTCCAAGCTTCTAACTCTACACGCCCTAACTCTCCAAGCCCTAACTTCACAAACTCTACACCTTAGTCAAAATATGAGGCTTGACCGTTTCGTTACTACAAGAACTATTGTATAACAGAAAAGTAATGAACAGTGAATACATTTTTCACCTTGCGCCCATGTGATGGTAGCGAAACGGCCAAGCCACATATTTTGACTAAGGTGTAGAGTTTGTGAAGTTAGGGCTTGGAGAGTTAGGGCGTGTAGAGTTAGAAGCTTGGAGACATGACATGAGATCTGGTAGCTTTTTGTCAGTGCGAGCTATATGTGGTCTCGTCTTGGCAACATTTTACATGAAAATGTTTTTGGTGGGATTTCATTTCTTTTTGTAAGTTGCTTATGATATTTATACGAGTATTTTTTCTGTTGTTCAAAATCAAAATCAAAATCAAAAGTCCTTTATTCAAATTAGTCTGAGAATCAGCACTTTTTGAACGTCGAAATTACAGTAAGACAGTCCCCACAAAACGCCCGCCCTTCACCACTTCCTAGTGCTTTAGCTGGGAAGAAGAAGTAGCGGAACAAACTCCCCAGCAGCACTGTTCAGTTAGAAGAACTAGATTCTATACAATAGTACCTATGCAAAATAATTTACGCAACACAATACATTAAATTATATTTTTGTCAAATAAAATAAACAATTTTAGTACTTAACTCATGTAACCTGTCATTATGTGAGCTGATCCTGGAGAAAGAACATAACATAAACATTGTCCTGAGTTAATCACAGCGACCAACTATTCTTATCGTTTAAGTAATCGTTGATAGAATAGTATGCCTTTGAACAAAGATTGGATTTAACTTTAATTTTAAACGCATTAAAAGGCAAATCTAGCAAAGAAGAAGGTAGCTTGTTATAAAAAGTTATACCAAGACCAACAAATGAGTTATGAACCTTATGAAGCCGATGAAATGGAGCACGTAATTTGTCCTTATTTCTGGTGTTAATATTGTGAATATCACTGTTTTTACTGTACAAATGTATATTTTGCCTAATGTATAAGATATTGGCGAAGATGAACTGTGATGCCACCGTTCATTTTTTCTTTCTTTTTTTGGGGTGTATTTCTTCTACATCAGAGGTGCCTTTTTTCACAAAATCTAAACACCGCGATTCAGAAAAATTTCGTCACAGCACAACGCCATCTATCGGTCACGTAGTTAAACTATCAAAATATTATGCATGGAAATTTGTTCCTACAAACACTATGTAGGCTACGTAGACTTCCGAAAAGTACTTATATACAAGTGTATTAATATTATTCGTAAGTACCTACTTATTGTTTGCGGAAGTCTCATACAAATTTCCATCCCCTAGTTTAAGGGGTTGGGGGGTAAAAGTTCCAAGTTTTAATTTTTTTTTGTTGTTTGTTTACTAATACTAGCTTACATACAGCTTTCTGGGACTTCAGGAAGTACCCTAAGAATTTTTATGATCATCAGTGAGTCAGTGACGAAATCGGGGTATTTTAGATATCAATAAAATCTAAAGTATAAGAGCTATGCAATTGAAAATTTATAGGTTTAATAAGTCAACCACTGAAATCATATCCCGAAAATTTTGTTTATCTGGTATAATCCAAACCCAAGTTAAGAAGGTTCAAAAATACGACGAAGTGCTTCGAGAAAAGGTAGGTAGTGCCCTTGCGCTTCGCTTGGCTCGTCTTGGCGGGGGCACTCCCGTGCCACCAGATGGTTAGATGGTTTGGTCATGTTGAGAGCATGAATGAAAAGCGACTAACAAAAGGTGTTTACAAGGCAGATGTGAGTGGAAACACCGGGAGGGGACGCCCCGGGAAGACATTATAGTGACCTTATTGGTGATGTTCTTCAGAAAGGTCAGGTGCGTAGTACTCGCAACCGGTGTGCCTATCATTCATCACACCACACATGCTTCGCAAGGAACCCATTTCCACTTTCATGCTTAATATGACACACACAACATTTACTTCCATACATAAGCGTAGGCACCAGCACACTATAGAACAATAACAGTTTCTAAATTATAACAACCTACTTGCCTAACACTCAATTCGTCGCTAATTTAAGGCTACTCTTTCGAAAAATGCTTAAAAACAGCGTGCAGATGAAGCAGTTTTTCGCCGGAACCTACAGAGAAATTACATCTGAAAAAAATTGTTAGTAATCTACATGATATGAATCGTAATTTGGTTTAGCCATAATTTTTCTATCGGTATCACATAATAAGAAAAAAAACCCCAAATCACCTCCAAATCGTTAAGATGAAACCATTTTACTCCTTCGTTTTTTATCAAAAGAACATAAAAAAAATATCTACTACTTTGCAATACAAACGAAAATGATTTGGTTTTGTTACTTTTTAAAAACATGTATATTTTTTATTATAATAAATTAAAAATGCGTCTAATTTGGGACAGCGCTCCTTGATGGGCGAGTCCTATTACTGGCTGGACGTACGACGCGTTGCGTGAGCTCAGCACAGAACGCGCAAGCTAACCACTCAAGGTCATTGGCGTATAGTTCGGCCTTAACTAACTGACGTATCTGACATTTCGGACTAAGCCGATAGCCGACTTAACTATAGTAATTTGATACATTTTCCAAGACTAATCGGCGTATCTGTACCTATGCCTATCATAGAGACCGTCTCTATGATAATGCAAAAATCGAGACCGATATATCTAGGTACTAGTTTACAAAAAAAAAAGAAAAAAAAAATAGCTTGCCCTGTAAATTTTTCTTCGAATCAGTTACGTCACTTAGTTAGATTAGCGACGAATTATTTAAACCAACAAATAAAGGCTATGTCCGAAAATGGTTTTTTTTTATTCAATAATTCTAACATGGATAAGTTAAATATATTTGGATAGACATCCCAACAACTAGTGGTTCTAACTATATCATACATTTTAAGGACTCCAATTTTGAGAAAAATCGTTTTTTATTTTAGTGTGAATTTACTCATAAAACGAACAAACCTTTCTAATTATCTAGGAGATTCTAGGATAATAAAGTGAACACACCCCAAAAAAAATTGTAAACCTGTCAATTTTTATTTTTTTTAATTTAATTTATTTAATTAAAAATGAACTTGACACACGGTAGGTACTGTCATTACTGTTAGTCAATATTTGATTTATGATGATGATAGATGAGGCCTCATCGGGCTTGTCGCCTGTCATTCAACGCTTTATATCGTACTTTATATATTATATTTGACAGATGAATAGAATCAATCATCTGTCAATTATGACATTGCCAGTGTGGAAGGTTTTGTTTGGGTTGCCATCATTACATAGTTTATCAGTTTTCTCTTAAATGGGGGGTCTAAAAATATTATTTCAGTGGTTTTAATATCCATATTTTGGTCGTTTTTAAGGTGTAGTTTGATGCTTGTTAGATTTTTCTCGGAATAAAAAACCAACGTCCATACAAAAAGCGGACATTTCCTTTAAAAGCCCTTTCAATAGCAGATCAGTAAAAAAATGAAACAGGTAAAGGAAATTATTTCAATAAGTATATAAATTTTAAAGGGTATAACTATATATTACGCACAGGTGAAACGAATAAAAATCGGTCGCGTACCTTACCTTAATGTAAGGTGACAATGCTTATCGATTTAATTTTTAGGACAAGTTTGCTCTGACTTTCTCATCCATACTGTCTATACTATTGAGACTTCAATCAGGTTCAAATAAAATACAAATAATTAAGTTAAAATTAATATCCTAAACTAACTAAAACTGTTAAAAAAACTAAAACATGGCGTCGAAAACACGTACACACTAAGGATAATGATTTGATGCACCGAAATAGTACAAGTGTGAACAAGGCTTAAAGTGACTTTAATTTATAATTACTTATAATTCTTCCCTACTAACGCAACCGGCCCCCCGGGTTACGTCATCACGATGGTTCGAGACTTTTTTGTCGACGCGCGACGCCTAGCCACTGATACACAGCTTGTACACAAAACATTTCTATAAATGGATGTGAAACCAATTACTGTTTCTTAAAGTGGATAGAATTATTTATGCATGTTTGATTGAAATATTTAATTTATTGTATGATTGTTATGTTTATTTTTAATTAAGGAATAATTAAAGGCTTATATTATATTATATATATTAAAGTGGATAGAAAGTGAAGTGGATAGTGGATAGTGGAGTGGATATGATAATAGCCCTTTTCCTATATCCTATTTTTGCTGTGCCCGACAGGGTCCACAATGATCTATATAAAATGATGTAAATTTAAAATGTACCTACCATCTATGCTAACATTGTGGAATGCAAATAAATATATTGAGTATTGAGTATTGAGACTAGGCTAGATTACGAATTTTCTAAGAATAACAAAATATCTTAGACGATACGAATCCAACATTCGAATATCTTTTCAGCAGTAACTAAGCAAAAGTAATAAAATGACCTCCTAAAAGGAACCTAGTCCGATTCTACAAATATGAGTTCTAAAATATCTTCAAGAATTTAAACGTTAAAAAGCGTCTCTGGAGCGCAATAAACCGTTAGATGTCCTCTCTGAGTGCGGCAGTAAATAGTGTTGCTTGGCACGTTATTTGTGAAATATAGGCCAAAGCAACATGCTGAGATTTTTATTAGATACTAGGTGTTCCCCGCGGCTTCGGCCACGTGGACGTCAATAATTCCCTATTTGAATAGAATTTTGTTCACAATTTCATGGTTTTTCGTTTTTTTCCGCAGACTCTTAATTCATTTTCCTAAATAAAAATTGCTTAAGTAACTCGTTATAACATCAGCTATCTATCTGTGAAAGTCGTGTCAAAATTGGTCTAGTCGTTTCGGAGATTAAGTAATCAAATCGCAACCCGTGAAATAGGTACCTACTTAATATTATTGACTAATATTTTGTAACTGTAAAAAATACCCAAATGTGCGTATAAATATTCGATTCCCTCGAATCCCATCATCAGCAGTGCGATTCTGTAACCATCTCACCGTGGAAACTTAGGTGAAGTGAGTTTGTTTTTGCTAGGAATTGACACTATTGACAGCTCACTCCACGCTCACTTCACCTAAGTTTTCACGGCGAGATTTTTACAGAATCGACCGGACGATCCTGACCTGGTGACAATGAGACCACCTGAGACGTATAAGATTTCAAACAAAGACATAGATTTTCCTAATCAGTCCAGATGTCTTCGAGTAATCGGGGAATATACCTCCTCCTTTTTTGAAGTCGGTTAAAAACAAGCATTTTTTTTTAAGTGTCATCTCGCAGGTCAACCTAGAAGGTTTGTCGGCTGCTTAGCCGGACTTTCCAGCCAGGGCATAAAACTTATACCACCCGAAGAAAATAATTTATCCCTTTTATAAGTTCACCTCATGGTCACAACGACCTGACACCGACATTTCTTGGGTAACTGTAATGTTTTATTTTATGATCGGCCTTTATGTCCAGATCGGGAGTATGGATTTATATAAGACGTGGTCACTGGGCTGGCATCGTGGTACGGTAATACAGTGCTTATTATTTGTGTTTGTTTTAATATAGTTTCTTGAGGAGCTCGTGGCTAAGTAATAACAGCCGCACGGGTCGACACATCAGGTTAAGCTACGCTTGCCGGGGTTGGTCTATGGATGGGTGACCATCTTTACAAATCGAGATTCCTCCGTGCCTCGGAAAGCACGTTAAGCTGTTGGTCCCGGTTGTCATTCGTGGATTTTTGACAGTCGTTACGGGTCGTCAGAAGCCCGAAAGTCTGACAACCAGTCTTACCAAGGGGTATTGTATTACCCAGTTACTAGGTTGTGGAGGTCAGATAGGCAGTCGCTCCATGTAAAATACTGGTGTTCAGCTGCATCCGGTTGGATTGGAAGCCGACCCCAGCATAGTTGGGAAAAGGCTAGGCAGATTGATTGTTTTAATATAGTTTCTTAGTTAGGTTCGTCAAATGGGGTTCCTTTGATACTACGGGTTTATCTTGATAACAACTTTCGACTTATGAAAACTAATTTTATTCGGTTTGGAATAAGGTTTTGTTGGTGTACCGGTTACTGGGAATTTTAAGGTAAGAAAAAATTTTGATGCCTCCAAAAATCTATTCTTATAGATTTTTTTACCCGACTACGGCGAAGCAAAAAGGAGGGTTATGATTTTGACCCGTATGTATGTATGTTCATCTGTTCCCTCATAACTTCTGAACTACTTGTCATAATTAGACAAATTAAGTATCATTGGAAGCGTCTTGATTGTCCGCTGGTTATAGGCTATGTGACGTCACTTTAAATTGAAAATGGCGCCCTCTAGAGGACATAAAGTCATGACTAAAAAAAAAACTTTTTTTAATGATGCCGTGTGGGGTATCAAATGAAAGGGTTTAATTAGCACATTTCAAAAATATATATATATTGTTAGCTATTGCACGCGGTTTTGCTTGCATGCACCCGATAATTAGGAATAATTTCTAAAATCACGCCTTATAATGCCTAAACATATTGTCTCTTCAAACCAACCCAAAATAAAAATGTAAATTGACTCTAGCCAAAACGAAATTATAACCCCAAAATAATTTAAATAAAAAGTAAGTTTAAAAACTAAAACCCGACTATTGAAAAATCACGCTCTAAAAAGTATGAAACAAGAAAATATTCTCATCTGAAATTAGATAACGACAGACAAATTAAAAATCCGAATCCGTTCGATTTATGTAACATGACGTGTGATATTGACACATAATAATAGTAGTTTTAAAGTAAGTCAAAATAAAATAAAAAAATATGCAAAACTAAATAGAATGGTAAATAAGTGCATTAAATTCAGGAAACAACAAAGACACAGTTCCAATAATATTAAACTAAGGAAAGAGCGTGTTTTTCTTATAAATAAATTAAAAAACTATCAAATTAAATTAGAAGACAGTAAGAACATTTATGAGATTGACACTCAACGATTACAGTCTGAAATTCAGGTACTGGAAGAGTCAATTCATTCACTGTATAATAAGTATGTGAGGTCTGAAAAACAAATTCAGGAGCACATACTTGCTACAAGGGAGTTAGTGGACATGTGCAACTCTAATGCAGACAAAGTGGACCCGCTGACTCTTAGCAGCCCTCAATGTTCATTGCATAGAAAATCCAATCTTGGCACTTTTCAACCCGAGGTAACGGAGGACCCGTCCCAGTCAGGAAGTGCTCAGGTATCTATGTCTTGTCAAGATACACCAGATATTGAACTAGGTCCATTGCAAGTAGTTCAGACAGATGCTAGTGCTGTTCCTTGTAGTAGTGAAGTATGTTGTAATTCCATTATGTTTTCTGATAGTTTTGGAAAAGGGTTAGGAAAATTACTTAGCAACAACCTGAGTCATTCTTCTCTAAACTATTGTATGCCTCAGTCTTCCTTCAAACAAATAATGGCTTCAATAACTAAGAATGAATATGATCCTAATGCCATTATTACTATACTTATAGGTAGCAGCCTTAATGTTAAAAAAGATGATATTACTGATAGTGTCACCGAGCTATTGAAGTTAAATTGTAAGAAAATAATTTTGTGTGCTTTTCCATACTTTAAGTACTTGTCAAACAGACAAAACAACTACATTCACATGTTAAATAATTACATGCAATTCTTAGTTAGTCACCATAGTGACAAGTTTATATTTTTTGACACCAACATTTTTGTTGATAAGCTAAGCTCGACTAGGGATACGGTGTATCTGCCCAGTAGTTTTAGACATCAAATAGCTAGGCTATTAGCTTTTAATATTAACCCAGACATAATTAGTATGTCGAAGTCATCTTTAATTAGCACCACAGTTAGTAATAGTACTAATGTTAAGGTGGTTATTAATTTAAACTAGTTTGTAAGACAACAGAAAGTACCACTAACAGTATAGTTACACTTAATAACAAAAAGGTATTTTCTAGCTCTAAAATAGTTAACTGTAGAAAAGGGGCTAAGCAGAAATCCTTGAAATTATTTCATCAAAATATTCAAGGTTTTTCATCCAAACAATTGGAAATTGAATTGTTTTTAGAAAAAACAATGTTTGACATTATTTGTTTAACCGAGCATTGGTTAAAAGATTACGAAATGTTAATTAATTATGAGAATTATAGTGTGGCCAGTTGTTTTAATCGAACATCAATGGCGCGTGGTGGTTCATTAATCCTAATTAAAAATTGTATTAAATCGAAAAATCGTAAAGACATAGTTGAACTATCGTTTGAACATAGTATTGAACTTTCCTGTGTTGAGCTAGATAAGCATGTCATAGTGTGCGTTTACAGACCCCCAAATTATCAAAACTACTCTATATTCGAGTCAGTAATGGAAGAAGTTATGTCAAGACTTGCAGCTGGTAATAAGTCAGTAATTATCTGTGGCGACTTCAATATTAATATTTTAGAAAATAATTCAAATACCAGTAGATTATTAAATTTGTTTAAATCATTTAATTTATCAAATGTGTTTGTAGAACCTACCCGAATAACCACGACTACTGCTACATGTATTGATAATGTTTTCTGTTGTTGTGACTATTTAGATAAATCAATTGTTAATTATCTCCCTTCTGATCACAGTGGTCAAACCGTAACTTTTGAGTCCAACATAACTATGCAAAAAGTGCAGATACAATCCAGACCAATAACATCTGTTAATTTAAATAAATTTAATAACACTTTAATTTGTAAGTTAAATGATCAAGAACTGAAAATGAACAATGTTAATATTTTGTATAAAGAATTCTTTTCGCTAGTCCAAACAGAGTTCGATAATTCATTTAAGAAGATCACAAAAACCATCAGCCCTAAGTTTCTATTTAGTGACTGGGCAACTAAAGGACTCAGGAAAAGTAGGGAAAGACTTTTCGAGCTGTATGGCCTTAAGCCTTTTATTAACACGGAAACTTTTAATAAGTATGTTGCTACTTACTCTAGAATTTTTAAGAACACTTGTAAGGCAGCTAAAGCCTTATACATTAGCAACAAGGTTAAATCAGCAGATAATAAAATAAAGACAGTTTGGAAAATTATCAACAATGAAACGAACAGGAACAGAAAGCATAATATTGATTACACACTGGAGTCGTCATGTGGTCTCATTTCCGATAGCAAAGAAGTTGCTCAAGAATTTGTAAATTTCTTTACCAGTATCCCACTTAAAACTACTGAGGTCTTAAACTCCTCGCCCTCGCTCTCTTTTGATTTAGTAAGGGCGAACGTTTCGGCCTGCCCGATTGAATTTAACTTTAAGCATATTAACCCCATAACAGTAATAAAAGCTTTTAAGCAAATTAAGATCAAACTGACCGAAGATCTTTGGGGAATGTCCATTAAAGTCTGTACCTCCATAATTGAGACTATAGCGCCTTACTTAGCCTTAATATTTAATTTTTGTGTAGATCAAGGAGTTTTCCCGGATTTAATGAAATACAGTAAGGTAATTCCACTTTTTAAATCCGGAGACAGTAAAGACAAAAATAATTATAGACCAGTATCCGTGTTGCCGGTTTTCAGCAAGGTGTTTGAAAAGGTAATGCTTAATCAAATGCTCAATCACTTTAACACGAATAAAATACTTCACGATCAACAGTTTGGTTTCACCAAAGGACGTTGTACGACCGACGCCGGTGTAACCTTATTAAAACACATTTTTAACGCGTGGGAAGAGGCCCAAGACGCCATAGGCATTTTTTGTGACCTCTCCAAGGCATTTGATTGCGTCGATCATGAAACCTTACTCTTGAAACTTGAGCATTACGGACTTGGAAAACTTGCCCTCAGTTTAGTAAAATCTTATTTAAATGATAGACAACAGCAAGTTCAAGTAAATGGTGTCAATTCACTCTGTTTAAAAGTTAAAATGGGTGTTCCACAAGGCTCGATATTGGGTCCTTTCCTCTTTTTAGTGTATATTAATGATTTACTCCATTTATTAAAAAATCAACCACAAATGGTGCTATTTGCTGATGATACTTCATTAATTTTTAAGGTAGATAGACGTGCTACAAATTTTGACGACGTTAATAATGCCCTACTGCAGATCCAAAATTGGTTCACTGCTAATAATTTAGTATTAAATGGGAAAAAAACTAAGTGCATCAGATTTTCTTTACCAAATGTCAAAAGTAGTGATTGTGAGATAGTATTGAATCAAGAGAAACTAGAATTCGTCGATAAAACCGTTTTCCTGGGGATTACGCTCGACTCAAGGCTACAATGGGGTCCTCATTTAATATCACTTGCAGGACGGCTAAGTTCAGCAGCTTATGCTGTCAGAAAAATCCGTCAATTTACTGATGTAGATACCGCGAGGCTAGTCTATTTTAGTTACTTTCATAGTATCATGTCTTACGGTATTTTACTTTGGGGACGGGCTGCAGATATCGAGTCCATTTTTATTCTGCAGAAACGAGCCATCAGAGCCATATATAATCTTCGCAGGCGCGATTCTCTAAGGGAACTGTTTAAGGATATTAACATCATGACGGTACCTTGTCAATATATCTACGAAAACATCATGTACGTAAGAAAAAATTTACATCTTTTTAATAAAAGAGGTGAAAGGCATAATTATAATACTAGAAATAAGGACCTATTAGCTCAACCAGGTTTCAGGCTGGCTAAAGTAGACTCATCGTTCATGGGGTACTGTTTAAAATGTTACAATAAAATACCTCCACACATACTTCAACTAAATGAGACGAAATTTAAAACTTGTATAAAACGCACACTATGCAGGCAGGCATATTATAAGTTGGGGGATTACATAAATGATAAAAATGCTTGGCTCCATGCTGGTCCTGCTCCACAACCTCAACTAATTAATTAACATTTGAAGATACTGTTGGAACTGCTGAAGATTGTAAGAATAGCTTTGCATTGTGTAGACTCAATCACCATTGTATTGTATAATTGCTTAGCACATGTGTGAGTACTATGTACCTACTCTAAAGCTACCATTTACTGGGTACGTCTTTATTTGACTTGGATGTGCCCTGGCGGCTGAGAGTGTGTCATGCTCACTCTAATGCCTCGCTGATGGTGGCGCGTGTGTTGGATCATTTAACGAATCCATACGTCAGGTTCGTCAACGGGCGCTGTTGGTGGAGGCCGGTCATACCTTAGCTGCCACGGCTTATTTTAATTTTAATTTTGAATTGTTTTTTTTTTTTATTTTTTTAATACGGACGCTTTTAACGTTCATCGTTCTCACATGTATAATTTCAACATGAATGATGTAACCAATATTTTGTAACCATATTTTGATTTAAAAGAGTGTCCGTGGAGTTTCTTGCCCGTTCTTCTCCATAGATCTACGTTTTGGAATGGGCAACTAGCTTCAACTTTCTGACTTACCTACTGACCGATTCTTTGACAATTCAAAAGTGCCTGTAATTGGTTTAATTGAAATAAATGCTTTGAGTTTGAGTTTGAGTTTGAGTTTGAGTTTGTGACTCCGGATTTTTAATTTGTCTGTCGTTTTCTAATTTCAGATGAGATTTTTTTCTGAGCGTGATTTTTTAATAGTCGGGTTTTAGTTTTTAAACTTACTTTTTATTCTAAGATGAAAGTTGATATCAAAGTGAACCCGTAGTACGTTAGTACTATTATTTATTCTGTGCCCGTAGTATCGTAGTAGTAGTTTTAATAGTCGGGTTTTAGTTTTTAAACTTACTTTTTATTCTAAGATGAAAGTTGATATCAAAGTGAACCCGTAGTACGTTAGTACTATTATTTATTCTGTGCCGTAGTATCGTAGTAGTAGTTTTACCGGTAGTACTTACATTAAATGGATCTAGGATTAAATAATAAAGGTGATCCTCTTTTATTTCGAATTTCACTAGTACCTAATACCTACTGAACACGATTAGCACATACATCTAAAAAAGTTTATGATCACTAGCAAAAGCTGATATATTTTTCAAATTTAAATTTATCAAGAAAAGTGTTTACGTTACATATAATAAAATACACTGTGTATTTTTATTTAAAAAAAGAAACAAAATAAATTTAAAGAAGAAAAAAAAAGTTAAATTTTTTTGCTAGTGATCACAAACTTTTTTTTTTGATGTGTGTATTTATATGCGTTCAGTTTCACTGGTGAAATTCGCCCTTAGTGAATAAGTATGTATAACGTTTTTAGTCGTTGCGGTGTTATGTGTAGGTAGTAGATACAATACACCACAATATATAAACTTACTAAGGCGCTACCCCATCAAATACCTTGCGATAGCGCGTTATTCAGAGGCTTTTAACTCATTAATTAAGAGGAAAGGCGGGTGGCCAGACTTTTGAAAATTAGGTATTTTGAGAAGGTATTGCTGTCGCTCTGCGAGCGCTCCGCCCTCGAATTCGTGCGATAAGGACAACTGCATATCCGACTAAATAGCCTATGTAAAAAGTCACATTTCGAGGTTTGGCTCTCGCCTATTTCCTCCTCCAATATTGGACCAATTTTAAAAGATATTTCATAAACTGAATAAGAAGTATATATACTATGCCCCTATGTTTTTCTTTTTTCGTTAATAGTTGTCAAATTGGTACACTAGGCGTCTGGTGACAGCGGTCTGAATAGTCAATTTTGAGCATTTTTGGAACTTATAAAAATAATATAATTATCATCAAAAAGGAAAACATAGGGGCATACAAGTAACTGATATTTATATTTCTGTAAAAAATCATTGCTTTATGGTCACTAACCAGAAAGAAAACAGGCGAGAGCGTTTGTATCTTTTTGCATGGAGAAAAGAGCACCCACATTTCCTCTTAAGAGTAATAAACTACATATCAAAGCACATTATTAATGTTTGATATCCTATCATGAAATTGCACGTTCTTATTTATTAGGGTTCCGTACCAAAGTGGTAAAAATGAAACTTTATGGTGCGACTCAGTCTGTCTGTCTGTCACAGCAGGATATCTCAAGAACGACTAATGCTATCAACTTGAAATTTGGTACAGTTTTGGATGACGTTTACCCAACTATTACGCAAATAAGAAAGACATAAAAATGTATAGTTTTTTTTGCAACGGGGACTGAAAGGCGGTCTTAAGAATTCAAAGTACATGTGGGGTATCATACGAAAGAGCGCTGTTTGCACATTTTCTTATTTTTTCAGGCCACATCGTTTTCGACTTTTGATGGAAAATGTGAAAAAAAAATACCGTTCCCTTATCTCCGAAGTTTGCATAGAGAAAAATCTGAAATTATTCTATGTGATAGAAGTTTATGTAAAGATCACAGAAAAAATAAAATGATATGTCTAAATAGTACACTTTTTTAGAAATCGGAACGGAACCCTAGGTGCGCGAGTCCGACTCGCTCTTGACCGGTTTTTTTTTATGTGTTATAATAGTTATTTATGCAACTGACGTATAATAATGGGTATTAAAACACGAATTCGCCTCGTGTGATAATAGTATCACATGAGTGTTTTAATACCTAATTATGTACAGTTGCATACAAGACTTTATCTACATCCATGTTATCAATCCTCTATAAAAGGTTCTGAAACAGTTTTTTGCTATACTAATACTCGTATCGAACATGGCGGCCGGCGTCATAGTATACGACGTGAATTCGAATAAGTTCTTTTTTTTTAAATTACGGCGCTGTTGTAGTGAAACGCGCGTGCATTACAATGTTCTTTTTTTGAAAACGAGTTGCATTATGAAATTCAGTACAACCACCCCGTTGTACCCGTTTGGATGCTATCATGGTTACCATGGTTACTATGACACTGGCTGTTTTTTATGTTGGCAATAAGCATTTAGAGGCATGAGGAACCGGGTGTAAACTTCACTCATCCTCCATAGAAAAGGGAGGATCCTCCGACCAGACGGGTGTTGTGTCTGGTGGGCTACTGCCCGACGGTTAATGTCGGGACGTTGTATATATGGTAATCGCATGGTAAACTCTAATTGCGCGATGCAGGTTTGCGTGACGTCATGTCATTGATGCGTAGTTCATATGTGGCGATGTAGATGCCGCCACACCTCTCCCCTCCGGAGACCGGAGGTCGATAGTGGGCTGAGTCGTGTATCTAGCGATGCTTGCCCGTGCCAGTTGTGGTTCCAGTGAGTCGGAACCGGGTGCCGCATAGTTCACGGTGAGTCGGAACTGTCTGCGGTGATACCCCAGAGAGTCGGGGTGGCGCTGCGTTATGCTCCAGTGAGTCGGAGTGTACAGCGCTGGGTTGAGGTTGAGGCTGAAGGTGATGACCAGGAATGCGTGTCCGCTGCATGCCGGTGGTCAGGATACCCGTTGAAGCCGTGGATGCTGGCTGGCTGTGTGACTCGCCGCTCGAAAGCTTGAGGAAGTGATGCTGATGACGTCACGCTGAAGGAGTTGCAAGAAGGCTGCGCTGACGTTCATGATCGGGGTCACCAGTTTAGAGGCACGAGGAACAGGGTGTAAAGTTCAGTCATCCTCCATAGAAAAGGGAGGATCCTCTGACCAGACGGGAGTTGTGTCTGGTGGGCTACTGCCCGACGGTTAATGTCGGGACGTTGTATATATGCTAATGGCGTGGTAAACTCTAATTGCGCGATGCAGGTTTGCGTGACGTCATGTCATTGATGCGTAGTTCATATGTGGCGATGTAGATGCCGCCACAAGCTAACAGTTTCAGAAACTTTTATAGAGAATTTATAGCATGGGTGTAGATAAAAATACATTTAAAATTTCCTTTTATGAAAGGGACTAATATTATTGATTGCATGCATCTTTCCCAAAAGGTGACGTTCTACTCATTTGAGTATACAGGGTGTAAGGGACAGCCCTCCGCAAACTGATAGGGTGAATTCAGGATGTCATACTAAGATGACCGGTACATGAAATTTTTTCAGGAACGTTATGGCAATCCAATAAACCTGATTTGTTTGTGTTTTTGTGCACAAATTGGAGCGTCTATTACTGGTTGGGAGGTGTAGGTAATAGGTATGCGGTGAGTTCGATGAACTCTGTAGCTAGACAGAAAGTGAACAGCTGATTTCACGCGTCGGTCATTAGAGTATTTCTACATCCATTGCTGGTTTTTTTGTTTTCAGTTTTGTTTTTTGCTGTTTTTTTTACATAAATGGAGTGCTGCGAACACACAATGTAATTTTACACTGAAATAAAGAAAACGTAACTGAAAAAATACTTAAAAAATGAAAATTTTCCTGAGAAAATTTCCGGTGGAATATGATTCAAAATGAAGAGCTGAATGCACCCTGTTAGTTTGCGGAGGGCTGTCCCTTACACCCTGTATAAATATCTCTTAGGCATGGCAGTTTCCGCACCATGTTTTCCTGCACATGAATCCGAAAAGTCAGAGGTGCGTGCCTTGGGTTCGAACTCGAGACCTACGACTATACATTCCGACGGTCACACCTCTAGACTATCACTGCGGTTAGTTTCACGTTAATATTAGGTCGGGGCAAAAGTTCTTTCGTATTTTATATACAAATTCAAGACATTTTTTTATACTTTATTATTTAGTTAGGTATGTGTCATTTGCCAAATGGGACAAAATTGTTTTGTGGTCAATTCCCAGTTCTTCAGCTACGTTGTAACTACTGATATGCCGATTTTGCTCCACTTTTTCAAAAATGGCATCCATTTTATCCGTAGTAGGGCGACCAGAGCGACGTGCATCTTTGACATCACCGGATTGAAAACGCTTAAACCAAATTTGTGCTACTCTCACAGACACTGCACTAGGTCCATAAACATCGCAATTTTTTTTCGCGGCTTGCGTTGCATTTTTACCTTTTTTGTAGTAAAATTTTAAAATGTATCGAATTTCTTTATTAGATTCACTCATCTTGACAGTACGAAAAACAAATGAAAATCACACATTTTCCTAATTTGAATTTGGAATTATGTTCTTTAAAATTTAAACTTTCACTGATATCAAAACCAGCCAGATACAAACAGTAGAGCCAAAGAGATTTTATTACAACTTTATACGAAAAAACTTTTTCCCCGACCTATTATAAAGCTTGTAAGCTTACAGACATAACTCCAAAACATGTATAGGTAAGCTAAGCTCCAACACATCAAATTACAAACCTCGAGTTCATTACTTAGGTGGTGCTTAACTCAGCTTACTGAGCTGTACTTATGTAGGTAGATACTGCACTCATCAGCACAAATTGCGCCCAGGTGTCTGCGCAGCTACTGAACTTATTACAACTTATGTTCAGATTAGGTTAGTACAGTCAGCTTCAAAAAGATGATACATCGAAAAGAATTAATTAAATTGTCTACAATCACACCATACTTAAATACGTAAACTCACGTCACGCCTTCTTCTCTTCGTAGGCTCTCATGAGGGTAGGCAGAAACTACAGAACGCCACCGCCTGCCCGGCGAGCACGGCGTACTGTGACATGGCTTGAGTCACACATTTTATCATAGTTTGGGCGATAAAACTGTTTTGTCTTAAATGCTAGCACGGCGGCGTGAGATAATTTCTTGAATGTGACATAACTTCTTGACGTTTAGTTGGACTCATTATGTCTTATTTGCTAATATGGGTGCACCAATTATATCACAAATGTCACATTTTGACGGTGACTAAGAAAAATTTTATCACGTTCGTTCGGAGGTGGTGATAAGATTTGAAAATTGAAAAAAAATAAGGTTTTCCTGCTAATTACTCTGCACCAAATGGCAATAAATTATTTTCTTGCATTGTGTGGTGGTGGTTTATTTGTGCGTGATAAGGATAACCAAAAAAAAATTGTAATAAATAAATAAATAATTTACTATATTTTTATATTTTTAAACGGTTTTTTTTTTAATTTTTAAAAATACATATTTAGACATGTAAATAATGCGCCTTAAAACCAACAAAAAAAATTAAAATAAATAAATAATTTAAGTAAATACAGAGGTACTTAAATACTACTATTTTTTTTGGTAATCGGTTTATGGGTTTCATAAAGGGGGGCCAAATTTTCATTATTTTTGCGATAGGACACACCGTTTTCGAGTTATAAGCAAAAGAAAAGAAAAAAAAAAATTTATTTGGCCGCATATTCAGATAGTCTTAAACATTTTAATTTTTTCAATTTACTATGTCACGCTATGAATTTAGCAACAAGAAAGGCATGTCGCGGCTCTAGATTATGTCACATGGTTGACCCGTGCTAGCATTTAAGACAAATTCTAAGACATGACATAATTTATCATGTCTTGTCACAAACGTCTTGGGTACGCCCGTGCTCGCTCAGATAAAATAAATAAATAAAATAAATATCCTTGGATATTTCACACAACGCCATCTAGTCCCAAGCTAAGCAACCTAATGCTTGTGTTATGGTAACGAGATGGCTGATAAACTACTTATATACATTTTTTTTTTGTAAATAATTATAGATAGAAAAACAGATCCTTTTGCATCGTTTGTATTACGTTCATACGTCTGGGAGTCTATTCCCTAAGCACGAAACCCGTAGTTTCGGCCTTCGTTACGGGCGTTTCCTACTCGGATGGATGATTGGTTCGGGGCCCGAACGAAGTATGAATGACATCACCATTTGACAGTTATCCCTACTGCCAATGTGATTTTCCCCGTCCGAAAAATTTAACTGTTACACTTGTTTTGATGGATCGTTCTGTCCTTCTGTCAGAGGGAGGGACTGACGGAGGGACTTAGGGAGTAGACTCCCTGGTCATACACACACGCCGGTTGCGAGTACCACGCACCTGACATTTCTGAAGAAACTCACCAATAAGGTCTATAATGAGGTCCTGCTAGGGACGGGGACCTCCTAGGCCCACTCACATCTGCCTTGTTCGTCATGTTCGTGAACGGGCACTGTCAGTTGAGACTGGTCATCTCTTAACTGGCAGGGCTTATTTTTTATCTTATATTTTGAAATGTTTTACAATTTTTTTTTTTGCATTGTTCTCAAAATGTAAATAATGTACCCAGGATGTTGTAATACTTATATTGATTTAAAATAGTGTCTTTAAAGGAGTTTCTTACCCGTTCTCCTCCATAGATATCTACGTTTTGGAATTGGGCAACTAGCTTCAACTTTCTGACTTACTGACCGACTCTTTGACAATTCAAAAGTCATTGGTTTAATTGAAATAGATGCTTTGAGTTTGAGTCTTGTCATTGACCTCAAACCTCATGATTTCATGAAATTGCTACATTTGAGGTCAATTCTATCTTATGGAGTTGTATTGCTGATTCTAATGATTATAATTCTGTAAAGCCATATTAGTTGCGGCCGCGAATCATATTTTAATCAACATACAACCTGACACTGACCTGTAAATTGCAAAAAACGTAAGAAAATTTGAATTTCACGGGCTATCTTAGCGCACCATCCTTCAATAGCTACGTACACACTGATACAGTATAATAGAACACAAATTGTATACAGTCAAATGTGTGGCGGCATCTACATCGCCACATATGAACTACGCATCAATGACATGACGTCACGCAAACCTGCATCGCGCAATTAGAGTTTACCACGCGATTAGCATATATACAACGTCCCGACATCAACCGTCGGGCAGTAGCCCGCCAGACACAACACCCGTCTGGTCGGAGGATCCTCCCTTTTCTATAGAGGATGAGTGAACTTTACACCCTGTTCCTCATGCCTCTAAAAATGAATTCGTCGATGTGTAATTTTTTTGTGGTTGACTGTACCTAGTTGGAGTTAGAACTAACAGTTTAGTGCACCTTGTTTATATGAGGCGAGTAAACTCTTCTTACGTTGGCACGAGCTGTACGAGAGTAACTCGTGTCGCGTCCCTGGTGACAATATTACCCAGTGAGGTCATGTCGTATCAGGCTCCTGGCTAAATGATAACATCTACACGGGTCGATCAAAGGTTAAGCTACAAACGGTTCGTGGATGGTTGACCATTTAATACATATCAGCACGTTAAGCCGTTGGTCCCGGCTGTCATTCGTGGATCTTTGACTGTCGTTACGGGTCGTCAGAAGCCCAAAAGTCTGACAACCAGCCTTACCAAGGGGTATCGTGTTATCCAGTAACTGGGTTGTGGAGGTCACATAGGCAGTAGCTCCATGTAAAATACTGGTATTCAGCTGCATCCGGTTAGACTGGAAGCTAACCCCAACATAGTTGAGAGAAGGCTAGGCTGTAGGGTGATTGCGTAACACTTGTGTCATGATTTCCAAATAATAATACATTTTGTTGATTTAAAATACTGAATTTAGAGTTGAAAGTATGTGATTTGACTCAGATGATTTTGTATCTGTGTTTTCGAGTAGTTAAAAAGTGTCTCATTTGACGTTTACCGCCAAAAGTATTGGTATTTTCTAGCTGGTAGTAAAAAAGTATTTCATTTGACATTTACCGCCAAAAAGTATGGCTGAAAGTTGGTAAAAAAACGTGATGTTTGGAGCGTCACCTAGTTTCTAAGTTAATTCTCTTGGATCTTCGAAACCTAAAGGTTGTCTAGAAATCTAGTCTATACTGATACTTATTGAGTGCCTAGTTAAATAGTTTGTTAAATATTGTTACCCTATACCAAGTTTGCAAGAAGATAAAATATAAATATTATATAAATGAAGAGGTTTATCATTTCACTTGCAATGGCAATGCTTTTCATTTTGACAGTTCAACAAGATTCATTGCGTTGTTTACGTTGTTGAGTAGACAAGTTTTTCAAATATACCGATGCAAATCAATCAATCTGCCTAGCCTTTTCCTGATGCAGCTGAATACCACTATTTTACATGGAGCGACTGCCTATCTGACCTCCACAAACCAGTATCTGAGTACTACGATACCCCTTGATAACACTGGTTGTCAGACTTTCGGGTTTCTGACGACCCGTAACGACTGCTAACGTTACTTTCCAAGGCACGTTATGTAAATAATAATAATAATAATTCCTTTATTGTCAGGCAACTAAGGCCCATAGATAAAATACACAAATTACAAAATAATAAAATAATAAACTAATACATATCAAAAACATTTACAAACTTAAAAACTACTGCATACGAAATGACGGCGTCGTGTTACGCTGCGAGGTGTCGCGTAGCTGGCCGCGGAAACGCCGATACAGCACACCTTCCGGCCAAAACTCTTCCTTGAGGAAGGTCAGCAAATGGTGAGTCGGAACGCGCACCACAAACGACTTGAAATTGGTGTTATGGCGCGCCTCCAACTTCTCCACCCTCAAGGTCCAGGTGGTCTTCAACCGTATATACTCTACGATGTCCTCAGCCTTTGTAGAGTGGAACAAACGGGACACGTACAGCTGCGTCGTCGGTACTGCAGGACGAAGCAATATGTTAGGACCAGCCGGCGCCGTCCCACACTGGTTGCGATAAGTAGGCTTCCTCTTCTTTCTCTCCACCTTGATGAAGCCGTCCTCATCACAAGTTTTCTTCGGTGGAACCTGCTGTTCGTGGTCCACCACAGCGCCTTTAGTCGCGCTCGATGCTGAGCGACTCTGTTTTCCCCCTTTTTGTTTTTCTGCTTGTCGTTTCGTTTGCGACACGGCAGTTTTCGTCTTTGCGACCGTTGCAGAATAGGTACGTATAGGGGTCGATGTACCTATATCACGCGTCGCTTCCCCGGTAGGTGCGATGCGATCAGCGGAACACGATGCAACGCTTGCATTCTTGACAGTCGATGATGTAGATTCACTCGCCGACTGAAAACTGCAGACAGAAGCATTTTGTGCCCCGCGACGTGTGTTTACATTGGAGCCTTCTGGTGACCCACTTGTCGGAATAGCGTTGCGCAACAACGCTACTTCGGCTCGCAATTCACCAATCACGACATCCGATGACTCCAACTTGGACTTCATCTCAGCCTGGCTCACCTTCAGAGACGTGATGTCCTTCAGCAGCCTGGTGACGTCGACGTGGTCGAAAGTGACAGGAGGCAGCTTGTGCAGGTCCTTCGCCACAAAATCTGGCACGTCATCCGGATCGGTCCTCTTCAGCAGGTCGATGATGTCCTGCAGACTCTTCTGGCCACCATCCCTTCGGCGAGATGGCATCTGTCCGACTTGGTCGAGTAATTGAAATAACAGCAACTTGGCACTGCATACCTCTTCCTCTTTGAAGGTTGACTTGCAGATCTGCAAGATGCTGACCTCGTCCATGTAGTCGATGGCATGCTTAACGAATGCCAAAAGCTCGTTGGCAATGAGCTGCCTCGTTGCCATTGTGTACAAAATCGGGCAGCGGTTACCACTGCGCAAAACGCGAATAAAATATTCGTGCTGTGTAGCGCAAACGCGTCCGTTTCCGAGCGCGCATTGCTCACACTCCCAAAAAAGAAAGAATGAAAAGATGATCACCCATGATGATGATGATGATGTAAAGATGGTCACCCATCCACGGGCCAACCCCGGCAAGCGTAGCTTAACCTGATGGATCGATCTGTGTGGGTGTATTTATTTAGCCACGAGCTCCTCCTAGTAGCACTACTCACCATTAAACCATAAACTTTGGTTCTAACTTGTAAATGAGGCAAACGAACTCACCGTTCTATCTAACGACCTCAGATTTTAACTACTAAAAGCATGCAAAGAGCTATATAAATTACTTAATTAATTTAATTTAATGGAAACGTTAGTTTAGGAAAGTAAATAGCACTGGACGAGTTGACGACTGCACCGTGATTCGAACTTTGTTTCAACGATGTGAATCAGAGTATGTAGTGTATTAACAGGGTTTAAATATACGTGATGGTACCTACTATAGTACGTGGTCTGCATTGATGTATAAATTAGGAAGATAAGGTTCGCGCTCCTCGACATGGACCGCATAGTGTGATACTCCCTGGCCGCACCACAGTGGAAAATCAAAGAAACATGTTTGTAGATAAATTGTACCGTTGTTTATATACGGAATGAGTAATGAAAAAAATTGTACCTCAAAGAATAATGAAATATAAAGTATTGGTGGCGCTAAATCTTTACAATTTATATACAAACATATTTTTTTGATTTTCCACTGTGGCGCGGCCAGGGAGTATCACACGACCGTATAACTTGTGTTAAACGCACACAATTAACCTTAGTCACAATCGAACTGGCGTTCGTGCAGCACGTTAAGTAAAATTACGGTAATCGTCTAATTAAGCAGCAAGAATGCCTTCCTGTGTTTTCGAAATGTGCACAAATAGTTCAAAAACCGAAAACAAGTTCGACGGGATTACTTTTAACTCGTAAGTACAGCCAATAATGTTAATTTGTTGAAAATTATAACAATATTTAATGTTTGCTTCGCCATGTTTGTGAGAGCGAGATAGACATGCAATGTCATTCATAATCGTAAGCATTCGGCGGCTAACGCGATTGTGCTTGCACGACAGCATTGGATCCTATCTCTGTCCTTGTGTATCGGTAACTGTAGGTTTGCGACTGTGATCACAGATGTGCGAGTTTCGGTGCATGTAGTCGTTCACCGAGTCCAGATTTAGTGATTGCGATGTTAGCGCGTAACATATCTTCCTCAAATATTTAAATGGTGGTCTGCTACTGATATAATTGAAATTGAACGGGATTTTTCCCGTTTTTTGTCTGAAAATTGCAAAAAACGTAAGAAAATTTGAATTTCGCGGGATACCTTTGCGCATTCACCTTAAGTATCGCCATTTCTGTAGGCTCTTTTTATACCTACCATTAATGAAATCATCATCATTCTCCTGCCCTTATCCCAATTTATTTCAACATGACTTTTTCTTCCATAGTTCTCTATTAGTCGCCATCTCGGTAGTCATCTCCTTTCTAGCCAATCATCTTTCACACAGTCCATCCATTGTTTCTTTGGTCTTCCCCTACTCTTATAGCTATCGCCATTCATACTCAAAACTTTCCTCACGACATTTTTCTTAGTAATGAAATGCCACCGAATTTAAATAATAAAATTAAAGTAACAACGTTTAACGTAAAAACTTACTTGATTTTTTTTATTTACGTATCTGGCTAAAGTATTTGTTGATGAATATCAATACAATTTCTTTGTCGCATGGAAATAATATTTTAATTTATTTTACCTTGGACACGGAATGGCCATTTTATTGCACGTAATATTTGGCTAACATTTCGCGTCGCGTTCTTCCCGAGGCATGGAGGGGTGTCGATATACAGGGTGTTAGTGTAAACACCGTTATCCTCTTAAGGGGTCATTGTACTCATCATTATGAACAACTTTTACTATGGGACCAAACCTGAAATCGCGAAAAAAAATCAGCTGTTCAGTACATTTTGACGAATTATGCGAACATAAATGTATTGAACAGCTGATTTTTTTTTCGCGATTTCAGGTTTGGTCTCATAGTAAAAGTTGTTCATAATGATGAGTACAATGACCCCTTAAGAGGATAACGGTGTTTACACTAACACCCTGTATAATGAATTGTCAGCCTGCGATCGACCCATAAAGTGCTTTCCAAGACACGAACGAAACAAAATGAATATAAATAATAAAATAAACAGAACTATATTCCCGTCGTCACTAATAAATAAATTGTAGTGAGCGAGTCGTGCCAACGCCCCTGCCAAGCAAACAGCTTGAAGTATCAACTCCAGCTTCATGCGGCTCCACGGGAATTAATACTAACTGTTATAAATGAACTCGCTCTCAACGATCACAATTTGTTCTAAGATTTCGTATTTTATGAAGTAAAAGTTTTAAGTCGCTCAGAGGTTTAAAAACCTGCTCCAGATTTCGGGTTGAAAACTCGTACGCCTGTAATCCTCGAAGAGTTAGGCAGAGGTGTACGGTTAGCAATATAAGTCGATTAAACACTGCTGCTTTTACACATCATGTAAATGAATACAAAATGATCTGAGCGGCAATTCTCGTATTTTTAACAACGTTCGCAATCTCATCTCAGTCTCAATCTGTCAAAAATTGTATAGCGTTTACCTATATTTTTGACATTTGATTGACGCTGACATGAGATTGTGAACGTTTTTTAAGTACGAGAATTGGCCTTCTGATTATGTCTAGTAGATCTTTAAATTATTTTACTTCTGTTCCAATTTTAATTAAATATCTTGCTCCAAAATTGAGGAGCTCGTGGCAAGTAAGTAATAACAGCCGCACGGGTCGATCCATCAGGTTAAGCTACGCTTGTCGGGGTTGGTCCGTGGATGGGTGACCAACTTTACATACCAAGACCCCTTCGTGGCTCGGAAAGCACGTTAAGCCGTTGGTCCCGGCTGTCATTCGTGGATCTTTGACAGTCGTTACGGGTCGTCAGAAGCCCGAAAGTCTGACAACCAGTACCAAGGGGTATCGTATTACCCAGTAACTGGGTTGTGGAGGTCAGATAGGCAGTCGCTCCATGTAAAATACTGGTATTCAGCTGCATCCGGTTAGACTGGAAGCCGACCCCAACATAGTTGGGAAAAGGCTGGGCAGATTGATTGATACTTTAAGAGCTTATACTATCTCAAATGGCTTAGCATGATCCTCCGTTATGTCGAAAATACTGCAGCATTAATTTTGAAATAAATATATGGTAAAGTTGTGGGTAAATGTTAAGTACTATGTTCCATAACATTTTTTCTATAGAAAAAATCTAAAGTTACCTCTAAACCGAACAATTTATAAACAGAGTTCAAAAATACTAAAATTAGATCATGAAACTTTGCATAATAACTGAACTAACTATAACGGTCTTGTTTTTATTTTTTTCAAATTACCATTCAGTTCATGGTGTAGAAAAACTTATGTTACGGACATAAGTTTTTCTACACCATGAACTGAATTGAGTCGCCAAATTTCGTATCTTAATGAAATTTAATAGTTATTTAGTAGTAAGTTTAAAAATTTTGTAGGTTCGATCCTCGATTTTGTAGGTATAATACTTCAAAAGATATATGAACATAAAAGTGGCAGCTCAATCTAAATGTTTGGATTGAGTCGACACGTCAGAACTAACAACATCATGGATGAATGTTTATCATAATTTGGTATGATTTAGTAGCATTTGAGAGTATTTAGTAGACAAAATCTGAGTTCAGTAGTGTTAAAATTAAAAAAGTTACAATACATTATGTGTGGCTCCTCAGACCATACACATACGACTGGTCATTTTTCAAAGAAGCAGTAGTTCAATTAATGCGCAATTTCAACATCATTTAGTAGTAAGTATATTAGATTTGTAGGATAAGAGTCGGCAATCAAAAATGAGTGAAATGGGAGATATAGCACATTTAATGTGGCTCCTCAATTCAGATGCTTCGCTAAATAGATTTGCACCTAATCTACATAATCTTGTGACGAAATTTGGAACAAAAAACGCCAATATTTTGTATAAATTTCTACTAAATGTACGTATAAAAACGTATAAAAAAATACAAAAAAAAGTACATAGGTATATACGAAGTTATTAGCTATTCTTTAATTTCTGTCAGCACAGCTGAACCTAACGATCCTAAATCATATTGTCCTATGCCCATAATAAAAAAAAAAAAAAAAAAAAAAAAAAAAAAAAAAAAATATTGAAATAAAAATATGTTTACAAAAGAGTGTAAATAGATGGTTCAGTAGTAAATATTAATCTAGGCCTATGTTAGTAGTATTATAATAATCTGGTTAAAAACTATGGTATGACAAATATAAAAATTATAGTTGCAAAAAAATCAAATTCTGAAGGTAATGTAGTGCCTGGCCCGATCTAGGTTTATTTAAACCTGTGTTTCAGGCCATATTTCTACGACAGTACTTATCAATTATGACAATCAATTAATTAAATTAACATATATTTTCACTGTCTAAGCAGGAACAATCTTTTGCGCTACCTTATTATGAACTAGGCTTACAGGTTAAATTTAAATCTATACTTAACTAAAATTATAGTAATATTTATAAGGCTTGGTAAATACAGTTAAGTCCGCATCTTTATTTCAGCACTTCTAGTAATTTTTCCGTGTCTGAGTAATTTAGTTTTGCTAAATAATCGGATAAAATTATACTACACCTATTATAACTTACATTATATATCTGAAGCAATTTATTAAACTTATTATATAAGAAAGGTCCAAGAAATAAATAAAATCGATTAGAAAAAGCATGTTTAGTCTGAGGGTTCGTGCAAACCAGATCCTTTCTTCTCTTGTCTGGAGGTACTGGTTTAAAATCTAGTTCAGTGTGCTGCAGTAAAACTATACTTAGAACAAACAGTTGTCGAACTGTTAGCACCTTGCATTCTATATAAAGCTGGTGTGTGGGAAATCTGAATGGGCGACAGGTGGCGACTTTTAGAATTGCTCTTTGAGCACGTTCTAGGAGTAGTAAACTTGATTTTGCGGCACCACCCCAGGTGGTTATGCAGTAGGTAATAATAGATTGACCCAATGCCAAGTAAACTTGTTTAATTAATTTAAAGTCAGCTATGTTCCGTAAATTCTTAAAAATGTATATTAATTTACGCACTCTAGTGCATAATAGATCGATGTGTTTCCGGAAATTAAGGTTTGTATCAATGGTGACGCCTAGGTATTTGATATGGTCGGCTTTAGTTAAAGTGGGACAAGTGCATGATGTGTCAGCGTATGTATTACAATTGTGCGCGTGAATGTTTTGGTTAGTAAGCATCGCGTTAGTATTTCTCATTGCAAAGAGAATAAATTTGGTTTTATCTGAATTTAAGGTTAGTAGATTGTTATGTAGCCAATTACACACAATATTAAAGCCATCCTGAGCAAGTTCATAGACCTCCGCACTTGATTTACCTGAGAACAGTAGAGCTGTGTCATCTGCATATGACATAATTAAACCATTTTGGAGTTGTAAGCGACAAAGGTCATTTATATATATTAAAAATAAGGTAGGCCCCAGAATACTGCCTTGTGGGATCCCATAATCACTATTTTTAAGCTCAGAGCTCGTGAACTTACCTATTTTTAGTGACTGATAACGGTCGCTAAGATAATCGGATAACAATTTTAACTGTACTCCTCTTATCCCAATTTTTTCCAGTTTAAATAATAGTAGAGAACAAGAAATGGTATCAAAAGCCTTGGCAAGGTCTAAAAAGATCCCTATGGTATGCATGCCATTATCGAGATTTTTGCTTATAAAATTTGTCAGTTTGTGTACAGCTTGGCTCGTTGATCTTTTAGGCCTAAAACCAAATTGTTGATCCGAAAGCAATTTGTTACTTTCAAGATATTTTACCAGTCTGTTGTTAATGATTCTTTCCAAAATCTTTGAGAGTCCCGTTAGTACTGAAATATTTCTATAGTTAGTAATACAAGTTTTTTCTCCGGATTTGAAAACAGGGGTGACTATGGCTTTTTTTAACAATTTTGGGAATATTCCTTGGGTTAAACAAATCTGAAAAATGTGAGTTAGTGGAGGGGCAATTAGGTATTTAAGTCTTTTAAGTACAGTATTAGAAATACCATCCCAACCGACGGCGCAGACGTCTTTTAACCCATCTATTATACCTATCACTTCACTCACGTCCGTATCTAATAGAACAAAAGAGTTCAGTGTAGTATGACTCATTGGTGGACTTTGAATAGAATGATGTCTCTGTGATAAGTTTTTTTCTGCCAGATTTTTCCCAATGTTAATAAAGAAATCGTTCGCTTTATTCATCTCTGCGGATGTGTTCAATTCGGTTGGTAAAAGTTCGAGCGGAGGTTCTGAGTTTTTTGTTCTAAATGTGTTACTTTTAATAAATTTCCAGATAAGCTTACTGTTTTTTCCCGCCTTCTGTAGCTGATCTTTGTCATATTGTTTTTTCAGTTTTTTCAACAGATTGTTGCAGAAGTTTCTATAACGCTTATAAGTGACTGAGAGTATTTCATTGTTAGGGGAAAGTTTACATTTTTGGTGTAGTTTGTCTCTATGTCTGATACAGCGAACAAGTCCGGGCGTAATCCAAGGTTTAATGTTATTGTACTTTCTAGGTATTACTTTTGTTAAAGTGTTCTTCTTAATCGCATATTGTAGCAAATCAATGAAACACTGTAATGAAATATTTGGGTCACTAGAATTATTGTAAACGGGGTCGAAATTAATAACTCGTACGTCATTTTCAAGATTAGTCATGTTTAGTTTAGAATAGCTGCGCATGCAATTTTTTCTAGGTGAATGTATTTGCAATGTTAGTAAAACGGCTTGATGGTCGGTAAGTGACGTATTAGTAACCAGTGTTTTGGAGGGCGCTTTTGACTTTAGAACGATATGGTCGAGGCATGAGCCGCTCTGGTGCGTCGGGTAATAATGAGCTGGTAGAAGTCCATGAAATGTGCAGATGTTCAGATAGTTATGTGCATGAGTATCGATTTTCCCGGAAGCGATGTTAATGTTAATGTCACCTAAAAGTATAATATTTTTAAAAGATGATATTTTTCCTAGGTTTATGTTAAGAGAGTCTAGGAATCTGTCAATATTTTGAGATGGAGGTCTATAAATAGCCATAACTACAGTATCGGGGGAAATTTTAATAGTCAAGCAATTACAGTCTTGAAATAAGGGTTCTTCTACAATTGTTTCTAAGTTATTTTTAATATACACAACTAAGCCACTATTTTGGTTAATGTGGCTATTGGTTTTGTGTAAATTGTACCCGTTTAGAGATGGTATATTCGCTGTTTGTTCGGAGAGCCAACATTCTGTTAGTACAATAACATCACAGCTTATTTCAAGATTATGTAATAGAACTTCAAAGCTGTTAAAATTTCGATTAATACTACGAATGTTTTGTGAAAGCACTGTTAACATTTTCTTACCAGTGTGAAGATGATTTTGGCACTCCTCAAGATTACAAATTATTGCTTCGGACACTGAAAAACTATCTAGATCACTAATAAGCTGATTTGTCATGATACTAAAAACTAACTTATCTACTGTTTATGTGCGAAGTAACAAATTATTCGACGGCGCTCTTAGGCGCCTTGATAGTCTATTGAATTAATATAGTTCACTTCAGCGTATTTTCGTGCTGGGCAATTCACGTCACCAGTTGGGTGGTCACATTTCCTCTTGAAACGTTTGCACGTTGCACACTGGGGAGGAGAAGTTTTGTTACTGCATTCCTTGAACGAGTGACCTGTCTCTCCACAGAGGTTGCAAGTAGGAGATGTTTCGCGGCAGAACTTGGCTGCGTGACCAAACTGCTGGCAATTGAAGCACCGGGTCACAATAGTAAAATCTCTTACTGGGCATGATGTCCAATCTATAAAAATACGGCCTTGGTTCACCATAATTTTTCTGATGCTAGGAGGTACTTCAAGAATATAATTGCATGTGGGGCGATCTTTCTTTCCTGACTTATGGCTAATTTTTATTGTTTGAAGAAAGGCCTCTCGGGTAGTTGTCGGCAATTTGGTACAAAGGTTTTGTTCAAAAATGCAATCCAGTACCACTTTCTCATTGAGAGCTACAGGGACACCAATAATTGCTATCCTAGGTCGGCGTTTAGACGATTCTTCAATTTTAAGGCCTGACGAAATAAGTTTCTCCGAACTTTTTAATTTAGCAATGTCGTCTTTGCTATCGGTGCTAATAATGACGCCTCCATTCCTAATTTTTCTTAGACTACGGACCCGAAGTTTCAGTTCCTCCGGCGAGATAATTTGTTGTATCAGTGTTTTGGTATCGTCACTAGAACTAGTGTTATCGCTAGGGTAAATGGCAACGGAACTTAAATTTTCTGGGCGAATGAACTTGTCTGTACCCTTTTTCACCATATTAGCATAAGTAGAACTTTCTGGTTGCGTTATCTTTTTTTCGACGACATCTTTAAATTGTTGCAGTGAGTTTGCTACGACCTGTTGTTCTTGAAGGAACTGGACGGTGCTGTAAGCCTGAATGGATTTTTGCTTCAAGGATTGGTATAAGACAGCCATTTGAGATGTCCCATGTGCGACCTTTCGACAAAGATTGGTGACGCGGAGCTTTTGATCAGAGTTCATTTTTCCTTCGGCGACTGTAGAGCAAACTTCGTTTAAAATGGTCTCTATGGATCCTAACCATTTCTGGATCTCCGGCGTAGCGACGACATCGGCCAGTAAGTCATCCTCGGTGGATGCCGGTGGCGCTTTTTCTAGTGGTTCGTTTTGGTCAGAGGATGTTGGAGTAGGCGGTGGACTTCGCCGTATTAATTGGCTACGACCAAAAGGGCTGAACCCTTGGCTAGTCATAACTAACACAGAAAAACACTATTTTTGTGTATAAAAAGTAATTAGTTCATTTTGCTCTGTGACAAAGTTGTTAGTTGCACAATTAACACGAATGACACACTTAACTCAATATGACTGACTCTGCAAATATTGTTATAATATTATTAATCGTAATTATTTAGAGGTAATTCATTATAACACAAAACACGTCCGCTTAGATTCGCGACAGTTCCAAGTTTTTCAAGCCCATGGATTTGATACATTTGCGGTTTCAAAAGATGTTTATTCATTGTCATAAATATATTAGTAACCACCATAGACTTATAAAAAAAGATGGACTCCGCGCCGCGCATATCGAAAGTGAAGCACCGTACCGATCTATGTGTGCATGATTTGAGTACCTGCAAAGACGCCGTCGCTCGTGTCACGTAATGGCGGCCGGTCGGCATACTATGATGTAAATGTGTGCGCGAGGCGTGTTTGTACAAACGGTCGCATACTTACTGTGCTTCATTTTCGATATGCGTGGCGCGGAGTCCATCTTTTTTTATAAGTCTATGGTAACCACTAAGTTATGGTGAACAACTTGGGCAAAGCTGCACCCTATTTGCGTTACTTAGGCGTTATCATAGGGCTTATGCTCGCTTTCACTAACACTAAGCGACACCTAAATTAATGGCTGAATAAAAGCGCGCTGTTGATATTCAACGCTCGTCTTAGCACCAAAAGTTGAAAATCCAACAGCGCACTTTTATTTAGGTGTAAACCCTAATTGGGCTGTTGCGATGATCAAATACCCTCCCTTTTAATGGCAAGCGTAGGTATTTAGCTCCAAGATTAACTCCAAAGTTCAATCTAACCATAAATAAGTAAAGTCAACAAATTAAACCAAGGAAATGAACAAATAAGCCACGTGACCGAATGAATGAACGAATCAAAAACCGAAGCTGACTCAACAAATCACCGGAAGAGTGAATGAATGAATCAGTTGGTCGGTGGAGTGTGAAGGCTGAAGGAATAAAGGTATAAATCGGTTTCCAAAGCAAGTGGACCTCGATTTCCGATTGCAAGATTCCTCATCTCGTTTTCGAGACTCAGCGAAGATATGCTATGGATTTTTTATGTCTTGCTGTGTATTCATTATTATGCCTAACTGTAGGAACGTTGATTTTTCACAATGTTCTTATAAATACTAGCTGACTAATAGGGGCTCGTGCCTAAGTTATAGCAGCCGCACGGGTCGATCCATCAGGTTAAGCTACGCTTGCCGGGGTTGGTCCGTGGATGGGTGACCATACCGAGACTCCTCCGTGCCTCGGAAAGCACGTTAAGCCGTTGGTCCTGGCTGTCATTCGTGGATCTTTGACAGTCGTTACGGGTCGTCAGAAGCCCGAAAGTCTGACAACCAGTCTTACCAAGGGGTATCGTATTGCCCAGTCACTGGGTTGTGGAGGTCAGATAGGCAGTCGCTCCATGTAAAATACTGGTATTCAGCTGCATCCGGTTAGACTGGAAGCCGACCCCAACGTCGTTGGGAAAAGGCTAGCCAGATTGTCTTATAAATACTAGCTGACCCGACAGACATTATCCTGTCCACAATAGTTCTTACAAAGACGTGCAGTTTATTCCGGCAAAAAAAACCGGGTCACTTTTCCAACTTTTATGACCATATCAACCTAATTCGGACTATTACGAACGAACAAATAAAAATAGCCAAATCAGTCCAGTCGTTCTCAACTGATTTATTTATTTATTTATTTAGGGAAAACAAACAATTGTACAGTATAAGTTACAGTAAATATTACAACGTATTAGAAATAATGTACAATCCACGACGTTTCCACATATTATTAAGCTACTACAGTGTAGACACAATATTTAAAATTACGTAATAAAAGGCAAATTATCTTATCTTATGACTAAAGGTACAGAAAAGGTAAAAATAAAAATGAAATATAATAATAACAAAATAGACAACTAACTAATTACTACACAATTCAATCTGCCTAGCCTTTTCCCAACTATGTTGGGGTCGGCTTCCAGTCTAACCGGATGCAGCTGAATACCAGTATTTTACATGGAGCGACTGCCTATCTGACCTCCACAACCCAGTAACTGGGTAATACGATACCCCTTGGTAAGACTGGTTGTCAGACTTTCGGGCTTCTGACGACCCGTAACGACTGTCAAAGATCCACGAATAACAGCCGAATTACTACACAATTGCAGACTATTAACTAAAAGTTTCTTAAATTTTTGGCGGTGATACGCTTATTAATGAACAGCATTTCATTTTTAAACGACTTCAAAAATAATGATAGTGATAATCCTTTCAAAAGAGACACAATTTCTTACTCTAAAGAGACAAACTCTCTGGTCTCTTATTAATTAGTAGATAATTAAATAAACTCAAAGTATACATAGAAACTTACTTTAACTACGGTCTGTGCTTTAACAAAAAAAAAAACATTACTGTAATGAATTTTCTTTGTTTAAAATGTGCTTTCTTAGTTTTATTTTTTTGTTGTGACATTTCTTAAGTATTGTATTTATAGAGTGTAAGGGTAAACAGTGGCAATCTTTTAAGGGGTTATTGTACTTATCATTATTACTTGAGGAGCTCGTGGCTAAGTAATAACAGCCGCACGGGTCGATCCATCAGGTTAAGCTACGCTTGCCGGGGTTGGTCAGTGGATGGGTGACCATCTTTACATATCGAGATTCCTCCGTGCCTCGGAAAGCACGTTAAGCCGTTGGTCCCGGCTGTTATTCGTGGATCTTTGACAGTCGTTACGGGTCGTCAGAAGCCCGAAAGTCTGACAACCAGTCTTACCAAGGGGTATCGTATTACCCAGTTACTGGGTTGTGGAGGTCAGATAGGCAGTCGCTCCATGTAAAATACTGGTATTCAGCTGCATCCGGTTAGACTGGAAGCCGACCCCAACATAGTTGGGAAAAGGCTAGGCAGATTGATTTTTGTACTTATCATTATGGTCAACTTTTACTATGGTATCAAACCTGAAATCACGAAATAAAAATCAGCTGTTCCCTACATTTTGACGAATTATGCGAACATCATATTTTTTTTCGCGATTTTAGGTTCGGTCCCATAGTAAAAGTTGTTGTACCTACACTTACACCCTGTATAAAACACGGCGAGGTCTCCGGGCTGTGATAATCTTCGTTAGTGGTAGAGGTTTTTCAATTATACACAAGACTTAACTCAAACTCAAGCATTTATTTCAATTCAAACACTTAGCAAGCAGTCGGCTTTGTTCATAGTTATAACACTGAGAATTTACACTGTTCAGTTTTAATTTTGAGTTAAAAAGATGAATCTATTTGCCAAGTTCAAACACTGTAGGTTCCGTGGAGAAGAACGGGCAAGAAACTCCACGGACACTCTTTTAAATCGAAACATTAGGTTACTTTTCTTTTAAACTTTTGTTTTTGATAGCTAACACAGACTACTTAGAGATGCTACGATAGCTAAAAACTAGGAAAGTAGCTCATACTACGCCATGCTACGCTTCGCGCGTCCACTGCGTTCCAAAAAAACTAGTCACCGCAAATACTCAAAGCTTATTATTTATTTAAATGAATAAAACTTACAAACAATACTAAGATGTTTCAAAGGAACCTAAGCAAACCAAACCTCGGGGTGCCCAATAATTATAATTTGTACAAGTTTTGATATTCAATTCTAGTAGTGCAAAATAAGTTTATTAGATGCGCATTTGTTATTTTTAATGAACAGTTAGTATTTTTGATATATAATTAATATTTTGGTTGTGACTTTGGACAAAAAATTATGTATAAATAAATACAAGTTTGATAATCAATGACTTTGTAGGCTGGTTTAGGTGTGGTGTGGTGTGCGTCTTCTCCGACGTGTCGTGAGGTTAATCCACAGGAAACACAATCAAACAGCCTTACCACTTTATAAACAGTTTATTCACTTCACGATAGCAAGCAACAATAAATACAGGCAGGTATAGCTATAGCGGATAAGCGATCGGTTTGCGCAGCGAGCGAGCGTAGCGAGACGGACTGAGGGGCGCTGGCGCGCGCGCCACCGCTGCGCCGGCGATGGTTCTAGGCCTCCATTGTTTGCGAGTAACGGGACTTTGTGCGCGCTTACTCGGCACGACACGACGACGACCCGTGATGACGCTCGGCGACTCAACGATGCGGCTAAGCAGTACAGGTAAGTTTTATTATTATGTTAAGTGTTACTGTGCATGTTTATATAATGTTTGTGTTTGTATTTTGTGTATTTAGTATGTAAAGTAAATGGTAGATATAAATATATACTTATTTATGATGTAATACATATTTATGATATTTATTAAGTGTACGTAGTTTTATTATAATAATATGTTGTGGTTACGCCACATGACTCCCCCCTTGAGACCATCCTAGGATGGGTGATAATAGTCAGGGAATCTCACTTTTCTTCCTGAGCGAGTAATTCTTACTTCTTTATCTTTGCTTGCAGGGTTTGGAGTTTCATTTTCAAGCGGACGAGTCTCTGAACGAGTATCTGGTGTAAGTATATAGGCTGGTTTTAACCTTTCTATCGATACTGTCTGTTCTTTTCCTTTTACTAGCAGCTTATAGACTTTCATGCCTCGTTGCAGGACTAGGTATGGTCCAGTGTATGCCGGCTGAAGGGATCCTCTCACGGTGTCATCTCGGACGTAAACGTGAGTTGCAGAAGGTAAGTCTCGGAATACGAAGATGTTACGTCTGCTGTGCCTTGTGGCTGGCTGAGGGCGAATATTGTTCATAATGGAACGCAGTCGTGCTGTGAATTCGGTGAGGTCACTGGTCGTATGTTGGTCGGTGATTGGCTGTAGAAACTCTCCAGGCAGTCTGAGGGGTTCGCCGTAGAGGAGTTCAGCAGGTGACGCTTGTATGTCCTCTTTGAAGGCGCTTCTCATTCCTAACAGTACTAGAGGTAAGGTTTCCGTCCATTTTTGGTTTCCATGGCACATTATTGCTGCCTTAAGTTGTCTGTGCATCCGTTCCACCATTCCGTTGCTTGCAGGATGATACGCAGTGGTTCTGTTGCTTTGAAATCCGGCAAGTTCTGAGAGCTGTTTCAATAGTGCGGACTCAAATTGCTTCCCACGATCTGTAACAACTTCTGTAGGGCAACCGTAACGTGATATCCAGTTGCTAACGAGTGCTTTGGCGACTGTTTCTGCTGTTATATCTTGCAAGGGGATTGCCTCGGGCCATCGAGTGAATCTGTCCACTGCGGTAAGACAATAACGGTAACCATCCGAGATGGGTAATGGCCCGACGATATCTATGTGCACGTAGGTAAATCTGCCGTTTGGTAGCTTGAAGGTGCCCATCGGTGGTGTTACGTGCCGAGAGACCTTTGAGCGTTGACATGCGTGACAGAGCTTGGCCCAATCACGACAATCTTTATTTATTCCTGGCCATACGTAACGCTGAGCCACTAATTTTGCAGAGGCTTTAGCGCCAGGATGGCTAAGTGAGTGTAGGCTGTCGTAGACTTGCCTTCTGAACTCTTTTGGTACGTAAGGTCGTGGGTTTGGCATGCTGTCGTCGCAGTAAAGTTCCAGTTTTGTTCCAGGTACAGTTACTTTGACAAGTTTAAGTGAAGTTCCACCTTCTAAGAGTTTCCTTAGTTCTGGGTCGTTACCCTGTGAAATGGCTAAGTTCTTCGACTCGACAGGCTGTACTATTTCCTCTATTCTTGAGAGAGTATCGGCAACTATGTTATCCTTTCCTGGTATGTGTTGGATGTCCGTTGTGAATTGAGCAATATAATCCAAATGCCGAAACTGACGTGGTGAACACTTTTCTTTGTGACTTTGAAATGCGAAGCAGATTGGCTTGTGGTCTGTAAATACAGTGAAGTGCCTTGCTTCCACCTGGTGTCGGAAATGTTTTATGGACTCGTAAATCGCAAGAAGTTCTCGGTCGTACGGCGAGTATTTCTTCTGTGATGGGCTCAATTTACGGCTAAAGAAGGCGAGAGGTTGCCATTCCCCGTCTTTCTGCTGCTGTAGAACTCCACCGATTGCGACGTCTGATGCATCCGTGACCAACGCTAGTTTGGCGTCCATGTCTGGGTGCGCTAGGAGAGCTGCTTGGCATAGACTCTTCTTGCAGTCTTCAAATGCTTGGAGTGCTTCTCCGGTGACGTTTATGGGATGATTGCCTTTTACGGATCCGGTAAGCAGATTATGCAAAGGCGTTTGGAATGAGGCAGCGTCTTTTATAAAGCGACGATAGAAATTTATCATCCCCAGGAATCTCCTGAGTTCTCGAACGGTTTTTGGGGTGGGGTAATCCTTAATGACTTGGATCTTGCTATCCAGTGGTTTGATACCTGCGCAAGATACGCTGCAGCCGAGGAAAGTTACTTCTTCTGCCCCAAATACACATTTGGAAGTGTTTATGACCATTCCATATTCTTTTAAACGTTCGAAGAGGAGGCGTAAATGATGGTAATGGGTGTCTTCGTCTGGTGATGATATTAGAAAATCGTCCAAATACGTGTAGCAAAAGTCCAGGTCACGTGTCATCTCATCCACAAATCTTTGAAATGTTTGGCCTGCGTTTCTTAAACCAAACGTCATAAAAGGAAACTCGAACATTCCAAAGGGTGTAGTTATGGCCGTTTTGGGAATATCCTCAGGATTTACCGGTATTTGGTTGTACGCTTTTATTAAATCAATTTTTGTAAATATTTGACAGCCAGCTATATTCTGCGTGAAATCCTGAATGTGCCGGATAGGGTATCGGTCGGGGACCGTTCGGGCGTTTAACGCCCTGTAATCGCCGCATGGTCGCCACCCGTTGTCCTTTTTTGCGGCGAGATGAAGGGGGGACGACCATGGGCTCTCTGACGGACGTGCTGTCCCCATTTTCAGCATTGCTCCGAACTCTTCTTTTGCTATTTTCAGTTTATCCGGAGCAAGCCTTCTTGGTTGGCAATATACGGGTGGTCCGGCGGTTGTCCTAATGTGGTGGACCGTATTATGCCGCATGACCCGATGTGTACCTGCTGGTCGAGTGATCTCCGGAAATTCTCTAAGAAGGTTCAAGTATTTAGACTCGCCTGTTATTGTTTTGACTGATGTTATGGCATCTGATGCAGGAACTGGATTTGCGCTTGCTGACAGGCTGGTCTTGTTGTCGATCAGGCGTTTGTTACGACAGTCTACGATTAAGTCGTAGTACGATAAAAAATCGACTCCAATAATTGCCTTAGTGACGTCAGCTATTATGAACTGCCAGGAAAATGCACGGCGAAGACCTAAGTCAAGTTCCATTTGTTGGACACCGTATATGGCGATTGGTGTACCGTTCGCTGCGAAGACGTTGAGTTCGGTTGTGCGTGGTCGCCTTTGTTTCAGGGCGGAGCGGGGAAAAACGCAGATGTCACTCCCTGTGTCGACTAAAAACTGCATTTTTGTCCTTCTGTCCGTGATGAACAAGCGACCAGTAGTGGGACTATGGCAATCATGTGTCGCTACTGATGACTGCCTTTGGCTTTTCCCGATCCTGATTGATAATCACAAGGTTTCAGGCATCTTCGTGCCTTGTCTCCGTATCTGTGGTGGAAAATACAGGTAGGGTGCTTCCTATAATTTGATTGGGAACGCGTGTTGCTTCTTCCTCGTTGACTTCTAGTCCTTGACTTGGATCTGGAATCTCTTGCTGTGAGGTTCTGCACTTGACGGCTGAGCTCTGCAATCTCCTTAGACAGTTTCTCGATCATTGAATTAGGAACTGCGTCCGTGGCGGCCACTTGTGGCGCGGGCGGTACGAGGTCGTGCACTTTATCGGCCAGGTCTGCGAGCGCTGCAAGTGAAGACTCTGGCTGTGATGCTACGACTATTTGTATGTTGCCCGGTAAGCGGCTAGTCCACACGGTCTTTATAAAATCGTCCGGTATGTTTGGGCCCGCCAGATGTTTCAGGTGCCGAAGAAACGCGGATGGTCGCCTGTCTCCTAATTCCTCATGCATCAGCAGCTGAGTTAGCTCTTTTTCACGTGACGCTGATAATCTTTTAATTAACTCGCTTTTCAGCTTTTCATATTTGCCACTAGCTGGAGGATTAATTAAAATATCTTTAACCTCTGCGGCATAACGATTTTCAAGTTGCGCACTGACGTAATTATATTTGGTGTCGTCATCTTTGACACCTGAGAGTGCAAAACTTCCTTCTATTTGTGCAAACCAGACTGCAGGTTCCTCCGGCCAAAACGGTGGAAGTCGTACCCCGACACGACAAATGTCGGAAGGTATAAATGTCCTTTCTTTGGAATGCGACGTGCCTTCGTCACTTCGGTTGCCGGATGGTTTACCGTCATTAGGCATTTTAAAATCTGGTTTTCACTAGCTTACGGTTTTTATGCTGCTCCGTGCTGTGTCCAATATCCGGGGTCACCAATGTAGGCTGGTTTAGGTGTGGTGTGGTGTGCGTCTTCTCCGACGTGTCGTGAGGTTAATCCACAGGAAACACAATCAAACAGCCTTACCACTTTATAAACAGTTTATTCACTTCACGATAGCAAGCAACAATAAATACAGGCAGGTATAGCTATAGCGGATAAGCGATCGGTTTGCGCAGCGAGCGAGCGTAGCGAGACGGACTGAGGGGCGCTGGCGCGCGCGCCACCGCTGCGCCGGCGATGGTTCTAGGCCTCCATTGTTTGCGAGTAACGGGACTTTGTGCGCGCTTACTCGGCACGACACGACGACGACCCGTGATGACGCTCGGCGACTCAACGATGCGGCTAAGCAGTACAGGTAAGTTTTATTATTATGTTAAGTGTTACTGTGCATGTTTATATAATGTTTGTGTTTGTATTTTGTGTATTTAGTATGTAAAGTAAATGGTAGATATAAATATATACTTATTTATGATGTAATACATATTTATGATATTTATTAAGTGTACGTAGTTTTATTATAATAATATGTTGTGGTTACGCCACAACTTAGTAGTGCAATCATTGATTCGGTGTACATGTAGATTATTAGATGTAAAGTATTAATTTGATCTAAAAATATTTTTCTGGTGTGCGATTAATAATTTATCAAAGTAAAATTATTTAGCTTTCGTTAGCAAGCTAATCAATCCACTCTGATATTTTATTTTTATTCAAATTCAAAATCCATTTCCGGAAACTCGAACGAATGATTAATCAAAATAAATAACTGAGCGAGCGAGTGAATGAACGACTTATCAATATGCACAATATCGCCCGGCATAAAAGCTGTAACTAAATATAAGAATGTATACAGCGTGTTTTTTTTTTAAGGTGTCAAGCCAGTGCGAGCTAATAGCAGAGTACCATACCTATCGATTTAACCCCCATGTATATTCTACGATTTTTTGTAGTTTTCATGTTATTTTGGATCCCTCATTTCATATCAATGGTAGTGGTTAAGCATAGTAGTTGGTAAAAATTTAAGCTCTGCTTAAACGTAGAGGAATATGCAAAGATAATAATAAAATGATAAAATATGAAAATCACAAGATTTCAGATACACCACTTTCAACGACCGATTTCAGCAAATAATGCCCTATTTAGTACATTCTTGTTCAAAGTTGAACCAAAAAAAAGATATAATTTTTTAAAGCCATCAAGCATCTCGTTGAATCAGGACAAATATCGAAAAAAAAATTATAACTCGAAAACTACAAAAAATTGTAGAACATACATGGGAGTTAAATCAATAGGTATGGTACTCTGCTATCAGCTCGCACTGGCTTAACCTTAAAAGAAACACCCTGTATATTTATCTATCTACGTATTTTATAATAAAGTCGCTTTTCGTGTCTGTCTGTGTGGCCGCGTTGTTCTTCTAAACTACGCAATGGATTTTCATTCACTTAGAGAATTTATTCCGCTTACTAGTTTTTTGAATCCATGGGAAATATAAAAAATAAAACCGGTCAAGAGCGAGTCGGACTCGCGCACCGAGGGTTCCGTTCTGATTTCTGAAAAAGTGTGCTATTTAGAGACATGGTTTTATTTTCCTGTAATCTTTACATAAACTAGAATAATTTCAGATTTTTCCCTTTGCAAACTTCGGAGATAAGGTGGGGAACGGTATTTGTTTACATTTTTCATCAAAAGTCGAAAACTATGCAGCCTAAAAAAAAAAAAAAATTAAGAATGTGCAAACAACGCTCTTTCATATGATACCGCACATGTACTAGTAGCCCCACTGTGAATTTTTAAGACCCCCTTTCAGCACCTGTTACAAAAAAAAATATAAATATTTTTATTTCTTTCTTATTTGCAAAATAGTTGGGTAAACGTCATATAAAACTGTTCCAAATTTCAAGTTGATAGCATTAGTAGTTCTTGAGATATCCAGCTGTGACAGACAGACAGACAGACAGACTGAGTGAGACCATAAGGGTTCCTTTTTTACCATTTTGGTACGGAACCCTAAAAACAGTGTTATAAAATCTGAAAAAAAGATATATCTTATTTAAGGATCTGGCGGATATCCAATTGCTTTTATTATCTCGATTAGAGGGTTACTTTGCTGGATAGAAAAAAATCCCAAAGTTACCCCTTTTCGTAATGTTTAATCCAATCTCATAGCTACAAAACAAACGTTTTTTTCTTAATTTTTATGTAATAATAACAAAAAAAAACCGACTTCCAAAAATCACTACAAAGTGAAAAATAACTTTGATTTCGGAAGTCGGTGTCTTTCGTTTTTTATTCACTTTCTTTTTTTTTGCCAGCGACTTCCGAAATCAAAGTTATTTTTCACTTTGTAGTGATTTTTGGAAGTCGGTTTTTTTTTTGTTAAAAAGTTTTTATTTCTCGCTTTTTAATGGGTCTGTTTATAATTTGTATAAGTTACAATAGTCTAATGTCAATTGCTCATCACATGTTACAAAATATTGCTTTTCCCGATGCTGGGACGTTAATTGTTGAGGAGTTCTGCTGGTAAGAACCAGGAGAACTCCTCAACAACCACTCACCACACGCATTGTGTGACGAGCGGAAATTGCTTAGCAACCATATTAAAGTAATCGAATCGCAACCCGTGAAATATTTATCATTGAGTAGTTCCGGTAGCCATCTGTGGTCTTCATCATCAGTTCCACTTCACCAAGTGGTGCTTTCCGAGAGCAAATGCACGAGCTACTATAAAAAACTACTACACTTTGAAGAGTTCCTTCGATTTCTCCAGGATCCCATCATCAGAACTGGATTTTGACAAAAATGGGACCATTTGGGAAGTACACCCTTTCCAACAAAAAAATAATTTTTCAAATCGGCTGGCAAGCGACGGAGTTATGCGCGAAAAAAAATAAAATAAAATACAAACATCCGAATTGAGAACCTCCTCCTTTTTTAGAAGTCGGTTAATAAAACAGTTTATCTCGCTAACTACTTAACTAATAATTCAATTTATCAGGATCTGGCGGATAGGCAATCGCTTTTAATAGCACGATTAGATTTACTTTGCTGGATAGAAAAAAAATCCCAAAGTTACCCCTTTTCGTAATGTTTAATCAATCTCATAGCTACAAAACAGACTTTTTTTCTTAATTTTTATGTAAATGGTTTATAGAAAAACCATGAAGGTTTAGGTTATAGGTAAGTAATATAATTCTAAATTCAATTCTGTAATAATAAAACAGTTTATCTCGCTAACTACTTAACTAATAATTCAATTTATCACATTAAGCACCCAGTTGTCTTCCTCCTCTCTCCTACTTGATAGATCAAGTAGGAGAGAGGAGGAAGACCGGGGTGCTGTGCCCGACAGGGTCCATAATTGTGACTAATACCTATAATAATTTCCCTACCAACTGTATGCATTATGGTACGCAATAAAGAATTAAGAATTATTTAACATAATTCGCTGAGTTTTTCGTGATAAAATGATTAAAATAATTACTATGTTTAAATACCTACCAAATGCGCGAGACAACCACTCGCGAGCCTACTTCAGTTCAGTACGCGGCGAGAGCGTCGGATCACAGTGCCTTAATATTGAACTTACATAATTATAATTACGATGTCAAGTCAAGTTGGAAAAACCGTGTGAAGTAGGGGCGAGTCCTTAGTAAGGATATAAATTGCTTTCTGGAACCGAAAGTGCCTCCATTTCCGAACGAATGGGTTTCGTATCAATTTAGTGATACTACTAGGTATTTACTGTGGAGATTTTACTTTTACGTACCTACTTGACTTCATGGAGAAAGTTGTTCGGTTATCACATCCTTACAAACCATACATTTCTGATAGATGCTGTAGGTATGTAGGGTGGTGGGTAATAATTAGTGATTATACTTATGATAGCAAACAACTTTTACTATGAAAACCCGAAACCTTAAATCGCAAAAAAAAACTGCTGTTCCCTAAATTTATGTTCGCAAAATGTAGGGAACAGCTGATTTTTTTTTCGAAATTTCAAGTTTGGTCCTTAATAAAAGTAGTTTGATAACATGACTACAATCATGTGTTTAAGTATCGGTCACTAATTCAAACTCAAACTCAAACTGAAAGCATTTATTTCAAATAAACCAATTACAGCCACTTTTAAATTGTCAAGGGGTCGGTTGGTCAGAAAGATGAAGCTAGTTGCCCATTCCAAAGCGTAGATCCTGGAGAAGAACTAGCAAGAAACTCCACGGACACTCTTTTAAATCAAATATTTTACAAAATATTGGTTACATCGTTCATATTATAAAACAATATCGAAAATGGGTCTTATCGCGATATTCTTTTTAACGAGGTAAACAGGTACCTACTTGTTTCCCGACGTTTCGACCGCCTTGCAGCGATCGTGGTCACGGGAGTACTGATGACAGCTCAGCGACGTCATCGTAAAGTGCATCTACCCTCACTTGGTCTTCACAATTTGAACAAATCGCGAAAGTTTAAAAAGTTTAATTATTACATCGTTCATATTGAAAATATACACATTCAAGTCAGTGAAAGACGAACCCAGTAAAAGGTAGCTTTATATTAGCTACATAGTGCTCACACAGCCATGTGCTAACTAAATAATAACTGTCACCCTATTAGGCCGTCAGTAACAATCACATTGCCCCGTACTAGTTCATATTTTGTAAATCAATACTTTAAATACAATACAGGGTATAAGTGTAAACAGTGGCAAACTTTTAAGCGGTCATTGTACTCATCATTATGAAAAACTTTTAATATGGGACCAAACCTGAAATGGCGACAAAAAAATCAGCTGTTCAGTATATTTATGTTCGCATAATTCGTCAAAATGTAGGGAAAAGCTGATTATTTTTCGCTAAGTATATCAAGTTTGGTCCCATAGTAAAAGTTGTTCATAATTATGAGTACAATGACCTCTTAAAAGGTTGCCACTATTTACGCGTACACCCTGTATAACACAACCAATATTCCAAATAAAATCGAGCAAAACCAAGTACAAATCCAACAATCATTGGAGCTGCTAGAGGTTTATTAATTGACATTAATAAACCTCTAGCAGCTCCAATGATCGTGAAACCCCAACATCTAATACAAACACACATTCCGAAAACCAACCTTATTCTTTTGAGATAGAATTGAAGTTACCATGACGATCATCTTTAAAGAGAGAATTTTCAAGATTCTGTGAATTGATGATTAAGTTTCAATTTAATTGTAATTGGTATATCATGTTTACTGTACGCTTTGTTGTAATATTTTTATGATTTACTCCTAAGATCCGTTTTCCTCAAAAAAGAGCTCGTGGCTAAGTAATAACAGCCGCACGGGTCGATCCATCTGATTAAGCTACGCTTACCGGAGTTGATCCGTAGATGGGTGACCATCTTTACATACCGAGACTCCTCCGTGCCTCGGAAAGCACGTTAAGCCGTTGGTCCCGGCTGTCATTCGTGGATCTTTGACAGTCGTTACGGGTCGTCAGAAGACCGAAAGTCTGACAACCAGTCTTACGCAGCAATGGGGTAAAAAAATAAATAAAACAACAATTTCTTTCTACACACAAAAATATTATTATGTATCCCTACCTAAATACTTTTTCCCAAGTAGGTACATCACTACGACGCACTGACACAAGTGACATAGCTGGCTTCACAGACATGTAGTAATTTGACAGCTGTCACACAAAACAACATGGTGTCGTTCTTTCCCGGTGTTATTACTGTCGATGCCAATATGCCAATGCTTCTTTTTGTAGATTTAGGATGTTTTTTGTTACTTCTGTAATCTCTTGTAGGTATTAGGCAATATGGCCATGTTTTTTTTTGTCTTGTTCCTAAGTAGGTGTAAAGTACGATTTTATCAGTCGTAAAATTGTGAACCGTCCTTGAATACAAGCACAGAAGATTCACTCCGCAAAATCATTTAAATAAATAGCGACTCTTGCTACGACACAATAAAGTGCAATTCAGGTCGCACAGCGATAATTAACTACAGTTATATTCACCTACAAGTTACCTCTCTTTCTATCGCGTAACTTTTATACCTTCTGACTCGTTAGGGTTGTCTTCTTTTACGTCGCGACGCGTGAGAGAGTATCGCTCGCTGTTTCATTGTATGTAATTCACGGCAATTTTAATAAAATAATTGACCTTCAATTTTACGGGATGCCACAGGCAAGAAACTTGCACCGTGATGGAGCTTGCGATAAGAACGCCCGCATTGAGTCACCAAGTAAAATTTCAACATGTATATCTTGAATATCTATGGAACGGAGTATTCTGAGTATCAAACTTGTGGACCGGGTTAAGAGGAAAGGCGGGTGGCCAGACTTTTAAAAATTAAGTATTTTAAGAAGGTATTGCTGTCGCTCTGCGAGCGCTCCGCCCTCGAATTCGTGCGATAAGGACAACTGCAGATCCGACTAAATAGCCTATGTAAAAAGTCACATTTCGAGGTTTGGCTCTCGCCTATTTCCTCCTCCAATATTGGACCAATTTAAAAGATATTTCATAAACTGAATAAGAAGGATATATACTATGCCCCTATGTTTTTCTTTTTTCGTTAATAGTTGTTAAATTGGTACACTAGGCGTCTGTTGACAGCGGTCTGAATAGTCAATTTTGAACATTTTTGGAACTTATAAAAAATAATATATCATCAAAAAGGAAAACATAGGGGCATACAAGTAACTGATATTTATATTTCTGTAAAAAATCATTGCTTTATGGTCACTAACCAGAAAGAAAACAGGCGAGAGCGTTTGTATCTTTTTGTATGGAGAAAAGAGCACCCACATTTCCTCTTAAGAATACAAAGAAAGAAAGAAAAAGAAATAAAGAAAATAGATTTATTTACCACAGACTAAAAGGCACAACAATCCATTCCATCACCAAAACAACTGACGTCACTCGGAAAGCTGCCACGCTTAAATGGAATTGGGCTGGACACATCTGCCGCATGTCAGACGATCAATGGCTCAAACTTACGACCCAGTGGGTCCCGCTTAATGGCAAACGACATCGCGGCAGGCCCAGACGGAGATGGCGTGATGAGCTGGACTCCTTCAATAAAGATTGGTCCTTGGCAGCTCTGGACAGAGAGAGGGGGAAAGAGAGTAGTACAAAAAAAAGAACAAAATATCTTGAATCCATTATTATGGTGTACATACTATACAGGGTGTAAGGGACAGCCCTCCGCAGACTGATGGGGTGAATTCAGTATATCGTACTAAGATGACCGGTACATGAAATCATTTCAGGAACGTTATGTGAATCCAATAAACCTGATTTGTTTGTGTTTTTGTGCACAAATCAGAGCGTCTGTTACTGGTTGGGAGGGGTAGGTAATAGGTATGAGGTGAGTTCGATGAACTCTGTAGCTAGACAGAAAGTGAACAGCTGATTTCACGTCTTTTTTTTTGCTGCTTTTTTTACATAAATGGAGTGCTGCGAATACACAATTTAATTTTACATTGAAATAAAGAAAATGTAACTGAAAAAACTATTAAAAAAAAGAAAATTTTCCGGAGAAAATTTCCGGTGGAATATGATTCAAAATGGGGAGCTGAATGCACCCTGTTAGCTTGCGGAGGGCTGTCCGTTACACCCTGTAGAGTATTCTATTCTATTCTATTCTATAAAAAAAAAAACTCTTCTAAATAGACTGTACTGTACGTATAACAAAACAAGATGGCTCCTATTTAGAAACACCTAGCTTTACCAGTTGCCAGCAAAACTCCAACCGCTGCCATTTTGAAAGATCGCCGTATGTGGTCTTATAGGGGGCCGGTAGTGGAATGCCTTCAGTGAGGCACACAGACCGAATATATCACTGGCGGATGTAGGTGGGGTGGATGCGGTATCTTAGGACTGAGAATAATAAATTAAAAAAATTAATTATTTTCACCTTGTCACATAAACCTTAGGTCTTTAGGCAAGGTGTTATTTATTATATGATACGTAACTAAATTGTACTGAAATTTTTTTTTTTTTTAACAGAAGTTGCTAGCATAATCGGCCCATAACGCACGGTAACGGGTCTCCTCTCTGTGAGAGGGAGTGGGGCCGTAATCTACCACGCGGGCCCAGTGTGGGTTGGTGGATGTCACATGTCTATTTTGGTCCTAGGACGTGTGTGATCTTAGCGATGTTTTCCTTCACTGTTTTGAGAGCGGTGGTGAACTGGTGATGAAAGAATTAATTTTTTTTTTGTTTTTTTATTTTTATTAGCTTGCGTGTTCTGTGCTGAGCTCACGCAACGCGTCGTACGTCCACCCAGTAATAGGACTCGCCCATCAAGGAGCGCTGTCCCAAAATGACGCATTATTAATTTATTATGCATAAAAGATGTACGTACCTATTACATTAAAACACATACATCTAAAGATAAATAATTGAATTATCTTTTAAAGGGTGAATGTTTTATAAAAATACGCTTTATCGTTATTGCGTGATTCTCAGTTTTTAATCCGCGTTAGACATAATTTTGCAAATTAATTACACTATGTAATATAAACAAAATAAAAAATATTCACATATTAAGTTATTAAGAAATGCTCTAATTTAACATGTTATATTTTTCCCAAATAATAAAAACTTCTTATTTAGAAGCGATCTTCAGTTTAAAATCATTAAAAGTCGTCTATCGTCGGCTTAAACGTTCTATCCTCATAGACACTGACCATTTTAGACTTATTGATGAACTACCAGAATGAACTGAGTGCATCTAGTGAACGAAGCTCGTAATCCTTCCAACTACTCGGATTACTTAGTACATCCCACGACTAAGGGCCCTCGCCCACGGCGACTTTTTGTAGCGATGCTGTCGCGCGTTTACGAAATGCGCGACTGCATCGCTACTAACGCGCGTTAGTCGCATTTGCAACGCGATACAGAAGCGATGCCAACGCGCTACTAACACGCTACAGTATCGCGACTGTACCGATGCGAACGCGCGACCGTGTCGGACGACATCGAGGAGAGAACAGAGGGAGGGTTGCACGTGAGTGGAGAACCGAGCTTTCGTTGCCTACGCTTCGGCTGCTTACGTAAAAGCAGCACCAAAGACAACGTGACTAATGTTGCCTCAACGGAGTCCATCTTGCAACTGTAGCGATCGCAGGTATTTTTGTGCCGTTACTGAATCGCGTTTGCATCGCGACAGAATCTGGGCCCGTGGGTGAGGGCACACAGCTAGCGACCGCTTCGCGACTGTCTCGATGCGGACGCGCGACAGTATCGCTACTGCATCGCTACAAAAAGTCGCCGTGGGCGAGGGCCCTTAGGTTTGGTGCTCACTTGACAAATACGCGCTATTATTAAAGTTGCGTCTGCGCGACGTGCCGTATTGAGCTAAATGTGAGCCAATCTGTTACCGGAACAGTGCTCGACAGTGTATTGTGGAAGATGCTTCGAAGACTTACTTAAGAGGAACAGGGATTAAAGTATGTTCTTTTAAATGAAGAGTGTCTTATAAGGATATCTTTGTAATATAAGTTTTTAAACCGTCATGGTCACTAACATTATTATTAACACAAACGGGATATTTACTTTTGATTTTATTTTGTTTTTTTTTTTATATCTTTGTAATGTCGAATGATTGCCTCATTCTCAGTTGTTGCAGTCCGGAGTCTGCATTTGTGTTTGGTCCCGTAGTAAAAGTTGTTTTTAATGATGAGCACAATGACCCTATAAGAGGAAAACAACCATTAAAATTTCACCTTGTATATCAATGGATGAACGTTATAATGTCGATTCAGTTTTTTTACCCGACTACCAAATAGTTATGTTTTTCGCGAGTATCTTGTTTTTTTTCTTTATTACCTCGTATCTTCCAAACGGCTGGATGGATTTCGACATTTAAGGTATCGTTAGATTCGTCTCATAAACCCAAGTGTCCTTAGATAGGTGTTTAAAAAAAAACAAAATGGCGGATTTTTAGCGCTAAAATGTAAGTCGTTAATAAAAAAAAAATGTGATATCGGTCAAATATATCTGTGGGTCAAACTATAGTTCGGAATATCCTTCAACTATTTTCCTCGCACCGTAGGTAAGTACGTCTTACTTAAAACATTATAAACAAATGGATTGACAACCCTTTGTCAATAAAAAAACAAAAAAAAATACCACAAAGCTACAGAAACGCTATAATTAACATACCCTTCTACAGACCACAGAAGGAAGGATAATTACCCCCGTACGTCTACCTATGTGCGTCTACATCAAAAACGCCTAAACAGATTCGGGTAAACGACGAGTCGTTAGATTCCATTGTTGAACACAATGTGACAGGATGACGTCATTAAATACAAAATGGCGGTGACTTCTCGCCCTTTTGTCGCCGTTTAAGAACAGAACTTGATAGCTTCATTTATAATACCAGAAATAATACGTCTTTTGTGTTGTGATAAAGTTTGTTATAGCAGCATATGTTTTGGGGTTCAATTTGAAATTACTTGTTCGAAATAAAGCACAATTTAATAACCAGACCTCTGGTATAATACGTAGAGTATAAATACCTAAACTTCAAGGAAAGAAGAAACAAGAGTGGACAATGCCTTCTATATAATCCCGGAATTATAAACATGACGATTAAAGCTGAGCGTCCACTGGTCCGCGCCGGCCGCACCGCCCGCACGGCACGCAACGGATTGAACGGATTTGCCGATGGCATGCGTCCACTGTCCACCTGGTCCGCCCCGGCCGGCCGGAACGGATTTGCCGGTGTCATGCGTCCACCATTTTTATTTATTCTGAGTGTTTTTGTTGTTGTCAGTAGACGTCGCGCGTTGTCATGGAGATTGACGAAGATTATCAGTGTTGCTTGTTCGCAAAAGATGACTGCAGTTGCCAGGGGGGTGAAACCATCATACATCTGACAGTAAATATTAAATGTATGGAAGGTGGCGACATCCAGTTCACGTATCCAGTCAAGTTCAAGTTTATCAAAACTTTTAATAAAAAGTATACTATTGCTTGATAGATGGAGCTTTTAATAATAATAACTTGCAATAACAAGATGACAGATTGGCACTTGACACAATTCAAATTTCAAAGTTTTTTGAAGTTTCCGTGCTGTCGTTCGTTCGTTACTGCTTATAACTATTTTCGGATTTCTCGAGAGATTTGCATTGATTGTTGGATTTTGTGAGACCTGGCTTTACTGTTAACTCTGTTTTCGACCCTGATACTTTGTTCACCGATTGACCCATAGGCTGCTTCCGTCCCTGGACTTCGTGATACTTTCCTACTGATTGACCCCGCTTTCTCAACCTGCGGTTGTGTACTCGATTTGGATATTGTTGGTTACATGCAGACTAAAAACATGCAGAAAAACGCTATTTTGGATGTGAAAAAAAAAAAAGAAAATATTGAAAAATAGTGGTTAAATCAATTTGTGACTTCTAACCTGCACGTTGCATAAAAATAATAAGCTAGATTTTATTGTTAATCGGGTTATTACAAGAATCATTCATAGTTGGTGCACAGGTGTGAACAGAATTTTATCTGGAAAATTAGCAATTTTGATCGGGGGATAACGTAAAAGTCAAAGCAGAACGCTATTTTAATATACAGGGTGTCCCGTAATTAATGGATAATCTCTTAAGGGGTCATTGTACTCACCATTATGAACAACTTTTACTATGGGACCGAACCCAAAACCGCGAAAAAAAAAATCAGCTGCTCCCTACATTTTGACGAGTTTGATGTAGCGAAATGCACTGAACAGCTGGTTTTTTTTTTGCGATTTTGGGTTCGGTCCCATAGTAAAAGTTGTTCATAATGGTGAGTACAATGACCCCTTAAGAGATTATCCATTACTTACGGGACACCCTGTATGTACACATAAACGTAGTGTTTACAAAAATAAAAAGAAGTAAATATTATTAAGGGAATTGTTCTTTTATTTAAAATAAATTCCTACCTAAATACAAATAAATACATGGCACCTACCTAATACCTATATCCATTTGCAATTAAGTATACTGCCATCTAGCGGATAATAGAATTAATTGTCTAGTTGGTATCAGTGCCATCTATTTTTCACGTAATTTACATACCAGACCGGTATTTACTATTCCAGATATTAGTGTATAGTCTATGGCAGTTGCCTCTGCCGTTGACGCGTGCCGCTCATGTCTATGAGCACGAGTCTAAACATTATTATTATTTTTTAATTTTGATAATAAAGCACAACAGATATGCAGTCAGAAACCAGAAACTCAATTTTGTTTTTAATTTGTTTATACAACATTAGTTTTTGTTTATACTAAACCCGAAAAGGGGTCACTGTACTCATCATTGAAAAAAAAAATCTGCTGTTCAGTACATTTATCTACATCAAACTCGTCAAAATGTACTGAACAGCTGACTTTGACGAGTTTGATGTAGATAAATGTACTGAACAGCAGATTTTTGTTTCACGATTTCAAGGTTGGTCCCGTAGAAAAAATTGTTCAAAATTATGAGTAGAATGACCCCTTTTCGGGTTTAGTATAAACAAAAACTAATGTTGTATAGACTAGTCTTTATGCATATAAGGACTAGTCTAGATAAAAAAACATTGTAAATGTTATGCTTCGTCAATCCCTAGAATCAGTAGGATGACACTGACAGATACGATGAGTTCAAAAATGCGTTCCGTGCCGGTGACGTCACCGGCATTCCTTATGACGTCACCGGCACGCATCGCCTTTTTTGCTCATATATTAGCGTTCGGTGCGGCCGGTAGCGATAGTGGACGCAGTGCTATATAAATTCATACAGAGCAAACCAAAATCCGTTGCGTGCCGTGCGTGCGGTGCGGCCGGCGCGGACCAATGGACGCTCACCTTAAATCTCGGCATTTAAGAAATTAATTGCGAATTATTTATTGCACTTTGAATACATTCGTAACAAATTAAATATTAATAATAAATAATTCGCAATTTCATAAATCCCGAGATGTAATCGTCATGTTTATGATTCTGGGATTTTATAAAGATACAGATATATTTGTTGCATAACTGTGTACCTACATTATGTTCTTATGCATTTTTAGTTTCAACAGTTAGACCCTAGTCGGATAATGCAATAGTATTTACAATATATGACAATATAACGAAAGGTCCAACTTAACAGATTATCCTATTGATGTTTTCTCCATGAGTTTTGCTTCATACAGACGCATTCACTATTTCAACAGTGCGAAGAGTGCACGTCAATATAGTTTCAAGATTGTTGTTTAAATTTAATTCTACTAGACAAACTTTTTATTGTTCTCCATTGTCTCTAATTTTTCGTATGTGAAAGTCATGCATACCTGTTATTTGCATGGTTACTAAAATGCCATTTTTATTTGTTATTGTAATAAGAATTGTAAGTGACCGTGCTGTTGGTGTGCTTATTATAAATAAATAAATAAATAAATATATTTTTTAAAATGTAATTAATTTTTTTTAATATTTTTTATTGTATTTATTTTTAGTATATTTTTTTGTAGGAGTTATGTTTAATGTTCTATATATAGGTATTGGTTTCCGTACTTAGTCCTTCATGTGGACCATTGTGCGTTTATACTGTACCTAATCCGACCTCTGATAATATATATTATCTTAATGCCTGGTTGGTAATTTGGTTTGGTATAGTGGTCGCAAGCGCTACTACTGAGCATGAGGTCCCGGGTTCGACTCCCAGGTCGGGCAAAGTGTTATTGGGATTTTCCAACTCGAATTTCTCAGTAACAGCCCGGAGTCTGGATGTGTGCCTGGTTGGTGGCAATAGCTATTTTAAATCTAGCTATAGCTAGCAATAGCAATCTAGCAATAGCTATTTTAAATCTAGCTATAGCTAGCAATAGCAATCTAGCAATAGCTATTTTAAATCTAGCTATAGCTAGCAATAGCAATCTAGCAATAGCTAGTTTAAATCTAGCTATAGCTAGCAATAGCAATCTAGCAATAGCTAGTTTAAATCCCATGTAATAGGAGGCGAGACTATAGTCTCGCCTCCTATTACATGGGATTTAAACTCACCTGGCCAAATGTGGGTGTACTATAGGTACACCTCTGCCCGACCCTTCGGGATATACAGGTGAGATGTTTTGTTATTTCTCAGTCGCACTTCCGAATTAACTAGCTCCATTTTTAAAATAATGGAACCTGAAAACCAAAACTTAACCAAAATATTTATGGGATCTTTCATACTTATTTTAAGTGAGAAATCTTAAGAGGAAAAGTGGCCTGCGATTTTCCATAGAAATGTATTCCCCGTTTTTCTTCCCGAATGATGGCTCTAGAGCAATTTTTTTTTCTCATAAAATCAAAGTCTGCTATAGACACGTTCCTGTCATTTCCTTTTTTCAGGAACTAATTAGTGAAGAAAATATGACCCTCCAAAAATTGCAAAAACAATTTACCGCCGTGATTAAAGGACTACCAGACAAACTCTAAAAGTTTTTAACAGAAATGAAAATGATAGGAACCTAGATATACTCTTTCTTAAAATTTTAATAAAAAAAATAATGAAATCGGCTTAGTTGTCGAGGAGATAAAAGGGGAATACGAAACGTGATTTCGTCAAAATTTTAGTGATACGAGTATAATAGGTCTGAGCTGCAGCTGTCCCTATCGCACTCTCTTATCACTGTTCGCGCGCAGCGTGACGGCAATAGTTTCTTCAAATACCTATTTTTCAAATTCCTTACAGGCCGTGTCCCCTCTTAAGATATTCTTACAATCAAAGACGAGTATGTATCTCAGGTTATTGGGCACATAATCCGACGTATTGTATACACACAATAGAACCAAATGCACAACAATCTGTTGCATTCCGTTCCCCCAATATATAACGCATTCCACTACTACCTGTGCTTTAACCGACTGTGCTGAATTTAGGAGGTATGCGTGCACCAATGTTCCATACCGCAATGTTAGTACTATTTAGTACTAACATTGCAGTATCCAGAGGAGCTCGTGGCTAAGTAATAACAGACGCACGAGTCGATCCGTCAGGTGCTACGGTAGCCTTGGTGGGTCCGTGGATTGGTGACCATCTTTACATAGCGAGACTACTCCGTGCCTCGGAAAGCACGTTAAGCTCTTGATCCCGGTTGTCATTCGTGGATCTTTGACAGTCTTTACGGGTCGTCAGAAGCCCGAAAGTCTGACAACCAGTCTTACCAAGGGGTATCGTATTACTGTGGTGCAAATCTACTACTGGCTTAGAGCATTTAACCTCTAAGACTACTGGCCTAGTAAAATAAAAGGGGCAAAAAAATAGATTTGAACAATAAATAAATAAATATCCTTGGACATTTCACACAACGCCATCTAGTCCCAAGCTAAGCAACCTAATGCTTGTGTTATGGTAACGAGATGGCTGATAAACTACTTATATACATTTTTTTTTTGTAAATATATACATATTATAGATAGAAAAACACCCAGACTCGGAACAAATACTTGTAGGTCGTACAAATATTTGTTCCGTGCGGGAATCGAACCCGTGACATGCTGCGCAGCAGTCAATCACTCAACCACTGCGCCAACCGTGCCCTCAAATAATTTGAAATATAATAAAAAAAAAATAAAAAGTACAGCACCGATTTAGAAAAAAACACCTAACCTACCTAACACACACTCAGTAGTAAGGGAGACGAAGGTTTGATAGTAGAAGAAAACAGTAATTGCGGCAGGCCAGGTTAAGCATCAGGCCTCGTAAGCTCTGAGACGTTGGGTTCCGCTTTTCAGTATTGTTAAATTATATTGTTTTTTTTGCCCTTTTTATTTTACTATTCCAGTACAGATAGCGCGCGAGTTGAATGCAGTCGGGGTCTGAGGTAAAGAGCATCTCCCCCCGCTATCCGCACGCCCCACCTCACGCGCCTGCAGTGTATTGTAATTATAATTAGGTCACAGCACTACCGCATTCCTAAGCTCTGCATTCAACTCGCGCGCTATCTATAGATTTGTTACAGTTTGGCGCCCAACGTGGGGCCAAGTATTGTATATATTTTTTAAATTTAAATGAGTGTAGATTCTTGCCCATTCGTCTCCATAGGAACATACTACGCTTTGGAATGGGCAACTAGAATTGTCACGGGGTCGGTCAGTCAGAACTATGAAGTTCTGACTGACCGACCCCGTGACCCCGTGATTTAACTAAAATAAATGCTTTGTGTTTGTTAATGACATGATTGCCGGTCGACCGTTATCCCTTCAATCCGGAACATGAAAACGCTTTCCCGGACAAACCCGTTCAAGCCCCTATAAAAGAAACAGGGATTCAGAGCTATAAAGTGCCTAACAATACTGTATTTTCATTTTTCTGACCCAGTGATTCTCTCCCCTCACAATTGGTCCAATACATTATAAAAATATGACAAAAAAAAAACAGAGAAAAGTAATATAACATTACATACATATAAAATATTTTTGTCGTAACATTCCAAAATTAAAACAATTTTGTTCTGTCAACCTTTTAGCAAATTGAAAGGCTTTCTCCTGAGATAAATACACTTTTGTGCACGAAAAATGACACAAACAAAAAAGAAAAAAGATAAAAATGTTTCGCAGGACGAGTAACGTGTTGTAACTTTTTTTATTATTTTAGGAAGGCTTTCAGTAGTTTTTCCGTATCTATAATACTTTGAGAACTGCGACAGTACCCATCTAATTGGAAACATTATTATTGTTCATCTATTTGGCCATTGAAAGTATTCTAAACTAAGCACATATTCTGCTGTTGGTATTTCATCATCTGCACAGCGTTTTCCGAACTATGTTGGGGTCGGCTTCCAGTCTAACCGATGCAGCTGAATATCGGTATTTTACATGGAGCGCCTATAGAACCTCTACAACCCAGATAGATACTGGGTAACACGAAAGACATTGTTATGACTGCTTGTCAGACTTTCTGGCTTCTGACTTACCTGTCAAAGATCTCCGACTGACACCCGGGACCATGGATTTGAGAACTGTGACGTCTGTGACAGTAGGTACCTATTTATATGAAAACATTATTTTTGTGCATCTGTTTAGCCCGCGAAAGTATTAGAAAGTAAAAATATTCTGCAGTTGATATTTAATGGTTGAAAATAAAACAACTATTTAAAATACACTCTACATTTCATTCGTTTTCTTTCATACCTTACAAATGCAATACACATTTACAATATTCAATAGCACAATGAAAAACGCAACGCAAAGCACAAAGCAAGAGTCGCGATACGTCCATTCTTTTACCCCCAAGTGTACACAAACATTAATGTTGAACGAGCGAATAAAGGAGAAAAGCTTACACTCTTTTATGTCCCGCCAGTGTAATTCTGTGTCATTTTAATGAACTGATTGTTACCAAAATCATATACATACTCTCTTGTTGTTCCTTTAAGTAGATTCTTTTACCTTGGCAATGCGAACTTTTGTGCGGCGTATGCGAAATTAAAATTGGCTTCTGGTATTTTTTTATTGTTTATGGAAAAATGTTTTTCTTTATTTAAGTCAAGACATTCTACTGATGTTTTGAGATAACTTTTGCTAAAGTTTTGCTTATAACTAATAAAATGATATGACTCCTAAAGTCGTGAATGGGGCGGAAGATTTCTGTCCAATTTCTTAAGGAACAGCCGCTGGCCAATTGCGTAATACACTATCAATTGGAATGGGTTTAATTTTGACAATTCATCAACTTTCATTGCGTTAGTTACGTTGTTGAGTAGACAAATTTTTCGAACGTTGTGAGGCATTGGATTAGCAATTTGCTTCAAAATGATTGTGATTCCGATTGATACTGTGTTAAGCAATTAGGGTGCAGGTTGCTGATATCAATACCTAGCATTGTTCCATTGAAGATTTTTTTCCATGATTATATACTTCATTTAAATGTAATATAAACCTAAAAATAACAAAATTATATCCTAACATAACTAAAACTATTCACAAACTAAAATATGGCGTCGAAAAATTCATCCGCATCGCTGTCGACTGGTAATGTACCCAAGATACGGCAATGCTTAGCCTCTGGCCAAGGTAAAAGCCAGCCCTTGGGTCACGGGAAATGTCAACCAGTCGTTTCGAGGGTTCCTTGAAGAGACCATGAGTACTCGGACCCCACGGCCCGAGGGTTTCAATCCCAAACGGCTCGAAAATATAGTTACCAATACCTAGCATAAAACATACTTATAAGTATGTTATGATGTTATGGTAATTTTAAGACAGGATATAATTTTCCTATGACGTCACACTGCGACTCTCGACTCTCGACTTTTCACTGTCATCTCAAATCGGCCGTAAATCTGATCAGAAATGAAAATAAAAAACCGGTCAAGAGCGAGTCGGACTCGCACACCGAGGGTTCCGTTCCGATTTCTGAAAAAGTGTGCTATTTAGAGATATCGTTTTATTTTTCATGTAATATTTACTTTAACTTCTATAACATAGAATAATTTCAGATTTTTACCTTTGTAAACTTCGGAGATATGGGCGGTGGGGGGGGGGGGGGGGGACGGTATTTTTTTACATTTTTCTTAAAAAGTCGAAAACAATGCGAACTAAAAAAAATAAAAAAATGTTTGAGAATGTGCAAACAGCGTTCTTTCATATTATGATACCCCACATGCCCTAGTATATAGAATAGAATAATAGAATAAGACATTTATTTCAGACATAAGTAGTCCATAAATTGTTAGTAACACAAAAAACCTTAATGCTATTGTTAGTACATACAAAACAAAGCCACAGAAATAAATAAAAATCACAAAGTGGCACCGCACAGGAGTACCAGTTTATGGCAAGCCCTGGACGCGACCACCCACAGTGTGCAGTCGCATCCAGTGCCTCCACATCGACGAGTCCCAGCGGCCCACGAACACGCTCAGAAAGCTGTTCGAGCTGGCCCGCATGCGCTTCATAAGAAACGCACAACGCTTCCGCATGATGGCATGAAAACCATCCACGCTCTTCTCTAGTAGCCCCACTTTGAATTTTTAAGACCCCCTTTCAGTCCCTGTTGCAAAAAAAAAAATAAATATATTTCTTTCTTATTTGCAAAATAGTTGGGTAAACGTCATCTAAAACTGTTCCAAATTTCAAGTTGATAGCATTAGTAGTCCTTGAGATATCCACCTGTGACAGACAGACAGACAAATAGACAGACTGAGTCACACCATAAGGGTGTAAAAACCCCAATCGAAGAAAGCTTTCATTAGAAGGAATGCAATGAGCCTAGTAAGTCTAGTGTCGAGCAATATTTAATGGCTACGGCACTATCGGAAATCGTACTTTTCAATCTGTTTTCACGAAAACAAACGGCGCGGACTCTAACTGCACCTTTTTAGGGTTCCGTACCAAAATGGTAAAAAAGGAACCCTTATGGTGTGACTCAGTCTGTCTGTCTGTCTGTCTGTCACAGCTGGATATCTCAAGAACTACGTTCTAGATGACGTTTACCCAACTATTTTGAAAATAAGAAAGAAATAAAAATATACGTATTTTTTTGCGACACAGACTGAAAGGGGGTCTTAAAAATTCAAAGTGGGGCTACTAGGGCATGTGGGGTATCATATGAAAGAGCTCTGTTTGCACATTCTCAAACATTTTTTATTTTTTTTAAGCCGCACAGTTTTCGACTATCGATGAAAAATGTAAAAAAAAATACCATTCCCACCCCCTTTTCTCCGAAGTTTGCAAAGAGAAAAATCTGAAATTATTCTATATGATAGAAGTTTATGTAAAGATTACAGGAAAAATAAAACGATGTCTCTAAATAGCACACTTTTTCAGAAATCGGAACGGAACCCTCGGTGCGCGAGTCCGACTCGCTCTTGACCGGTTTTTTTTATCACAGTTTTGATCTCACGCTTATATGAAAAAGGGGCGAACACATGAACAGTTAGTTTCTCTTTCAATAATGCGACCCAGTCGACTAGTTCACAGTTCATACTCGTATAATATTTTATCCGTCGCTTAATCTGCTGGATGTCGCTTGGCTTTAAGCCAGGGGAGGTATTCTAGTATTAGCTTCTTAAATATAATTTACGGGGAATTTTCGATAAATTGGGCGTGGTGGTTGTTAGAATAATGTTTTTGACAAGGGCAATGTTTGTTTATGATCTTAATTCTTACTTTGTGAAGACTCCGTCGTTTTAAAGTCAAGTTTGAAGTGGTTGTCTCTGGCTTCAAACTCAAACTCAAAGCATTTATTTCAAATAAACCAATTACAGGCACTTTTGAATAGTCAAGGAGTCGGTTATATCAGAAAGATGAAGATAGGAGAAGAACGTGCAAGAAACTCCACAGACACTCTTTCAAAATAATTATGGTTACAAAATGTTGGTTACATTATTCTTGTTGAAATTCAAATTACACATGTAAGAACGATGCAGAACGTTAAAAGCGTTCGTAATGAAAAGAAAAAAAAAACAATATTAAAATTAGACTGACGGACCGTTCACGAACATGACGCATGGATTAGCACAATTCAGTTTGAAGGGAGCTAAATGATCCAACACTTGTGCCACCATCAGCGAGCATCTCTTAAAGTTTTTAAAGTTATTTTTTTAACACCTTATACAGGGTGAAATTTTAATCGTTTTAATCCTCTTAAGGGGTCATTCTACTCATCATTATGAACAACTTTTACTATGGGACCAAACCTGAAATCGCGAAAAAAAAAATCTGCTGCTCCCTACATTTTGACGAGTTTGATGTAGATAAATGTACTGAACAGCGGATTTTTTTTCGCGATTTCAGGTTTGGTCCCATAGTAAAAGTTGTTCATAATGATGAGTACAATGACCCCTTAAGAGGATTAAAACGATTAAAATTTCACCCTGTATAAGCACTCAGTTCTTTGCTTTTATAATTCCAAATTATTTAAGCCCAAAAGTAAGTCGTCGAATATGAGCCCCAATTACTTCAGTATTCACCTAATCCTATTATTATTATATATGTGAAAGTTTGTGAAGATGTTTGGATGTTTGTTACTCAATCACGCAAAAACGGCTGAACGGATTTGGATGAAATTTGGCACACAGATAGTTTATAACCTGGATTAACAAATATAGTACTTTTTATCCTGGTAGTTGGTTTCCGTAGGATAATTTTCGACATCCACGCGGGCGAAGCCGCTGGCAAAAGTACCAAATAAAAGTACTAACAAATCGTGCATATCGTATTATCTGTTCTGTGTACCTAATCAGTATCCAGGATAAATACTAGTTTCTATATCCACCTAATTTATTTAGGGTATTCCAGATAAACCAGTTTAGGCCAGCAATCTAGTTTACCGGAGCTTGTTATGAAAACATTCCGGATTAACGGATAAAGGCTAAATTACGGACGGTTTCCCTCGGAGAGTTGGTATTAAGAATTACATTAGTACTTACATGGAGTTGTTTGTTATTCAGATCTAATATTGATGTTTCTTATGATTTAGCTGAATAGACAGGGATAGGTTGTAGTTTCAGTTGACTGGTTCTCTTGCGCTGAAAGGACTGTTATGGTCTTTTTTTTATCTTGGAGATTTTTTTTTTATCTGGGATTTTTTTTGCAACAGGGACTGAAAGGGGGTCTTAAAAATTCAAAGTCGGACTACTAGGGCATGTCCTATCATATGAAAGAGCGCAGTTTGCACATTCTCAAACTTTTTTTTTACATTTAGGCCGCATAGTTTTCGACTTTGAAAAATCTAAAAAAAATACCATTTTTCTCTTTGTAAACTTCGGAGTAAAGGGGCGGGGAGGGGAGAAAGAAAAATCTGAAGTTATTTTGTGATAGAAGTTAATGTAAAGATTACAGGAAAAATAGAACGATGTCTATAAATAGCACGATTTTTCAGAAGTCTGAACGGAACCCTCGGTGCGCGAGTCCGACACGCTCTTGACGGTTTTTTTTTTAGAATAACCACCTTTTTAAAGAAATTATCAGCGAGAATCGCTCACCACGAACTTTGTGGTCATTAAAATAAATTATATATTATATTATTATTATATTATTAAGAGCCTCAGTTTGCACCCACTCAGTTAGTAAGGTCTTATCTGATAACATTTGCAACAATGCGAACTGCTTTAACTATTACCAACTAATTAAAGTTGATCGCTTAGTTCCGCTGAACTAAAATGTGGAGGAAGTTTTTAATGTCTGTGCATTTGTCGCCTTTTGAGCTCCCGTACGTCGATTCTGTAAAATTCAAACAACAACTCGCATCTCACATCGCTATTCACTCTCACTTCGCATCACTTCTTCTCATTTGTTTTTAGGGTTCCGTACCAAAATGGTAAAAAAGGAACCCTTATGGTGTCACTCAGTCTGTCTGTCTGTCTGTCTGTCACAGCTGGATATCTCAAGAACTACTAATGCTATCAACTTGAAATTTAGAATAGTATTAAATGACGTTGACCCAACTATTTTGCAAATAAGAAAGAAATTAAAATATTTATATTTTTTTTGCAACAGGGACTGAAAGGGGGTCTTAAAAAATCAAAGTGAGGCTACTAGGGCATGTGGATTATCAGAAAGAGCGCTGTTTGCAGATTCTCATACATTTTTTTTCTTTTTTTTAGGCCACACAGTTTTCGACTTCTGATGAAAAATGTAAAAAGAAATACCGTTCCCCCCCTTTTTTTTTTTTTTTTTGAGGGTGGGAAATCATCAAATAACTTCTCCCGCTCTGGGTGGAGCGGGAGGGCGTGTCAGACTTTTACTGACTAAAACCCACCCGTGTTCCTTCAGTTGCCTATGCCAGGGCCGCGGTAACCCTTTCAGACAACCCGCGACCCCAGCGGCGTCGGCCCTATTGGGCCCCGTCACTTGCTGACATCTCTTTGAGGCGCGCGTGGAACACAACGCGCCGTCGACTCGGGCCTGGTCCTTACCGGACGGCGAGCTACCCGCTGCTCACCGTCCGCAGGCCCGCGCCTACGGTGGCCGGAAATCGCCCCGCGATTCCCGCCGCCCAGGGCGTCTCCTGCGGCGACTGAGGGCGTGAGGCTGCCTCTCCCTCACGCGTTCCGCCTCCTCCTTCGCTAGCATCACTGCTTCGCAGAAGGAGGTGACGGCCTCCCATGCACTCTCGCTCCGCACCATGGCCTGGACCAGGCTCGGACGCGAGAGATCGCCGCCGCCGATCGCCTCCGTGAGAACACGGCGGTGCTCTGCCCAAGCCGGGCAGACCTCCACTGTATGCTCCACCGTGTCCTCCGGGCGATCCACACAGTGGAAACACCCGGGCGTTTCCTCCCGCCTTATGCGAAACAGCAACCTCCCGAAACAACCGTGTCCGGTGAGGACCTGCGTCAGGCGGAAGGTGAGGACGCCGTGGCGCCTCTCTAGCCACTCCTCAAAGAGGGGACTTATCGCCGCTATTGTGGCGTGCCCAGCGCTGGGTTGCGACAGTCGCGCTCTCCATGCCGCCATGAGATCCCGCCGGAGCTCTGTCCGCTGTACCGTGATTTCTCGCGGCAGCGGAGTTACGCCCCGGCGTTTCGCCTCCTCGCGCCACTCCCACACGTGCGCGAGGACCTTTGCCTCCAGATCCCACGGCGGCAATCCGGCAAGGAGGCTCGCCGCCTCCCGGGAGACCGTGCGGTATCCCCGGACTAGCCGGATGGCCATGACCCTCTGGGACGCGTTCAGCCTGCCGGCTGGTCCCAGCCTTAGGGAACGCGCCCACACCGGTGCTCCGTAAAGGGCCATGGACCGCACGACCCCCGCGTAGAGCCTCCGGCAGGAGGCGTTTGGACCCCCCAGATTGGGCAGGAGCCGCCTCAAGGCAGCCCCAGCCCGTGCCAGTCTGGGAGCCAAACGTCGAAAGTGCTCCACGAAGTTCCACCGGCTGTCGAGGACGAGTCCCAGGTACTTCATCGTCGACCCGACTCCGATGTGAACCCCTCCCACCGTTATTTCGGAACCCGACGGTGGCGCATTCCGAGGACCATGAAAACACATGGCCTCGGACTTGTGCAAGGCCACCTCGAGTCCCAACTGCCGGATCCTCTCCACGACTATCGCAACCCCGCGTGTCGCTAAGTCCGCCGCCGCCTGGTGCGACCTCCCTTGCGCCAGGACCAGCGTGTCGTCAGCGTAACATACTACGCTGACGCCGCCAGGGAGGTCGGCGCGCAGCACCCAGTCGTAGCCGATGTCCCACAAATGCGGCCCCAAGACCGATCCCTGTGGGACACCGCACGACATCTCTCGCCGGTTCCACTCTCCCTGATGACCGGGGTAGATGACGGCCCTGTCCGTCAGATAGGCCTCGACCACTCGACAGAGGTAGGTCGGCATCCGGTGATACCGCAATGCCTCCCTGATGCAACTCCAGGGCAGGGTATTAAAGGCGTTGGCGATGTCTAGGGACACCGCCAAGACGACCCCACCCCGGGCCACTGCATCCCCCGTCGTGAGGGCTCGCACGCGCATGATGGCGTCCACCGTAGAGCGCCCCTTGCGGAAACCAAACTGGGTCTCCGCCAAATCCGGCCCCTCCTGCACCAGCCACCCGACGAGGCGGTCTGCAATTACTCTTTCAAAGAGCTTGCCCACCTCGTCGAGCAGCACGATGGGCCGGTAAGCGGACGGAGAGTCCGCAGGGCGCCCCGGCTTCTTAATGAGGACCAGTTTCCCCGTCTTCCAGCGAAGTGGGAACTGGCCCCTCTCCAAGCATGCGCTTAGGAGCCCCCCTAGTCGAGGCCCGAGAGCCCCAAAGGCCAGAACCCAGGCTCTTCCAGGTAAGCCGTCGGGTCCTGGGGCGGTATTTTTGGCACTGAGCCTACGTACCGCCGCTCTCAACTCTACCTCGGTCACTTCCGGAGCATCAACGTCGTCGTCGGTGTCGTGGTCCGCAGCGGGCACCGCATGAGGCGGAGCCATAGGCGGGGGAGTATGTTCCCCTCGCGAAGGGAACAGAGCGCTCACCACGTCCTCCACGAGCTCGGGCCGGAGACTCTGCGTCAGCGGGGGCGCCCATGGGCGGAGTTTCTCCCGCACCAACTTGTAGGGGCGCCCCCATGGGTCTCTGTTCAGAGTCTCCAGCGACTCCTCGCGGGCCAGATCCCTGGACCGCAAGATCTCCGCTCGGAGGGCGGTCTTCGCCGCTCTGTACCCCTCGTACAGCTCCGCCTGAATGGCTTCCGTATCCGGAGGGCGGATACGGAGCCTGCGGTGCCTGGTGTACAGGCGTCGCGCGGCGACGCACGCCTCGCGCAGAGCCGTCAGCTCCGGCGACCACCAATACACCTGGCGAAAGGCGCGACTGGGCTGGACCCGGGACATTGCCACGTCGCACACTTCGGACATGGCCTCCCGGAACCACTCCGCCTCGTCGTTGATGTCGGCAGGCCTGTCCGGTGGTGATACCCAGGCCTGCACGATCGAGGCTTCCAGGAGGAGCTCCCGGTCCAGCTTCTTCAGCGCCCACCGCGGACCACTCGGGGCCTGTCGGACCGGCGCGCTCGAGGTATGGGCGGAGACGTCAAACCGGATGTACCGGTGATCGGAATAGGTCTCCACCCCCTCCATGACGCGCCAGTCAACCACGTGCGGCAACAGAGCGGGGCTGGCGAACGAGATGTCCACCACCGACTCGCCCCGCATCCGCACACACGTGGGGACAGAACCCCGGTTTAGGACGACCAGGCCTGTCTCCAGAGCCCAGTCCTCCACCATCCTGCCCCGTGTGTCCGTACACCGGGAACCCCAAGCCACATTCTTGGCGTTGAAGTCCCCGAGGACAAGCACGGGAAGGGAACGAAACCCGACGACGACGTTTTTCAACTCCGCAAGGGAGTTGTGGAACTCGGCGAGAGTTCGGCTCGGGGAGAAGTATGTCCCCACCACGACAATCCCCCCGAACCGTGCCGCGACGCAACCCTGTCCCTTCTTGACGGCTTCAAGGGACAGGGTACCGGCGGCGGCCGACGAAATGAGGGTCACTGAGCCGCTCAGGTCCTCCACCCAGTAATCACTGGGCGGGACAAAGTACGGCTCAGCGACCACGGCGATGTTAATCGACCACTGCGCCATGCTCTGGATCAACAGATCCTGAGCGGCGGCGCAGTGGTTGATGTTCGCCTGGAGGAGGCGCAATGGGGCCACTACTGGCATTCCATTGCAGCCCCCTCCTGAGCCCCCTGTGAGGGCTCCGCCGCAGTGGGTACGGCGGTGACGGCAGTGGGGGCGGCAGCGACGGCGCCTGTGGCGACGGCTGCGGCGGTGACGGCGGTAGAGGGGGCGGAGGGCTTGCCCTTGCCCTGGGCTTTCGCGGGTGGACCACAGCCCTTGCTTCCAGCCCGGTGATCGGCCGGCTTGCCAGCTGCCGCACATAGGTAGCAGTGCGGCGTGGCATTGCACGAGCCGGCCTTGTGACCGGGCTGACCACAGCGGAAGCAGTTACTGCTGCGGTCCACCTCCGAGGTGCATTTCGCTCCCACGTGGTTGCCCACTTGGCAACGGAAGCACCTCAGAGGTCTGGGTTCCAGCAGTTTCACCCGCGTGGAATCCCAGCCCACCTGAAATCTAGGGCCCTCCCCAACGATTTTGTTGGCCGCCGATACGGGGCAGTTCACCGTGACGGCTCGCAACCCCGTGGAGTCTGGACGGATGGTGCCTACCTTCACCTGCTCGATAGCGCACCCCCCCATCTTGACCACGGCGGCCACAACTTCCCCCTCTGTGACGGAGTCGTCCAGACCCAGGATGCGCATGTCAGCACACTTGGCGGGTCTGGACACCCGGGCTTCGTCCGCATTTAAGGACGCCCTGAGCTTTTCAGCCAGAGCGTCAGCGGTCGGGCCACTGGCCGCACCGGGAATCTCGAGCATACGAGCCCCGGTCGCCGTGACCCTAACTCGCAAGCCCTTCGTGACCCCGACCTCCTCCAGGTTCACCGCCGCCCGCGCCTTGGTGAGCACGTCGCGGTAGGACACGCCCCTCTTCTCCGCTTCCGGCTGTAGTGTGATCACTACAGCTGCGGACTTTGGGGCGCGCAACCTCGCCGCGACGCTTCGCTCCTTGCGCCGACGCCGCCTCTCCTTCCGCTTGGCCGCCCTTGCCGCCTTGCCCTCCCTCTTCTTCTCCCCGGCTACCTGCCATTCGGCGTCAGGCGGAGGAGATTTAGAAGGCGGGGGCGGCCGCGTCGTCGTCGCCGCCGCCACAGCCGGGGCCCTCTCAGGCGCCTTTGCAGGCGCCTTCGCAGGCGCCTTCGCAGGCGCCTTCGCAGGCGCCTTTGCAGGAGCGGCCCCGCCCTTCGCCTGCCCCGCCGACCCAGGTTTGGGCGTGGCGGCTGTGGCGGCGGCGTACGATGCCGCCTTTGGCTGGCCCGAGGCCTGCCGGCTCGCCGCCAGCGGGGGCCGGAGGACAATGCCCTCCAGGACAGAGAACCGGCTGTTGAACGCAGCCAGTTCCTTCCGCACCAGGGTCAGAAGTCTGTCCTCTGCGGGCCCAAGCCCGCTCTGCCCCTGCTGCGCCCCCTCCTGCGGCGCCTTCTGAGGGCCGGCATCGGCATCGCGGAGCCTGGCCAGGTCCGCTCGGAGCTCCTCGTTCTCCTTTCGGAGAAGCTCCATGGCGGCTGTCAAGCGGGCGACCTCCGCCCGCATTTCTGACATGCCGTCCGACGGAGGCCCTTGAAGTAGGGCCTCCGCTGCCGCCATAATGGAGGCCTTGGCTGCGGGTATGGCCTTGTCCTTAGAAGATTGCTTCTTCTTTAAGGCCACATCCCTCACTGCAGCAGCCACGACCTCCGCGAACTTGGCCCGCTCCGCCTTGGAGCCACCAGCGGCGTCCGACTCATCGCCAGACGCCTCCAGAGTGCTCCCCTCGGCCGAGCCGACGGAGTCATCCTCCTCGGTTGCCCGGCTCTTGCTCTTGGACTTTTTGTGGCTCCAGCCTAGAACCCGGCGAGCTTTTTTGGCGGAGCCCTTCCCGCCGTCCGAGGAAGACGACCCCTGGCCATCCCCCGGCTTCTCCTCCACGTTCCGCTTCAGGAATGCATTCCTACCAGCGGAACTACTGCCTCCCACTACGCTCTCCGGGCTCTTGAAAGAGCCCTTCGCGTCCTTCGCTCCCGATGCGGTGTCGGACTCCGACCCCGCATCACTCATCGCCTTCTCCTTCTCACGTCGTTGGGTTTCTTGTAACAATTCCATTTTGTTCCCACGAGTAAAAACTTTGTGTACTTGCTCAAATCTCCGTGGTTCGCACTAGCGACTAATTTAGCTACCCATTAATCAAGCTACCAACCTCCCTCACGGTGCGCCGCCGCTTGGAGGTTTGGGGTAATTTTTTATAGAGGTTTTCTTCCTCGCGGTCCGGGCGGTTAAGCCAAGACCCTCGACCCCCGTCAAAAGTCAGAGACATGACCTTGAACGATCTTCGGGGCTACGAGACTAACGGTGGCAGAAGGAAATGACGAAATGAAAATGGAAATGATGATGGGAATGATGATGGTGGATGATGGGATGGGAATGATGATGTGGTGAATGATGAATGGTGTATGGTAGCGGGGATGATGATGATTGATGGTGGATGATGGGATGGGAATGATGATGTGGTGAATGATGAATGATGTATGGTGGCGGGGATGATGATGATTGATGGTGGATGAATGGCTTCCTTCTGCCTGCCCGGCGGCAGGGTTAGTGCACGCCGAGCCCGTTCTTACTCCGCCGCTGTGCGTCTCTGCTTAGAGCAGAGGGACACACGTTGGAGCGTTCCTCCGACAGGATATTGGCATACGGGCAACGAAACCCCTTAGGCACTTGTGCCTAAGGGGAACCATTGCCCGCACCCCAGGGTGCACCGTCCCGAAGACTGGCCTTCCCCACGGACGTATCCGAAGGGAATTCCAGCCCACGGGCACTCGGGGAGGTTTCCTGTCTCCGCACCCCACCGTTCCCCCCCTTATCTCCGAAGTTTGCAAAGAAAAATTGAAGAAAAATCTGAAATTATTGTATGTGATAGAAGTTTATGTAAAGATTATGGGAAAAATAAAACGATGTCTCTAAATAGCACACTTTTTCAGAAATCGGAACGGAACCTTCGGTGCGCGAGTCCGACTCGCTCTTGACCGGTTTTTTATTTGACACTTTGAAGTGGGTTCCTTACCTTGAATGCCACTTCTTACGTCATCTCATACTTTATCTATCAAAATCTCACGGTTAATTTAGTTCAACTCGCTGACACGCTCGCAAGGGTATCGCTAGTGTAAATTGGAATTATCAAACGAGTTTTTAGAATGCCAATCAAGAAACTCACAGCGGATTCAGATTTGAAGTTTAGAATGAGGTCTTACAGAATCACACGGCTGAACCTTGTGGGTTGTTGGTTGATCTTTAATCTTTATGTTTTTACTAGGTATGCATCGATACGCCTTTTTGCCGATACGATACCGATACCATGAGGTCTTACAGAATCACACGGCTGAACCTTGTGGGTTGTTGGTTGATCTTTAATCTTTATGTTTTTACTAGGTATGCATCGATACGCCTTTTTGCCGATACGATACCGATACCATGAGGTCTTACAGAATCACACGGCTGAACCTTGTGGGTTGTTGGTTGATCTTTAATCTTTATGTTTTTACTAGGTATGCATCTATACGCCTTTTTGCCGATACGATACCGATACCATGAGGTCTTACAGAATCACACGGCTGAACCTTGTGGGTTGTTGGTTGATCTTTAATCTTTATGTTTTTACTAGGTATGCATCGATACGCCTTTTTGCCGATACGATACCGATACCATGAGGTCTTACAGAATCACACGGCTGAACCTTGTTGGTTGTTGGTTGATCTTTAATCTTTATGTTTTTACTAGGTATGCATCGATACGCCTTTTTGCCAATACGATACCGATACCATGAGGTCTTACAGAATCACACGGCTGAACCTTGTTGCTTGTTAGTTGATCTTTAATCTTTATGTTTTTACTAGGTATGCATCAATACGCCTTTTTGCCAATACGATACCGATACCATGAGGTCTTACAGAATCACACGGCTGAACCTTGTTGGTTGTTGGTTGATCTTTAATCTTTATGTTTTTACTAGGTATGCATCGATACGCCTTTTTGCCGATACGATACCGATACCATGAGGTCTTACAGAATCACACGGCTGAACCTTGTTGCTTGTTGGTTGATCTTTAATCTTTATGTTTTTACTAGGTATGCATCGATACGCCTTTTTGCCAATACGATACCGATACCATGAGGTCTTACAGAGTCACACGGCTGAACCTTGTTGGTTGTTGGTTGATCTTTAATCTTTATGTTTTTACTAGGTATGCATCGATATGCCTTTTTGCCAATACGATACCGATACCATGAGGTCTTACAGAATCACACGGCTGAACCTTGTTGGTTGTTGGTTGATCTTTAATCTTTATGTTTTTACTAGGTATGCATCGATACGCCTTTTTGCCGATACGATACCGATACCATGAGGTCTTACAGAATCACACGGCTGAACCTTGTTGCTTGTTGGTTGATCTTTAATCTTTATGTTTTTACTAGGTATGCATCGATACGCCTTTTTGCCGATACGATACCGATACCATGAGGTCTTACAGAATCACACGGCTGAACCTTGTGGGTTGTTGGTTGATCTTTAATCTTTATGTTTTTACTAGGTATGCATCGATACGCCTTTTTGCCGATACGATACCGATACCATGAGGTCTTACAGAATCACACGGCTGAACCTTGTGGGTTGTTGGTTGATCTTTAATCTTTATGTTTTTACTAGGTATGCATCTATACGCCTTTTTGCCGATACGATACCGATACCATGAGGTCTTACAGAATCACACGGCTGAACCTTGTGGGTTGTTGGTTGATCTTTAATCTTTATGTTTTTACTAGGTATGCATCGATATGCCTTTTTGCCAATACGATACCGATACCATGAGGTCTTACAGAATCACACGGCTGAACCTTGTTGGTTGTTGGTTGATCTTTAATCTTTATGTTTTTACTAGGTATGCATCGATACGCCTTTTTGCCGATACGATACCGATACCATGAGGTCTTACAGAATCACACGGCTGAACCTTGTTGCTTGTTGGTTGATCTTTAATCTTTATGTTTTTACTAGGTTTGCATCGATACGCCTTTTTGCCGATACGATACCGATACCATGAGGTCTTACAGAATCACACGGCTGAACCTTGTGGGTTGTTGGTTGATCTTTAATCTTTATGTTTTTACTAGGTATGCATCGATACGCCTTTTTGCCGATACGATACCGATACCATGAGGTCTTACAGAATCACACGGCTGAACCTTGTGGGTTGTTGGTTGATCTTTAATCTTTATGTTTTTACTAGGTATGCATCGATACGCCTTTTTGCCAATACGATACCGATACCATGAGGTCTTACAGAATCACACGGCTGAACCTTGTGGGTTGTTGGTTGATCTTTAATCTTTATGTTTTTACTAGGTATGCATCGATACGCCTTTTTGCCGATACGATACCGATACCATGAGGTCTTACAGAATCACACGGCTGAACCTTGTGGGTTGTTGGTTGATCTTTAATCTTTATGTTTTTACTAGGTATGCATCTATACGCCTTTTTGCCGATACGATACCGATACCATGAGGTCTTACAGAATCACACGGCTGAACCTTGTGGGTTGTTGGTTGATCTTTAATCTTTATGTTTTTACTAGGTATGCATCGATACGCCTTTTTGCCGATACGATACCGATACCATGAGGTCTTACAGAATCACACGGCTGAACCTTGTTGGTTGTTGGTTGATCTTTAATCTTTATGTTTTTACTAGGTATGCATCGATACGCCTTTTTGCCAATACGATACCGATACCATGAGGTCTTACAGAATCACACGGCTGAACCTTGTTGCTTGTTAGTTGATCTTTAATCTTTATGTTTTTACTAGGTATGCATCGATACGCCTTTTTGCCAATACGATACCGATACCATGAGGTCTTACAGAATCACACGGCTGAACCTTGTTGGTTGTTGGTTGATCTTTAATCTTTATGTTTTTACTAGGTATGCATCGATACGCCTTTTTGCCGATACGATACCGATACCATGAGGTCTTACAGAATCACACGGCTGAACCTTGTTGCTTGTTGGTTGATCTTTAATCTTTATGTTTTTACTAGGTATGCATCGATACGCCTTTTTGCCAATACGATACCGATACCATGAGGTCTTACAGAATCACACGGCTGAACCTTGTTGGTTGTTGGTTGATCTTTAATCTTTATGTTTTTACTAGGTATGCATCGATACGCCTTTTTGCCAATACGATACCGATACCATGAGGTCTTACAGAGTCACACGGCTGAACCTTGTTGGTTGTTGGTTGATCTTTAATCTTTATGTTTTTACTAGGTATGCATCGATATGCCTTTTTGCCAATACGATACCGATACCATGAGGTCTTACAGAATCACACGGCTGAACCTTGTTGGTTGTTGGTTGATCTTTAATCTTTATGTTTTTACTAGGTATGCATCGATACGCCTTTTTGCCGATACGATACCGATACCATGAGGTCTTACAGAATCACACGGCTGAACCTTGTTGCTTGTTGGTTGATCTTTAATCTTTATGTTTTTACTAGGTATGCATCGATACGCCTTTTTGCCAATACGATACCGATACCATGAGGTCTTACAGAATCACACGGCTGAACCTTGTTGGTTGTTGGTTGATCTTTAATCTTTATGTGTTTACTAGGTATGCATCGATACGCCTTTTTGCCGATACGATACCGATACCCTTATAAAAATATCGGCGATACCGATTCCGATGCCGATAAGCTTATTGAATATAAATGAAGGTAAAAAAAAACAAGTTGGATTATTTTTTAAATTGCAGACTTCGAATGATATTATTAGTTAGGTACTAGCCCGTCGCACGGTTTCTACTACTTGACAAAACATGAAGGTTTCTGCCGTGTTTATTCCGGAAGGTTTTTATGTATAATACATTAATATTTTACTTAAAAACTACACCCCGTACCATACCCCCATACCTTTTTACTTTTAATGTCTAAACACACTATGCGGAAGATTCGCGACGGAAGTTCGGCATGATTACGCCTGTATTTCTATTTGAATTAGGTACTGACGACACACTAAGACCGAAATTACGTTGCCAGATCACGCTGTTGTTGAATCAGCCGCGGAACTTCCGTCGCGAATCTTCCGCATAGTGTGTTTAGACACTTATTATACATAAAAACCATCCGGAATAAATTTTCTAAATGATAGTGAAAACCGCATCAAATCCGTTGCGTAGTTCAGAAGAACATCGCGGCCACACAGACAGACACGAAAAGCGCCTTCATTTTATATTATTAATATAGATTAAAATTAATAATTAAGGTTATTGTGTTAGTATATCAAAATTAACATTAATAAGTTTTTGTTTAAAAACAAAGTATTCTCCAGTTTTGCGGAGATAGTCGATTTCGCTTGTTTTTAGTGCTCCGTACCTCAAAAGGAAAAAACGAAACCCTTATAGGATCACTTCGTTGTCCGTCTGTCTGTCTGTCAGTCTGTCAAGACCCTTTTTCTCAGGAACGCGTGGAGGTATCAAATTGAAATTAATATCAAATACGTAAGTCTATGGCCTCTTGAAGTCTTAAAAAACTCAAGCTTCTAAGTCAATGCAATAAAAACATACGGCCATTTATGCGACATATTTTAATACTCGCAAGTAAATCAAAACCTATAGGGTACTTCCCCTTGTTCTAGAATCATGAAATTTTGAAAGATGCAAGGTCTTACATCAAAAATATAGGAAAAAGTCCGAAAATGGTTAATTTGTAATTCTGTCACATAAAAAAAATGTTTAAGTCTGTCGGTCTGTCAAGACTATTTTCCTCAAGGACGCGTGAAGGTATCAAGATGAAATTAATATCAAAGACGTAAGTCTACAGTCTCTTAAAGTTTAAAAAAATCAAGATTATAAGTCAACGCAATAAAAAAATACGGCCATTTTGGGACACATTTTGATACTCGCAACTGTCGCAAGTAAATCAAAACCTATAGGGTACTTCCCATTGACCTAGAATAATGAAATTTGACAAGAAGCAAGGTCTCACAGCACAAATAAAAGAAAAAGTCCGAAAAATGGTAATTTGTAATTCTATCACATAAAAAAATGTCAGTCGGTCAAGACCCTTTTTCTCAGGAACCAATGTTAAGTTTGTTTTTGGGATAAATTCTTTTCAACAACGGAACCCTTCATTGTGCGTGATCCGACACGCACTTGGCCGGTTTTTGAATGAGATCTGCTATGGGAAATAGTCTCTCAGATGCGAAAAAACTCATTTGAAAACTAAGGTATTTCTGCGCCATTTTTGCCAAGTCCGAGTATAAGACGACATTGTTCGTGCCTAGTTTACAACGAAACAGCACACGCGTTTACATTACTTTTTTGAAGCAAAAACTTTGAAAAATACCTATCGTTGTACCAGCACAAAAAATATTTCCGATACCGATATATCAGCAAACCCGAAGTATCGCCGGTATCGGTATCGATTGCACCCCTAGTTTCAAGTTTCGGTACGGATTACTTACTTACTTACCCAAAGAATTGGAGTATTCAAGTTCTGTATCTGATAGACGCTGTTTGATGCCGCTTTATAATATTAACTTAGATAGGTACCTTCAAGATCGAATCCTTGTAAAGGTGGATTTAGACCAAACGAACAAATAGAGCTAGAACAAGAGCATTCTTTCTTGAACTTTAGTGTAAACGAAAGCTCGTTTTCAGCGTTTACACCAAAATATCAACTAGCAAGAATGAGAACCAAGAACTAGAATCGCTAGAACACAAGAACTTACAAAAGCCACTAGTAGTCCCGCGTAATAGACTAAAAATGTGCAACAAAAATTGTTATACCATGGCTGTGAAAATATTTAACCACTTGGCAGAAGAATTTAGAAGTGCTTCAGATTTAGAATTTAGTAAGAAGCTGTATAATATAACTGGTTGTGTGAGAGATGTTTTTATTCCATCAATGAATATTTTGAATGTAAAATGTAAAACTTAATTATTATGACATCTAAACATTGCTATTTTATATTGACATGATAAATTATTATTTTAAATGATAAGAATTTAATTTAATTTTAATTTATAAATTGCTTAAAATCTAAATTTTAATTTTAATAATGAAATGATTAAGTATTAATATTTTTGTGTTGATGTCTTACGTTATTACTGAATGTGTACTGAATGCTCTTATCTAAATATTTGTATGGCTGAAATGCCGAGTATAGTGAAACCCATGACAGATGATAAGAACATATTATGTACCTATATTCTTGCAAATAAATATCATTCATTCATTCATTCATTCAAGAACAGTGTGAAGAGACTGCTCCGGGGAGCGAGCACGTCCCAAACTCCCAACACGTAAGAACGCTCTAAGCTGCCGTTTACATCAAGCGAGCGAACATTACATATAATCTATGCGAACTAAGATAGAACAACGAAGAAAAGTTCTATCTCTGTTTACACTAATACAATTTGACGGAGAGGGGATAGAATGAGCTCGTCTCATGTAAGTCGGCCTTAAGTTAGCAGCATCGATTACGAGAAAGGCAATCCTTATTTTATTTTATCAGACACAATAACGATGTTGCAAACGATTGAATCTTCATCAAGGATAGTCTAGCTCTATAGTGCTCCTTAGACTAGGCTAGACTCAATTTCAAAGACAATATTCTAGTAGATTGACAATTTAGCTAAGTGATTGTTGTCCTAGTCTTGCGATGTTGGGTAATGTATAGTATATTCTACGCAGACAAACACTGAGCTTACCTAATTCGTTACTGCGCATATAAAGGACGAACCAAAAACCAGCACTAAGTACCTGTGGTACAAATACGATGAAAAGTGAATAAAAATTGTATGGAAAAATCATTTGTTTAAGGCTGCTCCTTCCAAAAATACGTCGAAACTAAGTAACTTTGTAACCATCTTTTACAGTAACTATAGCATCTTTCTAATAGGAAAAAATACACAGTAATCTACAATACATAAGAAGTGATTTCATGTGTTCTGAAATCTATTTTAATTTGTAGAACTAAGGAAATAAAAACCTAAATCCAGGTGTATTTCGGTTTATTTTTTCGAGTTGTTACCATATTACTCCTACAGTTTTCATTAAAAGTGTTCATAAATTTATACAGTTCGTTACAAGCTAATAAGGAATGATTTCTTGTCATTACTTTTTTAGTTTAATCAACAGATTTTTTGTAAATCAATAATTACTTCATATTCTGCAAGCGTTGTGTCATCGCGCTTCTCTTTCTTTTCTATGCAGTCCGACAGTGACCGCGCTTTTTGCAACGGACAAGCCTTACAAAAAAAAAAAAACTATAGAAAGCAAATAGATCTTGAATACACTTGACGTTGTATGTGTTCAGATATTTTTGGTTGGTTGTGTGTATAGCAATTATTGACAAGCATCTGCTCAGATATTAATGAATGTTCAGATATTAATGGTGACTTGTAGTTTATGGAACATAATGACATTTTAAATTGTTCAGAGGTATTTGGTCACCTTGTCTGCTACAATATATCTGACAATTTCTTTCTTATTTGCAAAATACTCTCTTCAAAACTCTTCCAAATTTCAAGTTGATACTATTATCATCTCAAGAATATTGAGATATCCAGCTGTGACAGACGGACAGACAGACAGACTGAGTTGCACCATAAGGGTTCCTTTGGACCATTTTGGTACAGGATCTTAAAAACGATTCCATTTATCAATTTTAAAGACAACTAACTACATTAAAGTGATCCCTGTGAAGTGCTGTCGTGCCGGTCAATTCATCAACGCGTCGGGGCTAAAAGCAATAACTTAGCCTGTCGTTCAGTCTAGACACAGTAAAACCTACGTCAATCTGCTGGAAGGCGGAACCATCTATCAACGGTAGGTTTAAATTATTGAGTGGCAGGTTTTGAATAAGTGACTAAATTCTTTAAAAATTGAGAAAGATAAAAGGCTCCGAACTTCGTACAGTCGCCGTCGGATATATAGAGTGACTGGTAATTAGTGACCGATACCTAAACACATGATTGTGCTCATCATTACAAACAACTTTTACTATGGGACCAAACCTGAAATCGCGAAAAAAAAAAATCAGCTGCTCCCTACATTTTGACGAGTTATGCGAACATGAATGTATGGGGCAGCTGATTTTTTTCGCGATTTCGGGTTTGGTCCCATAGTAAAAGTTGTTTGTTATCATGAGTATAGTCATGTGTTTAAGTATCGGTCACTAATTACCAGTCACCCTATATTGTAGCAGACAACATGATCAACTAATTCTGAACAATTTAAAATGTCAATAAGTTCCATACACTACAAGTCTGAACATTCATTACTTCAGTAATAGAAAATAGAAAAATAGAAATAGAAAATAGTTTATTGTCCAGGTAATACAGTAAGCAGGTTTACATGTTAACAATAAGTTGAGACGACATGAGTAGCTTAAAATATTACTTAATATAGCTAGGTTACATAATATTATTTGCCAGTGAGCCCCAAACTAGACGGTTTGTCTGTATCTTGGGGCTCGGGGTACGGATTCCAGAGTGGAGACTAGAGAGGTGATTTCAGTTGTATGTTGTTAAATGTGATGTTATGTAAATGTTTGTGTAAATGTGATGTGTATGTGGTGTGAGTGGGGGTGTGTGTGTGTGCGTGCGTATTCGTTCCCATTGTGCGTCATTTGACGTTTGATTCAGTGTCAGGTCAGGGTATATTAGTTGTTCCGAGTCATCATAACCAGAGCTTTGCAACATTTTCTTTATAATTTTTTTACAGCTGAATAAGGTAGTATTTTTAATTTCGCAGAGTTTGCAGACTTTGTTGTAAGTATTAATGAGAGAGTAAGCTGGGGAGCGTCTAGCTAGCAATGAGGTGTTGTCAGGTGTTGGGATTCTGTAGTTTCTTTTGCTAATATCTGAGCAGATGCTTGTTTAGATAGAATAATCACAGTTTTGCGTTCAAAATGCTCGCGCTCTGCTGTAAAATCATGATTTTGTAATAGCCGTACTTTGCGGCCGTCAAGTAGAAAGTTTTCTACTGTCTTTAGCATGGCGATTACAAAATCAATTTATCTTCACTACCCTAGACAATAAAATTGTCTGTTGTCAGTGTGATTTTGACAGTTGGGATAGAAAACTTTCTTCCGAATTTCGGAAGAAAGTACATAAGAAATTACCTACATAAAGATCATTACAAACGAAAGACAAAATGCCTTAATGTTGAAGAATTTCTACGGTGCGATGTCAAAAATGGAGAAACGAAATGTCACTTTTTAGGGTTCCGTACCAAAATGGTAAAAAAGGAACCCTTATGGTGTGACTCAGTCTGTCTGTCTGTCTGTCTGTCTGTCCGTCTGTCTGTCTGTCTCTCTGTCTGTCTGTCACAGGTGGATATCTCAAGAACTACTAATGCTATCAATTTTGAAATTTGGAACAATTTTAGATGACGTTTACCCAACTATTTTGCAAATAAGAACAAAATAAAAATATATGTATATTTATTGCAACAGGGACTGAAAGGGGGTTTTAAAAATTCAAAGTGGGGCTACTAAGGCATGTGGGGTATCATATGAAGGAGCGCTGTTTACAAATTCTCAACCGTTTTTTAATTTTTTTTAGGCCGGTCAGTTTTCGACTTTCGATGAAAAATGTAAAAAAAAAATACCGTTCCCCCCCCCCTTATCTCCGAAGTTTGCAAAGAGAAAAATCTGAAATTATTCTATGTGATAGAAGTTTATGTAAAGATTACAGAAAAAATAAAACGATGCCTCTAAATAGCACACTTTTTCAGAAATCGGAACGGAACCCTCTTTGCGCGAGTCCGACTCGCTCTTGACCGGTTTTTTTTTTAAGAGATGTGTCTATTCTTCGTAGAGATAGAAGTAAAAGGATTATGTAAGGATCGTAGCAGGTGGCGTATTGTAGTCCCTTTTTTTTTGGCGTGAATTTATGAATGTATATTATGTAGCTAGCTATATTATTCTACATCACAATAAATATGTATCACTAAAAGCGGGCACATAATGAAATTAACATTATTATGAATAACTGTTTGTTTTATGGGTTTTATGTGCTTCTTGGCAAGACGCCACCATCTTCAATACACAACTTCGTGTTAACTAGTTTAATGTTTATTAAATACTAGCTGCCCGCCCCGGCTTCGCTCGGGTGTACTACTGAAGAAAAGAAGATCAAATCTTGTCAGTGACTTTAGGAGAAACATTCAGAATGTTGACCTTGACCTCAAGGTCAATGACCCTGAGGTCAAGGTCACTGACCTTGAGGTGTCCCATGATGTTCCCCCACCCTATTACTCCCACATCCCACCCGATCCCGATTTTTTAAAGTTTTTTTTAGGGTTCCGTACCTCAAAAGGAAAAAACGGAACCCTTATAGGATCACTCGTGTGTCTGTCTGTCTGTCCGTCTGTCCGTCTGTCACGGCCAATTTGCTCCGAATCTAATGGACCGATTAAGTTAAAATTTGGTACACATATGAATTTCTGTGACCCAAACACGTACAGCTAAAGTAAATATATGAATTTTGAATATGAGAGTCGCTTTTAGGGGGAAAATAAGAAAATTAAAAAAAAAAGAGTTGTAAACTGTACCGAGTGACATATCAAATGAAAGGGCTTACTATGAGGGTCTCAAATATATTTTTTATATAATTTTAAAATTTATTGTTTTAAAGTTATTTAAGAAAATAGACGAAAATTGACCATTCCCCCCCTTATCTCCGAAACTACTGAGCTTAAAATTTTGAAAAAAATATAGAAATTAGTTCTATACCTGTAGATTACAGGAAAACCTATAACAAGTCTGTGGTCTTAAAATAACGTGGTAAATTTATATATATATAAAAAAATCAAAGTCCTGACTGAGTCACTGACTAATATACCAACGCACAGCCCAAACCAATGTACCTAGAGACTTGAAATTTTGCACATAGATACCTTATATAGTGTAAACATCCACTAAGGAAGGATTTTTGGAAATTCCATCCCTAAAAGGGTAAAACAGGGGATGAAAGTTTGTATGAAAAATCCTATCCCTTGAGTTAATAGACTTGAAACTTAGCACGAATATTCATCTAAGTAAATTATAAAGTTTATCATTTTTACTTTTCCTAAACTACCCCCTAAAGAGGGATTGGGGGTGTCAAAGTTTGTATGGAGGAACTTTAACACGCGGTCCGATTAACTCAAAACTCAGTATTTATACTTGAGACCAAAAATGAAGACTAACGTGGTTTTCCAAAAATCTACCCCTAAGGGGTGAAAAGTTAATTTTATAGCGGAGGATTTAATGGGGGCTTGATTAACTCTAAAATTGGTGTAAATAATGTTTGAGTCAAGTTATGGAAACATACCAGACGATTTTTGAAATTCTTTAGGTATCTGTGTTCGTGAAAACAGAGATACAGTTTATATGAAAAATGTTATTAATTTGGTTAATGAACTTGAAACTTAGCACAAATACTTGCATAAGTAAGTAATAATGTTTGTCATTATTAGTTTTTCAAAACTACGCCTCAAATGAGGTTTAGGGATGTTAAAGTTTGTATAGAAGAATTTTAAAGCGCAGGCCGATTAAAAAAATGGTACTTTGAGTCAAGTTAGGTAACTTGCCAAACGAATTTTCACCGATTTTGAAGGCATATAGCTGATGTTTTAAGGAGTAACTTACGCTATTTTTATTTTAGAAAAATAATTAGGGTTCCGCGCAAGGAAATTAAAATCCATTAAATCAGACAACCACGTACAGCCCAGTACAAACTTACTAAGCCTCCGCTGTCTATTACGGCTATAACAACAAATAATAAAAATAAAGCAAAGTTAAAAATTTAAGGGGTTGGTCCCCCCCCCATACAATAAACTTTTCATTTTGAAAAAAAAAAAAAAATATCTAGCATGTGGGGTGTCATGTCATTATTTCATCACCGCTGCTCTCAAAACTGTGAAGGAAAACATCGTGAGGAAACCGGCATGTCCTAGAACCAAAAATTCGAAGACATGTGATATCTACCAACCCGCACTGTGCCTGTGTCCCAGCAGTGGGAACGTTATAGGCTGATTATGTGTTATGTGGGGTGTCATCGTCTAGAACTCATTGAGTAGAGTACAAAATATTTTTTTATCTTTTAAAATTAAGAAATAGGGGGCCGTAAAAGTTGTAAATTTTAGACCATTTTTGTACGAGCTCTAGCGCAACAATTCAACAAATTAGGAATTTGAAACTTCTTTATACCATGTAAGTACCATGAATACTGTATTTAATCAACAATACTGAAAACGGCGATTCATAAGGTATTTTGTTTAAACATGGGTGATTTTCTGCAACTGCAAAAAATAACCTTGTAATTCACAGTATCATTATAAAATAAGTAAAAAGTTATCTTTGCGATTGTTAAACATATAATATGGTACGGAACCCTTCGTGCGCGAGTCCGACTCGCACTTGACCGGTTTTTTTTTGGCGTGATTTCATGAATGTATATTATGTAGCTAGCTATATTATTCTACATCACAATAAATATGTATCACTAAAAGCGGGCACATAATGAAATTAACATTATTATGAATAACTGTTTGTTTTATGGGTTTTATGTGCATCTTGGCAAGACGCCACCATCTTCAATACACAACTTCGTGTTAACTAGTTTAATGTTTATTAAATACTAGCTGCCCGCCCTGGCTTCGCTCGGGTGTACTAATGAAGAAAAGAAGACCAAATCTTGTCAGTGACCTTAGGAGAAACTTTCAGAATGTTGACCTTGACTTCAAGGTCAATGACCCTGAGGTCAAGGTCACTGACCTTGAGGTGTCCCATGATGTTCCCACACCCTATTACTCCCACATCCCACCCGATCCCGAATTTTTCTAAGTCTTTTTTTCATAGTGCCCCGTTACCTACACTCCAACCCAAATCTTTCCTTTACGATACGATTCCATGTAATGAAATAAAATGACAATTAAATAATTTCACAACGATAACACACTGAGTTCTATAAACTAATATTGCTGGTATTTTTAACAACATCAGGTATAATTTTATTATAAAATTAAAATAAAATAAATAAAACGTTTATACCATTCCCCTCTAAAAAGCTTATTTTATTAAATAAAAATTATATATAATAAAATTATTAAATAAAAAGCACTTTTACTCACTGTTTTGATGTTTGAAAATGGAACATAACAATGTATTCGACCACAGATTTAGAGTACCTAGGCTAGATACGGCATGTTATTAGATAGTATGAAAACCGAACGTGTCATCTTTTTTATACCTACGATAACTTCACCCCCGCCATTTAGTGATGTGCTCAGCGTAAACAGAATTGTTTCAATCGCTAAGCGTCACTGAGCTAACAGACTTTTTTTAGTACGAACGGGCACGCTTGGTCGTGGCTCGCCATATCTAGTGTAAGTGTAATCTTTGTATTCGACCTATATTGATGTGTTCTAAATTCAATTTGATTGGTCGACATTTTCGACAAGGAGTTTAGCATTAGAATAAAAACTGTTTTGTGTTTTTTGCTGTCCTTAGTAAATTGGCGCTATTTTAAATACTGTAAGTTGTACGAACACAAAGTTTAGTGTTACTTTAATCTTTAATTTTGTGTTTGTTTAGTGTTGTTCTAATCGATTAAAAATGCATTCTAGTTATGAAGATGTGTTAACACCTGAGTTTATGAAAGAGAGGGCGGCCGATATAGTGGAAACCTTGCTACCCAAAAAATCAGGGCTGGTTTACATCAAAGCCAATTTAACTTTGCTTTTTCTTCATTATATGTCTATTTTCACTTAAATCTTTCCTTTCTCGTAGTCATGGTAAAGTATAGTATGCAACTCTTGAATAAAACGGATTTATATCGAGAGCCATAAATCACTCGCGTCGCTCAGGATTCTAACACTTGAATAACTCGCTACGCTCGTGATTCAATCATCATGAGTCGCTCCCTACGGTCGTGATTCAATCGTTAGAATCCTTCACTAGCTCGTGATTCATCTATGGCCCTCGCTTTAAATCCGTCCTTTATTCACTAATTGCATAATATACTATTATTTCAGAATCAATCCATAAAGCATAGGTAAGTAATAAAAATAGTCAGCATTCAAACATAAAAATTAACAAAATAAAATGATTCAAATTATTTAGCAAATACAAGAAATGAAATAAAAGTACAGAACAACTTTAAGATTCAATGTCAATATTAGATACAATTACGTCAATCAATTAATTAAATTACAAATTATACATAACGTTCTACAACTTTTTTATTAATTTTTTTCACAAAACAACAAATTAATTTTTTTTTCGGATTAACAAATAAAACATAGTAACAAACTGCTAAACGTCAAACTATCAATATTTTTGAAGATCTCCTTACCGTCTTCTGTCTTATGCCCGCTTTCACCAACCCTAAGTGACACTTAAATGAATCCCTAAATAACAGTGCACTGTTGGATTTTCAACAGCGCCGAGAGTTGAAAATATGTTAATATGTAAGACCAAGAAAGCACCAAGAATTCAAATTAAATTATGTACAGTCGCCGTCAGATATATTGTAGCAGAAGGTGAAGGTGATCAACTAATTCTGAACAATTTAAAATGTCAATAAGTTCCATACACTACAAGTCTGAACATTCATTAGTTCAGTAATAGCAGATGCTTGTCAATAATTTCTGTACACACAACTAACCAAAAATATCTGAACACTTAGGTGTAAGTAGCTGCATTGATATATTACATCCAAGTCTTTATAATCGTTACTCAATATTAGTAAAAATTGAGAATTAAACAGATAAAAACCGGCCAAGTGAGTCTCGGACCACGCACAATGAAGGGTTCCGTAGTTGAAAAGAATTTATCCCAAAGACAAACTTAACATTGAGTTGAATGTACGTCACGGAAAACTGCATATATTTAAGTTTGTATTCGCAAATAACTATTCATAAATATAACATCACGCCTTGTTTCCCCGAAGGGTTGGGCAGAGGTGTACCTATAGTACACCCACATTTTGTCAGAAAAAGAAAACTAAAACCAATTTTTTTATGTGATAAAACTACAAATAATCAATTTTCAGACTTTTTCCTTTACTTGTGCTGTGAGACCTTGCTTCTTACCAAATTTTATGATTCTAGGTCAACGGAAAGTACCCTATAGGTTTTGATTTACTTGCGAGTGTCAAAATATGTTGCATAAATGGCCGTATTTTTTTATTTTATTTCATTGACTTAGAAGCTTGATTTTTTTAGAAATCTAAGGGACCATATACTTACGTATTTGATATTAATTTCAACTTGATACCTCCACGCGTTCCTGAGAAAAAGGGTCTTGACAGACAGACAGACAGACGGACAACGAAGTGATCCTATAAGGGTTCCGTTTTTTCCTTTTGAGGTACAGATCCCTAAAAAACTAAATAAAAGCTTGTAAAAAGAATCCTATGATAAAGCAAAGATTTCTGAGTCGAATTATGTAAAAAAGTGAATTTCGTAAAAAGTGCAGTTGAGTCTTTCTACTTCCTGTCTACACGGAAACGTCATTTTTATCTATTCTTCCGTAGACAAAATCCCTTTCATGCTACGCGTGCAGCAGCGGACTGCGATTACAGTATTACCTGCTTACTGACTAGGCCATTTTATCAGTTAAGCTTTTGCTGGCAACTCTGTTCTTCTGGTTCACCTTTCACGCCGGAGGATCAAGAAGTGAATTAAACATTTCGGGCTGCTATTGAGAAATAAATGGAAAAACTCTTTATAACGTAAGAGTGTCCGTGGAGTTTCTTGCCCGTTTTTCTCCATAGATCTACGTTTTGGAATGGGCAACTAGCTTCAACTTTCTGACTTACCTACTGACCGACTCTTTGACAATTCAATAGTGCCTGTAATTGGTTTAATTGAAATAAATGCTTTGACTTTGAGTTTATAACTTTGGCCGACACGGATATCGGACCCAGGACCTCAGGCATGCTCACAGGTAGCGCTGCCAATCACTAGACCAATACATATCTTTTGCGTAAAATATTAAACGCAGTATTAATATCAGAGCCTGTAAATTATTAACTCAAGTGGACTAATATGATTTTCCAGGTAATTGGGACAAGGCTGAGTACTGCACCTGCTTATTGCGAGGAACGATTGAGGAACGAGGTTTTAAATGTTGTATTTTTGTTGATTAATTACTTGTGTTTGCCTCGGATCAATAAAAAAAGGAAGATCAAAAATCAAAAGTGAAGCCACAAATCCGCAAGTAAAATACATGCTCACGCACACATATAGAACTAAAACCACGCTAACCGCTCTTATTACGTGACGAGGTCGTCGTCTAGCCTATAATTTTATACGATTTATTCCGATCTAATACCAACAAAGTAATAACCATTGGTATTTGTTTGAACTCATATAATTATTTTCTATTCCGAACCAAAAAAAAAATGGTATTTCGATACCAAAGTTGTTGGTATTCGTTCGCACATTAAATTTAATTATTTAAAAAGTGGTATCCGTTCGGAATAGAAAATAAATACAAGTTCAAACAAAATATTAATACCAGTCGTATTAGTTTGTTGGTATTAGAATGGAATTAATCGTTCCCACTGCTGGGACACAGGTCTCCTCTCGGTGAGAGGGAGCGTGTCGTAATCCGCCACGCGGGCACATAACAGCAGTGCGATTCTGTAACCATCTCACCGTGAAAACTTAGGTGAAGTGAGTGAGCGTGGAGTGAGCTGTCAATAGTGTCAATTCCTAGCAAAAACAAACTCACTTCACCTAAGTTTTCACGGTGAGATTTTTACAGAATCGACCGGAAGATGTCACATGTCATCGAATTTTGGTTTAGGATATGTCGGTTTCCACACGATGTTTTCCTTCACCGTTTTGAGAGCAGTGGTGATGAAATAATTTACACAAAGTAAAGCGTCTGTCGGGTTTCGAACCTACGAAGACACCCCTACACACACACACACACCCTCACACTATTAATTGCAGACTATAAAACACAAGTAAGTAAACATCGTAACATTCTCGGCCACATACATCAGTGCATTGTAATTGAATGAAGGAGAGGTCGATGTTTGAAGGAGAGGATGAGTTAATATATATGCCACGCCTGAGGCTAAATAACGACATACACGGAGTTTTGTTAATACGTCCCCAGAGTGGAAGGTAACACACACTTATGTTGTAATGAGATCCGAGCTTATAATGGGGTTATCGATACTTGTGTTGAAAATCTAAATTCGGTCAAATTAGATGTAAGAGATTTCGTATTTATCCACATAAAAACCGGGTCATCACGGAACAAAAATTAATTCTACACCACTTCGTAGAGTTCAGATTTGAAAAAATTGCGACTAAGTACGAGTCGGACTTGCACACGAAGGGTTCCTGGTATGTTTGTAGGCATAGAAATGACACAACCGATTAGCTTAGTAACTGGTTTATTACTGGCGACCTCGCGGCGTGCGACCGACGCGGTGCAAAAACACTGCATTCCCTTTCACATTATTTTGAAGACCTGACAATATACAAAAAACTATAATTAGAAATACTTCTTAAAATCTACTGGGTTCCTGTGTCTCTTTGATCGCCCGAGGGCTCGGCCAACTTACGGTTCCAGTTCCGGTTCACGACTCTTTGAATTGTGTTCAGTGGCCGAGCGCTCGGAGCGTGTACATTCTGATTCGAGTAAAGGATTTTCCCTCGCCTCTTCCCACTCATAACCATCTTCCCCACCCAACTCGGTGACAACAACTGCAACACTATGACCCTCGGTTGGCACCGCAGGTTCCTCTACTCTAATTACTTCTGTGCTTCCGTTCGCCGAGTGTGGTGATGATGGTGGTGAGGCAGACATTGTGGGAGCTGGCGGCTGTGTGGGTGAAGGTCTGGGAGACTGCAACGGTACATATGTTGTCTCTTCCCCCTGGCCTTCACCACCGTTAACTTGGTTATGGACAGCACATGATCTACGTAATTTCCTTATCTGGTCTAGGTGCCTCACACAGGTTACATCAAAATTCTCAAAATAAACATTAAACATTCTGGTTCCTATTTTATCTGTTATTTTACCTATCATCCATTTAGCCTTTCTAGCAGAAAACCATCTTGCCCATACTAATTCACCAACTTCAAAACACCTAGCTTTGTTCAAATCTGTTTCTTTAGAGTTAAGTTCATTTACTTCCGGCAGCTGATTTTTCTGTGGTAGTATTAACCGAGATCTCAAGTTGCGACCAAACATCAGTTCGGCCGGTGTTGAACCAGTGCTGCAATGTTTTGTGTTGCGGTACTCGAGAACCCTATCAATTTTTCGTGAATTTCACGAGATGCACAACCTTCATTAAGTATGCATTTAATCATTTTCTTGCAAGTTTTAACAGAGTTCTCTGCTTGACCATTACTAATTGGATGATAGACAGGGGAATTTTGAGTATTCTATTCCGTTATTTCCACAAAAATCATGAAATTGCTGTGAACATATTTTAATATCATTGTCAGACACTAATACATGTGGAATTCCGAAAGTGGAAAAAACATCTTTTAGTTTAACAATCAGCGCGCTGGTTGAGGTGCCGCAGTTCATATGGATGCATTCCAACCATTTACTATAAGCGTCAACTATTATAAGGTAATCCGCGATCCAATTTTCGCGAATACTTCTTCATGTGTGGCAATGGGTACTTGTCGATTTTTAAAACTTTATTTAATGTACAAGAAAAATCTTCCGCTATTTTAATCTTGCCGTTATCCTTTGTTACCGGAACGATAGGCGTTGCATAGTCTGAAAATTGAACCGGCATCGGCACTAAAATGGCCGCTTGGACAAGCCTATCCAATTCCCCTTCTACTTTTTCTTTAATGGCAAATGGAATAGCGCGCGGCTTAAAAAATTTAGGAACTGCATTTTCTTTTAAGTGTAATTGTACTTCAAATTTATTGAAACATCCGAGCTCATTTTTCCAAAGGTCAGGATATTCATTCAAAACCTGCTGCACTTCACCATCTTTGCCGAACGAATCTAACATATTATGATTGTCACACATAGAAACAAAACTCATTTTAAACTGGTTCATAAAATCTCGCCCCAGTAGGGGGGTCCTCCCTGTTTGAGCACATAAAATTGAATACAACGTTTAGTGTTATTGTATATAATTTCACACGAAAAATAACCTAATGGAGTAACTTTATGTTTAGTGTATAGACAAAATACAAGGTCTGTTGCTGATAACTTGTAACGATTGAAATGCTTTAAGTAAAATTCCTCTGACATTACGCTACGACCTGCACCACAATCAAGTTCCATGGAAAATGTATTTCTACCGACTATTACGTCAACTTTAATAGGATCATAGTTCACATACCTCATATTGAAAAGGTCGCACTCCTTACAGTCATGAGCATCCACTTCTAAGTTATTCAAAGCCGCATTATTAACCTTTTTCACAGCACACACTTTTTTTAGGTGACCCTTTTCTCCACAATTTTGGCACTTATAACTTTTGAAACGACACTTATCCGCTTGGTGATTCCTTAATCCGCACACAGAACAGCGCGCTCCAGCTGTTGCCGCGTCGTGCGCCGGCGCCGGCGCCGCCTGCGCCCGGCGCTCGCCGACACGATACACCACCTCCTCCTTAATGTGAGGCCCCACGGCTCCAACGCTGGAACGTGCAGCACGCGCACATGCCGCCTGCTGGGCTACCTCCAACGCCTTGGCGAGCGTTATTAATTTTGAGTCCTGTTCGAACAGGCGGTCCCTCTCCGGTCCAGCACTGAGGCCCAGCACGAACCTGTCTCGCAACAATATGTCCAGTTCCGTGCCAAAGTCACAGTAGACGGCGAGACCACGCAAGCGCGCGGCCCACTCCTCGAGATTCTCACCCTCAGATCTGGTTGCTTCATAAAATTTTGCCCTGTCGGCAAACGTCGATCTCTTCGGTTGGAAGTGACCGTTCAGCACTGCCACCAACTCCACCCATGAAACTCCATCAAGCACTCTCGGGTGCACGAGATTCCTTACGAGCCGATAAGACTCGTCCGATAGATGTGTTAACAGTACTGCACATCAGGTTACCCTCCGGTATATTGTTCAACTTTATGAAATTGTTCATTTTTCCGTAAAAAATCTCCCATTCTTGACTTTTATGGTCAAAAACAGATAAATTTCCGATAAAGTTCGCCATTTTTAACCGACTTCCAAAAGGAGGAGGTTCTCAATTCGTCGGAACCTTTTTTTTTTTTTTTATCTTTTTTTTAAATTTTTTTTTTATGTATGTTCCCCGATTACTCGAAAATGGCTTGACCGATTTGGATTTTTCTTTTTTTGTTCGAAAGGGTATACGTCCCAATTGGTCCCATGATCATCAAGTCAAGATCTGATGATGGGATCCCATGGAAATCGAGGGAAACCCTCAAATTTTATGGGCACACCTATATCGATTTCGGTATTTTTTATAGTAACTCTTGCATTTGCTCTCGGAAAGTACCATTCGGTGAACTGGAACTGATGATGAAGACCACAGAGGGCCATCGGAAATACTCAATTATATCTAAGAATATAACAGGTTGCGATTCGATTACTTTAATATGGTTTATGCTCGTCAAAATAATGGTAATGGTGACTTCACCATGAGCTCCATTTCTCCTGGTTCTGGTTGTTTCTCTAGGAGAACTGCTCAACAATTAACGTCCCTGCATCGGGAAAAGCAACATTTTGTAAAACGTGATGAGCAGTTGACATTGCGTTATTGTTACTTAGATAAATTACAAACTGAACCACTAAAAAGTGAAAAATAAAAACTTTTTTACAAAAACAAAAACCGACTTCCAAAAAAAAACACTACAAAGTGAAAAATAACTTTAATTTCGGAAGTCGGTGGCAAAAAACTAAAATACAGATCCAAAGACACCGACTTCCGAAATTAAAGTTATTTTTCACTTTGTAGTGTTTTTTTTTGGAAGTCGGTTTTTGTTTTTGTAAAAAAGTTTTCTTGCACACGTGGGTAGCTCGTCGCCAAATGGTATGTTTGTAGGCATAGAAATGACAGAACCAATTAGCTTAGTAACTGGTTTATTACTGGCGACCGCGCGGCGTGCGACCGACGCGGTGCAAAAACACTGCAGTTCCGTATCAATCAATCTGCCTAGCCTTTTCCCAACTATATTGGGGTCAGCTTCCAGTCTAGCCGTATGCAGCTGAATACCAGTATTTTACATGGAGCGACCCAGTAACTGGGTAAATTATACGATACCCCTTGGTAAGTCTGACAACCAGTCAGACTTTCAGGCTTTGACGACTCGATAACGACTGTCAAAGATCCACCGAATGACAGCCGGGACCAACAGCTTAACGTGCTTTCCGAGGTACGGAGGGGTCTTGGTATGTAAAGATGGCAACAATGGCATGCGTAGCTTATCTACAAGCCCCTCTCCATGTCTCTTTAGCTCCAAACGAAAAAGATATTACACTGATCAAGATAATCCATTATCCACCGTGACCCGATCAGCAAATGAGAGCAAAGTCGTCAGCAGGTCACAAAACAGCTGAACTTGAACAAACAAAAAGAACTTTTGCGCAAAACCAGCTCGAACTAGCCAGATCCAGTTCATTCCAGTTTGAAGCGGTTCGGACTGGCCTCGTTGCAGTTATATCTAGTTGAGTGCAGTTTTGTTAGTTCCAACAAGAATGTGTAAATACAGAAGGTTCACTTTTAGCACTTAAAATACGATTGCTTAATTATTTTGATTAGAAAGAGTGACTGTGGAGTTTCTTGCAATATGGAGGCTATGGGCAATTAGCTTCATCTTTATGACTGAACGACCCCTTGACAATTCAAGTGCTTGCAATAGATTTAATTGAAATAAATGCATTGAGTTTGAGTTTGATCAAACCAAAAATTAAGCTTTCCAGAATTTAAGTTTCTATGGCAGAAAATTGAAAATCATTAAAAAAAAATATTTTTTAAAATTAAAAACGGAACCCTTATAGGATCACTTCGTTGTCCGTCTTTCTGTCTGTCTGTCAGTCTGTTAAGATCCTTTTTCTCAAGAACGCGTGGAGTTATCAATTTGAAATTAATATCAAATATGCAAGCCTATGGTCCCTTGAAGTTTTAAAAAAATCAAGCTTCTAAGTCAACGCAATAAAAAAATGCGGACATTTATGCGACATATTTTGATACTCGCAAGTAAATCAAAACCTAATCATGAAACTTTGCCAGAAGCACGTTCTCACAGCACAAGTAAAGGAAAAAGTCCAAAAATTTTTAGGTACTTTGTAATTTTATCACAAAAAAAAAATTGGCATTACAATGTTTAGTTTCTTTTTGGGATAAATTCTTTTTAACTATGGAACCCTTCATTGTGCGTGGTCCGACACACACTTGGCTGGTTTTTTTTACCCAAGAACAAGCTCTTAGTTTTTAAATTAGAACTAAAATAAAAATACTCGAAAACATTAGTGTCCGCGTATAATAATGCTAGAAACTTTTAAAATTATAATCATTGCAATTTTTCAAGGAAAAGTACCTATAGAGGCACGAGGAACAGGGTGCAAAGTTCACTCATCCTCCATTAAAAAGGTAGGATCCTCCCACCCGACTGCCCGACCATTATTGTCGGGACGTTGTATATATGCTATTAGTCGCGCAGTAAACTCTGATTGCGCGATGCAGGATCTTTCGTGACGTCAGTGTGATGCGTAGTTCGCATGTGGCGATGTAGATGCTGCCACAAAACATTTTGAAGCTGACCAAAAATTCAATATTTAGCTGACCATTTAAATCATAGCTCAGCATTGAGATTGCACAATATGGAACTTTGTAATTTTCCTGTATTGTGGTTAGAACATAATATATTTCAGCTGCGATGTGTGACTTTGACAGGTGGCAACCAGAGGGATTATATTTATTTCATATTGTGTAAGTTTATTGTTCAACTAATGATTTTAATTCAGCAGTTTACCGGCGCATTCGTATATATTTCTATTAGTGTGGTTTTGATAACATTAATACTTAGTTTTGAGTTTTTATTTATTAATTTTAGGAGCTTGTGGCTAAGTAATAACAGCCGCACGGGTAGATCCATCAGGTTAAGCTACGCTTGCCACGGTTGGTCCGTGGATGGGTGACCATCTTTACATACCGAGACTCCTCCGTGTCTCGGAAAAGCATGTTAAGCCGTTGGTCCCGGCTGTCATTCGTGGATCTTTGACAGTCGTTACGGGTCGTCAGAAGCCCGAAAGTCTGACAACCAGTCTTACTATGGGGTATCGTATTACCCAGTTACTGGGTTGTGGAGGTCAGATAGGCAGTCGCTCCATGTAAAATACTGGTATTCAGCTGCATCCGGTTAGACTGGAAGCCGACCACAACATAGTTGGGAAAAGGTTAGGCACCTGCTTTTATTATGGGTATTAGGTACATCCATTTCTCAATAATCATGAAGAGAACTAAAAAACATAAAATGCACCTGATCTATTGTTCTCTCCAAACCCAACTTCTAGTCCATGTTGGCTGCAACTATTAGGACCAACGACCAATTACGAGCCTTTTCCCCCCATCTTTTATTCCATCTCCCCCATCAAAATGGTCATAATATATCTGAGCCTGGGAACCAAATTCCAAACCTCACACATCGTAACCATAACTCTAACCGAACGCATACAGTACTCTTTTGTTAAAATCCAATACAATAGTACTCGTACCGTCCAATCGTAACACTTTAACCGGGTAGTGGGTACATAGGTACCCGGAACTCGTAACTAAGTCGTCACATTGTGTGCTAGCCGATTGATCTTACGTAACGAGACGCGCGAGACACGGGGGTTCGATCTACTACGGGTAGATTCAACGGCAGGGTATCAATAGGACTGTAGTACGATTTTCTTTACCACACCTACCTATTTGCGAGTGTGAGTCTATGGTGAAAAGACACACATTATTTTATTGTTATGAGGATTACTCGTAATGAGGATTTTACTGTGTGGCTTTTATCTAACTAGAAACACAAACTTTTTTGCAATAATTATTTTACCACTAAATTATTTTAAATGAGATAGTTACCATGTTCTTTCATCAATTCTTCACCAAGTTTTTACACCAACTTAAAGTACAAGTACTATCTTTCAAATAAATAAGAACCATTGAAATCTTATCTTATAAGGCGGAGATATCCAGTAACTCCCTTTTTGCTCCTTTTTGGAGGAAATACACCTCTAATCTAAAATCCCCGGCGGTAATTTTTTTTTTACAAAATCGCAAAACCTGTGTGTGTAGTTTCGTCTAGATCGGTTGTAAAATTTACTGATTGATTGATTGGTTGATTGGTTGATCTGTAGAGGAGTAGCAACAAACTGATAGACGAAATCAAAGACAGACTTCGCTCGCTTCGCTTCGCTTCGCTCGCTCGGTCAATCAATCTGCCTAGCCTTTTCCCCACTATGTTGGGGTTGGCTTCCAGTCTAGCCGGATGCAGCTGAATACCAGTATTTTACATGGAGCGGACTGCCTATCTGACCTCCACAACCCAGTAACTGGGTAATACTATATCCCTTGGCAAGACTGGTTGTCAGACTTTCGGGCTTCTGACGACCGGTAACGACTGTCAAAGATCCAGAAATAACAGCCGGGAGCACCGGTTTAACGTGCTTTCCGAGGCACGGAGGAGTCTCGATATGTAAAGATGGTCACGCAACCACGGACCAACGCCAGCAAGCGTAGCTTAACCTGATGGATCGACCCGTGCGGCTGTTATTTCGTAGCCACGAGCTCTTCCTCCTCTCTCTTCCTCAATAAGTTCGTAAAATAATCTAAAATATAAAATCAGCTTATGCCAGGAATCAATAGTACTACATGGAAGATTTTTACAACATAATCTCACGTTGGTCTTAGGTGTGTAGAGATTCGTTTGTTTTGCATAAGGCGGGAGGAAACGCCCGGGTGTTACCATTGTGCGGATCGCCCGGAGGACACGGTGGAGCATACAGTGGAGGTCTGCCCGGCTTGGGCAGAGCACCACCGTGTTCTCACGGAGGCGATCGGCGGCGGCGATCTCTCGCGTCCGAGCCTGGTCCAGGCCATGGTGCGGAGCGAGAGTCCATGGGAGGCCGTCACCTCCTTCTGCGAAGCAGTGATGCTCGCGAAGGAGGAGGCGGAACGCGTGAGGGAGAGGCAGCCTCACGCCCTCAGTCGCCGCAGGAGACGCCCTGGGCGGCGGGAATCGCGGGGCGATTTCCGGCCACCGTAGGCGCGGGCCTGCGGACGGTGAGCAGCGGGTAGCTCGCCGTCCGGTAAGGACCAGGCCCGAGTCGACGGCGCGTTGTGTTCCACGCGCGCCTCAAAGAGATGTCAGCAAGTGACGGGGTCCAATAGGGCCGACGCCGCTGGGGTCGCGGATTGTCCGAAGGGGTTACCGCGGCCCTGGCATAGGCAACTGAAGGAACACGGGTGGGTTTTAGTCAGTAAAAGTCTGACACGCCCTTCCGCTCCACCCAGAGCGGGAGAAGTTATTTGATGATTTCCCACACTCAAAAAAAAAAAAAAAAAAAGTGTGTAGAGATATATTATGCCTCGACAGATTTGTGTAAAAACACGATGTCTAAGAAAAATTTTGGATTTTACTTTAGGATTTCATTCATCAGCATTCCTCGTTTGATTAAAATATGGCTGGGTAAAGAGCGCAGCCAATGGAGAGAGTCACTACCAATTTATCCCGCTAGGAGTCGCTTCGTCGCTGGTGTTCTTTACCTGTCAAACACCATATTTTTTATGATGAGAGCGTGTTTACTTTTTAATATCCTTGAAAACCTTCAACAGATAGACACCTGACAGTTACCAGCGTATATGGCGTCATCTATAATTAGCTTTGCCTGTTCCTTCCCATTACGTGTGCAGAAGTTGGATTTTAAACCACGACTATACGGCTAAATCCTGAAATTCGAACTCTGGCATAGTGCGAAAGCAAGGGGATAAAAGCGTTTAATACTTCAAATAATTTTATCTACACCCATGCCATAAATCCCCCATAAAAGTTTCTGAAACAGTTAGCTTATTGCCAACATTAAAACAGCCAGTGTCATAGTAACCATGCTAACCATAATAGCATCCAAACGGGTGCTTTAATGTTGTACTGAATTTCATAATGCAACTCGTTTTCAAAAAAAGAACATTATAATGCACGCGCGTTTCACTACAACAGCGCCGTAATTTAAAAAAAGAACTTATTCGCATTCACGTCGTATACTATGACGCCGGCCGCCATGTTCGATACGAGTATTAGTATTGCAAAAAACTGTTTCAGAACCTTTTATAGAGGATTGATAACATGGATGTAGATAAAGTCTTGTATGCAACTGTACATAATTAGGTATTAAAACACTCATGTGATACTATTATCACAATATATATCACTATAAACCCACTTTCGTGTTTTAATACCCCTTATTATACGTCAGTTGCATAAATAACTATTAAAATACTGCATAATAATATACACTTTCTACATACATTCTACAGCGTGCCTCATTAATACTCTAACGTCCATTCTACAGTGCCGGGCTCCCATATAATGTGATTTGCGATTGTGGCGGCTAGACCGCATCGAAGGGACGAACAGTGAAAACGTATAAAAGATATAGTCATTGTTGAACAGACGAGTAAATGGCTTAGATTAAGCCATTTTGATGTCCTGGCTCATCTTTCTAGTCTTTTTATTTTAGTTTAGTTCTATCTAGCAGCGTTTTTCAAACGTTTTGCGGTTTCCTTAGCTTAGAATTTTAGGAAAAGGTTGTGGAAGTTGTAATTTTTGCGACTTTTCGACATTTTCAAAGGCGTGCTTAGATAGATGAATAGAAGGATATAATATTTTTTAGGGTGCCGTACCCAAAGGGTAAAACGGGACCCTATTACTAAGACTTCTCTGTCCGTCCGTCTGTCACCAGGCTGTATCTCATGAACTGTGATAGTTCGACAGTTGAAATTTTCACAGATGATGTATTTCTGTTGCCGCTGTAACAACAAATAAGTACTAAAAACAGAATTAAATAAATATCTCCCATACAACAAACTTTACGTGATTTTTTTGCTCGTTTTTGCTCGATATTGATAACGGCAACAGGTAGACGCTTGAAATATTCACAGAATAGTTAGTTATTTATTCACTTTAAAAATAAATAATTAAATTAAATAAAACAAATATGGGGGCTCACATACAACAAACATGATTTTTTTGCCGTTTTTATAGATAATGGTACGGAACCCTTCGTGCGCGACTCCGACTCGCACTTGGCCGGTTTTTGGATTATGTGGGTAAATCTTTTTCTGAGGAGCTCGTGGCTAAGTAATCCACGAATGACAGCCGGGCCCAATGGCTTAACGTGCTTTCCGAGGCACGGAGGAGTCTCGGTATGTAAAGATGGCCACTCGTACACGGCAAATGTAGCTTAACCTGATGGATCGACCCGTACCTACGACTGTTTAACTTAGCCACGAGCTCCTCATATAAAAGTGAGTCACAGTAGAGTATATTTAATACCCGGACGGCGACCGGAGACGTGTGAAGGGTGAAGTAGCGAGCGGATTTCCGGCGCCGGATATCCGGTATGTGAAAAGAGAACCGTCATAGTTGTTCTAGATGTTACCATTTTGTGTGATTGAATGTTTTTCGTGTTGGCACGAGATACGGGATACAGTCATGCAAAAAGAAAAATAAAAAAAATAAAGAAGCAAAGAAGAAAAAGAAGAATGTAAATAGATTGGTCAGCCAGAAAGGTTCCTGCCAGGGTCGCGGGTTGTTAAGAATAAGAATAAGAATAAAATATTTATTTTCACTAAAAATTACAATCAGGTGAAATTGAATTCCTGGTTTTAGTCAGTAAAAGTCTGACACGCCCTCCCGCTCCACCCAGAGCGGGAGAAGTCATTTGATGATTTCCCACCAAAATAAAAACAAGCCACCAAGGTTGGTAGTGGAGAATCGATGCCATCGCATTTTTGTCCGTTTACTCCGCGATTAATACACGAACAGATCGTGTATTAATCGCGGCGTCGTCAGTCGACGGCGGGTCGGATACCGTTCGTGTATTAATCGATGCGATCGTAGCTGGCGGCGAGTCGGATTCTGTTCGTGTATTAATCGACGTTTATAACATAAATAAAATAAATAAATATTTTGATTCCAGAATATTTTTAAAAAATAATGTAAAATAGGCATCTAACCCAGGCATGTGGGTGAGTTGCCTATAGATATCAGGGATAGATGCCCACAAATCAGGGAGAGTTTAAAAATAATCATTATTAATAATTTATGTAAGATACTAAAATAAATATAAATGAGGAGCTCGTGGCTAAGTAATAACAGCCGCACGGGTCTGAATTCACCCTACCAGTTTGCGGAGGGCTGTCCCTTACACCCTGTATGTACCTATTTTTTATGTTATTATACAGGGTGTAAGGGACAGCCCTCCGCAAACTGATAGGGTGAATTCAGTATGTCATACTAAGATGACCGGTACATGAAATTTTTTCAGGAACGTTAAGGGAATCCAATAAACCTGTTTTTTTGTGTTTTTGTGCACAAATTGGAGCGTCTATTACTGGTTAGGAGGGGTAGGTAATAGGTATGCGGTGATTTCGATGAACTCTGTAGCTAGACAGAAAGTGAACAGCTGATTTCAGGCGTCGTTGGTTAGGGTATTTCAACATCCATTACTGGTTTTTTTTTTGCTGTTATTTTTTGCAGTTTTCTTTACATAAATGGAGTGCTGCGAACACACAATGCAATTTTACATTGAAATAATGAAAATGTAACTGAAAAAAAAAAATTAAAAATGAAAATTTTCCTGAGAAAATTTTCGGTGGAATATGATTCAAAATGAGGAGCTGAATGCACCCTGTGAGTTTGCGGAGGGCTGTCCCTTACACCCTGTATATTGTAATTCAGCAAATCAAACAGCCAACTGGCGTTTCATTCATACTAGGCGCAAGCCTACGGCTTTGTAATTTCGTGATCTGATTAACAATCTTTTTTCTTTGTTTCCAAACAGAGAATCAGGTCCAAGTCGTCCTTTTTTAATATTGCCTGTGAGAAACTGACGGCGAAGAGTTCTGTAAGGAATATTGTATTCTTTACTTGCTTGAAAAAAATTAAATGATTTATCTTTTAATTTTCTAAATGACGTTGAAAACTTCATCAAAATTCATTACGTTGTTTAGAAGAACAACGTGGTCACAAATATTCACGAAAACCGACTTTAATTTGTGGCGGCATCTACATCGCCACATGCGGACTATGCATCATACTGACGTCACGCAAAATCCTGCATCGCGCAATCAGAGTTTACCGCACAAAATTAGATCACTAAAAATTTAAAATAACTACGTAGGTACTACGAGTATCGATACGATATCGATCTGACTACTCTAAGAAGAAAGGCCGAAATAAACTCAGAGATCAGAGTCCAGACATAATCTTGGTCAGCCCATGTGAAGACCATGTAGATTGTTGTCTGAAATGGTCTTTGAGGAAAGAACTACACTGATTGAGTGGACCTGTCCAGTATAGGTAGATATAGAGTAATTTTTTAACTATTTGCACAGATTAATACAGATGGGACACTCCGCAGTTTAGGTATGAAGCTACAAGTACGCGGCGGTCCCCTTACGCGGGGTTAATTCAGTAGGTCAGAAGGTATAAGCTACACGATAGAAAGAGAGGCAACTTGTAGTTGAATATAACTGTAGGTAATAAGCGTTGTGCGACCTGAATTGCACTTTATTGTGTCGTAGCAAGAGTCGCTTTTTATTTAAATGATTTTGCGGAGTGTCCCATCTGTATTAATCTGTGCCATTTGTGAATAAGTAAGTACGTCGTCCATTTAATATTATAAAGCATTAGAAAAATAATGGTTATCACCATATAAATATAAAAACAGGAGAAGTAGCAAGCGGGCGAATCTGTGTCCGCGCGACATGCTCAGTATGAGTCGTTCATAGTACAAATTCCGTCTCCGCGAACTAGTGCGCTTTCGACTGTGACCGTGACAATTTATAAGAATGCCGTGTTGTTCAGTGGTTTCTTGTAAAAACCGAAGCCATGTAAATCATGAAATCACTTATGTAAGTTCAAACATTTTACCGCATTTGTCTTTATAATCATGAAAGTGACAAAGGAAAAAAGTGGAGACACAGGGTTCCGATACATTTTAACATACTGGGCACATCTCCTTCTTTCTTATATCTATGGTTTCACCCTTTCGTTATTTCTATTTATAAGTATAATAACTCTTTTGATTCACGATAAGTACAAAGCAATGTAATCAATTTATCATTTACATTTTCAAAAAAAATGTAAAGTGCAGTAATTTCTAAAATTACACAATAAATTTAGTTATTTTTTGGTTATTTTCTAATGCTATAATAAATGTAGTATAATAGAGAGAGATATTGAGATATTGTAGCGCGTCGTTTCGGCTGTTTTCTATGAAGATAACTACTGTAACATTATGATACTGTGGCAAAAGGCAGGTAAAGGAAACCTTAAATACCTACCTTCTTTGAAGCTAGGTAAGTATTTTATCGAGAGTACCAGGCTAACAGGATTTCAAAGGAGCTTCGTTCTTGTTATTCACTTTACGACGACGTCTCGTACCGTGGTCAGGAAAACAAGGCTTAATAAACGGGTAAGTGTGAGTATGATTTGCGTGTTTTGGGTTCCGTACCGTTACACATTTTTTATACAGGGTGTAAGTGTAAACAGTGGCAATATTTTAAGGGGTCATTGTACTTATCATTATGAACAACTTTGACTATGGGACCAAACCTGAAATCGCGAAAAAAAAATCACTGTTAACGTTTCAAAATTGAATAGTAGTTCAAAAAGTTAAATTGTTATCGATTCAATTATTCGACTAATATTGTGTTCTCTATGGCAATCAGTTTTATAAATGCCCGTCGACAGGCGGTAGATCTCACCTTTTGTTCGAGGGTCGTGACGACAAGAACTGGACGATCGGTTGACTCGTTTATGTGCTATTTGTAATAATTCAGTGTGATTCACTTTAAAATAAATCTGTTCTAAATGTTTATATAAGGTTTATATCGGTTTTTATTTAAAAAGCTGTTCAGTACATTTATGTGCGCATAATTCGTCAAAATGTAGCGAACAGCTGATTTCTTACACCCAGTATTTACCATGAGTTACTTGTCGCCAGAGGCCCAAAAGTTTGACAACCAGTCAGGCCAAGAGGCGTGTTACCCAGTAACTGGGTTGTGGAGGTCAGATAGGCAGTCGCTCCATGAAAATTACTGATATTCAGATGCATTCAGTTAGACTAGAAGCTGATCCCAACATAGTTGGGAAAAGGCTAGGCAGATTGATTGGTGGAAGGCAATATTCCTCAGTAGTCTTGGGGTTATTATTTTGGTGGGTGGTGGTTGTTGCAAGCTTTTAACATTTAATTTAATATTTTCACATTTTTTTTTTTTGGCAATTGAGCCGATGTCGACTATTCTGCCAGTGTCACGTTTAGATTGTCCTTTTGACACTTGACAGTTGACAGTTCATAATCATGTGTCAAGTGTTTTCTGTTTGTCAAAACTAAAATACAGATCCAAAGACACTGATTTCCGAAATTAAAGTAATTTCTCACTTTGTAGTGTTTTTTTTTTGTAAAAAAGTTTTTTAGATACTTAAGTACCTATAAGTTTAGGTTGTGGTGTAGATAAAATATTATGTAAGGTCATTTAGAATTTGGTGGTAGTATCTTGTTAAACTAAAGGGAATTTGAGTAAGTTAGTATAAAAGTCAAGTCAAGTGTTGTTAGTTTACCTAAGTCTTTTTAAAAGTAAGTTTGAATAATTAGAACTTTTTTACAAAAAAAAAAACCAACCGACTAAAAAAAAAAAGTACAAAGTGAAAAATAACTTTAGTTTCGGAAGTCGGTGTCTTTGGTTTTGTATTTTCGTTTTGTAAGTTATTTTTCACTTTGTAGTGCTTTATTAAAACAGAAAACTATTTTCTTTCATGTTGATTTATATATTATAATGTTTTACTAAACATGTTATTGAACCAATCTGTCCCTTCTAGTCAACACACGTAGGTTGTACATCTAAAAGCGTTACTCTCAAACTATTCCCCAAGGAACTCTAAAAGGGACGCGAATCTTGACAAGTACGGAACTACTTGACACGTCAAAGAAAAAATATTTCCTGACGAGGAAGTATTTTATTTCTGTTAGTATTATTACTAAAGTATAACAGTTACAGAAAAATGTGTATGATGTGCTAAAACACATTTTTAACCGGCGACAAAAGAAGGAGGTTCTCCAGTCATTCTTATGACCAAAAGAAGAAAGAGAGAAAGACAAATTGTTTATTCTGCACAAATCGCACATTAGAAAAAAAAATGACAAAGTACACTACAGGCAAAAGCCTCGTATCCAGGTTGTTAACCACGACATAACCACGACCACGCATTACTATTAACCCCCGAGGCGTGTTATAAGTTTAACATGTGTATCTGTGTATGTCTGTGGCATCGTAACTCCCAAGCGACTGAACCGATTTAGATTTTTTGGTTTTACTTGAATGGTGACTTGATCGAAAGTTTTCTTAGCTATGATTCAAGAAAATCTATTCAGCCGTTTGAAGATTATCAGCTCTTTTGCAGTCGAGCATCTTCCACAGGTCTAATCGAGTCGAAATTTGGTATTCTGTTACTTCAATGGTATTAGAATAACATAGTAACTTTGAACTGATGCTGCAGCGTCACCTGGAATTTGCAGGATAGCCAACTTCCTCACCAACTTACAATAGAGGGTACAGTGTTTGGGCTCATTGAAACGGTCTCAATGAAAAGGTCATAGATGGCAATGATGGGTCTGAAAGTGTCAAAAAATTAAGGTTAATTTATATTAATTTTTGTTTTTTTTTGGTTTTAAAAAAATTTAACTTTTAACTTGTTGCAGAATAGTCTGATTTGAACAATTCTTGTTTCTTTCGAGAGGATACACCTCGAAGTTGGCTGGCTTATTAACTTTGTTTGGGTAGTTTTTAACATTATGTACTTAGTCTATGTGGATATAATTATATAAGTTCATGTCACGTCTTTAATTAAATAAGGGCTAATTAGACCGAAGTAGGATATCTTTTATCCGTGGAATAATTGACGACTGACAGTTTTTACCCGAATGTGGCGAAGCCCAAAAGGAGGATTATGTGTTAGACCTGTATGTATGTCCGGTCCTGTGTCCGCTCGTAACTACTCAACGGCTCAACTAATTTTGATAAATGATACGTCATTAGATTCGTCTTTATTGTATGGAGAAACTGTAAAAAAACAAAATTTATTTGTAGGGGAAGACTTATACTAGATATAAATGTTTGGTTGAATTCGCCCTAACTAAGGGCCTATTTCACGATGTCCGAAGGCTATTCGGACACTACTCACCGAATAAATTCAAAAATGGAACAGAATTTGTATGAAATTATCTGTTAAGTAAGTTAAGTTCCTACTTAATCGTAGGTGGTGAAACAGAACGTCAATTCTGTAAAAATCTCACCGTGAAAACTTGCGTGGAGTGAGCTGTCAGTGTCATCCCACGGATGCTAGGGATTGACCTAATTACATTTACGATCATAATCGAGATTTTAATTTTTTATGGTAATTTTATAACATAATCATTTTATATTATTTGTAAGCTAGTGGGTGTCTAAACATTACTATTTAGGGGGTTGTAAAATAAAATAGTCAAATAAAAATGTTTGTTTTATTTATTGTTCGTGCGTGACGCGCTCACACCTCAGTTTTGTACATACGGACTGGTCTTGCAAAAAAAATATAAAAAACTAAATTGAGTTTGAGACTGAATTTCTGTTCTGCAATTTTATTTTAAAACCCCCTAAATAGTAATGTTTAGACATACTAGCTTTGAAATAATATAAAATGATCACTAGATTATCATACAAAATATTATTAAAATCTCGATTATGACTGTAAAAATGTGCTAGGTCCATCCCTAGCATCAGGTGGAATAACACTGACAGCTCACTCCACGCTCACTTCACATAAGTTTTCACGGTGAGATGATTACAGAATAGCATTGCAGGCCCTTAATCGTCAAACCAACAATTATAACTAGGTCAGAATCACAGTTTAAACATCCCTTCTGTCTTTTGTTCTTCCTCCCACGTCTCCGTTCTCTTTGTTCTCTAACGACAAAATGATTGATATACAATTATTCAAAATGTGACCCTCACATCATCCCTGTGGTTGGCCAACTATTCTGAACTATTCTGAAGTTTTGGGCCCAAGTTTATGACTTGTCCTTTATATTATGGCTTTAGAGTATGAACCAGACAAGGTTTAGATCGTGATCAAGTTATTAAGTTACAGAACACAAAAAAATGCACATAATTATGATTAACTAGCTTATGCCAGTGGCTTCGCTCACGTGGATGTGGGAAAATATCCCACGGGAACGTACTACCGGGAATTTCTTACTTATTCCTTGTCTACATTATAAAGGCAACCTCTGTGCAAAATTTCAGCTTTCTAGGTCCAAGGGTTTGGGCTGGGCGTTGATGAGTCAGTCAATCAGTCAGTAATCAGTCAGGACTTCTCTTTTTATTTATATAAATAAAAAAAAAAACTTAAAAAAAAAAAATTCAATTGACTTCCAAAAAAAAACACTGCAAAGTGAAAAATAACTTTAATTTCGGAAGTCAGTGTCTTTTCGTGACTTTTCACTTTTTATTTTTGTTACTCAATCTGCCTAGCCTTTTCCCAACTATGTTGGGGTCGGCTTCCAGTCTAACCGGATGCAGCTGAATACCAGTATTTTACATGGAGCGACTGCCTATCTGACCTCCACAACCCAGTGACTGGGTAATACGATACCCCTTGGTAAGACTGGTTGTCAGACTTTCGGGCTTCTGACGACCCGTAACGTCTGTCAAAGATCCACGAATAACAGCCGGGACCAACGGCTTAACGTGCTTTCCGAGGCACGGAGGAATCTCGGTATGTAAAGATGGTCACCCATCCACTGACCAACCCCGGCAAGCGTAGCTTAACCTGACGGATCGACCCGTGCGGCTGTTAATACTTAGCTACAAGCTTCCCCACTTTTTATTTTTGTTACTACCATACACAAATTCGAATACCACCATCTGCAAAAGAAATAGAGCATCATCCACATAAAAAGTGGGGAAAAAATGCGTATAATTGAAGCCAACTCAAAAACTACCAAAGCAACAGTAACTTCAAGGTATACCCTCCCGAATAAAACAAGAATCTTTCAAATCGGACAATTCTGTAAAAAGTAAAGCGTGGTCAAACATTAAAAAAAACCGGTCAAGAGCGAGTCGGACTCGCGCACCGAGGGTTCCGTACCATCATTTATATGGAATTTTTGTTGATGATTTCTGAAAAACGCTATTTAGAGACATCGTTTTATTTTTCCTGTAATCTATACATAAATTTCTATCAGATAGAATAATTTCAGATTTTTCTCTATGCAAACTTCGGAGATAAGGGGGGGAACGGTATTTTTTTTAACATTTTTCATCAAAAGTCGAAAACTACGCGGCCTGAAAAAAAAATGCTTTAGAATGTGCAAACAGCGCTCTTTCATATGATACCCCACATGCCCTAGTTACCCCACTTCGAATTTTTCAGCCCCTGTTGCAAAAAAGACATATGTATTTTTGTTTCTTTCTTATTTGTAAAATAGTTGGGCAAATGTCATCTAAAACTGTTCCAAATTTCAAGTTGATAGCATTAGCAGTTCTTGAGATATCCAGCTGTGATAGACAGACAGACAGACAGACAGACTGAGTCACACCATAAGGGTTCCTTTTTTACCATTTTGGTACGGAACCCTAAAAAAATACGTGTTGACTTGAGAATCACGTCCTTTTTTTTTGTCGGTCACAAAACCGTCCCTCGAAGGGGTACCATCATCATCATCTACCTAGCCTTTTCCCAACTAGGTATGTTGGGGTCGCTTTCCAGTCAAACCAGATGCAGCTGAATACCAGTATTTTACATGGAGCGACTGCCTATCTGACGTCCACAACCCAGTAACTGGGTAATACGATATAGTTCGATTCAAACTTAATGGCGGCTCGGAAGTTAGTTGCGAGTGTAGACCGCGCAGGTACAGTCAAGTCGATAATAATTTTGGCTATTAAACCTTAAATGATAAATTTGTTCATAATGATGACCATTGTTTTAAATACATAGCAGGATTCGACGTCTCAAGGATTTTAGTTATGCTCGATTGAGGATGATGTGCAGTGATAGCCCGCGAAATTATTATTTTTTGGGTTTTTTGCAATTTGCAGGTCCGTGTCAGGTTGTATCTTGATCAATGTATGATACGCAGAAATAAAACAGTATTTATATAATTTTAATCATAAAAATCATCAATACATCTCTCTAAGTTAGATTTCGTGCAGAGTCGTCAAACGAACGAAATCTAAAGACTCTGCACGAAATCTAACTTAGAAAGATATACATTGATCAAGATACAACCTGACGTGGACCTGCAAATTGCAAAAACCCAAAAAAAATGAATTTCGCGGGCTACACGGCGCTATCACCTTAAGTTTCTTTTTTAAATTTGAGGGAACTGTGTCCTCTCGCCTGGTCCCCAAAAGGGGCTCTATATCTTATTCATACTTCCAGCCATGCCCTTAAACTTTAGTCCTGAACTTTGGTAGTCAGATGGCAATGCTGAAGGACTTAAAGTTAGGGTGATCGAACGTTCTGTGGTGTCTTGCCCTGAGCCGCATAGTATGTCCTTGTTAGCTGATTGGACTTATTACGGCCACATTTTTACCCGATTACGGCGAAGCAAAAAGGAGGGTTATGATTTTGAACGGTATGTATGTATGTATGTTCATGTGTTCCCTCGTAACTTTTAAACTACTTAACATAATTTGACAAGCGAGGTATTTTTGGAAGCGTTTTGACTGTCCGCTAGTTATAGGCAATGTGACGTCACATTAAATTAAATATGGCGCCTTCTAGAGGACATAAACTCATGAACTAAACAAAAATTGCTCGCGGCTTTTCTTGCATGCACCCGATGGGGAGAAAAACTCAAAGGTCGACAAAGATGTCGCTAGCATAGACTTTTTTTTTTTTTTTTTTTTTTTGAGAGTGGGAAATCATCAAATAACTTCTCCCGCTCTGGGTGGAGCGGAAGGGCGTGTCAGACTTTTACTGACTAAAACCCACCCGTGTTCCTTCAGGGTATACACGGTGGAGCATACAGTGGAGGTCTACCCGGCTTGGGCAGAGCACCGCCGTGTTCTCACGGAGGCGATCGGCGGCGGCGATCTCTCGCGTCCGAGCCTGGTCCAGGCCATGGTGCGGAGCGAGAGTGCATGGGAGGCCGTCACCTCCTTCTGCGAAGCAGTGATGCTCGCGAAGGAGGAGGCGGAACGCGTGAGGGAGAGGCAGCCTCACGCCCTCAGTCGCCGCAGGAGACGCCCTGGGCGGCGGGAATCGCGGGGCGATTTCCGGCCACCGTAGGCGCGGGCCTGCGGACGGTGAGCAGCGGGTAGCTCGCCGTCCGGTAAGGACCAGGCCCGAGTCGACGGCGCGTTGTGTTCCACGCGCGCCTCAAAGAGATGTCAGCAAGTGACGGGGTCCAATAGGGCCGACGCCGCTGGGGTCGCGGATTGCCCGAAGGGGTTACCGCGGCCCTGGCATAGGCAACTGAAGGAACACGGGTGGGTTTTAGTCAGTAAAAGTCTGACACGCCCTTCCGCTCCACCCAGAGCGGGAGAAGTTATTTGATGATTTCCCACCCTCAAAAAAAAAAAAAAAAAAAAAAAGGGCCGCGCGGTATCTTCTTCAAACAACCCGCGACCCCAGCGGCGTCGGCCCTAATTGGACCCCATCACTTGCTGACATCTCTTTGAGGCGCGCGTGGAACACAACGCGCCATCGACTCGGGCCTGGTCCTTACCGGACGGCGAGCTACCCGCCACTCACCGTCCGCAGGCCCGCGCCTACGGTGGCCGGAAATCGCCTCGCGATTCCCGCCGCCCAGGGCGTCTCCTGCGGCGACTGAGGGCGTGAGGCTGCCTATCCCTCACGCATTCCGCCTCCTCCTTCGCGAGCATCACTGCTTCGCAGAAGGAGGTGACGGCCTCCCATGCACTCTCGCTCCGCACCATGGCCTGGACCAGGCTCGGACGCGAGAGATCGCCGCCGCCGATCGCCTCCGTGAGAACACGGCGGTGCTCTGCCCAAGCCGGGCAGACCTTCACTGTATGTTCCACCGTGTCCTCCGGGCGATCCACACAATGGTGACACCCGGGGCTAGCATAGACTCTGCCTTGTTGTTTGTGTTGGAAGTTTAGGTGAGTTTGTAATTGCTGTTGTCGAATAATTTTATATCTATAATGTATTTATTTTGGAGTGTTTCACAATTCAAAGTGAAGTTACACTGGTTAATTTTCATTTTTATTTCGCTACAATATGCAGGAGAGCAATAGGACAACAGGCCTCCTGGAGTAGCACTGACAAGTATCTGTAATGTGTTTCCACGCTCGTAGCTACTGCATGATGCCTGCTGAGCAGTAGGATATTTTGGTTTCTGCACATGAATTTCTGTACCATGTAAAATTACCGTTCAAATACATACTAAACTGGTTTTGCCTACCAAAGTTAAAAAGAACTGATCTTCTATATGCTAAGGTTGATACCTTTGCTTCCAAAATAATTTACTTTATGAGCTACTGGGCTCAAGGTAGTAATTAATATAAATTAATTATTTTCTATATTTGGTTATGTAGAAATCGTAAATATAATTTTGTTATTTTTATTAATTAGTACCTATAAGTTATTAATAGAATTAAAGTAAGTATAATAATAATATATAATCGTAAATTAGTATGGATTTTGAAAGGTGACAGGACAAAATTAGGCAAAGTCTTAGAGCATTTAACCTATGGAGATGGCATAGCTGAGCGAACCCCTCTGCCAAAGTCGACTGGCCATATGGCCATGCACGTTATATAAAACTAATTCATTTGGCGACAGCTGTCATTGTGTATCGTATTGTGTCGCAAGAAAGTGTTCCCAAAAAATGGTGAATTGTGCAGTTTCCTCGTGCGAAAAGCGATCTGCCACTTCAAAGGAGTTGTCCGCTTTTTCTATGGACGTTGGTTTTTTATTCCTCAATAATTCCGATGAGGATAAGTTAAATATATTTGGATAAACATCCCAAAAACTAGTGGTTCTGGGTATATCGTACATTTTTAAACATCGCCAATTTTGAGAAAAATCGTGTTTTATTTTATTGTGAATTTAGTCGTAAGCAGAACAAGCCTTTCTGTGAACGTGAAACGTTAAAGTGAACACGCCCCAAAAAAAATAGGTAACTTGTGAAAATTGACACAAGGTACTGTCATTGTCACTGTCACTGTCAATCAATATTTGATGTAAGAGTATGAATGACACTATGACAACGTATACAAAACGTTAATTCAGATTATTTAAAATGTAATATTTTCAGTCAAAAATGTGTAGCATAATGCTTTTAAAACTGAAAGCGCACTTTATATTATGATTTAGGCTTCTTCGAATGTTCATGTCATGTGCAAGTTGCATTAAAATACTAAGACCCCGGTTGTCAAGATGTGTTTACGTAAGACCTTTCGGAGATGTATCGACTGCCTAGAGTTGCATGGCTCAATCATGAGCTTTACTGCCGATTATTTGTGCCCGACAAATACATCGGACACCGTCAGAGCCATGGGTACAATCTGTTTGCGCAACTGCTATCCAAAACTGTTGCCAGAGCTGAATGTCCAGTCTGTCGTACTTTATAGTTGCTAAATGCCCTTTTGACAACACATCCTAATAGGGATATTTTTGTGGATGAAAGGAGTAAAATTATGTTTGTGAGAGAAAGTATGCAAGAGAGTCCACTGTTCCATGTTAGTTTTAAATTAAATTATATGCAACATAACTATAACTGTCAACATAAAAATTGTTTCTATGTTTTAATGTTATTGGTGTTGTACAGTTTTAATTAACGATAAATAAATGTTCTAGCATAGTACACAGGCCACTGATCAAGAAATTTTTTTAATTACTTATGAGAATTCCTTTTTATGACTTGGAATCGAGATCGGAAGTGGATGCTACTTCTAAACTAAATTAATATAATTTAATTGGACGCATGTGTTGATAATTTTCCTGCCCTTATCTTAATTTGTTTGGAGTCTCGCAACATGTCTTCATCTTCCATACTTCTCTATTAGTCGTCATCTAGGTAGTCTCCCTTTCTATACAATCATCTTTCACGCAGTCCATCCATCGTTTCTTTGGTCTTCCTCGACTCGTATAGCCATCCACATTCATACTCAATACCAAACATTTTCCTCATTCCTCCACATCATAAATGCTCATACCATGACAACTTATTTCCACACAAGTTTTCAGTCACCGGTGTCACTTTGAGATTTCCTATTATATACTCATTTCTTATTCTATCTACTGGTGTAACCACACATCTTGCTTAGCATGCTCATCTCAGCTGCATGCAATTGCCTTTCATTCATTTATTTTGTGGCTAAACAGTCAGTTAGGTTTTGTTATGGAATAAAACGTTTTAAATATATAATGGTGGAGACACCAGGTCAGCCCGGTGCCCCACCATAATTAAACAATTGAAACATAATAAATAAATGTAATTAAATTAATTTTATTATTAATTAGTGATCATGACCATGAGTCAGTAATTCAACAGTAGCTATTGTAAATAGACTTGGGACTTTACATAGCTCACTAGCATTTTGAGGTGTGAAATATTTGTTTACATTAAAATAATAAACCACTTATTTCGAACCTAAATACATTTAAAAAGTATAAAACAAACCTTATAATAATAATATAGCTTAAAACTTCACTTCACTAGCTTATCCTTGCGCTGTCTTGTGATACTTGTCTGCGGAAGCGACTGAACGCCACGTCCTGCGGACAAGTCTTCTTCCATGACGACAGACAGATAACAATTTGGTAGTCGCACTAAAAACGCCTTGAAGTCAATAAATTAACTTGAAGTTGACGTTGCGGCATGACTCTAGTAACTGCACCCTTGTCGTGTACCTCGTCTTCTGGCGCATATACTTCTCGATGTCCTCCGCCTTAGTGGTGGTGGTGTGTGTAGACGGAAGATGTACACGGTGTGTTCGGTTTCGCGGCACGCAAGCTCACTTCGGGATCCGTAGGAGCTTTGCCGTAACGGTTCTTGTTGGTTCGCGATCGGCGCTTCCTCCTTTGCACTGTCACGAAACCCTCATCATCAGCCCTGTTTGACGGCTTTTTTTACATAGTTTCTTAATTGGAGCGCGCGGTGATGCTAGCAAAATAAATGATAAAATGATAAATGATAAATGATAAATGATTTATTTTCTGTAAGTAGGTTTGTACAAACACTTTTACACGTCAAACATATTTTTTTTTAAACTAGATGAGTTCGACGTTTCCTATCTGACTACTCTGAGAAGAAACGCCGAAACAAACTCAGAGGTCACAGTCTCTTTTAAAGTCCAGACATAATCTTGGTCAGATCATGTGAAGACCATGTAGATTGCAGTCAGAAATGGTCTTTTGATGAAAGAACCACACAGATTGAGTGGACCTGTCCAGTCAGTGCACGCATTTGTCAGTAATCGTGCAGCTCAACTCAAAAATTAAGGAGCTTAACGATTCGACGAACAATACCAAAGAAAAGACATTTGGGTAGGCCGCATAAATTACTCAAACTGTCAGACTATAACTAAAACTGAGAAAAGGATAAAATAAATAAAAAACAATGATCCACGTAGTCTTCACATTCACAATAATTAAAAATAGTATAACAAACAAAATATTCATGTCATTGTATAGAATATGTAAAAAGGTATTTAAATCAACATTAATAGTATAAATTTATTGGAGCAGCTCAAACCCAAGCCTTTTTGTCCTCAATATAGTCTTTGACAGTATAAAAGGCTTTCTGACAAAGTTTCCGCTTTATACAATTTTTGAATTTATTAAGGCTTAGTTCTTGAATGTGGCTAGGTAGTTTATTATAAAAACGTATACATTGGCAACTAAACGAACCACTTATTTTCTTCAGCCTGGTTGTAGGAACAACAAATTTGTGTTTGTTTCTAGTATTCACATTATGGACGTCACTGTATTTTTTAAACAAATTGATATTTTTATGAGCATACAAAAGATTTTCATAGATATACTGAGAAGGCACAGTCATTATATTAATTTCTTTAAATTTATCTCTGAGGGAGTGTCTGGGACTTAATTTGTAAATTGAACGAATAGCCCTTTTTTGTAAAACAAAAATTGTCTCAATATCGGCGGCATTTCCCCACAACAGAATACCGTACGACATCACACTATGAAAATAACTAAAGTAAACTAAACGGGCTGTCTCTAAACAAGTTAAATCACGAATTTTCCTAACGGCGTATGCTGCAGCGCTAAGCTTTTTCGACAATTTATCTATATGGGGGCCCCATTGAAGTTTGGCATCCAAAGTTATGCCCAAGAACACTGTGGTATCTTCGGGAATCAACTCTTCACCCTTTATGAGAACACTAGTTTTTACTTGTCTAACATGAGGTATAGTGAACTTAATACACATAGTTTTTTTCTCGTTAAGAAGTAGGTTATTAACATTAAACCAGTTAACTACTTTTGCGAGGGCGCTATTTACATTGTCAGTAACCAGCTGCTGACGTTTGAGTTTAAATAAAAGTGAAGTGTCATCTGCAAACAACACTATATCATGATTATCCTTTATGAGGTAAGGCAAGTCATAAATAAGAAACAAAAACGGGCCAAGAATTGAGCCTTGGGGGACCCCCATTGTTACTACGGATCCGGGTGATCTTTTCCCGTTAACATCAACTCTTTGAATCCTATCACTTAAGTAAGAAGTGAGAAGATCCAGAGAGGCATTCCGGATTCCGTAGTGATGCAGTTTCCTGATTAATGTTTCATGAAGAACGCAGTCGAATGCCTTGGACAAATCACAAAAAATGCCCAAAACATCGCATTTATCCTCCCATGCATTATAAACATGACCTAAAAGTTCAACACCGGCATCAGTAGTCGAACGACCCCTTGTAAAACCAAACTGTTTGTTATGTAATAATTTATGTTTATTAAAAAATCTTTGCAGTTGATCTAAAATAACTTTTCAAAAATTTTACTAAAAGTAGGTAGCACTGAAATAGGTCTATAATTAGTAGGGTCAGATGTACTACCCGATTTAAACAACGGTATTATTTTACTATATTTCATAAGATCAGGAAACTCACCACGGTCAATACAATTGTTAAAAATAACTGCTAAAGTAGGTGCTACAATGTTTATAATTGATTTAGCAACGTCCACAGAATTACCCCATAGATCAGCAGTCTTTTTAATATTTAACGTGTGAAAGGTTTTAATTATGTCTCTAAAGGTAACATATTGGAATTTAAACTCAGAATCACAAACTGAAACGTTTTCTTTAAGTAAAGACTCTGCAGCAGTGGGTGATGACCTTAGAGATTTAGTAGTTGATACGGGAATCTCAGCGAAGAACTTTTCAAAGGCCGCGGCGACTTGGGAATCTGATTTAATTATGTTGTCATCAATAGCAGGGCTGTAGTCACTACTTCGGTTGCTTGACCTTCCTGTTTCGCTATTAATGATATTCCATGTCATTTTTATTACATTACTACTATTTTTAATTTTTGTACTCAAGTAACGTGACTTGGCCATACAACAAATACTAATAATAATAATACTTTTATTGAGTAATAATACTTTTATTGAGTTTCACCAGGACTGGAGACACTGACCTTTTCATGAACTCAACCAATAATTGGGTCAGTGGGTCGTCTTAGGGGCGGATTGAAATTGTGACCCATTGGCCCTCATCGTAATATAATTTTACCTATTAGATAAATTAAAATATAAATTGAATACGACAGCGACAGTTACATATTATAAGGAATAAAAATTCAACAACCACTGAATACATTATTAGTCCACTAACCGCCATACATTCTATTTGGTCGTATTATTTCTTGATATTGACTGTCATATTCCCATAACATTTTTAACATACCGATAACATTACATTTTGAGCATATTCAATGAGCTGTTTTCCTCTTATCTTATTGCTGAGAAAGAGAAGGAGGGAAGTTAGCTACACATACACTGATGTTGATACACTCTGTCTGTTTAGTTAAGCCGGATACAGACTTACGAAATGTAACATGCAATGTAACACGCAATGAATGAATTCCCATAGTGCTTGCGCGCACAAACCGTGCACACGACGCGCACAAACAGAGCATTTCAACTCGTGCGCGCCGCGATCCGCCATTTCTCAGTTTTTTCGCCGAACACAACCCTTTGTGCGCGCAGTGTGCACGGAGCGCCAGGTTGTGTGTGTCTGTACTGCGAAGCGTTCTCGACACTACTCGACAGACTGAGCTGAGCTATGTTCGCCGCGCGCATGCCGGAAACAGGATGCGAGTAGGTACGTGCTCGGTTCGTGCGCGTGGTGCGTCCACACTTATGAAATGCTCCTTTCATGTTACATTGCATGAGCATGTTACGTTGCAGCAGTCTGTACCCGGCTTAAGGGTGCGTTTCCACTGACGCGGAGCTGGGCGGAGCGGAGAGGAGACGTGCAGGAATCGACCAATCATAATGGTTGAAATCCTCATCGCGTCTCTTGTCTCGTCTGTAATTGGACGATTCCTGCACGTCTCCGCTCCGCTCCGCCCAGCTCCGCGTCAGTGGAAACGCGGCCTTAGACCGACACGATCTACCGAGATAACGCCTACGTTAGACTTTTCCAGTATAAGCTGATCTCGCATTGTATAGGATTTCTTTACAATGACAGGTCAGTGTAAACTGGAAATGTATAGCTTGATGTGTAGCCGTGTGAACAGTATAGTCTGGGTATATGTAATTACCAATGTAATTACTCTGTGCATATTACCACAAGCTTATGCATTCATCATAATTATGCCTAGTAGTCGAAACTCAGAAGATAGTCGTTCTTCTGAGAGTCGAAATCTTAGTGTGTGGTGCACTAACAGAACGCAACTTTTCTGGCTCACTCTGTCATTGGCTAAAATTGATAGCGTCAGGGATTATATCCAATCAGCGTTTACTGCAGTCGCTGCGCTGCGCGCGATTCACAGACAAATAATCCAGCAGATTTAAAGAGTATAAATGTTTTATGTGAAATACAAGTTATGGAACCAATATTTAAATTACATGTATTGGATTGTTATGATGGTTAATGGTTGTCCAACAAAGACTTTTCATCATGGTTACGTGAGCATCAAAATGATCGAAACAATGACATTATACATCTAAGGATCGAAATAAAGCTACGAGTAATATTGTACTTTGTGTGAAGTAACGCCTATGGCTGAAATCTCAGACCAACTATAAAGTTTATGGCTGAAATATGTGTTCTGAAAACATACAAGGACATTTTTCACTGATCGTACGGGAAGAATGAACTGCTCAAGAGGTAATGTATTCTTTAACACATTATAAGTTTTTTTTTTTAAATATTTGTAACCGGGCTTCTGTTGAAAAAGTTTAAACGGCACTACTTTGCTCAAAGAACAGACAGAAAAACGATACTGTGTCCATAAGACCATAACATATTATTTTGTTTTTAGGTAACAGAAGGAGATTGCATTTGCCAAGAATGCATTGACCTTTTACTGATATCACAAGCACAACATTAGTGACCCACAGCTTGGTCATCAATCAGTATGTGTGTGTTGTGGCGTTTCTATCTCAAGAAGAATAGGCAGACTATCTCGTCCCTTACCTGATGGTCATCCTAAACGGGCTTATACAGATAGCATCATCAACCCCCGTCAGGTAAATATGTAAATTAAATATTTACACTTGATATGTTAATACTGTATCTCTGATTACTGCAACACGCAATAAATACAAACTTAATTTCAGATCCCGGCTAATGCTCGATCATGTAATACCTGATGGCAAAGGGCTCATAACAATATTCATGAAGTGATGGAACCACCTAGAAAAGCCCAAGTGACTGATGACAGTTTGAAAATGAGCAGGGGATGGTAGTTTTACTTGTAGCGGGGGCAATACTTTTGGTTGGTGAGACGTTGGCGAGAAATTGTCCTATGTATTTTTGTGCTTGCTAAATGTTTTTGAAATATAAAATATCACTAAGTGTGTATTGTTTCACTTCGGAACACCCATCACAATTATACTATACTAGCTTTTGCCCGCGGCTTCGCCCGCGCATGCATTATACTTATAAACCTTCCTCTTGAATCACTATCTATTAAAAAAAACCGCATCAAAATCCGTTGCGTAGTTTTAAAGATCTAAGCATATATAGGGACAGACAGACAGCGGGAAGCGACTTTGTTTTATAATAAGTAGTGATGTAAACCAGAGATCCTAAGTGAAGGGGAAACTCAATTATCAACTGAAAAGCCAACACTACTAGTGACACAGTGTAGAAGTTAGAAACAGTCAGTTTAGACAGAAATAGTATAATATTTTAATAGGTCTAGAAATCTTATGATGAATTGATGATTATAATTAATTAATGAAATAGACACCGAGCCAGTTTTGTCCAGCTAAATGCTCAAATACCACATCTGAATTATAATATATTCCCCACCATGGATATGTCAGATGTAATTTTATTTAGCTTAGGAATTTTCAAATTAAACAGGTTTGCCGTTATTATTTGGAACTTTTTCGGCCGAACAATACTTTTACTGTAGAAGTGAGATGTACAATAATAAATATTCCAGGAATTTTGTCATTACATGAGACAGCTTTGATCAGACGAATAGAGTGTATAATAGTACACTATAATAGTAATATAATAGAGTGTATTACACATAGACAGAGACTAGTTGGCAAAATTGTATTTCTGATTGATATTGCAGTTGCAAAATTGCAACCGGGAAAAGACTATTAGAAGCTGTGCGCATGTGATGACAATTGTCTGGTATCTTCGATGGGCTTGGCATCAAAATTATATAATTATCTTCACTTGCTCAGACACTGAAAATTAATTAAATAATATTTAAAACAAAAAAAATATTTTATTTCCATCAAAACTGAACACTTGCGTCCAATTATAGCATGTTCCATTCAGTTTTTAAAAATAGCATATTTTGGAGTCTTTTCTTCAACTTCCGATCTCGACTCGCAAGCCATTTATAAGTAATTTTCCTACTTAATTAAAAAATGTTCTCGATCAGTAGATACTATTATAATTTACTCCTGCTAAGCAACCCCTGTGGACTATGCTGAAACCTGAAACATGCACCATGACCATGACATGATGCACTTCTTGATAACCGGGATCTTAGTAAAATAATGCAACTTGCACGTGAACATTCGTAGTAGCCATAATCATTATAGTGCGCTTTTACTTATAAAAGGATTATGCTACACATTTTTGACTGAAAATATCTCATTCCATCTTATTCCTTAATATAAAATGTAAAATAACGTTTTGTTTACATTGTCATATAGATTAACAGTAATGACATGACAGTATCTTATCTTGTGTCAATTTTGACAAGTTTCGTTTTTTTTTTGAGTGTGTTCACTTCACTCACCTCTATTGTACACTTGCATGTTATAGGTCAGTGGTTCACATATAAAGGTTTATTCGTTTCTGGTTTCGTTTCACAATAAAATAAAAAACGATTTTTCTCAAAATTGGCGATGTTTAAAAATGTACGATATACCCAGAACCACTAGTTTTGGCCATGTTTATCCAAATATATTTAACTTATCCCCATCGGAATTATTGAGTAATAAAAAACCACTTCTGGACAACTCCTTTGCGAAACCATGGTGTTTCTTACCACATGTTAGTATAAATAATACATTCAAATACTTTTATTTAAGTACAATGTCGAAATAATCGTTGTTGACATTACGATAGAAAAATACAGTGGTACGTTGGTAGCGCAAACGTAGTACAGGAAGGAATTAAAGGAATTTGCATAGTGCAGGGACAACGTGAATGAATGATTGATACAATAAATGATTTTTTCAGTCAGTATGTTCAGTAAACATAGTTCAGTTTTTTTTTTGTGAATGTATCTGGATAAGTCAGGTTGAAATTAAAAAAATATTATTTATAAAATATTAATTTCAGTTCTTTGTGAGTTGATTTAAATTCTTTTCTTTTGTAGGCTTAGGCTATTAAAAAATAACAGTTAGTTCGTTTCGAATGTGAGTTTTTGCAGCTCATGCAAATTGAAAAAAAAATAATCCGCGGTGGAATAATTTAATAATTATTCCACCGCTTTCAAACCCCAAACCGCTCAAAAATATAATTAGTGATAAGGTTATTATACTTCCGCCGCTTGAGATTTTCCGCAGCCGCAGCAGCAGTGTCAGCACAGCACGCCGAGCCATGAAGGTGGGATGGCGCAAGAGTATCGACACACGTAGCGTCCCACACTAAAGGCCTACCCACCTTCCATGGAAATAATGACATGCCGTCCGGTCTCTTGCCATCGTCGCGTGTCAAGCCATTGGGTTCTAATACAGCTGGAACGCCGACGGTGACAAGGGCTCGTCGGATGATGTCATTGATGTTAGCGTGCTGCGCTTAGCGACCCGCAATTCGGCTGCAAGACAGGCCGTGGTGTCCGAGGCTGTTGACAACTTCGCCACAGTGACAGCGGTGAGGAGATAATAATAAAATTTCGTATATATGTGTCTCACTTCCACGCTTCACACTGTAATCATGGCAACGTCTAGATGTTTAATGTCATTGAAGTAGACTATGGCTATGAAGCCACTTTGAACTAGCCCATGGCTATGAAGCCGCTATGAACTAGACTATGGCTATGAAACACCCGCATGTTTTCCTACTAAAATATCAAACACCTCATTTAGTTTATTTAATTAGTTAGCTAGTAAACACCGAACTCAAATAGTTGTAAAAAAAAGAAACCGAACGGGTAAAAGACGTGTATTTATTAGTATTTATTCTTTTGCCAGTTATCTATCCCTTGTGTTGCACCTACCATGTTTTGTCTCTGCATTACCCTAAGGTTGACTGGTAGAAAATGCCTCAGGCATTAAGTTCGCCTTTGTACAGTATTTTTTTACTTGTGCATAAAGTTTTAATAAATAATAAATAAATAAAAATAAAAGTGTTATTTTTAACGAAATAATAAAATTGGCTACTGGTTGGTTGGTTTGGCTGGTTGGCTGGTTGGTTGGTTGGCTATTGGTTTGGTTTTATTATTTATCAAAAAAAAAAAAAAAAACAAATCAAATCAAATAATTTATTTGCCTGAATATGGGTGTATAAGGTGATACACGTTACATTAATGGCCTTTTAACCATATCCTACCTCAATAGGTGTGCAAATATTTAATATAATTAAAATAAACATAATTACGTAAACTAAACACCACCAAACGCCCGTTGTGAGAAATATTTCTTACATTAGGTAATCCACAATAAAAACAATAGCAAACATTATCTATTACAAATATTAATATTAGAGTATTCATTGACATTTACTAATACACTACACACACACACTTTATATTCTACACTTCCTACTTTTTTGACACGTATACCTACAATAAGCCCGCATTATAAAACGGGGCTCAGTATGTATCCCGAATTGCCGACCCTAAATGCAGAATGATAGGGAAAGGCACTGCAGTGCGATTCTGTAACCATCTCACCGTGAAAACTTAGGTGAAGTGAGCGTGGAGTGAGCTGTCAATAGTGTCAATTCCTAGCAAAAACAGGCTCACTTCACCTAAGTTTTTACGGTGAGATTTTTACTGAATCGACCGGCTGGTCCAGCAATATGTTATTTGAAAAAATATTTGACTCTATAAATAAATACAATCGTTCTTTTTCTAAAGCACTATAAATTTTTTGGTAATTACTGGCTACCTACGTAGTTTCGCAGGCATTAATCATATTGCGTATTTTTGTGTAGGTACACACGACTACACATCAAGCTATATACATTTCCAGTTTACACTGAACTCTAATTATAAGGAAATCCTATACAATGCGAGATCAGCTTATACTGGAAATATACAGGGTTATTGGTAAAACACCAGCAACCTCTTAAAGGGTCATTGTATTCATCATTATGAACAAGTTTTACTATGGGCCCAAACACGAAATCGCGAAAAAAAAAATCAGCTGTTCAGTACATTTTTATCTACATCAAACTCGTCAAAATGTAGGGAGCAGCTGATTTTTTTTCGCAATTTCAGGTTTGGTCCCTCATTAAAAGTTGTTCATAATGATGAGTACAATGACCCCTAAAGAGGTTGCTGGTGTTTTACCAATAACCCTGTATAGCGTGATCTGTAGCCGTGCGTATACATACAAGAAATTAAAATGAATGAACATTTATTCATTCATTCATGTAATGAAATATCACTCATTGTTTGTGTCACATCACTAGCACTGTCAAATTTTCGTAGTGTGCTGTATGTGTTTTCCTCGCCCCCCGCATAAAGTGGCAGAAAATGTTGTTCGGTGATTCGCTGCTTGCCATCTCCATAGTTAAATGCTCTAAGGGCAAAGTCGATTATGCGACATCTGGTGGGATAAAAATGCAGTTTTTCGCCCCATTGGGAATAATTATTTCTGAAATCACGCCTAAGAATGTGAGCCAAACATATTTTCTCTACAAACCTACCCAAAATAAATATTCTTCTTTGAAAAATGTAAAGCGGGTCTGCAAATACTTTATGACGAAATTATGACCTCAAAATAATTTAAATAAAAAGTAAGTTCAGAAACTAAAACCCGACTACTGAAAAATCAGGCTCTAAAAAGTATGAAACAAGAAAATATTCATATCTGAAATTTAAAAACGACAGACTAATTAAAAATCCGGAGTCCTGCTAATAATATTATAAATATGAAAGTTTGTGAAGATGTTTGGATGTTTGTTACTCAATCACGCAAAAACAGCTGAACGGATTTGGATGTTTGGCACACATATAGTTTACTAGCCGTTGCCCGCGGCTTCGCCCGCGTGGATGTCGGAAATTATCCCACGGGAACCTTCTACCGGCATGAAAAGTAACCTATGTCTTAATCCAGGTTATAAACTATCTGTACACCAAAATAAGTAACTAGCATCCAAACATACAAACTTTCACATTTATAATATTAGTAGGATATTAGGATAACCTGGATAATTCACTGTAGGAATTAGTGTGAGAGACGGCGCTATATAAACCAGCCGGTCGATTCTGTAAAAATCTCACCGTGAAAACTTAGGTGAAGTGAGTTTGTTTTTGCTAGAAATTGACACTATTGACAGCTCACTCCACGCTCACTTCACCTAAGTTTTCACAGTGAGATGGTTACAGAATCACACTGCAGAACATTTTTCTAACTCGATCTGCCATTTATACGATTACGTACTATACAACACTTTCCTGCACAAATTCTTTGCACAAGGAGCGTTACAACTTTAGTGATAATATACCTACGTTACCTACATTATAAATGAAAGAACTCCCAAAGAATAATTATTTCCGTTTCTATTGTAAGAATAGTGAATATAATGGTCTTGTAATACGATCCAGTGATTCGGTCTTTTTTGAAGTACCCTTATTAAGGCTGACGCACATCGGAGTGGGCCGCACCGCATTGCAAATCTTCCTACATTATACTTTCGTACATTTTGAGTGAATTATCGCATACTACAGAACATTTAATTTTGGTGGCTTAATTTGCTACATTTTAACCCTACTATTACGTCCTGCATGGAATAAGTCGAATTACAAGTAACCCATTGCGCGCTAGGCACTGAAATCTTTTTATAAGCAGCTATCAGTAATGCACTAGATCTGGTGTCAAAAGCACTAAGTTGGCGTCACTGGCAATCCGCTCACTGGGTTGCGCTGCGGCCCGTCTGCAGTGTGCGATAGTTTAAAATGTACGAAAGTGATGAAGAAGGATTTTTGCAATGCGTTGCGGCGCGGCCCACCCCGCTCTGTAAGGCCAACGCACATTGATGCTGGTCGCACAGCATTGCAAATCGTCCCAGATCACTTTCGTAGATTTTGAATGAATTATAACATAGTAACACTACAGGCGGGCCGCAACGCTCTTTCTTGATTTGAAATGCGTTGCGGCGATGTCGCTGTGTGCTTATAACTTTATCTTTTTTTAGGGGACTAGATTGATCGATTGGTCCTACGTGAAGAATTGGTTTAACCCGCGAACTGGTGATGTATTGAGACCTATGCTTTTAACATTATTTTTAAAAGGGTTTACTAAAATCAGGAAGCTTACTGTACACTTTTCTTCAACCCTATAAAAAGGAAATAATAATGATTACTGTATTTTTTTAATCTTGTTTTGTTAAAATAATTATGTCTTAGGGCGACGATAACCGATTTGAATGTTTTTAACTGAAGATCACGTCTAAACGATAGTGTTAATGATTTTGAAAAATATAGGTATATTAAAGAGTCCGCTACGTGACCTCGAAAAATGGTACGCCGAATAACGCAGTGCCGAAAGTTTGTAGTAACGAATAACATACTGACGAAATCACACATACATGAGATCTGATGGCCAATTCTCGTACCTAAAAACGTACACAATCTCATGCCAGCGTCAATCAAATGTCAAAAATGTAGGTAAATTCTATACAATTTTTGACAGATTGAGACTGAGATGAGATTGCAAACGTTGTTAAAAATACGAGAATTGCCCCTCGGTAGTATAGGGCTTAACAGCTTTTATGTCCATATTATTAGTGGTACGAATTTTTTGTTTCAAAAGATTGTTTTGCTGTCGTTGTTACGTTCGTTGTTACGTTGTTTCGAGGCCACGTAATTCGGTGTGAAGTTTTTCGTTGTAACGTGCATTCGTTGTTCCGTGATTCGTTATCAAATACTTTCATTGTCATGATATTCGTTGCTGCGTGCTTTCGTCATTATGTTATTCGTTACTACAAACTTTCGGCACTGCGTTATTCGGCGTAGCACTTTTTGAGGTCAAGTAGCTGACTCTATGTTAAATAAGAGCATTTTCATAATAATAACATATTATGTGAATATTTTAGATTATGTTTATATTACATAGTGTAAAGTTATGTCTAACGCGGATAAAAAACTGAGGATCACGCAAAAACTACTGCTACGGGCTTGTAGATTGCGTAGCACTTACCTACTACGCCTTGCGTAGCACTTACCTACTACGCCTTGCGTAGCACTTACCTACTACGCCTTCGTAGCACTTACCTACTACGCCTTTCGTAGCAACGACTACGCCATTTTTAAATCTTATGTCATGATATTGTAGGTCAATCAATACATACATAAAATTAATTTCAATACTTTACCGAATAGTAAACTAAATGCAAAAAATCCAATGTAAAATAAAGCCGTTCAGGAAAAACGAGTGCCTGATAAAAAAAAAAACAATAAACACACACGAATTGCCACCAAATATCAACAGCAGCTGTCAAAATAACATAGACTACGTTCACAAAAAAAAAATCAGCACATTTTTGTTTCCAGCCACGTAAAATTTTCCGCGCGTAAAATATTGTATCCTGTGAACGAAAATAAATATACAAAAATAAACACGATTGTTCGATGATTGATGGACTATTCACCGTGATAGCATTTTATCATTTTTCCCACCAAAACTCGTGATTTTTAGCGTAACAATCGCTTATTGTTTGGGTCTTTCTGCACAATTTACGCGGGTGCGTAATTTCGCGATGAAAAGATCAATTTTGATGATGATAATCGCATTTTCTCAACATTTCTTTGATAAATAATTTCGGTTATTATAAGTCGGAAAACATTGTCAATAGATATTTGAACTTTGGTAATATTTCCAAGGCTTTAAGCGTCTTTTACAGAACTTTAGAGTTTGAAATAACTAAAATGGTTGAGTAGAACTTTGTTTAAATTCTGGGTCGTTGTTATACAAATTATATAATAGTATTGTACTTTCTAAGTGATTTATGGCTTAACAAAGTAAAGAATATTCCCTTTTAATTATTTTAGCGTTGATGTGAAGGAAAGATTTTGACCAAGAAGGCTGTTAATCTAATTAGTAAAGATTTGTTGGACAAGCTGTATAATGAGACTAGCTTCTGCCCCCGCGTTCGTTTGCGTGGAAATCGTAAGACATCACAATGTACTACGAAATTAACAGCTGTATTTCCCGCCCGCGTTATTACTTCGTTTTCGCTTAGCGTTATTTCTGACTTTTTTATTTTTGCTCAGCTCAGCTGTTAAATAGACTATATTTTATATAGCCTTCCACATGAATTTGGCTACCTATCAAATGTAAAAAGAATTGCTTATCCAAAGGTTAGCGCGTTCAAAAAAAAAAAAAAACTCTAGCTTCATAGTACAGAGGATAAAATTGAATTCATGGACAGCCTTTTAGGGGGTCATTGTACTCATCGTTATGAACAACTTTTACTATGGGACCAAACCTTAAATCGCGAAAAAATAATCACTTGTTCCCTGGAAATAGCTGATTTTTACACTACAATCGTGTGACAAATTGCCTATTAACTATTGTAAATTAAAAAATACATTTAATATTCTTTGGTAATTATGATAGACAGCTAAACACAATTAATTTGATGTATTAGATTTTAAGCTTATGAATAGAATACAAAAGTTATGAAAGTTTACAAACAGAGTATGACGCGCGAAGAATACAAAAAAAAAAACACAACGCAATAAACGCAATAAAGAATTGAGAATTGAGAACACTGATTTTGCTCCCGTTTTCGGTATTACATATTTCTTTTTAACATTATAGGTACAGAATTTTAGAGGTTTAATGTTAAAATTATACACTTAATTAAATAAAGAGTGATCTGTATTTGGTCCTAAGACTGAATGTTTAATAGGTTAGGAATTAAGACCGTGTGCCGAGCCTTAAATCTCGTACCAACACAAAAATAGAAGCAGCACACAATAAAAATAGAAAAAAAGCCGTAACAATACAAGATACTATACTAACAGCAAGCTATCTCACGACTGAGTTCACTCAATTTGTCACTAACTCGACGCCATTGTGATGACGTCACACCGTTGACACTTCCCGCGTTTTTGTAATGGCCGCCATTGTTTTATGATGTTTGTTGACGTTGGATTTGAATATTTATTTTTATTTCTGTGTTTTTTTTTCGTCATAGACTCGTGAATTTGCTTTTTATTGTTCTGTCATGGCGTCTGACGAATGAAGGGTATATATTTTTTTGACAGCAAAATTATGACGTCGATATTTTTATTTTGCCGGTGTGTTTTCTTTTCCGATTCGAAATAAAAACCCACACTTTGCCAAGTCCTCGGAATTATAGATCCTAAAAACCTACAACGGTTGATCAACGAAGCAGGCAGGCAGATATCAACAAATATAGAGGTTTTCAATATTTTACGCTTGCACACACTCACAATAACATAGCGGTAGTGAATGCAGAGCAATATATCATCACACCTGTAGACCCCAAGGGGTTGGCATGGGTGTTTAGTACAGCCACATTGTGCCAGTTAGAAGTACCAGAAGGTTGCGTGTTCAGATCACGTCGGGGTCACCAGTATAGAGGCAAGAGGAACAGGGTGTATAGTTCACTCGTACTCCATAGAAAAGGGAGGATACTCAGACTAGACGGGTGTCCTGTCGGGTGGGCTACTGCCCGACGGTTGAAGTAGGGAGACGTTGTATACCTAGTCGCGTGGTAAACTAATTGCACGATGCAGGATTGCGTGACGTCATGTCATTGTGATGCGTAGTTCGTATGTGGCGATGTAGATACCGCCACAGTACCTACCATGTAAAGAGCCTTTTTTTTTTTTTTTTTGAGGGTGGGAAATCATCAAATAACTTCTACCGCTCTGGGTGGAGCGGAAGGGCGTGTCAGACTTTTACTGACTAAAACCCACCCGTGTTCCTTCAGTTGCCTATGCCAGGGCCGCGGTATCTTCTTCAAACTACCCGCGACCCCAGCGGCGTCGGCCCTATTGGACCCCATCATTTGCTGACATCTCTTTGAGGCGCGCGTGGAACACAACGCGCCGTCGACTCGGGCCTGCAGTGCGATTCTGAGACCATCTCACCGCGAAAACTTAGGTGAAGTGAGCGTGGAGTGAGCTGTCAGTAGTGTCAATTCCTAGCAAAAACAAACTCACTTCACCTAAGTTTTCACGGTGAGATTTCTACAGAATCGACCGGCTGGTCCTTACCGGACGGCGAGCTACCCGCTACTCACCGTCCGCAGGCCCGCGCCTACGGTGGCCGGACCATGACCATGTAAAGAGCCTAGTTTCATTACCAAGTAAAAATCTATATTCCGGGCTGATACTCCGAAGTTATCATGGAAAACCCAATCACACAAATTGGGTACCGAACCTAGAGCTGATAAGGACTTGTATGGTTACAAGTGTTTAGCGGCTTTGGGTTCGATTTTATGCACTATTCAAAAATAATGTGCATTCCTCACCACACCTTACCCATACAATATTTTTCCCCAAATTATAGGGAAACAATTTAACAAATGGCAACCCTTCGCTACACACTAGATAAAAAGGTAGCTTCACTGTTGATATTTGCGGCGCTTCATCTTCCTTTTTCTGTTGATCTGAGGTGTGTGGTTATAGTGTGCGTGCAACACGGGGAGGGCGCAATTGACAAGATTGTCAGACTGAGTTAGCTTGACGTTTGTCTACCTCCCCCGTCTCACCGCTCACATACCTCAGGCGTACTGCCGCCTCTATACGCTGCCCGCGCGGTGATTCCGTGTTCTGTGGATCATGATAACGGGGCATCTAGTCTGTTTACTGAAGCCGTTGCCAAAAACTTCTGGACATCGCCATCATATTTCACTTTTCTCAAAAACAACTACAACCACTAAACTTTTACTCAAGTGCTACTGAACTTTGAACCTCTTCAATACACGTAGACCCACAATTTTTCTCTTGGCGCCCTTCCAAACGGAAACACGCTATAAATAAGACGATTCTAGTAGGATTGGCGATCATTGGGAGTTAGGGTCATTCTGGCTTGTTCCCTGTGGTGTTGGCAAAGAATAGAACCATTAGGTACCTCTTGTTTATTTGTAGGTGCTGATATAGGGCTTTTTTCAATACCTCAGAATTGCTAACATGATCAAAATCAAAAATCAAAATATTTTATTTCACATAAACCTACATGGGCACTTATGAAACGTCAGAAGCTAGGTGCAAGAAACTCCATGGTTACCTACTCTTTTAAAAATAATTGGCTTTTACAATATTTTCAAATAACAGTGTTAATAGGTATGTGAGGACAATGAAGGCCTTTCAACAACTACCAGGTTCTTAACAAAATAGTAATTAATCCACAAATAGATAGATAGATAAATCATTTATTTAGTGCACACAAAAGACATAGCACAACACACAAAAGTACAATTAATTGGTAAAGTAAAAGTAACAAGGTGCCAATAAAAATAAAAATAAATAGAAGAATAACACTGCAAATAAAAGTGACACTATGACATAGGTAGGTACTTAAAATAAAATTAACAACGGAATACACAGTGCGGTGTGTGTCTCAATGTTGCACCAAATGGGAGTCCAGCTCAGCATGTGTCAGGCAAATATACCTGACGCTGATATTCTGCTGGATCCCTGCAGTGACATACGGACGTCGAGCAGTCGAGATAAATTGGTATTGTAAGAAAGTGTTATGCGCGGGGTGAAATTGTGTAAGTATACCCGACATTTTAATTATGCATAAGTACTGCAGCAAGAAAGTTTTGCATTGGGAAACATTGTTGTTCGGAGGTGTGTTGATGAAGAAAGTTTTATGTAAGTACAGTCTACTAGGCCTGCAACGGTTTCACACTATAAATATTTCAGTAGTTATGTTTAAATTACGAAGATAAGGTTCGCGCTTCTCGAAGTGGACCGCATAAATTGTGATAACGCACACAATTGACGTTAGTCACAATCGAACTGGCGTTTGTGTAGCACGTTAAGTAAAATTATCGTTATCGTCTAAATAAGCAGCAACAATGCCTTCCTGTGTTTTCAAAATGTGCACAAATAGTTCAAAAACCAAAAGGTCAATGGTCGTCTAATTTCTTAAATTCATATTTAAAAACATATTTTAAAACTATTAAAAAATCTATTTGAGGCCCTCACAGTATATTTGTTATGATATGTCACACGGTAATGTTTGCAAAATGTTTTTTTTTTTTAATTTCCTCATTTGCCCCCCATATTGATTCAAAATTAATTACTTTAAGCTACACGGACAGATAGACAGACACACGAATGATCCTATATACAGGGTTATTGGTAAAACACCAGCAACCTCTTAAGGGGTCATTGTACTCATCATTATGAACAACTCTTACTATGAGACCAAACCTGAAATCGCGAAAAAAAAATCAGCTGTTCAGTACATTTCTCTACATCAAACTCGTCAAAATGTAGGAAGCAGCTGATTTTTTTTTCGCGATTTCAGATTTGGTCCCATAGTAAAAGTTGTTCATAATGATGAGTGACCATGACACCCGAATAAATGACAGAAAAGACATACAATCATCATCATCAAATTGTTTTCAGTGATTAGCACTTGAAGCTGATTTGAACCGAAACATCCACATTTTTTCTGGCGATCATCCAAAATGAAATGAAGTACATAAATATATAAAATGAAGCAGTAAATAAACCATTCTTAGCCTGATCATTCCAAGTTATAGGTCATTTGTCTTAAGTAATAGTCCTTTTATTTTTATTTTTATTCCGATGTGATGATCACTCTTCTTTAGAAGTGGTACTTAACTTTTTATTTGAGCGTTAGATGTCGCCTTTGACTTTGGCATTCATTTTGGTAATATACAGGGTGTAAGGGACAGCCCTCCGCAAACTGATAGGGTGAATTCAATTTGTCATACTAAGATGACCGGTACATGAAATTTTTTCAGGAACGTTATGGGAATCCAATAAACCTGATTTGTTTGTGTTTTTGTGCACAAATCGGAGCGTCTATTACTGTTGTTGTTGGGAGGGGTAGGTAATAGGTATGCGGTGAGTTCGATGAACTCTGTAGCTAGACAGAAAGTGCACAGCTGATTTCACGCGTCGTTGGTTAGAGTATTTCAACATCCATTGCTGGTTTTTCTTTTTGCTATTTTTTTTCAGTTTTTTTTACATAAATGGAGTGCTGCGAACACACAATGCAATTTTACATTGAAATAATGAAAATGTAACTGAAAAAAAAAAATAAAAAATGAAAATTTTCCCGAGAAAATTTCCGGTGGAATATGATTCAAAATGAGAAGCTGAATACACCCTGTTAGTTTGCGGAGGGCTGTCCCTTACACCCTGTATGTTGGAGACGGTTCTTTTTTCACCGACTTTTAAAAAAAAGAGGAGGTTATCAATTCGTCGCGTTTATACCGGATGACTTTTTTTACCGTCTCGAAAAAAATGGGTATATTAGGTGAACAGAATAGAAGCCTGTGGCATACCTAGTTTTTTTTTTTAAATATCTTAGACAGAAAAAATTATCTAAGTACCAATAAATACTACAAATTCGATGTAAACTTTTCATTTTTGTACCATAAAAACAGAAATTTTGAAAAAAAATAATAAATCGTTTAAAAATATCGAAATTCAAATCATATGCAGCCTGCATATGATTTGAATTCTTGATTTCTTTAATTAGAAAAAAAAAAAAAGTTAGATAAGCCATAGGCCGTACACCGTTCACCTAATATACCCAATTTTTTTCGAGACGGTAAAAAAAGTCATCAAGTATACAGGGAGTAAGGGACAGCCCTCCGCAAACTCACAGGGTGCATTCAGCTCCTCATTTTGAATCATATTCCACCGGAAATTTTCTCAGGAAAATTTTCATTTTTTCAATATTTTTTTCAGTTAATTTCATTATTTCAATGTAAAATTGCATTGTGTGTTCGCAGCACTCCATTTATGTAAAAAAAAACTGCAAAAAAAACAGCAAAAAAAAACCAGCAATGGATTTTGAAATACTCTAACTAACGACGAGTGAAATCAGCTGTTCACTTTCTGTCTAGCTACAGAGTTCATAGAACTCACCGCATACCTATTACCTACCCCTCCCAACCAGTAATAGACGCTCCGATTTGTGCACAAAAACACAAACAAATCAGGTTTATTGGATTCCCTTAACGTTCCTGAAAAAATTTCATGTACCGGTCATCTTAGTATGACATACTGAATTCACACTATCAGTTTGCGGAGGCCCTTACACCCTGTATGTATATATATATATTATGTTTGTACATCGATTTCTGCGTCAATTGTGGACCGATTTTGAAAATTCTTTTTTTATTTGATAGGGTATGCTCTCAAGGTGGTCTCATAGTCACCAAGTCATAATCTGATGAGGGAATCTCATGTAAATCGAGGGAAACCCTGAAATTTTATGGGCACACCTATATAGTGATTTGGGTATTTTTTATAGTACCTTGTGTATTTGCTCTCGAAATCACCATTTAGTGAAGTGGAACTGATGATGAAGACCACCTAGATTTATTCAAACTTGTGTTTCAGGCCATTCAATTCAAAAGTGCCTGAAATGTTTTAACTGTAATAAATGCTTGAGTTCGACTTGCACCGATTTTCGTAAAATTGCATGTGTCTTAAAATCTACTAGGACACGTATCTAGTTGCTACACTGTAAAGTTCACTTCGATCCTCATCAAGTGACAACATACAATAAAATTAAAAAACGAATTCATTTTTTTTTAAAGTAAATCTTCGCAGATTCAAACCTAGACACCGTTCGAATTTGGAAGTAATTATCAGAGACAAAAAACTTAAAGTAAAACAATAGAATATCGTGAATAATAAAAGGATTTGTTCCAGGATAAAATTAAAGTGAGGTGATGCAGAAACCCTTTCCGCTATTGCTATACCATGCGACGCAAATTTTTTTTTCTTATACCTGCGGACCTAAAACGGCCACATTAAGCAATTCCTCTAAAAGCGATTCATTTACTGCTTTCCCAGCAATGGGGTTGGCTCCTTAAAACTTTTGGCAGATGACGCTAGCATAGCTTTCACCTGTCACATTTGTTTACTCAATTTGTGTGTTCGGTTTTGTAAATTTTTTCATCAAAATACCAGGATGTATGATAAGATAAACATGTACTCAACATGGAGAATAAGCGAGCTAAAGGCTGAACTGAAAAAAATGAGGTGCTTCTTTACAAGGAAGAAAAGCAGACCTTATTGAAATGTATACTCTTAAAATTATACATCAAGCTATTTTATATAGGAAATAGTTTTGTTTGTAGGAAGTATACATTTCATAATACTTTTCGCCAATTATACATTACTACTAAAAGCCGAATTAGACCATTTTTTTAAATTACTTTTTTTAACCACTTTTTTTAATTCTACAGCTATCGGAAATTGGTGTGCACCTATTTCTTTGCAATAAGGCACTTCACATTTCTTAGGCATTTTGTAAAATCAAATCAAATCAAAAAATTCATACAAATGAATATAATTTTGGTTAAAGCTATGCTAGCGCCACTTTGACAGTAGCCAACCCCATTTATTATGATTGTGCTATTTGACGTTTTTGACATTAAACTTCAATAAAGCAATTCATAATTTGTGGACCATTTTACGAATATCCATACAAAATTGTCAAACAGATGAATTGCGTGCTATGAATGGGGTTGGCTCCTTAAAACTTTTGGCAGATGACGCTAGCATAGCTTTCACCTGTCAGATTTGTTTACTCAATTTGTGTGTTCGGTTTTGTAAATTTTTTCATCAAAATACCAGGATGTATGATAAGATAAACATGTACTCAACATGGAGAATAAGCGAGCTAAAGGCTGAACTGAAAAAAATGAGGTGCTTCTTTACAAGGAAGAAAAGCAGACCTTATTGAAATGTATACTCTTAAAATTATATATCAAGCTATTTTATATAGGAAATAGTTTTGTGTGTAGAAAGTATACATTTCATAATACTTTTCGCCAATTATACATTACTACAAAAAGCCGAATTAGACCACTTTTTTAATTACTTTTTTCAACCACTTTTTTTAAATTCTACAGCTATCGGAAATTGGTGTGCACCTATTTCTTTGCAATAAGGCACTTCACATTTCTTAGGCATTTTGTAAAATCAAATCAAATCAAAAAATTCATACAAATGAATATAATTTTGGTTAAAGCTATGCTAGCGCCACTTTGACAGTAGCCAACCCCATTGTACCTACGTAGATAAATTATGAATTGTCAGTTTGTGACCGTTTTACGATTTCAAATATATGATTCATAAGCCCCCCCGTTCGATGATGTCATGCAAACCTTACCAAAGTAAGTCATGCTGAGGTCTAGCCAGCCAATAATATTGTACCTACTTACAAAATTTAATTAATTTTTCGAAATTGCACCTGCCACTGCTTGTTTCTGCATCACCCAAAGCTTGACTGGTAGAAAATGCCTATGGCATTAAGTCCGCCTCTGTACATTTGTGCTTGAAGTGTTAAATAAATAAATAAAATTTTATTCTGAGATAAAAGTATCTTCGTCTTGACTCTTGAGCGAGCTTGCATCCCGCGTTGCACTCAGCATTCTAGTCTTACGAGTGACTCGTTTCTCCGTTGCTGCACTCAGGAGCCCTAGAATCCTACATTATGCTCTGGGGAATTCAATAAAACGCTATTGGGGTTGGTCCGTGGATGGGTGACCATCTTTACATACCGAAACTCCTCCGTGCCTCGGAAAGCACGTTAAGCCGTTGGTCCCGGCTGTCATTCGTGGATCTATGACAGTCGTTACGGGTCGTCAGAAGCCCGAAAATCTGACAACCAGTCTTACCAAGGGGTATCGTGATACCCAGTTACTGGGTTGTGGAGGTCAGATAGGCAGTCAGCTGCATCCGGTTAGACTGGAAAACGACTCCAACATAATTGGGAACTAAACTAATTGGGATTCAATAAAACGCTACCGCTTTATCGCCTTGGTGAATAATCTACTATTCTATACGTGTTCATAGATCAACACAACATTATTACCCAATCCTGGATCAGAATATAAACTGCAAAACCATAAACAAAATTAGGCGGAAAAAAAAATTTATTGAACTCAATATTTTATACAACCATTTTGTAAGGCTGTCGGCAGCAAAAAGGTTTCCTATAAAGATAACAGCTTTATTAGAGAGTTGCGCCATCCTTGAATTTATTATACACTTGCGATCACTAGGCGTGATAGGGTAAATCGAAGGGTACGTTTACCCTTGGTGTAAGAATAGGGGAATATTGTAAGATTGATTGCTGATTGTGTGGTGAAAGGGTGAAAGAAAAAAAATTCTTACAATGAGTCTGATTGAGCTGTGAAAAAAATTGTGAAATGAAATGTTTTTTTTTTGTAGATCTCTGGCGGCATCTATATCGCCACATTTGAACTACGCATGAATACGTGTGACACTGACGTCACGCAAAATCCTGCATCGCGCAATCAGAGTTTACCGCGTGACTAGCATATACAGGGCGTCCCACGGATATGCCACATGTAGGGAAAGTACCTTGAATATTGTAGATGGAACATTTTACTGAAAGAAGACATTATTTGAATTTAAAAAAACAATTTAAACTGCATTCATAGATATTTAAATAGTTACATGGTTGAACCGGAAATCGAACCCGTTACATGAGAAAAATAATCAACCTGTAGCTTTATCATACCCATCGAAAGGCTTCATCATAATGAGTATTTTTTGCTAAATAACATATTGTCGCAAATAAAAGGAAGACCATGAATTTTAACATTTGATCAAAAAATCGACAGGGAGCGAAATAATCAAAAGAGTGCGACTTTGTATTCAACAGGGAGGGACTCATTTTGAGCATTTGATAAATTGATTAATTTTGTACTGCCAACCAGACACGAAAGACACCTCTGATCGTAGGATCCTCCCGTTTCTATGGGAAGATGAGTGAACTTTATACACTGTTTCTCATGCCTCTTCTCTCAGATCTTTTGACACTTTATAGTTGCGCGTCCACCGGGTCTGAGGGCCTACTCCCTAAGCACGAAGCCCGTAGTTTCTGCCTTCGTTACGGGCGTTTCCTACTCCGTATCACCTACGGATGGATGATTGGTTTGGGGCCCGAACGAAGTATGAATGACAACATGATTTGACAGTTGTCCCTGCTCTCGATGTGTATTTTCCCGTCCGAAAAATTTAACTTTTACACTTGTTTTGATGGATTGTAATGTCAGACGGACGGACGAACGGACGGACGGGAAGACGGACGGACTTAGGGAGTAGGCCCCCTGAATCGGAGTGACGTCACCGTAAGGATTTGTTGTTTTGTATTGATTTCTATGGTACTGCGTGCACTAAGATCGGCAATTCTATGAAAGAGATGGTGTTACCAGGTACACGGTTTAAATTCCTCAAAACGATCGATTGCAATTGTTAATTTTTACGTGAGTGATCTGATGCATATTGATGTGCAAATTGAATTGAATAACAAACAAAAACATTTTTAATTAAAATTACTTTCAAACGAATAAATAAGGGCCGCTTTCTTGATCCGTAGTAGTAGTATCCAACTAATTGTTAAAAATAGTAACTAATGGTTTTTGGTTCACATTTTGCCAAAATTTAACGGCTGCGCGACGCAACTCCGCTTCTTTGGTGATCACTCACACAAATGCAAAGCTTCCGCGTCCGAGCCTGGTCCAGGGCGTCCGAGCCTGGGGGCCTACTCCCTAAGCACGAAGCCCGTTGTTTCAGGCTTCGTTACGGGCGTTTCTTACTCCGTTTCACCTACGGATGGATGATTGGTTCGGGGCCCGAACGAAGTATTAATGACAACATGATTTGCCAGTTGTCCCTACCCCCGATGTGTTTTAGCCCGTCCGAAAAATTTAACTTTTACACTTGTCTTGATTGATCGTAATGTCAGACGGTCGGATGAACGGACGGACGGGAAGACGGACGGACTTAGGGAGTAGGCCCCCTGGTCCAGGCCATGGTGCGGAGCGAGAGTGCATGGGAGGCCGTCACCTCCTTCTGCGAAGCAGAAATACTCGCGAAGGAGGAGGCGGAATGCGTGGGGGAGAGGCAGCCTGGGCGGCGGGAATCGCGGGGCGATTTCCGGCCACCGTAGGCGTGGCCTGCGGACGGTGAGTAGCGGGTAGCTCGCAATCCGGTAAGGACCAGGGGGACTACTCCCTAAGTCCGTCCGTCTTTCCGTACGTCCGTTCATCCGTCCGTCTGACATTACAATCCATCAAAACAAGTGTAAAAGTTAAATTTTTTGGACGGGCAAAAACACATCGGGAGTAGGGACAACTGGCAAATCGTGTTGTCATTCATACTTCGTTCGGGACCCGAACCAATCATCCATCCGTAGGTGATACGGAGTATGAAACGCCCGTTACGACGGCCGAAACTACGGGCTTCGTGCTTAGGGAGTAGGCCCCCTGGCCCGAGTCGACGGCGCATTGTGTTCCACGCGCGCCCCAAAGAGATGTCAGCAAATGATGGGGTCCAATAGGGCCGACGCCGCTGGGGTCGCGGGTAGTTTTAAGAAGATACCGCGGCCCTGGCATGGGCAACTGAAGGAACACGGGTGGGTTTTAGTCAGTAAAAGTCTGACACGCCCTTCCGCTCCACCCAGAGCGGGAGAAGTTATTTGATGATTTCCCACCCTCAAGAAAAAAAAAAAGGCCTCGCGGACTGTACTGTGGTCTTGATTCTTTGTGAGGGTTGAAGTAAACTACAAAAGCCCAATTTAAGGGGGGTGAGTCTATTTCCATATTTTGGACACGAATCCAGATTCTAACACAGTCAATCAATCTGCCTAGCCTTTTCCCAAATACTCGTATGTACTTGCGGTCTACAGCCAAACGGTTGGAGTTACAGTCTTCAAATGTTCACAGTACAAGCATCTTGTTGACCCGAAGCCATACAAATTACTAAAAATATTTTATGTTTTTAAGGGAGTTTTGTAACCATATTTTGATTTCAAAGAGTGTCCGTGGAGTTTCTTGCCCGTTCTTCTCCATAGATCTACGTTTTGGAATGGGCAAATAGCTTCAACTATCTGACTTACCTACTGACCGACTCTTTGACAATTCAAAAGTGCCTGTAATTGGTTTAATTGAAATAAATGCTTTGAGTTTGAGTTTTCAAAATGAAGAGGGGGCGAAAAAAAAGCAACCTACCCCATCGAGTGGGGTGTCGTTGTTTAGAGCTTATTGAGTAGTAAATACTGTTATACATATTTTTTGTTTTAAAACATATTAGTAAACAAAGGAATGAGAAGCCATCAAGTTCAGCTACACAAAAAACACAAAACAACAAAACAAAACACGAAACAACAAAATGCAACAAAACAAAATACAAAATTACAAAATACAACAAACACAAAAACAAAATACACAAAAACAACAAAAACAACAATTTTGTTTTACAAAATTTTGTTCCGAAGAATTTTTCAACTTCCCATAGGCGTATGAACTTGAAATTTGGTAGTAATGATTATTATTACTAACAAATACCAATATATTTATAAATCAGATTTGGTACGGAACTCTAAATGTGCGAAGTCCGAAACGCACTTGTCTAGTTTTTTATTCCTATTGCAGTAAAAATAATCAAGTAGCTTTAAACAGTACGTCTGAGTGAAATAAAATACGAGTAGAGTTAAGTTATCTGACGAAGGCCCGTCTCGAAGCCTTTATGTTGTTAATCACAAGGTTTAAATTGCAATAACTAATCCGCTTTCGTGTGATAAACTATACCAACAATAACAAACAATACTCAACTCATCTTTCACATCTTCTGACTAGCCTTTTCCCAACTATGTTGGGGTCGGCTTCCAGTCTAACCGGATGCAGCTGAATACCAGTATTTTACATGGAGCGACTGCCTGTCTGACCTCCACAACCCAGTTACTGGGTAATACGGTAGCCCTGGGTAAGACTGGTTGTCAGTGGTAACGACTGTCATAGATCCACGAATGACAGCCGGGATCAACAGCTTAACGTGCTTTCCGAGACACGGAGCACCCATCCATGGACCAACCGCGGCAAGCGTAGCTTAACCTGATCGATTTACCTGAGCGGCTGTGAAGCCTCTCACCTATCTATATAAATAAAAACCGGTCAAGAGCGAGACGGACTCGCGCACCGAGGGTTCCGCTCCGATTTCTGAAAAATTGTGCTATTTAGAGACATCGTTTTATTTTTCCTGTAATCTTTACATAAACTTGTATCACATAGAATAATTTCAGATTTTTATCTTTGCAAAGTTCGGAGATAAGGGGGGGGGGGAACGGTATTTTTTTTCACATTTTTCATCAAAAGTCGAAAACTATGCGGCCCAAAAAAATTTAAAAAATGTTTGAGAATGTGCAAACAGCGCTCTTTCATATGATACCCCACATGCCCTAGTAGCCCCACTTTGAATTTTTAAGAACCCCTTTCAGTCTCTTTTACAAAAAAAAATATAAATATTTTTACTTCTTTCTTATTTGCAAAATAGTTGGGTAAATGTCATCTAAAACTATTCCAAATTTCAAGTTGATAGCATTAGTAGTTCTTGAGATATCCAGCTGTGACAGACAGACAGACTTAGTCACACCATAAGGGTTCCTTTTTTACCATTTTGTACGGAACCCTAAAAATGAATGGCTAAATGTGTTGCTAAGCGCAAAACTCAAGAACGGCTGGACCTATTTTTTTTTCAAATATTCGTTTAAATCTCACGAAAGTTCTTATGAAGAGAAAAATTGGAAAAGTTATCGGGAAAATTGGTTGAGAAAACCGAAAGTGCATTTTCTATGGGAATTGTTGAAATTGGGACAAGACAAGGTCTGTCACGTCAGCTAATGTCAAAATAAAATGTATTGGAAACAATGACGTATTATAGATAGACGCGTCATACACGAACATCAGTGCTTTCAAAAACAGCGTAAGCCATGATGTACCAACATACCAGTATATACTGGCCGCAAAGAAAAGGAAAGACGCATGCCGATACCTGTTGTAAGAAAAAGATGAATATACTTATTTAATTACGTCACTAGCTGCTGCATGTTCACTGGCGCGCGTGCGTGACTGATATCACGCCGGGCAATTACCCTTCATTTCATTTCCCATTTTTGAGCCCGGGTAACGCATCTAAAGGTAATGTATCATTGATTGGAAAACAGTTTTCACCTCGTAAAGTTTGTTGGTTAACAAAATAAAGGAGTTAACATTCGTGTACGCCATTTTATTGGCCATAAGAGGGTAGGATGGTGTTTTTATGCTGCGCCGTAATATTGTTTGGCTGCGGGACTGGTCGTGAAACTTCTGGGCGAACAACTTTGTATGTGATATAATTTGTGCAATATAATTATTGCACCTGATACTTTGTCTGTATGGATTGGGCTCGTAGCTAAATAATAACCGCCGCACGAGTCGATTTTTAAGGTTAAGCAACGCTTACCGAGGTCGGTCCGTGGATGGGTCACCATCTATTACATATAGAGTGCCTCCGAAATAATCCGTGCTTCAGAAAGTACGTTAAACTGTTGGTCTCGGCTGTCATTTGTAGATTTTTGACAGTTGTTACGGATAGTCTGACAACCAGTCTTACCAATGGGTACCCAGTTACTGGGTTGTGGGGTCAGATAGGCAGTCGCTCCATGTAAAATACTGTTATTAAACTGTTTCCGGTTCGACTGAAAGCCGTTCCGTTTTCTCCTTTTGAGTAACGGAACTCTAAAAGTATCTTAGTACACAACAATTTTTACAAGGATAGGTACTGAAAACCTAGGAAAGCTCGACTCCATGTACAGTTGATTAAATGCCTTATTTTACGACAACTCAGGGAAGAGAGAATATACTCGTAGGTATAAATCAACGCAATCAAGAAGTCCGTTTGGACGTTTCTCATTATACATGCCGCGATAACTTTGTATGAACGTTACGTCAGAAATCGAATAATCAAATTCGTAATCCTAATTAATTACTATGTTATGCATACACTATAACAATGAGTATCATTCGTAAGCACCAAGTTTTACTTTATATTGAAAAAGTGCACTCAAAAACAGGAATTAATCGTTGATTAATATTCCGACAGGACGTTATTACAATGTCATGTCTTTGGGTTCGTTGCCGTAGTGTTGTGACATTCTAAGCCGTTTTTAGGGTTCTGTACCAAAATGGTAAAAAAGGAACCATTATGGTGTGACTCAGTCTGTCTGTCTGTCACAGCTGGATATCTCAAGAACTACTAATGCTATCAACTTGAAATTTGGAACAGTTTTAGATGACATTTACCTAACTATTTTACAAACAAGAAAGAATTAAAAACATTTATATTTTTTTTTGTAACAGGGACTGAAAGGAGGTCTTAAAAATTCAAAGTGGGGCTGCTAGGGCATGTGGAGTATCATATGAAAGAATGCTGTTTGCACATTCTCAAAAATTTTTTTAGTTTTTTTAGGCCACATAGTTTTCGACTTTTGATGAAAAATGTAAAAAAAAAATACCGTTCCCCCCCCCTATCTCAGAAGTTTGCAAAGATAAAAATCTGAAATTATTATATGTGATAGAAGTTTATGTAAAGATTACAGGAAAAATAAAACGATGTCTCTAAATAGCACACTTTTTCAGAAATCGGAACGGAAGCCTCGGTGCGCGAGTCCGACTCGCTCTTGACCGGTTTTTTTGTTGTGTTGTTCTAAAAATCGATACTTTTACAAACGTTAATTTAGAAAAGAGAGAAACGTATAATTTCTGTATTATTAATGTTTAAACATAAATATAAAAACATTTGATCAAAATTATTTTTAGCTTTATTTTGATATTTAAAAATTACATAATATACAATGCATTATTATACATAAACTTACCAGAAGACATCAGTACATCTGGTTTCAGTATATGTCTTGGTTTGGCTTTGAAACTCTCCCAAATTTAAACTTAGTAGGGATTTATGTAATAACCTTTAAATATTACAAACTCGTAGAGAATCAGTTTTAATCAATGTAGATAAATTGTCGATTACAAACTTGTATGATAAATAAACATGTCTCGAGAATCGGTTTTTAAAGCAACCGATTTCTTTTCCCATCAATACACTAAGTATAATATTGACAGCGGACTTTTTGTTTTCTGGGATTTAAAAAATAATTTGATTATTTAAAATTGATTCTAAAACACACCTAAAATCCGTTAAGTTTAATTTTTGTAGTATATTGTCTTGCTAAGTAATAACAGCCGCACGGGTCGATCCGTCAGGTTAAGCTACGCTTGCCGGGGTTGGTCAGTGGATGGGTGACCATCTTTACATATCGAGACTCCTCCGTGCCTCGGAAAGCACGTTAAGCCGTTGGTCCCGGCTGTCATCCGTGGATCTTTGACAGTCGTTACGGGTCGTCAGAAGCCCGAAAGTCTGACAACCAGTCTTACCAAGGGGTATCGTATTACCCAGTTACTGGGTTGCGGAGGTCAGATATGCAGTCGCTCCATGTAAAATACAGGTATTCAGCTGCATCCGGTTAGACTGGAAGCCGACCCCAACATAGTTGGGAAAAGGCTAGGCAGATTGATTGTCTTTTCATTTTGCTTATGTGACCAAGTTCGATTCCTGATATCTAAGTTCTTTATCAACAATCTAAAAGAACTTATTTGGCTCTATTTCACATAGTTTCATAAAATGCCAAAAAATCTATATAAACTATTATAAAACAAAAGAAAAGATTTGATTTTTCTGTAATATCATGTACCATATTATTATACTGTATTTAATCAACAAATACTAAAAAGGGCGATTCAAAGGTATTTTGTTTAAATATGGACGATTTTCTGCAACTGCAAAAAACAACCCTGTAATTCACAGTATCATTATGAAATACAAAGTTATCTTTTCAATTGTTAAACGTATATGGTACGGAACCCTTCGTGTGCGAGTCCCGATTTTTTAAATGGACCAATGAATGAAGGATAAGCCTTTTTTTAAAGTTATTTTTTGTTTGACCAATGACCCTAAAATATACAATGTCCCTTTTCTTAAACGTTTCGTAAAAAAAAAAAAAAAAAAAAAAAAAAAAAAAAAAAAAAAAAAAAAAAAAAAAAAAAAAAAATGTTGTAACGTTTTTTATGATGTGCGCCGAAGAGCTATTGGTGGACGAGAACAATGTAGTCCATTAGCCACTGGCCCGTGCATACGAAAAACACTCTTATAGGGGTGACGGACAAAAGTCGTTGACTGTACACTTAACAAATTCGCATGAAATGTATGTCTCTCTTTTCGTGTTTGCCAACTATACGAGTGAATTTCTCAGGCGAAAAATTTACGCGTCTAGGCTGAAAACGCAGTGCTGCTTTACAGATAATGCAACGATTTTTTTTCTCAGAATTAAAGAGACGTGAATCTATATGAAGCCACTTAAATTATATTTATAAGACTATTACTTTTTAAGAAAAACATCAGTAAATGACGAATTATCAATTTCTGTGTCTTGTCCACAATCACTTTCATACACAGCATTTGCCTCTCAGTAAGATAATCTCCAACATATTTAAGAAAAAGTATTTTGATTGCGTTAACTAATAATTGACCTACAAGAAGCTAATTATTTTTGAATATTTAGACTCATAGTTAATGAGTACATGTCAGCGATAGTTTTGTCCGCGCGAAATTACTAATTTCTGTGGTCATTTTGTTTCGCCGTCCTGAGCTTCCACCAATGAGTTTAAACGAACGATAAATCCTTGCCCGGCAAGAGATTGTCGTGCGTTTACACGCAGTGAGAATGGTAGTGCACCATATCGCCACGTCTTCCCGTCAAAAATGTAAGAACGTGATTTCAGTTTACTCGGAACGAAATTTTGCAATTTCCGTGATCAGGTTTTAAAAAGATTTTTTCAAGAAATAAAGGTATCACTTTTATGCATACTAAGGCTACTGCCTTTGGTACACATTTAAGATTATAGAAAACAATAGTCATAGCCTTGATAGTTTCTTGTAATTTAAAAAAAATAGCCACGTTTCCTATTTCTGTGGGCCAATTTCTGTGGTTTCCGTGGCATCTGGGTGTCCACGGAAATTACACGACTCCACATAAATTGTACTTATCAATTATTGTACTAATGTTAATGAATGTTTTTGAAAAGAAACAATATTTGTTATGCCGAAATTACTTTGTCAGAACTCATAGTTATAGATTACACAGATATACGAGTACCAGCATTATCCAATCCATTACATTCTGTTATACTTATATCCCAATATTTTGCTCATGCCTCCTTTCATAATTAACTGTGAGAGTTTAAATTGACTCAACAGATTTTAAATATCTTTTTTACTTTAGGAATCCAAAAAGAAAAAAGATAGGCAAGAAAGGTTAAAAAAGAAGAGGATTGCAGAGCAAAAAGAAATGAGTGAATCTTTGCGTCACGATGCGTCTGCAGTATGAGTCCATTTAATACCAATTTTGCAAGAAATTGAAGCTGGTGCACCTCATATAAAGGATCTGATTTTTTTTTTTTTTCAAACCAAGAACTTACCTCAAGATAAGACCATCAAATGTCCACAAATATTTAAGTAATTTGTTTCAATCAATCAACTCAGCCTATCGCAGCCCACTGCTGGACATAGGCCTCTCCCAGTCTGCGCCACAACACCCTGTCCTCCGCCTTCCGCATCATGTCCCAGCCACTTTCTTTAGGTCGTCGGTCCATCTAGCTGAGGGGCGTCTCCCACTACGCTTACCGATACGCGGTCTCCACTCCAGGACTCGTCTGCTCCACCGGCTATCAGTCCTTCAACAAACATGGCCAGCCCACTGCCACTTCAGTTTGCTTATTCTGCAAGCTATGTCGGTTACTCCGGTTCTTTGCCGGATAACTTCATGCCTGATTTTATCCTTCATAGAATCTCCGAGCATAGCCCGCTCCATAGCGCGCTGAGCGACCTTGAATTTGTGGACCAGCCCGACTGTAAGTGTCCACGTTTCAGCACCGTATGTCATAACGGGCAGGACGCACTGGTTGAAAACCTTCGTTTTCAAACATTGCGGGATGGGTGAAGACTTGACGAAGTTTTCCAAACGCTGCCCAACCCAATTGGATCCTTCTGTCGGCTTCTTTCTCAAAGTTGTGTCTACGGAGCTGGATGACTTGCCCAAGGTAGACATACATACAAGGTATAGGGTATAGGTAATTTGTTTAGGATTTTTTTATTAGTTTCAAATCAATCATAGTATGATAAGTTTTTGCAGATTTAAGCAATACGTTGCACGTTGCATTTTTATTGAAATTATTCGTATTATATCAGTTTTTTTCATTACACGTTATCTTTCCTTACATATTAAGTACTAAAAATATTTTTTTTAGTATTTCACAATTTCAGTGCACACGCATAATTTCTGTGTCACCAATAAAATTTCTGTGGCTCGCCAATTTCGGTGGCCCAAATAACTTATTATGTAATATATAAGTACAATCCCTTTTTAGAAAATGTATATAGAATGTGGGTATGTTGCGCCTTATTATTGAAGATTTTTACAAAACCTGAAAATGAAAATGTCCATGGAAATTAGGTAAAAAATCGAGTTGTTGAAATTGACTCATACATTTCTATTTTATTGTAAATTTTAAATCGTGATTATTTTATATACTTAAAGCTTAGCCCATATTGCCTGAAACATATAGGTTTACCTAGTTCAGGCACATTGATTTTACAATAAATACCTATTGAACAAAGAAATAGAAGATTTTGATTTTTTACGTTGATTTTACGGAGTCTATGATTGTACTTCAATCAATCTGCCTAGCCTTCCCCCAACCTTGCCGGGGTCGGCCTCCAGTCCATCCGGATGCAGCCGAACGAACGCCAGCAATTTAAATGGATCGACTGCACATCCGATCTCCACAAACACACAAGCGACTGTGCAACACGACAGCCCCCGGCAAGACCGGCTGCCAGACCCTCAGTCCCCAGCGGCCCAACCTGCCCTCCGAGGCACGGAGGAGCCCGGCATGCAGAGATGGGCACCCATCCACCGACCAGCCCCGGCAAGCGCAGCTCAACCCGATAGATCGATCCGCGTAGCTGCCACCACTTAGCCACGAGCTCCTCGTGCCTATGATTGTACTTATAATTTTTATTTTATCTGTTCTAAAGAATAAACGATTTTCAATGTAAGTTTCTTTTAGTTATGTATTCGTAAGTGCTGTGGTATTATAAATAAATAAATATCTACTGGACAAACCGCTTGGAGTCTTATTTTTATTTCATTACTTTTACCGACGAGAGTAGTGAACTATTAATAACAACTGCCTAATGTAATGAACTTCAATTTTATATTCACATTTACCAAATCATGAGGCAATTATTAAGCCGTTTGAGTTTGAAAGAGTAGCAAATATATTTGAATTCCTTGCTCATCCCACGGAAACACTATACTTTTTCGGGATATAAAGTAGCATATGTGTTAATCCAGGGTGTCAGCTACTCCCTTAACAAATTTCATCAAAGTTTGTTGAGCCGTTTGAGTTTGAAAGAGTACCAAATATATTTGAATTCCTTGCTCATCCCACGGGAATACTACATTTTTTCGGGATATAAAGTAGTCTATGTGTTAATCCAAAGTGTCAGCTACTTTCACACCAAATTTCATCAAAATCGGTCGAGCCGTTTGAGTTTGAAAGAGTAGCATATATATTTGAATTCCTCGCTCTTCCCACGGGAGCACTACATTATTTCGGGATAAAAAGTAACCTATATGTTAATCCAGGTCATAAGCTGTCTACATACCAAATTTCATACAAATCGGTCCAGCCGTTCGAGCGTGAAGAAGCAACAAACATACACACACACACACACACTCACAAACCCTCGCCTTTATAATATTAGTGTGATGATGGACAATCACTAGCAACCCTCAAATTAATCACTCCTACCGTAACATATATTTCATGTGTGGTGTGTGATTGAGTGTCAGTGATTATTTCTATCATAGGTAGTGAGTTTGTAACGGTCTGCTGAAAGTAAGAGAGGCTGATTGGCTGACGAAGGATCCCGTTTCCCAAGCGACAAGCTGGGTGATATCTTTTCATGTCTTTCAGGAATATGCTTCTCTCTGCAAAGCACACACCTCTACATTCAAATTAAGTAGGTATATCGCGAGTTTGTCAATTATAATAATATTATGTGCAGTGTATAGTGTTACTGTGTCCCAAAATTGGAGTGCTTTTTTGCGTGAAGGCGATGAAATTCTGAGACGACCCGAGAAGTAAACTCAAGTACCTACAGATGGTGCGTGGCGCCGCGATGTCCGGATTTTGGACGGTCTCTTGTCAACGTCGTTGCAATGTTGCTATAACTTCAGCTTCCCCGGTGAATCTTTTGGTGATTATACTGCGTTTTCGACTCATTTCTTGTCACTGCTATGCCACGTTGTTGTTTATCTTCGTCTGAGGTCTTTGTGCTATCCGTTTCAAGTTTCTTGTAAATCTCGTTAGCTGCTTTCTTGATTTTATCTCTTTCTTCGGCCGTGTCCACCCAAAACTTGATAATTATCCTTATTGCCGGTAGGTAGGTACGTACGTACACCAGTGTGTTCTCGTTATTTGTGTGAACATGTACATTTACGAGGCAGAATTCGGAGGCAGCGATTAAAATATCTTTGCCACCCCACATAACATCTCGTTAAACTGCGGGGTACCTAGTGTATTTTCTGTCTGTTGTTCCTGAGAGATATTGTTGTTAGGAAAAAATCCGGACTGGATATTAGTCAGTGAAAGTAAATTAATTAACTAAATAATCTAAGTAAATTCTGTCGTCGTTACGATTAGCCGATACATAACTTGCTAGGTCTCTGCGAGCAGACACGTGGTCGCATGGCAGTCCCATTAAATTGTTTATTAATTTGACATGCTAGAGCTCTAAATAGACAATTTCGGTCCCTTTTCATTGGTACAATCGAAGCATTGGTATGTTTTTGTTAGAATGCTAACAAAATTGGTTAGAATGACCGACTCGTGTTTTAAAACAAAGACCTTAGTTCTAAGCTTTACCGAAGTTTTTGTGTGAACATAGAATTTAACTTGCCGTAAGTCGACATTCAACAAAAAAAGGATCCATTTTTTGCAGTGGTTTTTGTTGGTTTGCACTTATTAAGGGCCCATACTACCTCAAATGGCTTAGCATGATCCTCGGCTATGTCGAACACACTGCAGCTTTAATTTTAAAATAAATAGGTACCTATAATCTAAAGTTGAGGATTTATATTACGTACATAGGTACTATGTTAGATTTATATTAGGTACATACTATGTTATACGAAAACACGATTCCATAAAATTTTCTCGATAGAAAAAGATCCGAAAATTACCTCCAAGCCGGACAATAAGCCGCTGGTATTCAAAAAGTAAATCATTAGGTCATGAAACTTTGCATACTAACTGAATCAACTATAAAGCAGGTCATATGTTACCTATTTGTTTATTTATTTTTATAATTATCATTATTTTCACAGTAAAAGGCAATTACCTAAACTATCGGCGCCCAGCACCACACTCAGTCTCGCTCTCACTTAGTCTGCAAGTGGTATCTTGCGAGCGAGACAAAACCCTGAGGCATTATGGGCTCTTAAGAAGTAGGTAAACTGTTTGTTTAACTTTATCTCCTAAGAATTTGGATTGATGCTATAATTTTATAAACATGCATTACTTTAGACAAAGGAATATAAGGAACGCCCTCACCAAATTTGCTTGCTGGGAGAGGTCACGATCCTAAGGCGGGACATCAGTTCCACGCTTGGAACGTGTCGTTTGTTTCAGGTCACATATCAGGTGCACCGGTTAATTTACGCTCGAAACGCTAAATTAATTTTTATGACCGATGCGCTGCTCGATTCGCAAACCACTTATTTCTCGCGACGGGGATATTTTATTTTTGTCGGAGCGACACGACCGCACTCGACGACAGATGGCAAAAGATCCAGTATTGGATAGATTCCGATAGTGAAGAAATTTCGTACCCGTTTCATAATAAAGTATTTAAGTAAACATTTACTTTATTCTGCACTAGCTTTTGCCCGCGGCTTCGCCCGCGTAGATGTCGGAAAATATCCCATGGGAACTTTCATGTGGTAAACATAGGGCCATCCGATATAACTGTGCAAACTCAAATCGCTACGATATATCGATGCCGTGTATGGTAAGCTTAAGAGGAAATGCGGGTGGCCAGACTTTTGAAAATTAGGTATTTTAAGAAGGTATTGCTGTCGCTCTGCGAGCGCTCCGCCCTCGAATTCGTGCGATAAGGACAACTGCAGATCCGACTAAATAGCCTATGTAAAATGTCACATTTCGAGGTCTGGCTCTCGCCTATTTCCTTCTCCAATATTGGACCAATTTAAAAGATATTTCATAAATTGAATAACAAGGATATATACTATGCCCCTATGTTTTTCTTTTTTCGTTAATAGTTGTCAAATTGGTACAGTAGGCGTCTGTTGACAGCGGTCTGAATAGGCAATTTTGAGCATTTTTTGAGGGTTCTAGTTCTTATAAAAATAATATGGCATCAAAAAGGAAAACATAGGGGCATAGAAGAAGCTGTTATTTATATTTCTGTAAAAAAATCATTGCTTTATGGTCATTAACCAGAAAGAAAACAGGCGAGAGCGTTTGTATCTTTTTGTATGGAGAAAAGAGCACCCACGTTTCCTCTTAAAGCTCCCAGTCAGCATGATTTGTTCCGACATCTTCATTAATCATCGTCATATTTGAGCCAATTTACAAAAAATCATAATGAATCACTCCGTCCATTGGTGAAAACCGTATGAAAATCCATTCGTCGTAAAAACGTCGAATGAAATAAAGACTAAACGTTACCTCATACGAACTATGACTACATTTCTAATCCCTTAAATCTCTTCAAAAAAAAAAAAGAGATAGGTAGACAAACATTTTAATATTATTTGTGAATTTTAAAATCAACCCAATTATGGGATGATGTTTCAAAAACGCTGTACCACATATTTCTTTATTTTCTACCAAAAGCCATAAAAGCATAGAGAATTTTGACATACCTAACTTATGAAATGCTGTGTTTCCCATACAAGCTTTCATCCCCTATATCACCCCTGTAGGATTATTTTTTACGACAAAAAGTAGCCTATGTTCTTCCCCAGAATGCTATCTATAGCCTTGCCAAATTTTATCGAAATCCGTGCAGTTTTGTGAATTTTAAAATCAACCCCTATTTTACTCCCATATGGGGATGATTTTTCAAAAACGCTTAATTGTATATTTCTTTATTTCCTACCGAAAGCATAAATTATAATTTTCATATCCCTAACTTAAGAAATGCTGGGTTTCCCATAGATACTTTCATCCGCTATAACACCCCCTGTAGGATTATTTTTGAGAAAAAAAAGTAGCCTATGTCTTTCCCCATCCTTGCCAAATTTTATCAAAATCCGTTCAGTGGTTTAGGCGTGAAAAGGTAACAGACGGACAGACAGAGTTACTTTCGAATTTATAATATTAGTATGGATTATAATTATAACTAGCTTTTGACCGCGGCTTCGCCCGCGCATGTATTATATATATAAACCTTCCTCTTGAATCACTCTATCTATTAAAAAAACCCGCATCAAAATCCGTTGCGTAGTTTTAAAGATCTAAGCATACATAGGGACAGACAGACAGCGGGAAGCGACGATATGTAATGAAGAGGTAGAGAGTTTGTAGGGAGCAATCTTCGGAACTACTCATCCGATTCCGAAAATTCTTTCGCTAATGGAAAGCTACAGTTTAACCGAGGGTCATGAGATTGATATTTTAAGTTATAACAAGAAATTCCACGCGGATGAAGTCGCAGACAGAAACTAGTACTCTACACAAATACAGTTTCTCCTCTTTCCCTTCATACCGTAAAGCCCTATAATAGTGCTATTACAAAGGAGGGTAGCACTATTATAAGAGCATTATAGGACAGTTATATGACGGTTATGAGCTGTCTAATGTCTTTTATGACAGTCAGACCCGCTTAACATTGGCTGTTCAAATACTGATGCCTTTTGTTGTTGCCTTTAAAATTCAGAATGTTTACAGACTTATGTTATATGGTTTTAATGTAAAAGTGATGTAAATGAACATAAAATTAACATATTAGCTTTTTTTTTTGTGTGGATGGGAAAATCATCAAATGACTTCTCCCGCTCTGGGTGGAGTGGAAGGGCGTGTCAGACTTTTGCTGACTAAAACCCACCCGTGTTCCTTCAGTTGCCTATGCGCGACCCCGGCGTCATCGGCCCTATCGGACCCCATCATTGCTGACATCTCTTTGAGGCACGCGTGGAACACAACGCGCCGTCGACCCGGGTCTGGGGGCCTACTCCCTAAGCACGAAGCCCGTTGTTTCGGACTTCGTTACGGGCGTTTCTTACTCCGTATCACTTACGGATGGATGATTGCTTTGGGGTACGAACGAAGTATAAATGACAACATGATTTGCCAGTAATCCCTACTCCCGATTTATTTTTGCTGGTCCGAAAAATTTTACTTTTACACTTGTTTTGATGGATCGTAATGTCAGACAGACGAATGAACGGACGGACGGGAAGACGGACGGACTTAGGGAGTAGGCCGCCTGGTCCTTACTGGACGGCGAGCTACCCACTACTCGCCGTCCGCAAGCTCACGCCTACGGTGGCCGGGAATCGGCTGTTGACTCCCGCGGCCCAGAGCGTCTCCTAACATATTACCCTGTAGGTACCTAATTTTCGCACTGCGAGCAAAGGCCTCGTCATATCTGAGCGAGCGAGCGAAGCGTCTCTGCATCAAGTCTGGCAAAATTTGCTTTCGTCTGTCTGTTTGTTGCTATTCCTCTACAGGTGGTATTTTACAACCGATCTGGACGAAATTTGGTATACAGGTTTCACGACTTTATACAATTTTTTTGTAGTCGGGAATTTTTGATTAGATGGGTTCATTCCTACAAAAAGTTAAAGAAAAGAGTGGGAAACAGGGGGCTACTGAATATCTCCGCCTTATGAGATCCGATTTCAATGGTTCTTTTTAGGGTTCCGTACCAAAATGGTAAAAAAAGCAATCCTTATGGTGTGACTCAGTCTGTCTGTCGTCTGTCACAGCTGGATATCTTAAGAACTACTAATGCTATCAAGTTGAAATTTGGAACAGTTTTAAATGACCTTTACCCAACTATTTTTAAAATAAGAAAAAAAATAAAAATATTTGTTTTTTTTTGCAACAGGGCAGGGACTGAAAGGGGGTCTTAAAATTAAAGGCCGGCTACTAGGGCATGTGGGGTATCATATGAAAGAGCGCTGTTTGCACATTCTCAATATTTTTTTTAATTTTTTTTCAGACCCCATAGTTTTCGACTTTTGAAGAAAAATGTAAAAAAAAATACCGTTCCCCCCTTATCTCCGAAGTTTGCAAAGAGAAAAATCTGAAATTATTCTATGTGATAGAAGTTTATGTAAAGATTACAGGAAAAATAAAACGATGTCTCTAAACAGCACACTTTTTCACAAATCGGAACGGAACCCTCGGTGCGCGAGTCCGACGTGCGGCCTGGTTTTTTTTATTTGAAAGGTAGTAACTTTAAGTTGGTCTCATAAAAATTTGGTTTAGAAAAAACAAAACATGGTAGTCCTGAGTTGGATTCCCAGGTCGGGCAAAGTGTTACTGGATTTTTCCATCAGGAATTTCTCAGTAGCAGTCCGGAGTCTGGATGTGTGCCCGGTTGGTGGCAATAGGCTCGCCCCCTGTTACATGGGGGTTAGACATACCTGGCGGAATGTGGGTGTGCTGTAGCAATTTCTTCTGTTCTTGTTAGTTACTAATCTAGTGTGTAGTTTTATCAAAATCAAATCAAATCAAAATTTTATTAAATCGAACATCAAACGATCCATAGTGTTATAGTATAGTTAAAATGGTGTCGGCAATGCTTTCCGAGGTCTAAATTGTCCGATTTCTTATTCCTTCATATTCTTATTTTTCCGAATTCTTATTTTTTGATATTCCGAATTTTTCATATTCTTTTATTTACACTTTCTCATTAATACATGTTCCATTTTAGTCCACATTCTGTATTTCCCCTAAATAAGTACAATCACACTACAAAGTTTGTAACAGATTTTGTTCCACTCACATGATTCAACTTGTAATACATAATATACTATTTGGGGGAATTATGTGTCATTTACATAAGCATTCTTATCTCGGATAAAATCCTCTGATTTCTTATATCAAATAGATGCATGGATAAATTCAAAAAATACTTAACCGATTTTAAAAATTCTTTCACATATAAAAAGCTACATTATCAGCTAGTAACATATATATATATATATATATATATTTTTAATAATTGATATCCCTACGAAAATTGCAATAATGTACCTAACTCAAGGTATCAAAAGTATGCCTTTTTTTTTTTTCTCTTTATTTATTAAGAGGCTTTTAAGGTACGTCAGCCTCATCATAACCTAATCTAACTAATTATTACCCGTAATTATAATATTACTACTAATAATATATTATTGCGTAAGCGAGGGACATAGTGATGCAGCAATGCCTTTAAAGTCCAAGTTTAGATTTAGGACAATACCAGGCTAAAAAGAAAAAAGTAAATACCATGCCATGTAAAAAACATGTCATAACATATAACATGACAATAAAATCAAGAGGGTAGGCTAACAGACTATCTTACAAAAAGTACTAGCTGAAATAAATGGTTTTGATTTAAAGTTTATGTTTCATTAGCTGATAAAAAAATATATTAAGGCAATCCATTTATTTTCCATTTTGTATCGAACTGTATACATTCGGAAAATGTTGGTGTTAGGACAATAAATAATTAAGAAACCTAAGAATTCGGAAATATAAGAATTTGAAACAATAATAATTATGAAAAATAATGTTGCGTATTTTAAAGAATTCGTAAAATAAATAATATGGAAAATCGCGAATTTGGATTTTGTCGCTGACATCGTTAAAATCGCTGCAGACTCGGTCATAAATCATTCGAGTGTTTCGCTGTCTTTCCCACTCACGGGCCTTATGGGCAGGCCACGCCCACACGTAGTCCTGTGCATTACCGCAGTCAATGAGTGATATCGATAGTTTTATATATTTATAAATGGGTGATAGAAATAAATACACATTTTTTTTTTATTTTATTACCAAATTTACTAATGTGTTCTTAAGCGAAGGAAGTCTCGTAAAAACACATTAGGTAGTACTCATTAGTTACCCTGCATACTTAATGAATGCGGTATGTTTACGTGATAACCTTAATGATTCTGTTATCGATAATGGCCTTGAGCGCGCGCAACTAGCGCACATCCCTACTCCGATTCTGATTTATGACCAAGTCTGCAGCGAGATTTTAACTATACTATAGTAATATCTTATAGCTAGTAAACTTTTTAAACTTTCGCGATTTGTACACATCCACAACGCCAACAACAACGCCAACAACCAACAATCAACGCCGGTCGTCCGACGAGGTCTGCCAGTGTGTAGACGTCCTTAGTGTTGTGCGTGGAAGTACCGACAGTGACATTTATAAAAATAGTGAAGACCAAGTGAGGGTAGATGCACATACCCGCACTTTACGAAGACGTCGCTGAGCTGTCATCAGTCCTCCCGTGACCACGATCGCTGCAAGGCGGTCGAAACGTCGGGAAATTATGAATTAACTGTAATTTCGGAAGTCAGTGGCATAAAACCAAAATAAAGATCCCAAAACACCAATTAACTTCCGAAATTAAAGTTATTTCATAATTTTGAGTTAATTTCTTTTTGAAGTCGGTATAATTATTTGAAATTACTTGTTTATTTCGTAAAGCCAGGCTGTCACACACGTATTGGTTCATATCTTGAAAACGACTAAGCCGATTTTGATGAAACTTGCACTGTTCGCTAAGTTGAAGTAAGGTCAATAAAAAAAGGTCGCAAACCAATTAATAGATTCTGAGAAATGCGTGGACAAACATACATTCATAATGCATAATTATACACGTAAGAAATTTTGTAATTTTGTTTGGAAGCCCTCATAGATTGTTATACGTGAATATTACATAGGTACTTCGTGTCAAATTAATAACCTCCTTTTTTTGAAGTCGGTTAAAACTCTTGAAATATAATTGAAAAAGTATTTCTCGCACTCTTTAAACTTGAAACATCAGGCTACCATTCTGTGGGTAGTAAAAAATTCACTAGTTGGCGTTCCGCCAATATGCACTTGTTTTGTAGTGGCACTGTTTGTACCGGGTTGTAGGTTGTATGGGCAATTGATGTTTTTGGGAAATGTCGGGATTTCATGAAGAAAGTGGTTTTATGTGACTTTTTTTTAAAAACAGAACCACCGTACCTCTGCTCCACGCGGCTTTGTACCCTTTTGGATGACGGAGTTGAAGAGACTCGTTCTCTCTCTCTTATTTTTTTGTATTGTAAGCTAACGATGAAATATTATCCTTATTATTATTATCCTTATTATTATTATCACGTCAGCATTCTCTTCAAACATTATGTCACAATCAATCTGCCAGAGCCTTTTCCCAACTATGTTGGGGTCGGCTTCCAGTCCAACCGAATGCAGCTATACTGACTATCTGATCTCCACAACCCAGTAACTGGGTAATACGATACCCCTTGGTAAGACTGGTTGACAAACTTTCTGGCTTCTGACGACCCGTAACGGCTGTCAAAGATCCATGAATGACAGCCGGGACCAACGGATTAACGTGCTTTCTGAGGCACGGAGAAGTCTCGGTATGTAAAGATAGTCACCCATCCATAGACCAACCGCGGCAAGCGTGGCTTAATCTGGTTAATCAACACGTGCACCTGTTATTTCTTAGCCACGGGCTCCAAATAATAAGTAATACATAATAATAAAGTCTTGAAGACGATATTTGGGTAAGTTTAAGGGCTCGAAAAAAATAGTCGCAATCCGATCAATAGTTTCGGAGAAATGCGTGGACAAACATACAAGCCAATCTAATAAGATTATCATTATGTGAATATATTGCAGTTCCAATAATATTACATACCCACGTGCTGATATTGATAACCTCCTTTTTTTTGAAGTCGGTTAAAAAGAAAAATCCATTTAAGGCGAAAGCGCCAGGGTATCCCGCGAAATTCAAAATTTCTTACGTTTTTTGCAATTTGCAAGTCAGTATTAGGTTGTATGTTGATCTAAATATGATTCGCGACCGTATCAAATATTTATTTATAGAATTATAATCATAAAAATCATCAATACAACTCTCTAAGTTCATATATATAGTATACAGGGTGTAAGGGACAGCCCTCCGCAAACTGATAGGGTGAATTCAGTATGTCATACTAAGATGACCGGTACATGAAATTTTTTCAGGAACGTTAAGGGAATCCAATAAACCTGATTTGTTTGTGTTTTTGTGCACAAATTGGAGCGTCTATTACCGGTTGGGAGGGGTAGGTAATAGGTATTCGGTGAGTTCGATGAACTCTGTAGCTAGACAGAAAGTGAACAGCTCATTTCACGCGTCGTTGGTTAGAGTATTTCAACATCCATTGCTGATTTTTTTTTGCTATTTTTTTTGCAGTTTTTTTTTACATAAATGGAGTGCTGCGAACACACAATGCAGTCTTACATTGAAATAATGAAAATGTAACTGAAAAAAAATTTAAAAAATGAAAATTTTCCTGAGAAAATTTCCGGTGGAATATGATTTAAAATGAGGAGCTGAATGCACCCTGTTAGTTTGCGGAGGGCTGTCCCTTACACCCTGTCCTAATCCTCTTCACCGTATCCGGCGACAGCGACCCAGACTATTTATAGTCCTTCAAAACGTAAATACAAATTACCCTATTGAATGAATATTTCATGAAATCATGAGATTTGAGGCCAATTCTGACTTATAGAGTTGTATTGCTGATTCTAATGATTATAAATCTGTACAGCCATATTAGTTACGGCCGCGAATCATAATTTAATCAACATACAACCTGACACTGACCTGTAAATTGCAAAAAACGTAAGAAAATTTGAATTTCACGGGCTATCTTAGCGTATCCCCCTTTAACTACAGTAACAAATCTGAATGAATATCATGTACAAAAAAGACATTAATATAACTTTATTGACGACACGGTTGGCGCAGTGGTTGAGCGATTGACTGCTGCGCAGCATGTCGCGGGTTCGATTCCCGCACGGAACAAATATTTGTACGACCTACAAGTATTTGTTCCGAGTCTGGATGTTTTTCTATCTATAATATGTATGTATTTACAAAAAAAAATGTATATAAGTAGTTTATTAGCCATCTCGTTACCATAACACAAGCATTAGGTTGCTTAGCTTCGGACTAGATGGCGTTGTGTGAAATGTCCGAGGATATTATTATTATTATATTATTATTATTGTGACTATCCTAGTATATAGTCCTATGTCCATCAAACCGTCCTCGGTTTGATTGACATAGGAATTCAGTCTAGTACTTGGCTTGGTCATGCACATAAAATCTTATTACTAATTTGATAAAGGAATATGCCCTTTGCCATATTAGGTTAAATATTTCAAATAAATAAAAGTGTAGTAAACAAAGTGGTATATTAATTTAACTCAAGCTCTTTTTTATCTAGTAATAAGTCTTTCACTGGCTCTTCCAGATAAGGCTCTGTTTTTCTTTGATCTCTAGATAAATTAAATATCTTGTTGATGGAAAATTCTTGAACAAATGCTGCAAAGATACTAAGAGCTTTAAGTTGGTTTGTTGCGATACTCCTCTTTTGTTGATTTGAGCGATAGGTAGGTACTCTATGTAGAAAACATAAATCGTGTAGTTTTATTGTTAGATAATATAATTTTCAATACATTTCCTCGAAAACTGGTTCATATCGCACTACGATTAGGTTCATACATTTTTCCACACGTGTGCGGGAATAAAAATTGCCACAGATAACTTATTATACTTAGTCCAAATTGGTTCAATGCCTCTATTCACACCGTCTCGCGCCAGAGACTGTCCTCTCTATTCGGAGGTGAATGTTTTCTCAATCTCGGCAAAGAGTTATGCGTCTTTACGGCTTAATTTAATATTTTTTGAATATTTCTTCAAAAGCGTATTGAAAAACGTCGTTTGATACACGTGGACATTTTGTTATTGCAGTTCTCGGCTCAAAGACAACCTCGCCTACGGCTTGGGTGTTAATTCCGCCTCGATGCAATAACAAACGTTCTCCACTTGTATCAAAATGTTCTATTCTCCAATGTTTACGTTTTTAAGTTTCTATATCTATAGGTACATATTATTAATGATAGTCATTTTTCGTGTCTGTCTGTGTGACAGAATTGTGCTTCTAAACTTCGCAACGGATTTTTATGCAGTTTATGTGCGTAAATAATCATTGTAACTTCCACGTATAAAGAAAGGATGGGTAGCAACCTTAGACTAGCAAGTCGCAATGGTGGTCGGAAATTTGTTGTAAAATATCGTGAAATTCGGCTCCATAGTCTGATAATGAAGTGTCTTGATGCTGCGTGAGCGCACGTGATCGAGCGTGATCCATCGCCGCCCGTTCGATGTTTGGACTTCGTTTTTAGGGTTCCGTACCAAAATGGTAAAAAAGGAACCCTTATGGTGTCACTCAGTCTGTTTGTCTGTCTGTCACAGCTGGATATCTCAAGAACTACTAATGCTATCAACTTGAAATTTGGAACAGTTTTAGATGACGTTTTAATTTTTATTTGTTTCTTAATTGCAAAATAGTAGGGTACTATTTTGTAACTAAGAAAGAAATAAAAATATTTATATTTTTTTTGCAACACGGACTGAAAGGGGGTCTTTAAAAATTCAAAGTGGGGCTACTAGGGCATGTGGGGTATCATAATTATGAAAGAACGCTGTTTGCACATTCTCAAACATTTTTTTCTTTCTTTTAGGCCGCATAGTTTTCGACTTTTGATGAAAAATGTAAAAAAAAATACCGTCCCCCCCACCCCCTTATCTCCGAAGTTTGCAAAGTGAAAAATCTGAAATTATTCTGTGTGATAGAAGTTTATGTAAAGATTACAGGAAAAATAAAACGATGTCTCTAAATAGCACACTTTTTTTTAGATATCGGAACGGAACCCTCGGTGCGCGAGTCCGACTAGCTCTTGACCGGTTTTTATTTAAATAAGTACGAGAAATTTCTTTCATGTGGGAGTCAGCTTCGTTGTCATCCATTAGAATAAAAAAAATGCCCTTTTTTACAAGGCACTTGAAAGATAGCTGGCGAAAATATGACTGTACTGTGTGTTGTTGTATTGTGTGTAATTGTTGTGTGTGGTATGACTGTATTGTTGTTGATTGTGATTGTGTAAGTTGTGTCGTGTGTTATTGTTGTTTTCGTCCTTTATACGCTTTGAAGGACACTAACGAGATACAATAGAAGTTTTACTGTTATTCCTTCAAATAATGAATAGAGTCTGGCCACGCTAACTCTGCAGTGAAGTAATGGTAGAATTTGGAAATCTGTATAAGACATCACCGTCTGTACTACGGAAAAAAGTAATAAAAACATTCTTAGATAAATAATCTGTTATGCAAAAATCAAAAGGCAAAATACCAAAATCATTAGATCTACATGCACGATACCAAAATGTAAAACTTTTTGGGGTTGCCCATTTATTTCACTGCTGAGTTAGCGTGGCCAGACTCTAGGCTTTTTGTTCAAAAAACCAACCAATTCCGTGCTATAATCTACGTTAATACGCACAATGGTTTAATTATATCCTTTTATGATGTGTCAAATACACGTATAATTACTGCTATAATAATAACTGTTCTAACTAATTGATAATTTAATTTTATTGGCAGTTAATTCCTTTACGAGGAGATATTAAGTAGTGCTTGAGGAATATGTTGGAGGGTGAATGTTCATTTATTTTCTTTAGGGAGAAATAGGTAAAGGGAATGTCTTTTTTCAGTGTTATATTGGTATTTTGGAATAGACATTTTCTTAGGAAAGGAAGCACACATTCACCCATACTATTAAAATCGGCCGAGTGCGAGTTGGACTCGCGCACGAAGCACGTACGCGCACGTAACATTATCTATAAAAACGGAAAAAAATCACGTTTGTTGTATGGGAAAAATTAAAATTTGTTTAAATATTTGTTTTATTTTAATTTAATTATTTATTTTTGTATGTTGCCGTTATCATTATCGAGCAAAAACGAGCAAAAAAAAAAAACACGTTTGTTGTATGGGAGCCCCCTTAAATATTTATTATATTCTGTTTTTTAGTATTTTTTGTTATAGCGGCAACATAAATATATCATTTGTGAAAATTTCAACTGTCTAACTATCACGGTTCATGAGATACAGCCTGGTGACAGACGAACGGACAGCGGAGTCTTAGTAATAAGGGCCCGTTTTACCCTTGGGTGCGGAACCCTAAAAAAATAGAAAGTAACTCTGTCTGTTACCTTTTTACGGCTAAACGGATTTGGACGAAAGGCACGTGGATAGACCATTATCTGGGATAGGAAATGGTATACTTTTTATTACGGTAATACGTTCTCGTGGCGTTATTTCCGACTTCTATTCGCGGGCAAAAGTATTAGATGATTATTATTAATTGCTAATTTAATGGCTGCAGGCATGAAAGGCCATTTGCGCGAAAAAACACTGGCACAAAAAGGTTTTTTATGCGTAAGTGTTTTTCTGAAAAGTACTTTTGATTCTAAATTTTATTTCATCATTCACGTGCAATAAATGAAATGGGTTGTGAAAGGGGCAGTTATTTTTTGAAATGTCAAAATTTTTAGTTTCACCGCAACATGAACTGCAAAAATAATTGTATTTAGGTTTTGTTTTCATTCTGCATCGTTTTCTGCAATGAAGAGTATTCTCAAGGGTTCTAAGGTTTATATTCTACATGGTAGAATCCAGTTACCTACCTAGTTTAAAACAAGCCAAGCATCTGCCTAGGCTTTTTCCAACTATGTTGGGGTCAGCTTTCAGTCCAACCGGATGTAGCTGAATACCAATATTTTACACAGAGCGACTGCTTATCTGACCTCCACAACCCAGTTACTGGGTAACTCGATAACCCTTGGTAAAACTGGTGGTCAGACTTTCGGGCTTCTGGCTACCCGTAACTACTATCAGAGATCTTTGATATTTTATAACGATATTTTATGAGGCTTTTAAGGGTTCCGTACCAAAATGGTAAAAAAGGAACCCTTATGGTGTGACTCAGTCTGTCTGTCTGTCTGTCTGTCACAGCTGGATATCTCAAGAGCTACTAATGCTATCAACTTGAAATTTAGAAAAGTTTTAGATGACGTTTACCCAACTATTTTGCAAATAAGAAAGAAATAAAAATATTTATACTTTTTTTGCAACTGGAACTTAAAGGGGGTCTTAAAAATTCAAAGTGGGGCTACTAGGCTATGTGGGGTATCACATGAAAGGACGCTGTTTGCACACTCTCAAACATTTTTTTATTTTTTTTATGCCGCATAATTTTCGACTTTTGATGAAAAATGTAAAAAAAAATACCGTCCCCCCCACCCCCTTATCTCCGAAGTTTGCAAAGTGAAAAATCTGAAATTATTCTGTGTGATAGAAGTTTATGTAAAAATTATAGGAAAAATAAAACGATGTCTCTAAATACCACACTTTTTCAGAAATCGGAACGGAACCCTCGGTGCGCAAGTCCGACTCGCTCTTGACCGGTTTTTTAAGGCCAATGGCGTAGTGTGTGTGGGTGATGTGATCTACATCGCCACATGGGAACTACGCATCATACTGACGTAACGCAAAATTCTGCATCGCGCAATCGGAGTTTACCGCGGGACTAGCAAATTATATACAACGTCCCGACGTCAACCGTCGGGCAGTTGCCCACTAGACACAACAGCCGTCTGGTCGCAGAATCCTGCCGAAAACGCCACTTATGCGACATAAATTTTGATACTCGCAAATAAATCAAAACCTATAGAGTACTTTCCGTTGACGTAGAATCATAAAATTTGGCAAGAAGCAAGGTTTTACAGCACAAGTAAAGGAAAAAGTCCGAAAATCGTTAATTTGGTATTAGTTTAAAAAAAAATGCGATTACAAACTTGCATTTGCAGTTGGAGAATGACCGCAACGTATATCGATGTACGGGTGAACATTTTTTTCAACTACAACGTAAAGTTTGTTTTTGGGATAAATTCATCCCAACTACGGAACCCTTCATTGTGCGTGGTCCGATACACACTTGGCCAGTTTTTGAATTTTCCATCATCGTAATCGCTAATAGAATGACAACTTGTCTAAGTTTGAATAATTTCTAACCATGACTGAACACTTACCGTCTGAAACTTCAGTTCCATACTAACTTTATTCCCCTAAAGACCCGCTCAGACATTGAATTTCCTTTCTAAGTGCATGCATTCTCTAAGGAACATGATTATTATCTTCGTAAACAGGATGAAATAGAATTAACGTGCATCCTTTTAAGGCGTCATTGTACTCATCATTATCAACAACTTATTATGGGACGAAACCACAAATACAAAAAAAAAAAAAAAACCGGCCAAGTGCGTGTCGAGCCCCGCACAATGAAGGGTTCCGTAGTTGCGATGGGATGAATTAATCCCAAGAACAAAGTTAACATTTTAGTTGAAAAACATGTTCTCCCATACATTTCAACTGTAAACGTAAGTTTGTACTCACAATATTTGAGAGATTTACCATGTCATTTTATGACCACAAACTTCTTATAGGTTTTCCTGTAATCTAATAGTTATTTATGCAACTGACGTATAATAAGGGGTATTAAAACACGAATGTGGGTTTATCACACGAGGCGATGCCGAGTGTGACAATAGTATCACATTAGTGTTTTAATACCTAATTATGTACAGTTGCATACAAGACTTTATCTACATCCATGTTATGAATCCACTATAAAAGGTTCTGAAACAGTTTTTTGCAATACTAATACTCGTATCGAACATGGCGGCCGGCGTCATAGTATACGACGTGAATTCGAATAAGTTCTTTTTTTAAATTACGGCGCTGTTGTAGTGAAACGCGCGTGCATTACAATGTTCTTTTTTTGAAAACGAGTTGCATTATGAAATTCAGTACAACATTAAAGCACCCGTTTGGATGCTATTATGGTTACCATGGTTACTATGACACTGGTTGTTTTAATGTTGGCAATAAGCTAACTGTTTCAGAGACTTTTATGGGGGATTTATGGCATGGGTGTAGATAAAGGTAAATAATAATATGTATTTTTTCAAAATTTTAGTTTCGGAGATAAGGGTAAATTTTTGTCTATTTTCTAAAATAACTTTAAAACTATTTATTTTAAAATTAAAAAAAAAATGAGATCCTGATGTAAGCCCTTTCATTTGTTAAGTCACACGGTATCTACAGATTGTAAAACTTTTTATTTCTTATTTGTCCCCTAAAAATGACCACCATATTCCAAAATTCATTTATTTACTTTAGCCGTACGTGTTTGGGTCACAGATATCCATATGTGCACCAAATTTCAACTTACAACTTACTTCTGAGCAAATTGGCTGTGACAGACGGACAGACAGACAGACAGACACACGATTGATCCTATAAGGGTTCCGTTTTTTCCTTTTGAGGTACGGAACCTTAAAAATCACCTGACTATTCCCTACATTTTGATGAGATAGGCGAACATAAAAGGGAATAGCTAATTTTTTTTTCGCGTGGTAGGTTGTTGATCAAGATACAACCTGACACTCACCTCCAAATTGCAAAAAACGCAAGAAAATTTGAATTTCGCGGGCTATCGCTTCGGATCCACCTTAACTCTCCAAAAATCTACCCTTCTATTAAGTACTGAATTACCCTCAAACGGTACCAATAAGTACGGACACAAACCCCACAGAGATTGGATCCCGCCACGCCAGCCTTACGACCTATAATTTATTATAACCGGCTCCAGGGGTCAATTAAAGGCCCTGATTAGGGGATTTTTACCCCTTAGGCCTCGGAAATGTGGAGATCTTTAATGAGTACATTGCTGATATCAGTGAGATAATCTGCACCTTACCTTTGAGATTTGGTTGTTTTCAAAGGACTTTTATGTTTAGCAGCAATCAGCTTAATCATAAAAGTCCTTTGAACAAAATATATCCGTTCAAATCAGGTTCCGTACCTCAAAAGGATAAAACGGAACCCTTATAGGGTCAATTCGTTGTCCGTCTGTCTATCAGTCTGTCAAGACCGTTTTTCTCAAGAACATGATTGTGGAAGTATCAAGTTGAAATTAATATCAAATACGTAGGTCTATGGTCTCTTGGAGTTCTAAAAAAATCAAGCTTCTAAGTCAACGCAATGAAAAATACGGCCATTTATGCGACAATATTTTGATACTCACAAGTAAATCAAAACCTATAGGGTACATCCCGTTGACCTAGAATCATGAAATTTGACAAGAAGCTTTGAAGAAGAAGGTCTCACAGCACAAGTAAAGAAAAAGTCCGAAAATTGTTAATTTGTAATTCTATCACAAACATTTTTTATTAATTTGGGATGTTAAGTTTGTTTTTGGGAGAAATTCTTTTCAACTACGGAACCCTTCATTGTGCGTGCTCCGACATGTACTTCGCCGGTTTTTCGTGATAATATAGGGTGTAAGTGTAAACAGTGGCATTATTTTAAGGGGCTGATTTTTTTTCGCGATTTCAGGTTTGGTTCCTTAGTAAAAGTTGTTCATAATGATGAGTACAATGACCCCTTAAAATATTGCCACTGTTTACATTTACACCCTGTATAAACATTTCATAGGACTGACAAAGAATGATTGCAAACAATTTTCACAACTTGTCTATGGGTGTACACGCGGCGTAAGGCCCCATGTACACGGCACGGTTTCTATACGGTACGGCGTATAAACTGCGCCGTAGCTGTTGGTCCCGGCTGTCATTCGTGGATCTTTGACAGTCATTACGGGTCGTTAGAATCCCAAAAGTCTGACAACCAGTCTTACCAAGGGGTATCGTATTACCCAGTTACTGGGTTGTGGAGGTGAGATAGGAAGTCGCTTCATGTAAAATACTGGTATTCAGCTGCATCCGGTTAGACTGGAAGCTGACCCCAATATAATTGGGAAAAGGCTAGGCAGATGATGTATATTTTCAACATTAATGATTTAACCAATATTTTGTAACAATAAAATCTGCCTAGCCTTTTCCCAACTATGTTGGGGTCGGCTTCCAGTCTAACCGGATGCAGCTGAATACCAGTATTTTACATGGAGCGACTGCCACAACCCAGTTACTGGGTAATACGACTTTCAGGCTTCTGACGACCCGTAACGACTGTCAAAGATCCACGAATAACAGCCGGGACCAACGGCTTAACGTGCTTTCCGAGGCACACAGGAATCTCGATATGTAAAGATGGTGCCCCATCCACTGATCAACCGCGGCAAGCATAGCTTAACCTGACGGATCGACCCGTGCGGCTGTTATTACTTAGCCACGAGCTCCAAATATTAGGTCTTTACCTATGAAATTGCCGTTCTGCAGTACTGGCCATTTCAAATCAAAATAATTTTTGTTTGGCTAAGAATTCTAATTTCAAATTAATTTTATTTTAAAAACATGGATTTTTTTTTCCAAAAGTAGTCATTTGTTTATTGATTAGTGTTACATTTTCATCGCATTTCAATCTTTTTCATCATCATGGATACGTTAAAATTCGAGTAATTATGGAATATGAGTACCGTCGTGGCAGCAACGCGGCACAAGCGGCACGCAACATCAACGACGTTTACGGAGCTAACACTACAAACCAACGCACCACCTGTTATTGATTTGCTCGCTTCCGTTCTGGAAATTTCGACCTGAAAAATGAACCTCGCGGTCGTCCGAAGACTTTGGTCGACAATTACGAATTAAAGGCGATTGTGGAAGCTGATGATACACAATCTACGGCTGAATTAGCAGCAGCTTTCGACGTTAGCGTCAAAACAATACTGGTCCATTTGCGTCAAATTGGCAAGGTAAAAAAGCTTGACAAATGGGTGCCCCACGAACTCAATGATCGCCAGCGCGAAGTACGCGTCGAGACGTGCCTTGCACTGCTCAACAGACACACAAATGAAGGAATTTTGAACCGCATTGTTACCTGCGATGAAAAATGGATTCTGTTTGATAACCGCAAGCGCTCAGCAAGTTGGTTGGATCCTGGTTCAGCACCTAAACAATGCCCTAAACGAAAACTTACCCCTAGGAAAGTGATGGTCACTGTTTGGTGGTCTAGCGCCGGTGTGATTCATCACAGCTTCTTACCAAACGGGGTGAGCATTACTGCAGATGTGTACTGAGAAGAACTGAACACAATGATGGAGAAGCTGGCACATCTCCAACCAGCATTGGTCAATTGCTCGTCTCCGCTGCTCCTGCACGACAACGCGCGACCTCATACTGCACAGCAGACGGTCTCCAAGTTGCAAGAATTGGGGTTGGAAGCTCTCCGTCATCCGCCCTACTCACCAGACCTTGCGCCTACAGACTACTACTTTTTCCAGAATTTGGATAACTTCTTGGCGGGAAAAAAATTCAATACCCGAGAGGCAGTACAAAATGCCTTTGAAGAATTTGTTGCCTCCCGACCAGCTGATTTCTTTAAGAAGGGCTTCAATAAACTGCCACTGCGTTGGCAAAGATGCATTGATTGCATGGGTGATTACTTCGATTAATACAAATAAAAAATAGATGAAAAAAATTCGTTTAAATATTTTCATACAAAACGGCAATTTCATAGGTTCCAAATATTTTGTAACACTAGTTGGATTTAAAAGAGTGTCCGTGGTATTCTGTGCCCGTTCTTCTCCATAGGTACCTACTACGCTTTGGAATAGAAAAGTAGCTTCATCTTTCTGACTGACCGACGCCTTGACAAATCATATTGGTTAAATGAATCAATGTAATTGGTTAAATCAAATCAGTTTGGTGGTTGTAGTACATGTGAACGGGCTCTTAGACGGTACTCTATAAAAAAAGATACAAAAAGTAACAATTCGTTACCGCTCCGCGCCGTCTCGCGGCAGTGAGATAATTTTCTCTCTGCAGTTGCTTCCTTCTATTGTTTGTCGGGAAAAGTACGAAGATAACAAGCGTTCTCTTGAAGAAACGGTGCACAGCAATAATGACGAGAACATTGAACAAACAGCATCCTAAATGCTGTTGCTGTGCGTTTTGACTGTCCTTTCCGAAATCAATGGCTATGGACGCCTGTCCATCGGCATAATCCATACTAATATTATAAATTCGAAAGTAACTCTGTCTGTCTGTCTGTCTGTCTGTCTGTCTGTCTGTCTGTTACCTTTTCACGCCTAAACCACTGAACGGATTTCGATAAAATTTGGCAAGGCTATAGATGGTATCCTGGGGACGGACATAGGCTACTTTTTTTTTCAAAAATAATCCTACAGGGGGTGATATAGGGGATGAAAGTTTGTATGGGAAACTCAGTATTTCTTAAGTTAGGGATGTGAAAATTAAAATGTATGCTTTTGATAGGAAATAAAGAAATATGCGGTTCAGCGTTTTTGAAAAATCATACCCTAAGGGGGTAAAATATAGTAAATAGGGGTTGATTTTAAAATTTACAAAACTGCACGGATTTCGACAAAATTTGGCAAGGCTTTATATAGCATCCTGGGGAGGGACATAGGATACTATTTTTTTCAAAAATAATACTACAGGGGGTGATATAGGGGATGAAAGTTTGTACGGAAAACGCAGTATTTCTTAAGTTAGGGATAACAAATTTATGCTATTGGTAGGAAATTAAGAAATATGAGGTTCAGCATTTTTGAAAAATCATCCCCTAAGGGCTTAAAATAGGGGTTGATTTTAAAATTTACAAAACTGCACGGATTTCGATAAAATTTGGCAAGGCTATGTAGCATCCTGGGGAAGGACATAGGCTACTTTTTGTCTTAAAAAATAATCCTACAGGGGGTGATATAGGGGTTGAAAGTTTGTATGGGAAACTCAGTATTTATAAAATGTATGCTTTTGTAGGAAATAAAGAAATATGCGGTTCAGCGTTTCATCCCCTAAGGGGGTAAAATAGGAGTTGATTTTAAAATTTACAAAACTGCACGGATGTCGATAAAAATTGGCAAGGCTTTATACAACGTGTAATGCTAAATGCGCAAAACCTCTTAAAGGGTCATTGTACTCATCATTATGAACAACTTTTACTATGGGACCAAACCTTAAATCGCGAAAAAACAACAGCTGTTCAGTACATTTATGTTCGCATAATTCGTCAAAATGTACTGAACAGCTGATTTTTTTTTTCGCGATTTCAGGTTTGGTCCCATAGTAAAAGTTGTTCATAATGATGAGTACAATGACCCCTTAAGAGGTTTTGCGCATTTAGCATTACACGTTGTATAGCATCCTGGGGAAGGACATAGGCTACTTTTTGTCTTAAAAAATAATCCTACAGAGGGTGATATAGGGGATGAAAGTTTGTATGGGAAACCCAGCATTTCTTAAGTTAGGGATATGAAAATTCAAATCTATGCTTTTGGTAGGAAATAAAGAAATATATGGTACAGCGTTTTTGAGGGGGTACAATAGGGGTTGACAAATTTTTGTGTACCTACCTCTTTTTAAGAGATTTAAGGGATTGGAAATGTAGTCATTGTTCGAATCTTGAGGTAACATTTAGTATTTATTTCATTCGACGTTTTTACGACGAAATTATTTGAACGAGTGGACACTCGGACAAAAGTTATTTGTTATTAGAGCGTGACTGGCATAGTAAATTTTAAGTAATTGACAAAGTCCCCCGCCGCGTAAGTCTGTCTGTTTGAATACGATAATGTCAAAAAGTACCGAACGGATTTTCATACGGTTTTCTCCAATAAACGGAGTGATTCAGTGTAATTCATTATGGTTTTGTGTAAATTGGCTGAAATATGACGACGACTGTTGAAGATGTCGGAAAAAACTCATGCCGACTGGTAGCTTTATGCCTACTATACACGGTAACGATATATCGTAGCGATTTGAGTTTGCACAGTTATATCGGACGGCCCTATGTTTTCCACATGTACGTTCCCATGGGATATTTTCCGACATCCACGCGGGCGAAGCCGCGGGCAAAAGCTAGTCAGCCTATAATGTTCCCATTGCTGGGACACAGGCCTCCTGTCTTCGAGTGGGACTGGGCTATAATCTACCTCGCAGGCCCAGTGCGGGTGGCTCTATGTCACATGTCTTTGAATTTTTTGTTCTACGATCGTTTCACCGTTTTGAGAGCAGTGGTGATGAACACAAAGTAAAGCGCCTGGCTGGGTTCGAACTCACGACCTAGAACTTGTAAGTCGGGACAGTTACCATTGAGCCACCACTGCTCGGTTAGGTTACTAAAAATTTTCCACAAAAAAAAAACAGTTACTAACAATACTAACTTGATTTTATTTATTTATTTATTTATTAACTCACCATCACCATCATTACAGGAATTTCCTTATTCAATAGTGTAGCCATAATTAAAGTTTTATTATTGAAGTACTATAACATAATCGTGGTTTTTGTGAACTCACTCAGAGAACAAGTAATAGTTATTTATGCAACTGACGTATAATAAAGGGTATTAAAACACGAATGTGGGTTTATCTCACGAGGCGAAGCCGAGTGTGATAATAGTATCACATGAGTGTTTTAATACCTAATTATGTACAGTTGCATACAAGACTTTATCTACATCCATGTTATGAATCCTCTAAAAAAGATTCTGAAACAGTTTTTTGCAATACTAATACTCGTATCGAACATGGCGGCCGGCGTCATAGTATACGACGTGAGTTCGAATAAGTTCTTTTATTAAATTACGGGGCTGTTGTAGTGAAACGCGCGTGCATTACAATGTTCTTTTATTGAAAACGAGTTGCATCATGAAATTCAGTACAAATTAGCACCCGTTTGGATGCTATTATGGTTACCATGGTTACTATGACACTGGCTGTTTTAATGTTGGCAATAAGCTAACTGTTTCAGGAATTTTTATAGAGAATTTATAGCATGGGTGTAGATAAAAAGATTTATGCTTTCTGCTACGTCGCTAAGTACACGCAATAATAATTTATATCTAAGTACATGTTACTGGGAAGTTCTTCGAGGACCCTCAAAACGCGCTCACACGGTCTTAATTCCTAAAGATTACTCTTTATTTGTATATGTGTATAATTTTAACGCGAGGTTTTTGATCCTCACAACACAATTATAAAAGTCACGCTTTTTTCCATGGGGGTAGGCAGAAATTACAGAAAGGCCCCTGCTACGATCCTTACATATCCACTCTTTTTGATTCGTGCACGTTCATATATAAGTCTGGTCATACACGCACGCCAGTTGCGAGTACTATGTACCTGACTTTATTGAAGAATGTCACCAAGAATATCAGCGTAGGTTTAGGAGAAAAGAGACTGTGACCTCTGAGTTTGTTTCGGTCCTTTTTCTCAGAGTTGTCAGATAGGAGCCACCGAACTCGCCTAGTTTTAAAACATAATTCTTTTGACATAAAAAAGTGTTTTTTTAATCAATTTACAGACATTAATATTATAATTAACTAGCTTTTGCCCGCGACTTCGCCCGCGTGGATGTCGGGAAATATCCCAAGGGAACCTGCTACCGGGAAGTCCTTCCTTATTCCTTGTCTACATTATAAAGGGAACCTCTGTGAAAAATTTCAGCTTTCTAGGTCCAAGGGTTTGGGCGGGGCTTTGATGAGTCAGTCAATCAGTCAGTCAGTCAGTCAATCAATCAGTCAGTCAGGACTTCTCTTTTTATTTATATAGATTATTAATACATACAGGTTCTATGTTAAATTTTTGAATTCTCAAAACCTGCAACAAGTTAATTCATCACATTTCAGCTTTACAGTACAACTGACAAATCCCGCCGCATACATCCCTGAGCGTATGCAGAACGAATTTCAACCACTGGCAATAATACCCTCTCCAAGGCTCTCGGGGGAAATATCGCCAGCCTGCCACCTATACACCGGCGCTCAGTACTCACGGGCAGACGTGTAAGCTGCGAGATTTACAACAATTGGAAGGTAACTTCGGTGTATTTTGTAACGGTGGTAAATACTTCACGGTATTGGAAGCTATATAAAGGTACACAAAAAATAAAGTAAAAAAATAATCAATTACTACTATTACTTTACTGTTACTTACTTTATTACTTATTACTTACTTTTATTTTTACTTTACTTTTACTATTACTTTGACATTCAAATGACTAATTTTATTATATTTCATTATGAGTTGATGACACTGTTTTGTATGACATTTTAATATTTAAATTGTAATTTGAACTGTTAAATTATCTTCTGTTGTTGTTGTGTGGTGTTGTTGTTTGTGTTTTATTTTCTGTTCTGTTCTGTTTGTTTGTTGTTATTATGTTGTTGTTGTTGTTGTTTTTTATTAATTTTTTGTTGTTTTTATTATTATTACTGTTAAATTTTTGAGTAATGCATTAAGGGTTCCGTACCTCAAAAGGAAAAAACGGAACCCTTATAGGATCACTTTGTTGTCCGTCTGTCTGTCAGTCTGTCAAGACCCTTTTTCTCAGGAACGGGTGAAGGTATCAAGTTGAAATTAATATTAAATACGTAGGTTTATGGTCTCTTGAAGTCTTAAAAAACTCAAGCTTGTAAGTCAATGCAATAAAAACATACGGCCATTTATGCGACATATTTTGATACTCGCAAGTAAATCAAAACCTATGAGGTACTTCCCGTTGTTCTAGAATCATGAAATTTGGCAAGAAGCAAGGTCTTACAACAATTATAAAGGAAAAAGTCCAAAAATTGTTAATTTGTAATTATATCACATAAAAAAATGTTTAAGTCTGTCAGTCTGTTAAGACCATTATTCTCAAGGACGCGTAAAGGTATAAAGTTGAAATTAATAACAAACACGTAAATTTATGGTCCCTTTAAGTTCTAAGAAATTTAAGCTTCTAATTCAACGCAATAAAAAATACGGCCATTTTGCGACACATTTTGATACTCGCAACTGTCGCAAGTAAATCAAAACCTATAGGGTACTTGCCGTTGATTTAGAATAATGAAATTTGGCAAGAAGTAAGATCTCTCAGCGCATGTAAAGGAAAAAGTCCGAAAATTGTGAATTTGTAATTTTAGGACATAATAATTTTTTTTTGGGATTTAATGTTAATTTTTTTTTTGGGATAAATTCTTTTCAACTACGGAACTATCCATTGTGCGTGGTCCGACACGCACTTGGCCGGTTTTTTTTTTGTTTATTTCTAGGCCGCATAGTTTTCGAATTTTGATGAAAAATGTAAAAAAAAATACCGTTCTCCCTTATCTCCGAAGTTTGTATAGAGAAAAATCTAAAATTATTCTATGTGATAGAAGTTTATGTAAAGATTACAAGAAAAATAAAACGATGTCTCTAAATAGCACACTTTTTCAGAAATCGGTACGGAACCCTCGGTGCGCGAGTCCGACACGCACTTGACCTGTTTTTTTTACCATATTTTTACAAACGTAAACCATGCGGGTAATATTGCTGTATCGTTGAAGACAAACCAATAAATACCTCATTTGTACACATCGGATCTACAGTTTTTGAGTTACGAACAAACATTCAGGAGGCGGTGTTATAAATATTCATAATAACAGCCGCACAGGTCGATCCATCAGGTTAAGCTACGCTTGCCGGGGTTGGTCCGTGGATGGGTGACCATCTTTACATACCGAGACTCCTCCGTGCCTAGGAAAGCACGTTAAGCCGTTGGTCCTGGCTGTCATCCGTGGATCTTTGACAGTCGTTACGGGTCGTCAGAAGCCCGAAAGTCTGACAACCAGTCTTACTTATAGGCAGCCGCTCCATGTAAAATACTGGTATTCAGCTGCATCCGGTTAGACTGGAAACCGACCCCAACATAGTTGGGAAAAGGCTAGGCAGATTGATTGTGTTATAAATATTCATGGGTAGTTAAATTTAAATTCAGATACAACACATTCAAGCGTGCTGCTGATGATGTAAAATCGTGCTTTATCGAATTTTATCTCTTTTTCTTGCACATTAACAACATTTTTAATGCTCGATTTATTGACGAGTAAATTAAACGATGCTCAATTTTTTAATGAGTTTGTTAAATTAGCGTTAAATTATTTATTTATGATCAATTTTATAAAGGACTTGTTTACGTTCTTTGTTGGGTAAAAGAAATTAAATTAATGCTAAGTTACTACAAAACATATTGCTACAGACTATGGCTACGGATCGGCTACGCCGTAGCGACTCTGCTACGCTGGCTACGCTTTCGTAGCTCAAACGTACGGTCTTATTACAAAACGAGGTTTTTCTTCTGTCTATTAGTAGTTTTTGTAATAAGAACTTAGCCGTGATAGAAATACAGTTCTTTATACGAAACTGACAACTTAGTCCTGTACTAATTTGTCAGTTTCGTAAAACTGACAACTTAATGTGTCGGAATAAAGTTCGAAATTCAAAAAAGGGTCCATGGTCTAATCCTGGGTTTGAAGATGAACCTTGTTTTGTTATTAGACGGAAGGCATTTATTATTTCAATTAAACCAATTACAGGCACTTTTGAATTGTCAAGGAGTCGGTCAGTTAGAAAGATGAAGCTTTTGGCCCATTCCAAAGCGAAGTAGGTACCTATGGAGAGGAACGGGGAAGAAACACAACGGACACTCTTTTAAATCAAATTATTGTTACAAAATAAGCTAAATCAATCTTCCTGAACTAGCTTGCATTATAATTATAATAGTAGGTACTTCATTTGGTTTGCGTTTGGGGAGTTGATTTAAAATAATGGAAGTAATTTTACACGAGTTTAAGAAATAATACCTAAAGATAACTATACCCAGATACTCTCTATAACAGAATGGTTTTTTTCGTGCCTGCCTGGCGTACTTAAAGAAAAAACCGGTCAAGAGCGAGTCGGACTCGTGCACCGAGTGTTCCATTCCGATTTCTGCAAAAGTGTGCTATTTAGAGACATCTTTTTATTTTTGCTGTAATCTTTACACAAACTTCTGTCATACAATAATTTCAGATTTGCATGCAAACATCGGAGCTATGAGCTGGGCGAACGGTATTTTTTTTACATTTTTCATAAAAAGTCGAAAACTATGCGGCCTAAAAAAAGAAAAAAAATGTTATAAACATTATTAGTCCTTGAGATATCCAGCTGTGATATACGGACAGACAGACATACAGACTAAGTCGCACCATAAGGGTTCCTTTTTACCATTTTGGTACGGAACCCTAAAAACGAGCGAGCCTTACAGTAGTCGCATATGATGTGTAACATCTGACATCTCACCTTGCTAAAAGTACTTTCTAGTTCCATACCAAATTTTTCAATCCGTTACTCAAAACTTTTAGTAAAATATTTTAAGTTCCTGTTACACACTTTCGTCCCTTTTCACGAAACCACAGATTACAGGACAGCAAGGGGAAAGATGTTACACACCACATCCTTTAATCATTTAATTTGAATCGGTTGGTGCAGGACTATTGCAGAACATGGAAACAAAACATATTGGGATATGGCTTTGGGTGGTTGTGGACTGGTTACCTAGAACTATGGAAACACTATGGCCCCTGCCTGACTAATGTTTTGTTTAGAATTGCTTACACACTCAATCAACAATGGGCACTCGAAAACGGCCGCTAGCACATAGTGTCGTAGCGACAAGGGGCAACATGTCCTGAGGTGCTTGTGAGGAGTGGAGAGGTAAAAATAAATAAATAAATCCTTGTTTTACGAGTTAAAATATAATGACACAATTTTCTATGAGTGACGATATTTAAGTCTATCATCCACTGTGGTACCTAATCTACTCTGCTACGAAACATCATTATCAATATCACCTGCCTAGCGTTTTTAGGGTTCCGTAGTCAACAAGGACCCTTTTAGTTTCGCCGTGTCCGTCGGTCTATCTGTCCGCGGCTTAGACTCTTAGTACTAGAAAGCTGTGATTTGACATGGCTATCTATATAAATAAAAAGAGAAGTCGTGACTGACTGATTGACTGACTCATCAACGCCCAGCCCAAACCCTTGGAGCTAGAAAGCTGAAATTTTACACAGAGGTTCCCTTTATAATGTAGACGAGGAATAAGGAAGGAATTCCCGGTAGTACGTTCCCGTGGGATATTATTTGACATCAACGCGGGCGAAGCCGCGCGGGAAGTGCTAGTACTTATTAATCACGCTAAAAAGTACCTCATACTAACACTAGCGAAAAAGCGCAAAATAGTACGAAGTCATACATTCATATATTCCCAAACGGCTTTAATCAGTCCTGACAAGTTAAATGTTGATAGCTTCAGTATTATTTCTGCCTACGCGCTGGAGGCAAGTGGCGTGAGGATTGACATCCCTAAACAGATGACTTGTGGGAGGCGGAAGATGGAACAAGGAGTTAGAATGACTAGATGTACAGTCCGCGAGGTTTAAGCTGAGCTTTGCATTTGTGCGAGTGATCACCAAAATGGTACGAGAGCCCATGACCAACATTTTTGTCTTATCTTTTTACGTAAAACAAAATCTTCAATCGTCTTATACACAACACAACGATACGACATGGTTTTGGTCGTGGCCTCTCATACTAAAAGAACAAAAGCCATTTGCCAAAAAGCAGTATAAACTGGTTTTAAGGCTGCTCCTCCCTAAAATACGGCGAAACTAAGTAACTTTGTAACCATCTTTTACAGTAAAGAACTATAGCATCTGTCTGATAGGAAAAAATACACAGTAATCTACAATACGTAAGAAGTGATTTCATGTGTCCTGAAATCTATTTTAGTTTGTAGAACTAAGGGAAAAAAAACCTAAATCCAGGTCTATTTTGGTCTATTTTTTCGAGTTGTTACCATATTACTCCTACAGTTTTCATTAAAAGTGTTCATAAATTTATACAGTTCTTTACAAACCAATAAGGAATGATTTCTTGTCATTACTTTTTTAGTTTAATCAACAGATTTTTAGTAAATCGATAATTACTTAAATTTTGCAAGCGTTGTGTCATCGCGTTTCTCTTTCTTTTCTATGCAGTCCGTTAGTGACCGCGCTTTTTACGACGGACAAGCCTTAAACCAAGCAAAAGATACGTCGCGCTCTATGCCGGCCGTCACACCTAAACTATCTATCTGCACTCACACAAATGCAAAGCTCAGCTTAGACCTCGCGGACAAGTTACCCATAGACCTCAAATTACGCCTGTATTCCATAGAGGAAGGCCGATTAGTATATCCCCACTTTTCCAATTTATTAAGTTACATTGTAATGAGGAGCTCGTGGCTAAGTAATAACAGCCGCACGAGTCGATCTAACAGGTTAAGCTACGCTTGCCGGGGTTGGTCGGTAGATGGGCGACCATCTTTACATACCGAGACTCCTCCGTGCCTCGGAAAGCACGTCGTGAAGCCTTTGATCCCAGTTGTAATTCGTGGATCTTTGACAGTCGTTACGGGTCGTCAGAAACCCGAAAGTCTGACAACCAGTCTTACCAAGGGGTATCGTATTACCCATTTACTGGGTTGTGGAGGTCCGATAGGCAGTAGCTGTATGTAAAATACTGGTATTCAGCTGCATCTGGTTAGACTGGAAGCCGACCCCAATATAGTTGGGATAAGGCTAGGCAGATTGATTGATTGAAACATCATTTTCATAAGCCACTTCAAAATTTAAAAAATGTTGATTACTTTTTAGTCACTAAACGCACGATTTCTACACAAATTATCGATATTTTAGTTGCCACATCCAGCATATCTGTAACTCCACGCATTTGTTGGAACCGTGTAGTGTATTCAGTAGCTATTGTTTTCACGCGGCGCGGCTCAGCTTTGTGAGCGATGCAATGCGGGTGAGGAGGGTGGCGGGGGGGCACGTATAATGTGAAACTTAAGTTAATAACTTGAGATTGAGGGAAACATATTCTGGTTCATTAATAAGTTAATGTTGGATGTTGGGTTGGAAGAGAAGGTGCATTATTGATTTAATTATCTACAAGGATCTTAAGGCGTGCCGTTAAAATCGGAACTAACAACGCCATTTTGTTTTTAGGGTTCCGTACCCAAAGGGTAAAACGGGACCCTATTATTAAGACTCCGCTGTCCGTCCGTCTGTCTGTCCGTCTGTCACCAGGCTGTATCTCATGAAACGGGATAGTTAGACAGTCGAAATTTTCACAGATGATGTATTTCTGTTGCCGCTATAACAACAGAATAAAATAATAAACACCCATCCACGGACCAACCCCGGCAAGCGCAGCTTAACCTGATGGATCGACCCGTGTAGCTGTTATTACTTAGCTACGAGTTTCTCGTTATTTAAAATACACCTTTAATATTTATCTCTAGGTATTGTTACATTCGTGAGGTTTGCAAAACACTCGTTAGTTTTGGTCAAACAATTATAGCGAAATTGGGTCGATCTTTTACGAGGATACTAATGTTACATTGTTCCTGTATACAGCTATTTCTGTAGTTTAAGGTGGGGTAGAATGAGACTCATACTTTCATGTTTGGGTATAGAATCAAGTTTTTTTTTTCTAACTGAACGCACAGTTGTACTGCTGGGGAGTTTGTTCCGCCACTTCTTCTTCCCAGCTAAAGCACTAGGAAGTGGTGAAGGGTGGGCGTTTTTGGGAACTGTCTTATGTAATTTTGACGTTCGAAAGGTGATGATTCTCAGCTTAATTTGAATAAATGATATTTGATTTTAATTTTGGGTGAGGTGAGGATACTAAATATTTTGGTCAAAAAGGGCCGTGTTCTTGTATTCATGTTATAAATTAAAGTCGCTCTTCATGTCTGTCTGTGTGACCGCAATGTTCTTCTAAATTCCGCAACGGATTTTGATGCGGTTTTCACATTCAACATTTAGAGAATTTGTTCCGCGACCTTTATGTGTATAATATATTATTCAAACTTATATCTAAAGAAAGTCGTGTTAGTTACACTATTTATAAACCAAGAACGGCTGAACCAATTTGGCTGAAAATTAGTGGGGAGGTAGCTTAGAATCAGGAGACGGACATAGGATACTTAAAAAAAAAAAAAACCGGTCAAGAGCGAGTCGGACTCGCGCACCGAGGGTTCCGTTCCGATTTCTGAAAAAGTGTGGTATTTAGAGACATCGTTTTATTTTTCCTGTAATCTTTACTCGCTCACGCGCCGCGTCGTAACAGAAGACAACCCTAACGAGTCAGAAGCTATAAGAGCTACGAGATAGAAAGAGAGGCAACTTCTAAGTGAATATAACTGTATAGATAATTAACGCTTTGCGACCTGAATTACACTTTACTGTGCACGTAATTTTGGTTTTTTTTTCTCTATGGAGAAACTTTTATGGAATTGTGTTTTCGTCAAACATAGTACTTAACATTAATCCTCAACTTTTTCAAAATGAATGATTCAGTATTTTGACATAACGGAGGATCATGGTAAGCCATTTGAGGTAGTATAGGCTCTTATTAAAAAACCGGTCAAATGCGAGTCGGACTCGCGCACCGAGGGTTCCGTTCCGATTTCTGAAAAAGTGTGCTATTTAGAAACATCGTTTTATTTTTGCTGTAATCTTTACATAAACTTCTATCACATAGAATAATTTCGGATTTTTCTCTATGCAAACTTCGTAGATAAGGGGAACGGAACGGTATTTTTTTTACATTTTTCATCAAAAGTCGAAAACTATGCGGCCTAAAAAAAAGAAAAAATGTTTAAGAATGTGCAAACAGCGCCCTTTCATATGATACCCCACATGCCCCAGCCCAGTAGCCCCACTTTGAATTTTTAAGACCCCCTTCCAGCACCTGTTACAAAAAAGATATAAATATTTTTATTTCTTTCTTATTTGCAAAATAGTTGGGTAAACGTCATATAAAACTGTTCCAAATTTCAAGTTGATAGCATTAGTAGTTCTTGAGATATCCAGCTGTGACAGACAGACAGACAGACAGACTAAGTGACACCATAAGGGTTCCTTTTTTACCATTTTGGTACGGAACCCTAAAAACACAAAACCTTTGCATGAAATGACTATTGCCAACATCGAGCAGGGAAAAGCGCCATAAAAATGAGTTCCTGTTTTTAACAGAAACAAAACTTACCAAGAGTATCCATTTTAATATCAAGCGATAGTTTTACAAAGTATCGTATCGTGAAACCTTTTTCATTGGTATTCTGTTCGCCACCATAAATCTCTTTCAAAATATACAATATCAAACTGAATTCGATGTTTTACTGCGGCCATTTTTGCGATATTACGAGTTTTTATTCTGATGTGAAAATAATATTGGTGCTATTTTGTTGATTGGTTCGTTGGTTTGCAAGGTAGGCTGCGGGGTAGTCCTGCCTGAGTTCGATTTCCGGATCGGGGAAAGTGTTGGTTTTTATTTATTTTGGTAAAAGGCTCGTTCCCTATTAAGTACTACCGACAAAACGGACGCCTTTATACTTTAAAGTTGCTACAACTAGCACCTATGGTCCTCTGGTTGTCCTTGAAATTGTTTTAAAGTTGCTTTTTGTATACACTGATTCACCCGGCTCCTATAGTCCTTTGTTTGTCCTTAAAATTGTTTTAAAGTTGCTTTTTTTATACTCTGATTCACCCGGCTTGGTCCTTTTTTTGTCCTTCAAATTGTTTTAAAGTTGTTTTTTCTATACACTGATTCAGCCGGCACCTATGGTCCTTTAATTGTCCTTCAAGCTGCTTTAAAGTTGCTTTTAGTATACCTACACTGATTCACCGGGCTCCTATGGTCCTTTGTTTGTGCTTAAAATTGTTTTAAAGTTGCTTCTTGTATAAACTGATTCACCGGCTCCTATGATCCTTTGTTTGTCCTTCAAATTGTTTTAAAGTTGCTTTTTGTATATACTGATTCACCGGCTCCTATGGTCCTTTGTTTGTCCTTCAAATTGTTTGAAAGTTGCTTTTTGTATATACTGATTCACCGGCCCCTATGGTCCTTTGTTTGTCCTTAAAATTGTTTTAAAATTGAAAAGGCCTAGCGTTTGTCGATGGTAAATATGTTTTGTTTTTAATTTTATTTAGTTACCTTTTATTAGCTGCGCCCCACGGTTTCACCCTTGTAGATCGGGATAAAAAGTAGTCTATGTGTTAATCCAGGGTATAAGCTATCTACATACCAAATTCCATGTAAATCGGTCTAGCGTTAAGAAGTAACAAACATACAAACACATACACATACACACACACACTCACAAACGCCTTCATAATATTAGTGTAATAAATTTATCTAGGGGTGTAAGGGGCCACACTTACCATCTCAGTGCCCCAATTAAACTTCACCTGCTCGTGGTGCATCCTGCTGAACAACAAACGAGGCTCTGACAACCGACAAACGGCGGTACACCTTTGAACTTCGCAGATTAGTGACGGGCAGCAGCGTCACTAGTGACAGAATTTGCGATCGCCAACCCGCATTCCCAGCGTGGCGATTATAGGCAAACCCTCCAATGGGAAGCCAGGAGGTTTACTAATAAGATGGTAGATTTTTTGTATCGAAACACCACGAACTTCGGATTGCACGGGAAACCGTCGCCTTCGGTGGTCATACAAAATAATAATATGACTAAGGAGGAGCAGGAGGGCGTGTCAGACTTTTACTGACTAAAACCTACCCGTGTTCTTTCAGTTGTCTGTGCCAGGGCCACGGTATCTCTTTCGAACAACCCGCGACCCCGGCGGCATCGGCCGGTTTGGACCTCATCATTGCTGAAATCTCTTTGAGACGCGCGTGGAACACAACGCGCCGCCGACCCGGGGCTGGACCTTACGGCGAGCTACCAACTACTCGCCGTCCGCAAGCCTGCGCCTACGGTGGCCAAAATCGGCTGTTGATTCCAAGTCTGAAACATCCTCGACTGACATCTCTGCTACCAATTTTGCTGACTGAGATATTTTTATATAATTTGTACCTTGCTGATAGCAATCATTAGTATTACTAATCTTATCCCCTTTTCAGATTTTGCGACACACAAGATCTTTCGACAAATTGCAATTTGCAATTCAAATGCACACACCGAATTCAAAACCTTACATTTCCGACCCACGAAATACGGTGCCAAAACCATCACTTCTATATTTCCCAATTTCAGTATTTCCGTTGAAATAACCGTATGCACCTTAGGACTAAACAGACTAGCTACTTTTAGCATCATCGATCGGCGATTTTGCGACTGCATCAATGCTTTATTGCGTGCTGAATCTAAATCGCGAGTTTTAGCAATTGCTTCGATACTGCATCGTGTTTTGGTAACTTTCTGCTTTCGAAAGCTACAAAGCAACAAACAACAACAATAAGCAACAACAAGCAACAAACAGCAACAAATCTACGGCTAGCCGGTAATGCGTTATAGGCCATAGGGACCGTATTCGGGAAACCGTTTTTATTAGTCGATAGGGAACTAATAGCGGTACCTATACGGAAAACCTGCACCTCACGTTTGGCACTGCTTTGAAGTCTCATTTTCATTGGTTATTTTATTGTGTCTCCGCACGTTTTTAACCGTCCGGTGAATTTCATTGGTTACGCCCGCTATGGGGATTCCCCGCAGACGGTGTACCGACCGCGTTATCGACTTGTGACTTTCATTACCCCGCCTGCGGGCAGTCCCCGCATGCTTTATACCTATCGGCCGATTTATCACCTAATAATGAAAATGAGCCATAACTGTCCTGGCCGCGCTTAGCCATAAAAATACGTTGCACCAACCTTAAGCGGCTGCCTAAATGCTGCCAGATGTATTTGATAAATAGCATTAAGTTAGTTTAAGAGTTTCTTATTCCAGCTCCGACTTAGCCAAAATCGCCGATTCTAGAAGTAGCTAGTCTACTCTGGCCCTTATTCCGGATCCGTTTACGGTACGATATCAAAGGCACCTCTTTAACGGGATTCTCATTTGAACCACACGAAGTCGGTGTGACTTTGTCTATAAGTGTCATGGCTGCAATATTGAGTTTGTCCTACTTTGAGAATGGAGACGGTGTGCGGGAAGTGTGCACGGTGTTGGCGCGGCCAGGTTGGAATGTTTTGAACTTCACGTTGTCACTTACAGTGATGCCTGGGTAAAAAAAAAGAAATTCTATTTAGTCTGTCAGTCAGATAATAAAAAAATATTAGACACGTATTTTTTGCTTTATCTTATTAATAAATAATTACTTAGGTAACAAGCATTAAAGTTGGGGAGTGGGGGCTCGCTACGTCACTTCTACGTATAAAATCTAGCAAGGCGTGACGTCATGCCCTATTTTAACTCAATGTGTCGCTGTAATCTTTTGATTACGTAAAAAAAGAAGAAATATGTGTCCAATATACCCCGACCCACCTCGTTGCATCGCATCGCCTGCCCGCGCTATTACTTTGTTTTTGCTTAGCGTTCTTTTTTTTCTTTTTTCTGGGCTCCTAAGGGTGATGCTATATAGCCTGTAGCCTTCCTCGATAAAAATACTAAAAAAATTTTTCGATTCGAACCACTAGTTCCTGAGATTGGCGCGTTCAACCAAAGAAACAAACTCTTCAGCTTTATAATATTAATAATATTATAGTATAGACACTGTGTACGTCTTTCTGAAGTTTACTGTACCTATTGTTTTTTTAAGTGATGATTTATTTAATCTCAAAATTGAATATCGATTTCTGGGAAGAAAGGAATATTATTAAAGTGTTTACTGTTGGGACCATTTCATTTGTTTTTAAAATCCAGTAATGTTTTAGTAGAAGCAAGTTAGTTCAGTTTGGCGTAAAGAGCAAAATAATCCGTTCATGTAGTAGTTAATTATCTTGATTTCTATACATTTAAATTAAATCTCCAAGGGTTTCTCATTAACAACACCGTTTGCGCTTTTTCTCTATATTTTATGTGTTCTGTTAAATAAACTCACTGCTTTGAATATTATAATACGACATTTTGCTCATTAGTCAGGCAATTAGCGAAATGTTTATAATTTATTTTATGTGTGTACTTCGTAATTGCCGTAATTTTTGGTTTAACAATTTGTGTTTACTTACTGTCAGCTGTGAAGTTACCTTATAATAAATAAATAACTGTCGTATTACGAGGTGTAACTAAAATAACGTACAAACTTTTAAGGGGTCATTGTACTCTTTATTATGAACAACTTTTAAGTACTAAGGGACCAAACCTGAAATCGCAAAAAAAAAGTTTGCGAAAATAAATGTAGGGACCAATAGATTTTTTTTTCGCGATTTCAGGTTTGATCCAATAATAGAAGTTGTTGTTGTGGTAATCTTTTTTCCCACAGAGTAAGGGTACATTTCCACTGACGCGGAGCTGGGCGGATCAACCAATCACAATGGTTGAAATCCTCATCGCGTCTCTCGTCTAGTCTGTGATTGGACGATTCCTACACGTCTCCTCTCCGCTCCGCTCAGCTCCTTAGAATTTGAAAGGGGCCCCGCAGTTATAATGCACACAATGTCCACGTGAGAGATTTACTTTCAGTCACTCGTTGTGAAGTAACATCTGATACTCACCGCTCACGGATACTCACATACAAGTTATTATACATACTTATGTGTTGGTAAGCAATACACATAATATTATGTACTGTCACAGATCAACACAGATCGCACACTCCGCAAAATTATTTAAATAAAAAGCGACTCTTGCTACGACACAATAAAGTGCAATTCAGGTCGCACAACGCTTATTACCTACAGCTATATTCAACTACAAGTTGCCTCTCTTTCTATAGCGTAACTCTTATACCTTCTGACCTACTGAATTAGCCCCGCGGACGGGGTCCGCCGTGTACTTGTAGCTTCATACCTAAACTGCGGAGTGTCCCATTTGTATTAATCTGTGGTCCTGTTTGCAACGAGATGTCGTCATTGTATGAACTTACATCTGTTACACGAGTGGGACGGACTTATTTCATACAGTACGCAATGATCTCTTTGCAGGGAAAATACATTTTTTCGTGCGTAGTCTTTTGGGAATTCTCTATGTTTAGGTTTCTCACATGTCTCTTAAGGCTTGTCCTCCCTAAAATACGGCGAAAATAAGTAACTTTCTTTCCATTTTTTACAGTAACTATAGCACCTTTTTGATAGAAAAAAATACACAATAAGAAGTGATTTCATATGTCCTGAAATCTATTTTAGTTTGTAGAACTAAAGAAAAAAAAACCGGTCAAGAGCGAGTCGGACTCGCGCACCGAGGGTTCCGTTCCGATTTCTGAAAAAGTGTGCTATTTAGAGACATCGTTTTATTTTTCCTGTAATCTTTACATAAACTTCTATCACATAGAATAATTTCAGATTTTTCTCTTAGCAAACTTCGGAGATAAGGGGGGGGGGGGGGGGAACGGTATTTTTTTTTACATTTTTCATCTAAACTCGAAAACAATGGGGCCTAAAAAAATTAAAAAAATGTTTGAGAATTTGCAAACAGCGTTCTTTCATATGCATAGTAGCTCCACTTTGAATTTTGAAGACCCCCTTTCGGTCCCTGTTGCAAAAAAAATATAAATATTTTTATTTATTTCTTATTTGCAAAATAGTTGGGTAAATGTCATCTAAAACTGTTCCAAATTTTAAGTTGATAGCATTACTATTTCTCGAGATATCCAGCTGTGACAGACAGACAGACAGACAGACTTAGTCACACCATAAGGGTTCCTTTTTTACCATTTTGGTACGGAACCCTAAAAAGGCTAAACCCAGGTCTATTTCTGTCTATTTTTTCGAGTTTTTACCATATTACTCCTACAGTTTTCATTAAAAGTGTTCATAAATTTATACAGTTCTTTACAAAATAATAAGGAATGATTTCATGTGATTACTTTTTTAGTTCAAGCCCTAGATTTTTTGTAAATCGGTAATTAGTTCGTATTTTGCAAGCGTTGTGTCATCCCGCTTTCTATGCAGTCCCAGCCCATACTACCGCAGCTTTTTATCTCGCTCGCACGATACTGCTCGCGGACTGAGTGAGAGCGAGACTGAGTGCGGTGCTGGGCGCCGATAGTTTTGGTAATTGCTTTTTAATGTGAAAATAATGGATATTTGAAAAAAAAATAAAAAACATAAGACCTGCTTTATAGTTAGTTCAGTTAGTATGCAAAGTTTCATGATCTGATTTGAAGTGTTTTTTGAATACCAGCGGTTTATTGTTCAGTTTGGAGGTAAAGAACAATGTCAGATGTCCATAGTAACTTTGGCTCAATATTAATTTGTCATGGACAGTGAAAATTCTTACGTTTTTTTGTGTAGTTTAATGTCAAAAGCTTTTCTGTGATTTCCACTTTTACACTGAACTTTTAAAAAAGAAGTTATTGAGACATTTTAAATTGGAGGTTAAGTTATGTATAAACCAACAGTAATGAAAAACAACAGTGTCATTTGGAATCTAAAACATACAAAATACAGTTGTGTTGCAAATTAACATTTAGCTAAGTTAAAACAGTTGACATTATATTAATAAAAGAATCGTACTTTACCTCAGAAAGTGAAGTCCATTGCCATAACAATGAACGGACATCGTCAAACTTATTCAACTAAATGCCGTTTCACACGGAACACATTTAAACCACAATTATTACAACGTAGTTGATGGGACATTGTATCAAAATGTGTGGTATGGATATCACAATAAGTCTCTAACGCAAACGCAGAGGAATTCGAGAAGGAAACAAACGTAAACATAGAAAAACACTGACAACAACACAACAAGATGTTTGACATCTTGTCATCTTCAACTTACTGTCAGTATAAGCGCGCGTGAACTTGACATATAGTTCTTCAAGAATTAGAATTAGTAAAATGATTACTTATTAAAAGGATTTTCTTTTCGAAAAGTTCTCGAAAAGAACTAAATATTTTTTAATAAGTTGGAATTTTATATTTAAATTGTTGTAGGTAAAAACTTTGTGTCCGTGTGAATTTAGTTTTAAAAGTTGTGTAGGCCGAAACCTGACATTGTTCTTTAAATCGTGTTTTCGTCAAACATTACTCCTCAACTTAACCATATATTTATTTCAAAATTAATGTTGCAGTATTTTCGACATAACGGAGGATCATCCTTCCGTGATAATAGTTAAGGCGAAATAATGTCTAGGGTAGGACCTAGGTTAGGACATTGGATACTTTATTATCTTTATTATTTTACAGTATTCTCTCCTTTCTCCCCATAATCCATCCAAAGGTTGTCTGTAAAAGATCGCTTTTAGCGATAAGACCGCCCATTTGTGTCACCCTATGTAAAATTTCAACATTTAAAATCTGTAATTTTTATGGTGTGCATAATAAAGAGTATTCTATCTATCTATCTATCTACTTTATATGTACCGCTAGCAAGTTCCCGTGAGTTCCCTATTTCAGGCCTCCACGCGGGTGAAGCTATCCTAAACAGTGTGTAAGGGACAGCACTCGGCAAACTAACAGGGTGCACTCGGCTCCTCTTTTTAAATCATATTCCACCGGAAAATTTCTCAGGACAATTTTCATTTTTTTAATCGATTTTTCAGTTACATTTTCTTTATTTCAATGTAAAATTACATTGTGTGTTCGCAGCACTCCATTTATGTAAAAAAAACAGCAAAAAAAACCAGCAATGGATGTTGAAACACTCAAACGAACAACGCGTGAAATCAGCTGTTCACTTTCTGTCTAGCTACAGAGTTCATCGAAGTCACCGCATACCTATTAACTACCCCTCCCAACCAGTAACAGACGCTCCGATTTGTACACAAAAACACAAATAAATAAGGTATATTGGATTCCCATAACGTTCCTGAAATAATTGCATGTACCGTCATCTTAGTATGATATACTGAATTCACCCCATCAGTCTGCGGAGGTCTGTCCCTTACACCTTGTATAGTAGCATATATTTTGTACTTTAAACATACATAGAAATACAAACAAACTTATCAATTTGTAGTCCACATTGTGACGTGGCGTACAGTCACACAAGTCCTGCTGTTGGCACAAATGAAATGGTCTTAGCGACGGCTTAAGCTGTTTTGATCGCTCGTTTGTGTCTAGTGTAGGGTGGCCACAATTTTCAATAGTTAAATGATATTCTTATTTAACAGCCGCACGGGTCAAACGATCAGGTTAAACGACGCTTGCCGAGGTCGGTCCATGGATGGGTGACCATCTTTACATACCGAGACCCCCCCATGCCTCGGAAAGCACGTTAAGCCGTTAGTCCCAGCTGTCATTCTTGGATATTTGACAGTCGTTACGGGTTGTCAGAAAACCCGAAAATCTGACAACCAGTCTCACTAAGAGGTATCGTATTACCCAGTTAGGGTAATAAGTATGGGTTGTGGAAGTCAGATAGGCAGTCGCTCCATGTAGAATACTGGTATTTAGCTGCATCCGATAAGACTGGAATCCAACGATGATTAATGTAAGTTTCATATTAATGTAATAAACCTTCCAGAATAAATTCTCTAAACGACGGTAAAAACCGCATCAAAATCCGTTGCGCAGTTTAGATGAACAACGCGGTGTCACACAGACAGGTACGAAAAGTGACTTTAAGTTTATAATGATGTGATAAATATCCACAGACACACACATAAACACAACCCCTCACACCCTAAAGGCTCTTACAGACAGAGGCGATATCGCGGTCGCGACGCGATATTTCGATATTATATCCATAGAAAAATATCGCGTCGCGACGCGATATCGCCTCTGTCTGTAAGAGCCTTAATACATACATACACACACACAATTACACACAGATACCTCGTAAACATAGCCAAAATTAAAATCTTTCCTAAAAATCCACCAATCATAGTCACTCTAAGCTAGAGCGGTCTCGCTTCTCTAATTAGACGAGTGTCGCCTCTCACGGTGCGACAAGTGTCAGTGGAGTGTCTGGGCTGCTCTCGCGACACTAATTGCTGCAAGCCAGGTGGATCATGTCGTTTGTTTGTCTTTGCGGTAATTTTGGGGGTTCAGATTTGTGCCTCTGCAATGGGAAGAGAGGTTAATTGTTTATGAATTGTTTAATAATAAAAGGAGCTCGTGGCTAAGTAATAACAGCCGCACAGGTCGATTCATCAGGTTAAGCTACGCTTGCCGGGGTTGGTCAGTGGATGGGTGACCATCTTTACATACCGAGACTCCTCCGTGCCTCGGAAAGCACGTTAAGCCGTTGGTCCCGGCTGTCATTTGTGGATCTTTGACAGTCGTTACGGGTCATCAGAATCCCGAAAGTCTGACAACCAGTCTTACCAAGGGGTATCGTATTACCCAGTTACGGGGTTGTGGAGGTCAGACAGGCAGTGGCTCCATGTAAAATACTAGTATTCAGCTGCATCTGGTTAGACTGGAAGCCGACCCCAACATAGTTGGGAAAAGGCTAGGCAGATTCATATGAATTGTTTAATACATTAGATTTTTTAATTACGTTGTTTATTGTTTTAGACCAAAGAAACGATGGATGGATTGTGTGAAAGATGACATGGCTAGAAACTAAAGGGGGTGACTACCGAGATGACGACTAATAGAGAAATATGGAAAAAACATTGGGATAAGAGCAGGAGAATGATGATGATGAAATTGTTTATTGTAAAAGCGAGAAGGCTGTACAGGAATACCCAAGTAATATGGCTTATCGATGTACCTGCGCAGAAGATGAATTTTCAAAGCGCGGGAAATGCTATTGACCAATCGGCACGCTCCACGCTTTTTCCTGTACTGCTATTGGTCGGTATCTGACGCCATGTTAGCGCGCGCCGCTTGACAGCCGCCATACTTGCGAGTGAGACGGAACTAAGAGCTGCAGTGTATTATGAACCTTATAGTAGTGATCTAAGGTTGATTGTAAGTTTTAAGTATTCTCGTTAATCTTCGGGGCCATACTTTCTTTTCTGTGCGAACGAAGATTCACGACGCGCCTTATTAGTTGAGTACTACTGTAGCTAAGTATTAAAAGCAAATCTGACAATAAGCAGGCCCAGGCCAAGCCAATGCCAAGGGGTATTGTATTAATAGTCAGAAGCTTGAAAATCTCAAAAACTTGTCTGACTGTAGAATATCAATCAATCTGCCTAGCCTTTTCCCAACTGTGTTGGAGTCGCCAATTATTTTCACTGACAAAATTAGGATAGAACAATAAATCATCTTTATAAATCATCATAATATATAGTATAGCTATAGATCTGTTTAAACCAACACCTGGTCTGTTTGGACCAACATTTTTTTTTATATAACATCTGATTTTTACTCTATGTTCACAAAATTAATAAATGAATTTGAATTTGATTTAAAAAGTCACTAAACTGATGTTCTGTTCACATTATTTGGTCTAACGCGCGACAAGCGAGCCATCAGACTATGATGTCGCTCTGGGGAACCAGACATAGTAGTAAAAATATGATTTAAAGATTTAGTATATTGCTGCTTATAAAGTATTTGTATAAGTTTTAATGCACAACATGAAAGGTCATTTCAATTATGATCTAATGTATGAGCTACTTTTTTATTTTTATTGTTTAATTTTGATTAATCGACCTAAACCGGCGACTGTTTTGTGAATTTTGGCTGTAAGAGGTTTAGAATAACACATATTTATGAATCGTTTTGACGTCTAAAGGGTATGGAAAAATTACAATGTATTCTTGTGAAAGTTGTCTATACAATGTATGAATCACTTTTTACGACTTTTATATAAAATTTTTGAGTAAAAAAATATACAACTTGAAATTTTTGAGAAAATTGACAAAGTATTGCTTTTGATTTCGGCTACTTAGAACTCTCGCTCATAAAATAAAAACAACAGAAATAAACTTCAATTCAAAATCAATCCATTTCCTGAAAAAAAATTGCAAAAAATTAAAAACATTTGCTAGTAAAAAATCTTTTAAAACAACCTAATTCTCGCACAATAAACTCCACGCAAAATAAAAATGTAGCTCATTCATTAGATTATCATCGAAATGATATTTTATGTTGTGCATTTAAACTTATAGAAATACAGTATTTTGACTTTAAAATTACGTCTTTAAAATCACAAAATTTCGTATACGGCGCCTTAAGTGGGGATTTCAAGCGAACAAATATACAGGGTGTAAGTGTAAACAGTGGCAATCTTTTAAGGGGTCATTGATTGTACTCATCATTATGAAAAACTTTTATTAAGGGACCAAACCTGAAATCGCGAAAAAAAACTGCTGTTCCCTATATTTTGACGAATTATGCGAACATAAATGTACCGAACAGCAGATTTTTTTTCGTGATTTCAGGTTTGATGCTCGACCGATTTTGATGAAATTTGGTGACGAAGTAGCTGACACTCTGGATTAACACATGGCTGCTTTAGATTCCTAAAAATGTAGTGTTCCCGTGGGATGAGCAATTTTTTGCCTCTAGAAATGTGAATATTTTTTCACCGATTATAATATAACGTTATAGTGTATCTCATAAACCGCGGGTTATACCGCGGGACGCAGCTAGTAGTAAATAAAGGCTAGCTCAGATTAGGGTGGGTAGCACCTCAACGCAAAGCATTGCAAAAATCTTCCACTATCACTTTTGTACATGTTGCATGAACCATATTGCGGCCATGCAAAATGTACGGGAGCCTTAACAGGGTAACTCATAAGAAATTATGCTGAGGTGACAGTCAATTCAAGCCAATAGAGCAGTGGTGGTTCAGTGGTAACAACCCCGACTTACGAGATGTAGGTTTGAACACAGACAGGCGTTTTACTTTGTGTAAATAATTTCATCACCACTGCTTTCAAAACGGTGAAGGAAAACATCGTGAGGAAACCGGCATATCCTAGAACCAAAAATTCAAAGACACGTGACATCTACCAACCCGCACTTACAGCCCACACCAGAGAAGGCCTGTGTCCCAGCAGTGGGAACATTATAGGCTGATTATGACAGTCAATTTTGACACAAACCTTCCTGCGGGGCGAGCACGGGCGTACCCAAGACGTTTGTGACAAGACATGATAAATTATGTCATGTCTTAGAATTTGTCTCAAATGCTAGCACGGGTCAACCATGTGACATAATCTAGAGCAGCGACATGCCTTTCTTGTTGCTAAATTCATAGTGTGACATAGTAAATTGAAAAAATTAAAATGTTTAAGACTATCTGAATATGCGGCCAACTAAAATCTTTTTTTTTCTTTTCTTTTGCTTATAACTCGAAAACGGTGTGTCCTATCGCAAAAATAATGAAAATTTGGCCCCCCTTTATGAAACCCATAAACCGATTATTCTTAACATGTAGGTAACAAAAAAAATAGTAGTATTTAAGTACCTCTGTATTTACTTAAATTATTTATTTATTTTAATTTTTTTTGTTGGTTTTAAGGCGCATTATTTACATGTCTAAATATGTATTTTTAAAAATTAAAAAAAAAACCGTTTAAAAATATAAAAAAATAGTAAATTATTTATTTATTTATTACAATTTTTTTTTTTTTTGTTATCCTTATCACGCACAAATAAACCACCACCACACAATGCAAGAAAATAATTTATTGCCATTTGGTGCAGAGTAATTAGCAGGAAAACATTATTTTTTTCAATTTTCAAATCTTATCACCACCTCCGAACGAACGTGATAAAATTTTTCTTAGTCACCGTCAAAATGTGATATTTGTGATATAATTGGTGCACCCATATTAGCAAATAAGACATAATGAGTCCCAACTAAACGCCAAGAAGTTATGTCACATTCATGAAATTATCTCACGCCGCCGTGCTAGCATTTAAGACAAAACAGTTTTATCGCCCAAACTATGATAAAATGTGTGACTCAAGCCATGTCACAGTAGGCCGTGCTCGCCGGGCTGATTAGACTGCGTGACTTATTCTCATATAGATTTTTCCACCAAAAAAGATGATGAATTGCGTCATTCTGAGGGGCTCGTGGCTAAGTTATAACAGCCGTACGGGTCGATTTATCCGGTTAAGCTACACATACCGAGAACCCCTGTGCCTCGGAAAGCACGTTTAGTCCCGGCTGTAATTGTTGGAGCTTTGACAGTCGTTACGGGTCGTCAGAAGCCCGAAAGTATGACGACCAGTTTTACCAAGGAGTATCGTATTACCAGATGCGGTTAGACTGGAAGCCGACCCCAACATAGTTGGGAAAAGGCTAGGCAGATGATGTTCTAAAACTGATTTTGTATCCAAACTCTAACACACATATACTAGAGTCTAGTATGTGCGTGTAACGATTTTATGTGTCTAGTAAGTAGACACATAAAATTGTTTAAAAAAAGATTGCTTTGTGAATTCTCTAATAAAAAAGTATGTTCCCCCTGGGCGTAGTGAAATGCTCATCGCTTCACTGCAGCTTTAAAATTTATTGTTATTCACGCTAGGGGCAGAACGTGTTCCTCTTTCCGTGGTAATCCTTGCTTTATCCTCACTTTGAGGAGAAGATAGATTTGTGAGCGATACTTATGTTTATTGTGTATACTTTGAATACATAATAACAGTCTTGAGATGGCACTTGACTGCCTCGTTGATCTAGTGGACTAAAGTGCTACTGCTGAGCATGAGATCCTTTTTTTTTTTTTTTTTGAGGGTGGGAAATCATCAAATAACTTCTCCCGCTCTGGGTGGAGCGGAAGGGCGTGTCAGACTTTTACTGACTAAAACCCACCCGTGTTCCTTCAGTTGCCTATGCCAGGGCCGCGGTATCTTCTTCAAACTACCCGCGACCCCAGCGGCGTCGGCCCTTTTGGACCCCATCATTTGCTGACATCTCTTTGAGGCGCGGGTGGAACACAACGCGCCGTCGACTCGGGCCTGGTCCTTACCGGACGGCGAGCTACCCGCTGCTCACCGTCCGCAGGCCCGCGCCTACGGACGAAATCGCCCCGCGATTCCCGCCGCCCAGGGCGTCCCCTGCGGCGACTGAGGGCGTGAGGCTGCCCCTTCCTCACGCGTTCCGCCTCCTCCTTCGCGAGCATCACTGCTTTGCAGAAGGAGGTGACGGCCTCCCATGCACTCTCGCTCCGCACAATGGCCTGGACCAGGCTCGGACGCGAGAGATCGCCGCCGCCGATCGCCTCCGTGAGAACACGGCGGTGCTCTGCCCAAGCCGGGCAGACCTCCACTGTATGCTCCACCGTGTCCTCCGGGCGATCCACACAATGGTAACACCCGGGCCTTATACGAAACAGGAACCTCCCGAAACAACCGTGTCCGGTGAGGACCTGCGTCAGGCGGAAGGTGAGGATGCCGTGGCGCCTCTCTAACCACTCCTCAAAGAGGGGACTTATCGCCGCAATTGTGGCGTGTATGAGATCCTGGATTCAACTCCGAGGTCGGGCAAACTTGTTATTGGGATTTTCCAATGTGGAATTTCTCAGTAGCGGAGGATTTGCGAGTTACGAGTTGTATGTCGTGGGTTCGAACCCCGACAGGCGCTTTACTTTGTGTAAATTATTTCATCACCACTCCTCTCAAAACGGTGAAGGAATGTCTTAGAACCAAAAATTCGAAGACATGTGTCATCTACCAACCCGCACTGGATCCGCGTGGTGGATTACGGCCCACTCCCTCTCACTGAGAGGAGGTCTGTGTCCCAGCAGTGGGAACATTATAGGCTGATTATGTATGTGGAGGATTATTGCCCGGTTAATGGCAATAGGCTCGATTCCTGGCTAGAAATATTAATTTTACAAAATTCCAAAGATGCAGTTTTATTTTTCATCAAAATCGAGCCCGAGACTCCTTTGAGTACTTTTCGCTGTTCCTCATAGTATTGGGTTTGGCGATCCACGCTCACTTAAAAAATTCATCCTGTATAGTATTTAGTTTCATTTACAGTCGTAGTGTCGTCTCCATGCAGCTCCACCTTGTATACTGCTCAGTTCGCTTTTTCCATTGTCGAGTTTAGTTTTTCATTTTCACCTTTACACCTCGCACATTCTTCACAATTTATTTTATCTACAACATATTTCGCTCTTCCTGTTTAGAATTCTGTTCACCCCTTCTATGCACGTGAAAAGTAGCGTTATATACCATTTAAAGTCATCCCTGTTATCCCATAAAACTTAGTTAACTACGTGTTTAAAGGTTCGGTTACATGACCAACTTAAATTGCTTATTTCTGTGCAATAATACGAATAGTGGTCATGACGTTACAAAATATCAATCAATTTAGTTTATGCAATGCTACATGTTTACACATATCCTATAGTCATATGAGAGCAGTGGTGGCCCAGTTTGCAGGTCGTGGGTTCGAACCCAGCCAAGCTCTTTACTGTGTGTAAATAATTTCATCACCACTGCTCTCAAAACGGTGAAGGAAAACATAGTGAGGAAACCGGCATGTCCTAGAACCAAAAATTCGAAGACACGTGACATCTACCAACCCGCACTGGGCCCGCGTGGTGGATTACGGCCCACTCCCTCTCGAAGAGAGGAGGCCTGTGTCCCAGCAGTGGGACCATTATAGGCTGATTATGTTATGAAATGATAAGGAGCAATTGCATGGGGGCTTGTGGCTAAGAACTAATAGCTGCTCGTAACGTTGGAAGGCCAAATTGGACCGATGACCTTGTAAAGTCCGCAAGAACTGATTACCCTATTAGCTCAACCAGGTTTCAGGCTGGCTAAAGTAGACTCATCGTTCATGGGGTAATGTTTAAAATGTTACAATAAAATACCTCCACACATACTTCAACTAAATGAGACGAAATTTAAAACTTGTATAAAACGCACACTATGCAGGCAGGCATATTATACGTTGGGGGATTACATAAATGATAAAAATGCTTGGCTCCATGCTGGTCCTGCTCCACAACCTCAACTTATTAATTAACATTTGAACATACTGTTGGAACTGCTGAAGATTGTAAGAATAGCTTTGCATTGTGTAGACTCAATCACCATTGTATTGTATAATTGCTTAGCACATGTGTGAGTACTATGTACCTACTCTAAAGCTACCATTTACTGGGTACGTCTTTATTTGACTTGGATGTGCCCTGGCGGCTGAGAGTGTGTCATGCTCACTCTAATGCCTCGCTGATGGTGGCGCGTGTGTTGGATCATTTAACGAATCCATACGTCAGGTTCGTCAACGGGCGCTGTTGGTGGAGGCTGGTCATACCTTAGCTGCCACGGCTTATTTTAATTTTAATTTTGAATTGTTTTTTTTAATTTTTTTAATACGGACGCTTTTAACGTTCATCGTTCTCACATGTATAATTTCAACATGAATGATGTAACCAATATTTTGTAACCATATTTTGATTTAAAAGAGTGTCCGTGGAGTTTCTTGCCCGTTCTTCTCCATAGATCTACGTTTTGGAATGGGCAACTAGCTTCAACTTTCTGACTTACCTACTGACCGACTCTTTGACAATTCAAAAGTGCCTGTAATTGGTTTAATTGAAATAAATGCTTTGAGTTTGAGTTTGAGTTTGATTGAAGTGGCGGTAATGCGTAAAGTGGCGGCTGAAATGATGATGATGATGAACGTCCGGGGAAAGTTGCCGGGCAATAATTGCTGAAAAGTTGCAGGTGTAAGCGCAGCTCAACTGCCCAAGGTATACGGATATACTCGTAGTGTGGTAATGAAAATGTATAAATGCATCAGTTGCAGCGTGGCAAGGTGCAATTTACTTCGAAACTTGTTGGTGTTACACTTAATTGGTTGGTTACATTATTGAAACCTCGAAGTAGTTAGAAGTTTATAGGGTGAAGTTTGGTTATAAGGGGTTCAGTTTACACACCGAGACTCCTCCGTGCCTCGGAAAGCACGTTAAGTCGTTGGTCCCAGCTGTCATTCGTGGATCTTTGACAGTCGTTACGGGTCGTCAGAAGCCCGAAAGTCTGACAACCAGTCTTACCAAGGGGTATCGTATTACCCCGTTACTGGGTTGTGGAGGTCAGATAGGCAGTCGCTTCATGTAAAATACTGGTATTCAGCTGCATCCGGTTACACTGGAAGCCGACCCCAACATAGTTGGGAAAAGTCTAGGCAGATTGATTGGGTTCGGTGGTTTTTTGGTGAGGGGGATGGTTGGTACACCTTTGGGGGACTCGGTTTTAAGTACTACCGCTGAGCATGAGGACCTGGGTTCAATACCCAGGTCGGGAAAAGTGTCATTAAATTTTTCCATCAGGAATTTTTCAGTAGCAACCAAATTGAGAATTTCCTCCTTTTTTTGAAGTCGTTTAAAAAGTGAACAATCATTGGTCCTCAAACGTTTGTTTTTAGTAAATCTGCTGATTGGTTCAACGATATTTAATTGGCACCCAATCAAATCACGTAACTGGAGATTTTAAAACATATTAAGGATTGATTTATGTTTCAGCAACGCTATCACTGTTTTTCCAACGCACAATGGTACGTCAACGAGAAACGAGATTATTCGAACCGAACGTGACGTCCCGGCACAGATTAATACAGATGGGACACTCCGCAAAATCACACAATAAAGTGCAATTCAGGTCGCACAACGCTTATTACCTACTACAATATTCAACTACAAGTTGCCTCTCTTTCTATCCCGTAACTCTTATACCTTCTGACCTACTGAATTATCCCCGCGGACGGGGCCTGCCGCGTACTTGCAGCTTCATACCTAAACTGCGGAGTGTCCCATCTGTATTAATCTGTGGTCCCGGTGAGGTGCTAAATACTCTAAATCAAGTCTAAATACTCTAATAAAGTCATAATCAATAAATGAACGCCCCTAGTTTCGAACGTATTTTTTTCTTACAAAACAGTTTTCAAATCTTCAGAACATGGGTTTCTACTGACTATTTCATTCTTCCACTAATACTAGTTTAAGTTTACCATTTTGCATAAAAATGCACCGTAGAACTCGCAGAAAATTGCATCTATAAATAATTTCAACTGTTTCAGCAGCTGACAGCCACATTTCATGTGCCTCCGCGTTGTGGATCTAAAGTGTTGGCTTAGAAAAGTTTTGTGTTACTTTAATCTGGGTGTAAGAGAAAAATTGTGGAAATATTTTGTTACTATGTCATAGAGAATGGACTGAGCGTTCCATATTCAGTTGTGCAGTGAATAATTATTGACCATAGACATATAGCATGAACTGACATAATATACATCTAGATCGAGCCACCGCGTGGCGGTATTAGAAATGAGGTTTAACGTAAGAAATCTTCCATATTTTGGACTGAAACCCATGTCAATACATTCGCACAATGCAAAAACTGTCATTGATTAGCCTCAACAAAAGTGACCACTCTCGAGAAAGAGACAAAGCAAATATGCGGCCAATACCTGTCTCTTTTATTTAACCTAAGCCAGTAAAGTCTAGAAATTATAATTAGTAACATTTATCCTGTACATTTTAATTACAGAAATTGATGGATGGCACGATAAGGTTTGCTCATTGAAATGGCGCTATAATGTGTTAAAGGTCCTTAAGGCACAAATCTCAACTCGGAAAGTAATCGTTACCGTATCAACTCGAGCCGTGCAGTATTCTTTGTATGACACTCTCTACTGCAATGCACTAATCGGAGTCGTAACGTAATCGCCTCGCCTCGGGACAAGCTTACGAACCGCGGCGATATGGAGACGATCCCTTTCCGAGTTGATATGTGTGAAGAAGGAAAAATAGCAATAAGAAGGAAAAAAGAAGGGTGACAGACATGATTTTGATGACGTAAACAGTGCACTCTCAATGGTTACGGATTGGTTTACGACAAATAACTTAGTTCTCAATGCCAAGAAAACTAAATGTATAAAGTTTGCCTTACCGAATGTTAGAAATCTGGGACCCAACATCGTCTTAGATGAAGAGGTGCTTAAGACTGTAGAATCAGCAGTTTTTCTGGGTATAACAGTAGATGGACTAAACTTCAGTGGGGCCCACATATATCAAGCCTAGCGGGAAGGCTCAGTTCAGCCGCCTACGCCGTCAGGAAAGTAAGACAATACACTGACGTTGATATAGCTCGGTTAGTCTATTTTAGTTATTTCCATAGCGTTATGTCCTACGGTATTCTGCTATGGGGCAAAGCGGCTGATATTCAAAATATTTTTGTTCTTCAAAAACGAGCTGTTCGAGCAATTTACCAGCTAGGTGCTAGAGTTTCTCTGAGATAATTTTTTAAGGATATTGGTCACGGTGGCATCACAGTTCATCTTCGCCAACATCTTATACATTAGGCAAAATATACATTTGTACAGTAAAAACAGTGATATTCACAATATTAACAGCAGAAATAAGGACAAATTACGTGCTCCATTTCATCGGCTTCATAAGGTTCATAACTCATTTGTTGGTCTTGGTATAACTTTTTATAACAAGCTACCTTCTTCTTTGCTAGATTTGCCTTTTAATGCGTTTAAAATTAAAGTAAAATCCAATCTTTGTTCAAAGGCATACTATTCTATCAACGATTACTTAAACGATAAGAATAGTTGGTCGCTGTGATTAACTCAAGACAATGTTTATGTTATGTTCTTTCTCCAGAATCAGCTTACATAATGACAGGTTATATGAGTTAAGTACTAAAATTGTTTATTTTATTTGACAAAAATATAATTTAATGTATTGTGTTGCGTAAATTATTTTGCATAGGTACTATTGTATAGAATCTAGTTCTTACTGAACAGACAGCTGTGCTGCTGGGGAGTTTGTTCCGCTACTTCTTCTTCCCAGCTAAAGCACTAGGAAGTGGTGAAGGGCGGGCGTTTTGTGGGGACTGTCTTACTGTAATTTCGACGTTCAAAAAGTGCTGATTCTCAGCCTAATTTGAATAAATGACTTTTGATTTTGATTTTGGTGAATAGGTTCCAGTGTAATCGACAGGCACATAAAACTCTCTGGGGGGCTTGTGGCTAAGTAATAACATCCGCTCGAGTCGATCGTTTTTTTGAATAAACAATTCGTAATTCACATTCTACTTATGTGTACAGTGGGCTGTGTCCATAGATATAAAATGTATCGGAACCCTGTGTCTCCACTTTTTCCCTTTGTCACTTTCATGATTTTAAAAACAAATACGGTAAAATACTTGTACTTACATATGGAAAGTGATTCCATGGTTTACATGGCTTCTGTTTTTACAAGAAACCACTGAACAACACGGCATTCTTATAAATTGTCACGGTCACAGTCGAAAGCGCACTAGTTCGCGGAGACGGAATTTGTACTATGAACGGCTCAAACTGAGCATGTCGCGCAGACACATTTTCGCCTGCTTGCCACTTCTCCTGTTTTTTTATATTTCTATGGCTGCATCAATTGGGTACACCAGTTGTATTATAGTTAATTATCTACACCCATGCTATAAATCCTCTATAAAAGTTTCTGAAACAGTTAGCTTATTGCCAACATTAAAACAGCCAGTGTCATAGTAACCATAATAGCATCCAAACGGGTGTTATAATGTTGTACTAAATTTCATTATGCAACTCCTTTGCTTTTTCGATCCCTTACTGGTATTTTTATGAATTTCTATCTCGTCAAAATGTAGGGAACAGCACATTATTGCTTTGTTTTGTGTGTGTGGTTGAAGTGGTGAGTCAGTGATTGGGGTGAGTGAATGAGTGAGTGGTGGTGAAGTAAGTGAGTGGTGAGTGAGTGGGTTAAGTGAGTGAGTGAGTGAGTGAGTGGCGAGTGCGTGAAGTGAGTAAGTGAGTGGTTATTAAGTGAGTGAGAGGTGAGTGCGTGAAGTGAGTGGTGAGTGAGTTGGGTGAAGTAAGTGTAAGTGAGTGAGTGTGTGAAGTGAGTGTGGTAGTGAGTGAGTGAGTTGAGTGAAGTGAGTGTAAGTAAGTGAGTATGGTGAGTGAGTGAAGTGAGTGTGGTGAGTGAGTGAAGTGACTGTGGTGGTGAGTGAGTGGTTGGTGAGTGAGTTGAGTGAAGTGAGTGTAAGTGAGTGAGTGTGGTGAGTGAGTGAAGTGAGTGTGGTGGTGAGTGAGTGGTTTTCGCGATTTCATTCGTGTTTTAATACCCCTTATTATACAACAGTTGCATAAAAATTTTAATCCTACCCAATTGATGCAGCCCATGGTACATGAAGGCGTCATAATCCTTCCTTAACACACCATATTTACTGCCATTTTATATATCAACTGCATCATAATCTAAACTCATGGCGACAGGCGTACGACTGGAATATTATGAAATATTTTCTCGTGCATTTACGAGCATTGGATCGTCTCAGGATATTCGGGTTTTAAGGAAGTGTGACGTCATTCTCGGTTAAGGAAGACACGGTAGGTTGTTGATTGCTTGTGTGTAAACAATATTATATCAGGAGCTATAAAAATATCTGCTACGTTTGCAATGGGAGTCGGTATTGTGTATACAGGGTGAAATTTTAATCGTTTTAATCCTCTTAAGGGGTCATTGTACTCATCATTATGAACAACTTTTACAATGGGACCAAACCTAAAATCGCGAAAAAAAACAGCTGTTCAGTACATTTATCTACATCAAACTCGTCAAAATGTAGGGAGCAGCTGATTTTTTTTTCGCGATTTCAGGTTTGGTCCCATAGTAAAAGTTGTTCATGATGATGAGTACAATGACCCCTTAAGATGATTAAAACGATTAAAATTTCACCCTGTATAGATTACAATAGTGAAGATAAGGTACAGCGCAGACGACAGACTTTTTGTCCGATCGAGTCTGGCGCACAAAATGTATTAATAATAATTAATATTTCAGGCGTCGTATGCGTTTTATAGCTATGAATATTATACAAACGCCAGCATACGAGCATATGAGGAGCTCGTAGCTAAGTAATAACAGCCGCACGGGTCGATCGAGCAGGTTAAGCTACGCATGCCGAGGTTGGTCCGTGGATGGGTGACCATCTTTACATACCGAGACTCCTCCATGCCTCGGAAAGCACGTTAAGCCGTTGGTCCCGGCTGTCGTTCTTGGATCTTTGACAATTACGGGTAGTCAGAAACCCGAAAGTCTGACAACCAGTCTTACCAAGGGGTATTGTGTTACCCAGTACAGTGCGTTTCAAATAAGACAAGGAACGTCAATGACCTCTATCTGTCACATGTTGATTGAAAAGTACGGTTTGCAAAGAAAACTTATTTGCGTATCAATAACGTTTTGTTTTGTATTAGTTAAATCAAAGTGAAAACAGACATCAAAAAATTATTCACGATTAGTTTTTTATAAATTATGCTTCTTTCTTTCATATTGTCATTGTTGGCAACAATTTTTTTCAAATTCTTCATTCATGATTCGTAAATAAATGTTAACTAAAAAATGTCTTGGGTTGCTCACCCTACCCAATTCAGTCGATTTGACAGCTATGACGTCACAACATGGCGCTGAGTCGATCCTATTCTTATTTGAAACGCATTGTACAGTTGTTTTATCTCAAGAAAGCGGGCGAGCCATACTTGTATGTGTAAATGTTACATGCACATTGTCTTTGTGTGCGTAAGCTCGGGAGCGCGCTACCTGCAGGTACGCACACAAGAGCGCGTGTCTATACGCATTACATCTACAAGTATGGCTCACCCGCTTTCGTGAGATAAAACAACAATAACTGGGTTGTGGAAGCCAGATAGGCAGTCTCTCCATGTGAAATACTGGTATTCAGCAGGCTGCATCCGGTTAGACTGGAAGCTGACCCCAACGGCTCAGCGGCCGGAAAGGCTAGGTGGATTGATTGATATAAGTTGCTACAAAAATATCTGGAGATAGTATTGTGTTTATAGATTATCAATCTGCCTAGCCTTTTCCCAACTATGTTGGGGTCGGCTTCCAGTCTAACCGGATGCAGCTGAATACCAGTATTTTACATGGAGCGACTGCCTGTCTGACCTCCACAACCCAGTAACTGGGTAATACGATACCCCTTGGTAAGACTGGTTGTCAGACTTTCGGGCTTCTGACGACCCGTAACGACTGTCAAAGATCCACGAATAACAGCCGGGACCAACGGCTTAACGTGCTTTCCGAGGCACGGAGGAATGTCGATATGTAAAGATGGTCACCCATCCACTGACCAACCCCGGCAAGCGTAGCTTAACCTGACGGATCGACCCGTGCGGCTGTTATTACTTAGCCACGAGCTCCTCCTGTTTATAGATTAGAATAGTGATAATAGTGACTGATTTAGTATTTTTATTCAATATTGCAAACGGATCCAACGACATCCCTGAGCTGCTGAGAAAAATTGGGCTGCGTGTGTGTTCTTCATTTTTGCGTAAGCCTCATTTGTTGCATGTACCAATAACAACAATAACCTACAGACAACATTCCTTCATGATTAGGGCGAGCCGCATGTATAATGAAACCTGCCAGGAAGTTGACATAGATCTTTTTAATACCAGTGTGCCTATGTTATTTAGTCGAAGAAGTGATTGCAAAGAGCCTTCTCCTCTTTGCAATCACTTCTTCGAATAAATAACATAGCCTTGCATTAAATAAGTATACAGGGTGACCTGAAATTAGTGGCGGACCCGTTAAGGGGTGATAGTAGGGATCAATTCCAGTCGATATCACTCATAGACCTACGGTCCTAAAGTTAACCCATTTCAGGATATTCTTACTTAAAGAATTTTACAAAAAATACCCTACTTTATATCTTAAAATAGCTGTAAATCCTAAAAATTGGTCTTTCTGGTACTTTACGTAAAAATGGTCCAAAAATACCAATTTTTACGATTTAGAGCTATTTTAAGATTTAAAGTAAGATTTTTTTGTAAAATTCTTTAAGTAGGAATATCTTGAAATGGGTTAACTTTAGGACAGTAGGTCTAAGAGTGATATCGACTGGAATTGATGCCTACTATCACCACTTAACGGGTCCGCCACTAATTTCAGGTCACCCTGTATAAAGTAACACTCTCTGCTACCTAGAGCATTGTGAATTGTTAGTCTACGTGTGAAAACTTGTAATTGGTCATCATTATGTTAATAACTTTGTAACCATTGTGTCTGATTAGCTGTAAGTTTTCCAAAAATAATAAAATAAAATAGTGAAGATTTTTTATTGCTCTCATCAGCTCTCATGACATAATTTGAATTGATTTATTTGTATGAAACTGTTATCTCTATACAGGATGTTTTTAATCTTGTATAGAGATAGCAGTTGTTTTGGTTGGCAATATAGTTGGTTATGGTGGTGGTTAATGAATTTGACAGTACCACAGAACAGATAAAGAGGTCTGTTCTGTGGACAGTACTAACTGGTCGAAATGCAACGTCTGATTTATCAATGTATTGGTATTTGTTAGTAAAATATATGTAATAATAAACATTATCACCAAACGAGTTCATAGGTCACTGGAAAGTTAAAAAAATTTAACATTTTTTTTCGCGCCCCTCTTTAGCTGTATGGGAGCCCCCCTTAAAAACATTTAAAAAAATTTTTTGTTTGACAATTTGTATGGCTTTGGGTTAACAAGATGTTACTGTATAAAATTGATGACTGTAGCTCTAACCGTTTGGCTGTAAAACCTGTGTGACAGAAGACGGACAGACAGACACGTGAGTAACAGGAATTAGGGCTCCACTTGGACCCTTCGGGTACAGAACCCTAAAAATGGTACCCTTTATGGAATAAATTGGTGCAGCGTATCAGAGAAAATTAAATTGCAGTTAAAATATACATTGGGGAGATAAAGTGAACGCAGATCAGAGCGAGGCGAGGAACGCAGCGGGTAATGATTCGTACATGGTGCACTTAAATTATTGCGCTTCGCTGTAATTTATATCCGGAGCTGATATAGCCCGATTTTTTTTTAATATTATGGAACTATGCAGACGACGGGAGTGTGTATTTAGGCCATAGTGAGGCAATGACGGAGCGCTAAGGAGGTAAGCGGGCGCCAAATTCAGACATCTAACTTAACGATTTTGACAGCTCCAAGCACACAGTTACAAAAATCTTCTAGCGCCAGCGGTGACAGCGCGGGTCGGATCTAATATCGTTTGGCAGGAGGTGGGGGGTAAAAAGGGTGACAGCTGGTAGAGGTTGGGTTCCTTATAACGCTACCACTCTTGTTACAAGATAATGCATATTTTTGGAGAAATTAATAAAAGTTGTTTCTAACCTCAAACACAGATTAATACAGACGGGACACTCCGCAGTTTAGGTATGAAGCTACTAGTACACGGCGGGCTCCGTCCACGGGGCTTATTCAGTAGAAATGCCGCGCGCCGAAGGTATAAGAGTTACGCGATAGAAAGAGGGGCAATGTGTAGGTGAATATAACTGTAGGTAAATTAGCGTTCTGCGAACTGAATTGCACTTTATTGTGTCGTAGCAAGAGTCGCTTTTTATTTAAATGATTTTGCGGAGTGTCCCATCTGTATTAATCTGTGCCTCAAATCAGATAAATAAACGGAGTGATAAAATGCGTGATTGACAAAACCTGTACCAGTGTATTATTGTCTGTTGTAAACGAAAAGTAAAAAAAAAATTGCCCTTTGCGTCATGTCAGTGTCATTTCTTTGTTTTTAGGGTTCCGTACCAAAATGGTAAAAAAGGAACCCTTATGGTGTTACTCAGTCTGTCTGTCTGTCTGTCTGTCACAACTGGGTATCTCAAGAACTACTAATGCTATCAACTTGAAATTTGGAACAATTTTAGACGATGTTTACCCAACAATTTTGCAAGTAAGAAAGAAGTAAAATATTTATATATTTTTTGTAACAGGGACTGAAAGCGGGTCTTTAAAATTCAAAGTGGGGCTATTAGGGCATGTGGGGTATCATATGAAAGGGCGCTGTTTGCACATTCTCAAACATTTTTTTATTTTTTTTTAGGCCGCATAGTTTTCGACTTTTGATGAAAAATGTAAAAAAAAGACCGTTCTCCCCCCCTTAACTCCGAAGTTTGCAAAGATAAAAATCTGAAATTATTCTATGTGATAGAAGTTTATGTAAAGATTACAGGAAAAATAAAACGATGTCTCTAAATAGCACACTTTTTCAGAAATCGGGACGGAACCCTCGGTGCGCGAGCCCGACTCGCTCTTGACCGGTTTTTTTTTATTTGTTTTTATAACAACCTAGAAATCCTGCTCAGAAAGAAGTTACTAACTACTAACTAATATGAAAAAATAAAATAAAATACATCGAAAAAAAATAAATACAAATAAAATAGATCGAATCTGTTCTAAATCTCAAAAAATAAAGGCATGAGCATGAGCAATAGATGATTATTTATTTAGCTTTATTTTCCAACGACATGCCGGTCGGCCGATGGAGTAAATGAGTCCTGCCGGTCGATTTCTGTAAAAACTTATCTTGAAAACGTTGGTGAAGTTGGTGAGCTGTCATTCCACCGGATGCTAAGTATCCCTATAGTCAAGTGTCCCCGGTTGCCTCTACTCTATGTGTCAAACAAACAACATATTTTAACAGCCTGTATAAAGGAATGACTGTAGATAAATTTTTCAGTTTCGTTTTTTTTTAATTTTAAGGTATGTTTCGAGAGGTACCAATTAGGTACCTAAGTACTTACAGTCAGCCACAGCATTAGCTGACCCACCCTTACATAAATGGTTGAGATTTTTTAGAATACGAGTCAATAGAATTTTATCACTCTTTTATATTTTATTTGTTATAGGTATTTAAATAAAATATTAAAGAATTATAAAATGTTAGAGATTTTATTTAACTTTTCACCCGTGCGAAGCCGGCAAGGGGCGGCTAGTAGGGTATAAAATAAAACAAGGTGCTAAGAAAAACGCTTATAATTTATTTACTTACAAATTTAACAATATATAAATTTATTTACATGTTATTTACACTATATACCTATAAGAATTTCAAATCGGTTTGTACGGAAAACAACAAAATCATTCAGCATTCATCTGTGTTAAAACGGGTCAAAATAGACAAACAAAATATTTACGAGGGAAACAAAACGCTATCGTATATCCAGTTTTAAAAATCGAATTCGGTAAAATTGTGTTTCTATTTTTGAAAGTTTATTTTATGATGGATGGTCATTTCACATTTTTGGTTCTTTAACAAACTAAAATGGAACAATATTTTTATTTAAAAAAAAATAGAAACAAGATTATTTTTTATTAACTACTTATTTCATCACTCATTTAATAAAATTGTAAATTGTTAACTGTAATTTAGACAATGTTTTTAACAAAAAAGGTCTTCAATATTTTATTCAAATAATACCTAATAATATTTTGTAGTTCAATATTAGTGTTATATTTCAATATTCTATGAGGAGCTCGTGGCTAAGTAATAACAGCCGCACGGATCGATCATCAGGTTAAGCTACGCTTGCCGGGGTGGGTCCGTGGATGGGTGATCATCTTTACATACCGAGACTACTCCGTGCCTCGGAAAGCACGTTAAGCCGTTGGCCCCGGCTGTCATTCGTGGATCTTTGACAGTCGTTACGGGTCGTCAGAAGCCCGAAAGTCTGACAACCAGTCTTAGCAAGGGGTATCGTATTACCCAGTTACTGGGTTGTGGAGGTCAGATAGGCATTCATGTAAAATACTGGTATTCAGATGCATCCGGTTAGACTGGAAGCTGACCCCAACATAGTTGGGAAAAGGCTAGGCAGATTGATTTCAATAATTATTCTATCCAGAAAAACAGTATTTAATAAATAAAACCTACAATATTCTACATAGCATTTAGGAGCCCCATATTGCCACAGTAAAAAAAAAAACCGTTGAACTCTAACCTCAAAAACAAAAAAGAGCAATATACAATTTTATTTGTACGTCAAAACGAGCGTAAAGATAAGCCAAACTTGAAAGTTAGTCATACAACTCAACAAAGAAATACCTAGCTGCCAAATTGCCTACATTTTTTTTATTCCAAAGCATTCCTTAATTTTCAGACAAAGTTTTTAATTTCACTTGTAAAGTTGAAAGGAGTCAAAATTTCGTACAAACCTCGTTTGAGTCCATTTGAGCGTGACCTGTTTTTCGAGATTTTTAGACGAATTAGGGTGGATTTCAACAATGAAAATGAACGCGAGCACATCTAAAGCGCGTTCATGAGCTGTCAGTGTCAATATTCTTCAACAATGATGACAGTGACAGCTTTTGAATGCGTTTTTTAAGCGGTCGCGTTCAATTTCATTGGTGAAATTCACTTTTAAATACGAATACCATTCGTGGCTACGGTTCTTCTGTGTTAAGTTTTATTGAAGCGGAATTAATGCGTAAAAACTCTGTGTCAATTTCACGTCTGGCGTAAAATAAGTGAATTCAAATCAAGACAAGTTAGACTAGAAGCCTTAATTAGGTAATATGTGGTTTATTTTTATAGTTTGGTTAGTAAAGTCAGGGAAATTAGTTGTTAAGCAAATTGACTACTTCTAATCTTACTAATCACAACTGTAATTTTTGACAGTTAGCCGACGTTCGCGGTCGTAAAAATATCGCGGCGGGATTTTATCGCGCACTGGATTTTCAACTCTCGTTGTTGAGCCGAGCTTCGAAAATCCAACTTAACAACAACAGAGTGCATTCTAGCGCGTCGAAAAAACACACTGTTGGATTTTCAACTCCCGGTGCTAAGCAGAGCGTTGATAATCCAGTGCGCGAAACAAAATCGCCGCGACATTTTTACGTCCGTGCGAACATCGACTTACATGAAATGTCTCTAGGTTTCAATTTGCCTAACAATACACCACACCAGTGTAATTCCACCAGTGTAATTCCACCAGTGTTATTTTACGGAAATGTAATTTCTGTAGGTATTGTAATTTGAACATATGTGACGCCAACAAACCAACCGATGTTTTCTTAGCATTATGAATGAGAACTCTGAGCGTTTAATAACGTCTCCAGTTTCCCCACGACTGTGAAATTATTATTATTGTAGACCTATTTCCTTCAATCTCATCTCGGAAACCATTCAAATCCATTAACTCCTAACTCAAAAATTAAACTTCCTGTATCGCTTTAGACAAACCCAATTACACATAAGGACCCGATCACACGTACCACAACCACACCATAATTACAACCACACCACAACGACAACATGTGGACCGGCGCTAATTTTTATATGAAAATGAATATTTAATTCACACGGACCAATTTCGACCATCAAAATCAACCGTCGATATCGATCACATCAAGGCTACGTCGCAGCCACAACGATCTGTCTGTCTGCAAACAGTAGCCACAACGTAACCACATCGCAACTACTAGCGACAACGCAACCACATCGATATTTTGATGTTACTACAACGCAACTGCTGCAAAAATCTGCAGCAAAAATCTGCAGCAAAACTATTCACACGTAAGTAATTAAAAGATAACCTCTTAAGGGTCATTGTACTCATCATTATGAACAATTTTTACTATGGGACAAAACCTGGAATTGCAAAACATTTTGACGAGTTATGCAAACATAAACATAGGGAATAGCAGATTTATTTTTCGCGATTTCAGGGATGGTCCCACAGTAAAATTTGTTCATAATGATGAGTACAATGACCCCTTAAGAGGTTATCCATTAATTACGACACACCCTGGATAGGTAACCACTGCTTGCCCACATTTTGTCGATGTGGTGTGGTTCTGGCACGTGTGATCGGGCCTTTATGCACCAAAAATAACAAAATAACCGTCTTCAACTGAATTATACTTGATTAAAACGCATTCGCGAACCCAAAATTAAATTTAAAACTTAGAGCGCTTTGATTGGATAGTAATAATTTTACGCGCAGACCCTCCCAATACCTCTGACAATGTACTCTTTGGAAGTCTTATTATTCAATTAATTAAAATTTAAATTTCAAAGTTGTAGAAATTGAATTGTAAGAAGGTTTGGCATTCCTTTTGTCCGATTGGCTGTTAAATCATTTCTTGTAACGGTTTTTGAGTTATAAAGTTGTCTCTGGTATAAATTGGGGTGAGATAAGTCGAGTCGAGTAATTTGTGACGATGAGGGAAGATTGGGGGGGAGGAGTGAAGGGATAATTTCGATTCTAAGCGGTGCTACACATCTTGTTGTTAACATCGATAATTTTGTGTTTTTAAAATTCCTATAAAACCAAAATGTTAAATCATTTGGATTTTCCTTATGTGTTATTTGACTTGTCTACTGCTGTACTAAAACCGATACATGATTCAGTTTTATACGATTATACGTAAACAGTTCCTTATTGTGCAGTAAAATGCGCATGTCCTCTCACTCACACTCGCCGCATGAAACCATTTGCTTTCCTAAAAAATGTTACTGCGCAGCCACCTACGCGAAGTTCGGACTCCCCAAGATAATATTATCTTGGCGAATCTACTACGTAGCATACAAAAAAAAATATATGTAATAATTATGTATAAATAGTGTAATAGTGTGTAGTGTAGTGTAATAGTGTAGTGTGTGTGTGTAGTGTAATAGTGTAGTGTAATGTGTGTAATAGTGTAGTGTGTGTGTGTGTAATAGTGTAATAGTGTAATTGGTTTCGACCGTTCTATTTAAAATTAATAAATAAATACACTCACTGAATCTTGTTGGCTCGGCTAAGCCAATTGGCTTTTTTTTCGAGCATATAGTATATTTAATTTTATTCGATTTTACCACCCGTTGCCAAATCATTACAAACTGAATGTGTAACACGCCTTATAAGTCAAATTTATTTACGACAACTTTGAGAATTTCGACACGAGGCAACGGCATGGTTTAATTATGAAGTAACAGTGACAGTTATTAATCATGTCATTAGCAAATCACATGAGAGCTTTCAGAAACGAAGAGATCCGAAAGATAACGACATAGCCCGAAGAATTGATAAACTTAAGCGGAAGATTGCCGATGAAGCTGAAAAGTTCTGGAATGGCGACCGCGTGTCGTAAGACGTAGCGTTGGAAGCCCTACCACAAGGTGGACCGATGACCTTGTAAAGACCGCAGGAATCCGCTGGATGCGGAAGCACAGAACCGGTCGAAATGGCGGTGCTTGGTCTCTCGGCTGAAATTAGATGATGATGATGATGAAAAGAGCTTTGTTCTCCGAAAAAAATCAACAACCTACAACTTATTTAACACAAGACACTCCTAGCATAAGGAATCCATGTATAGTTAGGGTAATTAATCGTTAAGCAAATTGTCAACCTAACTCAATTTGCCGTGTTATAACCATTTTATACGTAGATAGAAAATTCTATAGATTACCTGTCAGCGTTACTTCAACGCGTTAGCTGCCAGACAATAGACATAATAGAAAATTAATTGTTCGCCGGTCCGGTGACCGTTGGTTGTGGCGTTTCACCTGATAAGAAATAGAGATAGCCTTTGACAGTCGCTTATATACTGGTACTATTTAATGTAGACGGGTAATACTTTACAAAGTAATCGGACCGTTACAGCTGTTTTATTAAGCTGATTGCGCTGTGTGGCCCGCGAAATTATTTTTTTTTTTTGTTTTTTGCAATTTGCAGGTCCGTGTCAGGTTGTATCTTGATCTCACTAAGTTATATTTCGTGCAAATTCGTAGATTTGGTTCGTTTGATGAATCTGCACGAAATTTAACTTAGAGAGATATATTGATGATTTTTATAAGTAAAATTATATAAATACATATGTTTTATTTCCGCGTATAATACTTTGATCAAGATACAACTTGACACGGACCTGCAAATTGCAAAAAACACAAAAAAATTTGTATTTCGCGGGCTACCACTGCACATCATCCTTAAGCCCCATTTTTAGGATATTATCTGAGGCCAAACGAAAAGTTTGCATCTGCGAAAGAAATAGAAAAACTTATATTTCTGTCTCGTTTACTCTGACTACTGGATCTAATAAGTCCTCGTCTCATTGTTGAAGTGAATTTTTGGCAGGGCGAAATTGTATGAGTTTGTGTCATGCGTCACGCGTCATGCTAATGTGACGTGTTGTCAAGTTTTCACTTCTGTCGGCAGTCCCCATGACTGACTATAGTTTTTTTTTTAATTATTTTATTGTAATTTGGGTATTGCTATACTCTGCCTACGATTTTATACAACTGTCACATAATGACAGTTGAATATACAGGCAATTTAAGTTGGTAGTCAATTTGCTTAACAATTAATTTCCCCTCCCTTAAGTAACTTCATTTTGTTTTGCTTAATTCACGACCTGTATTTGCTCGTGCAAACATCGAGAAACAAATTGCTCCAGATGCGACCCATACAAACACGCAAAGATTACTTTTTCTTTTTGTTGCTTTTATTTTTACTTACCTTAGCTTTGTGGGCTGTCAGATAAGATAAGATAAGATAATATTTATTTGCTTAAACATCTGTCATACATACAAGAAAATACATCCATGCAAGATGGTAATACTCATTTTTAAGTTTTTTGTCGAAATAGAAACACATTCTATCCGAATTAACATATTCAAGGGTCATAAATGAAAGGGTACAGACAATCAAACTGAGTAACTTTCTCCATGGGTCTGTCCTGTCATCGAAATGGCGAAAAAATTATCAACTGTCCCATACAGAACTTCAATACCTACTCTATCTAAATGTAGGTATGGGACGGCTGATTGTTTTGTAGGTCCTATGGTTTGTTTGTTTTATGGTACCACACCCCTAAATACACACCTGTAAACACCACTTTCACCATCACCTAAATTATTACATGAAAATAAAGACAGGTACAGTAATACCCAAGTAATAAGGCGCGTCGTAAATCTTCGTTCGCACAGAAAAGAAAGTATGGCCCCGAAGATTAACGAGAATACTTAAAACTTACAATCAACCTTAGATCACTACTATAAGGTTCATAATACAATGCAGCTGTTAGTTCCGTCTCACTCGCAAGTATGGCGGCTGTCAAGCGGCGCGCGCTAACATGGCGGCAGCTACCGACCAATAGCGGTACAGGAAAAAGCGTGGAGCGTGCCGATTGGTCAATAGCACTTCCCGCGCTTTGAAAATTCATCTTCTGCGCAGGTACATCGATAAGCCATATTAGTTGAGTACTACTGTAAGTAATACTGAAAGATGAATGACTTGATCCTTTAAAGGTTTTTAAGTATTTGCAATTCATAAAATTCTCTGACAATTCACAAATATTTACATAATGTATTTTTTTTGTATTATATTTCATTAGATTAATATTTCATATAAATTACACCAAAAATCATTAATCAACATATTGTCAAATTGTAATTATTTTATAACATTAATTATAATAAATTATTTAACATTTATATTAACACTTTTTATTATTATTATTCCAAAATTATATCTACAAGTTATTATTTACATTTAATATTCACTTATTTGTTATTGATTCTTATAAAATATGATTTATTCGAATTGGTCTATTTATTTATTTGTCTAAATAGCTAATATTTAAACTACATACATTTAATTTAGATTTGATTTGAAGAAACAGAATAAATATATAAATAATAAATAGATAAAGGTGTGCCCACGTTGTGTGAAATGTCCAAGGATATTTATTTATTTATTTTATTTATTTATGTATATATGTGTATGTGTCGTACAAACAAAAAGTCACCACATAAGACTTCAAAAAATTATAGGCCACATAAAAAATGCTTTAATTCGTAAAAAATCAGTACAGTGGACACACCTTTTTAAAATTAAAATTGGCAAAAATGGTGTGAATGTTACTGGAAGTAAATATTTTATTATATTATTTATTTTTGGAAGACTTGTGTTAAGTATGTGGAGATTTTGAATGTAAATAAAAACTCTCTGATAAAATAAATGAGAACCTTATTCCATTTAAATTCAAATAAATCTATATTATTCATTTAACAAAATAATTTTCTTTACAATTTTGAATATTCAACTTTGAAATGTAACACAATTTAAAAATTCGATTAATTTAATTCAAACATTTGAATAAATTCTTAATCAATTTCAATCACTTTCAAAGAAATACTTTCTTAAAATTAGGATCTATTTTATTATAAATCTTAAGTGATAATTTTCAAACAATTCGTCCAAATACTTTAACTTACGAAACTAATAAAAATATTATTGCATTAGATTTTATGTAGAAATACTTCGAAAGGAATGGCAGAAATACAATGACGTATTATAGATAGACGCGTCATACACGAATATCAGTGCTTTCAAAAACAGCGTAAGCCATGATTTACCAACATACCAGTATATACTGGCCGCAAAGAAAAGGAAAGACGCATGCCGATACCTGTTGTAAGAAAGAGATGAATATACTTATTTAATTACGTCACTAGCTGCTGCATGTTCACTGGCGCGCGTGCGTGACTGATATCACGCCGGGCAATTACCCTTCATTTAATTTCCCATTTTTGAGCCCGGGTAACGCATCTAAAGGTAATATATCATTGCAGAAATAACCATTATTCGACACGCCGACTGCTGCCCACCATGTCGACAACACTGTTGCAGCGCGCGAAGGCTGTGCGCGCGCTGTTCTCATTCTGCAGCTGTCGCCATTGGCCGGCGTTTGCTGCCCACGTGTCGACGGCAAACGCCGAGCAATGAAGGCATTTGCCTCTGTCGACAGCTGAAGTTGGCGCTGCTAGAGTGACTGTCACCAGCCAGTGTCACTCTTGTCCGACCAGTACTTAGATAATATACATCTAGATCGAGCCACCGCGTGGCCGGTCATGAGACAGCAATATTAACAGTGAAAGTACTTTGTTTGGCAACATTTTTAAAGCAAAAATACGGCACACCGTAAGGGACAGAAGATACGATGCTTTGTCTCAATTTTCCTAATTATTTCGTATTTAGTGTCTCACTTCCACACTTCACACTGTAATCATGGCAACGTCTAGATGTATAATGTCATTGGACCAGTCTGACCCGTTGCGCCACTTTCTGCGCCGTCAAATGAAATGTTTTTAATACCCGCATGAAAATAATAGTTTTCGTTTCATACTCTTGGGAACATGATTTCATTTCTCAGTATCGTGTGCTGTTTTAATTAATGTTTTTAAAATGATTTATGTTTGATTACGTTATCAGTAGAATTTGAGCTTACAGCCAATTTAATTTGCTGTAAATATTATGCTATAAATGGCTACCAACCTTATATCGCGAAAAGAAAAAAAGTATTTTCGTTTAAAAAAAAATTTTGTTTGGTTAAAAAAAATAATTTTATAAACTCGCTTTCTTAGTATTTCTACATTTAATAATTATTTGCTAACTTAAAATTATGGCAGTATTATGATTTATATGTACAAACCCTCGTGCTTCACCTATTTGGGGTATAAGCAGAGGGAAAAATTACAATAAAATCTATGTGCGTACATTTCCGTCATAGGTAACATTTTAGAAGTCAATTATATGTAATGACAATTTCACCATTATTTATTTCTGTTATTTGCGTAGAAAATTTTAACATTTAAAGTAACTACGTAACATTAAAATAAAAAAAAATAAAAAAATAATATCTTTGGCACAACAAAAATAGTTTCGTTTCTGTTCGTTTTCAAAATGATGAAACAGTCATTTTAAAAGAAAACAATTTTATTCAAAGATGCAGCAGTAAAAATTATGAATTTCAATAGACAATTTTCCCATTGGATTGTTTATGGTAAGCTGTTGGTGATTGGTAACACTATTAACCATCTTCATTAGAGACTAGACAGTAATTTAAGGGATCGCCTTGTATGTTGCCAAGTTCGAGTCCATTTTTTGACCAGCAAATAAGCTTCCTTTTACCACAGACAAATTGAGGGCCCATGTTTCCACAGAAAAAATAAATACCCAATTCACAAAAATTAAATTCATTATCCTATTAATATTAATAGTAACTATTTCACAAACCAAAAAAAGAGAACAATCTAATTTATAATCTATTTAAAAAATGCTATAAAAGTTCTCACTAATGTTATCTATGGGGTTCAACGTCTGCTGTCACCACAAAAGTCTTCCTTGGTCTTCGACATGGCTCTTCCTCGTCTTCCAGACCATAGAAACACACACTACGTTGAGGGTATACCTTCGGCTTATAGTCCACTGAAGAACCCAAATTCCTAGGCAATGTCTGAGACTTTTTATATTCTAAATCACTTTTCAAACAGTAGTCATAGATTAATTTAGGTCTTTCATCAAAGTACTTGCTGTAATACCCCTCACAGTTGTCGAAAGACATGCTTTTTGAAAACGTGTCGAGGTGACAAGTGTGGGGGTGGTAGCAACCCTCCGGCCTCATTCTGGGTTCCAAAGGGTACCAGGAGTCGGGGGGTGTTGGGGCCCACGGCGGGGGCCCCAGAGGTCAGCCTCAGCGAATCGGTTTGGAGACGATGATGACATCGGGAGCTGATCGGGTGGTCTCGGTACTAATCGGGCGGCGGTCGGAGATTTTCTTTTCTGTAAAAAAAACGTATTTGAAACGAATTGAAGAACAAACAAATTTGAAATTAATTGGATGTTCATAAGGTATTAAAACAAAAAGTTTTGGGTGGTCTTTAATTGTTAGAGAAAATTGTAGTCCTATGTTTTTAATCCTCTTCACAAAAGATCCTAGTTATGTTTTCCTTGTTTATTTGTTAATTGTTGAGAAAATTTACTACCAACTTAAACTGTCCGTATATTCAAATCAGAACTGTCATTCATTCACAGTTGTATGAAATGGCTATAACACGGGAAATTTACGTAGGGTACCTACAAGTACAGAAGATTCACTCCGCAAAATCATTTAAATAAATAGCGACTCTTGCTACGACACAATAAAGTGCAATTCAGGTCGCACAGCGTTAATTACCTACAGTTGTTATTCACTTAGAAATTGCCTCTCTTGCTATCGCGTAACTCTTATACTTTCTGAGTCATTAGGGTTGTCTTCTTTTACGACGCGGCGCGTGAGTGAGTATCGAACTAACGTGCGAGCCGGCGGCATGAATTACCCGACAAGTCGAGCCCGCCACGTACTTGTAGCTTCATACTTAAAATGCGGAGTGCTCCTGGCATGGTATTGTGAAATGTGAATATTTTTCTCAGAAACTACTTCTTCTTCTTCTTCTTACTAGTCCTTAGTTTTCAACCAGTTAAAAAAAAGAAAAATTTTCAACCAGTAAAGGGGCTCGTGGCTAAGTAATAACAGCCGCACGGGTCGATTGATCAGGATAAACTACGCTTGCCGCAGTTAGTCCGTGAACGGGTGACCATCTTTACATACCAAGACCGCTCCGTGCCTCGGAAAGTTCTTTAAGCCGTTGGGTCCGGCTGTCACTCTTGGATTTTTAACAATCGTCACGGATCGTTGGAAACCCGAAAGTTTGACAGTCTTAACAAGGGGTACCTATCGTGTTACCCAGTAAGTGGGTTGTGGAGGTAAGATAGACAGTCAATTTTTAATCAGTAAATTCTGACAAATACCAAAAAATATAAATAACTAATTTATCATTTGACTTGACTTCATCATCATTCTCCTGCCCTTATCCCAATCTATTTGTGGTCGCTGCAACATCCCTTTTTTCCATACTTCTCTATTAGTCGTCATCTCGGTAGCCATAAATCATCTTTCACACAGTTCATCCATCTTTTCATCTGACATGACTAATGATTACGAAAGAGTTTAAACGAAAATTCTTGCAAAGATCACATAATCACTCAATAAATAAAAATAAAAAAATAAATTTTCTTGGACATTTCACACAACGCCATCTAGTCCCAAGCTAAGCAACCTAATGCTTGTGTTGTGGTAACGAGATGGCTTATAAACTATAAATTATACACATTTTATACATTTTTTTTTTGTAAATACATACATATAATAGATAGAAAAACACCCAGACTCAACAAACAAAACAAATACTTGCAAGTCGTACAAATATTTGTTCCGTGCGGGAATCGAACCCGCGACATGCTGCGCAGCAGTCAATCGCTCAACCACTGCGCCAAACGTGTCGTCAAAAATCAATCAATCAATCAATCTGCCTAGCCTTTTCCCAATTACGTTGGGATCGGCGTCCAGTCTAACCGAATGGAGCTGAATACCAGTATTTTACATGGAGCGGCTGCCTATCTGGCCTCCACAACCCAGTAACTGGTTAAAACAAGAACCCTTGGTAAGACTGGTTGTTAGACTTTCGTTCTTCTGACGACCCGTAACGACTGTCAAAGATCCACGAATGACAGCCGGGACCAACGGCTTAACGTGCTTTCCGAGGCGCGGTGGAGTCTCGGTATGTAAAGATGGTCATCCATCCACGGACCAACCCCGGCAAGCGTAGCTTAACCCGATGGATCGACCCGTGCGGCTGGTACTACTTAGCCACGAGCTTCTCTCCTGCAAAGATCACACAATAAGCTCTAATACCTAAAACATTCCTAAATCTAGATTATTTAGCATCCAATTAAATACCTCGATTATCTGTGTCCCTTTTAATAAAATAACTTAAGATTACCTTGAATAAGCGATTTCTGTTCAAGTAAGCTCTGAAATTGAGGGTACTTCAAAGGGACTCCCAATGTTGTTTAGGACCCATTAAAACTTGAATCAGAATGTTATCAAACCCCACTTATGCTTCTACTCTTAAATTCATTGAATAAATCATGCTTCGTTATTATAAATACAGATTTTGAGGTTAAGGGTTGTACTAGAAAGATTTAGGTAGTTAGATAAAGGTAAACAACCTTAATGTGTCTTTTATCTTTTTGGCGAAGTAGACCGAGACGTAACACACCGGATCAACTCAGGATGGATGAAATGGCGACAGATTACAGGAACAACTTGCGACCCACGGATGCCCCTCAAGTTAAAGGGGAAAATTTACAAGTCCGTGATAAGGCCTGTCGTACTTAATGGATCGGAATGCTGGGCAGTGAAGAAGACGGATGAAAAAAGATTGCATGCAGCGGAGATGAGAATGTTGAGATGGATGTGTGGAGTGACGAGAATGGATAAAGTAAGAAATGAGTATATAAGAGGAAGTTTGAAAGTGGCGCCAGTGACAGAAAGGTTGAAAGGAAATCGTTTGAGTTGGTATGGGCATGTGATGAGGAGAGACGAAACGCATGTGACTAAAAGAGTGATGAATATACAAGTTGATGGATGGAGAGGCAGAGGAAGGCCAAAGAAAAGATGGATGGACTGTGTGAGGAATGATATGAAAGAGAAGGTAGTGAATGAGAGCGTGACGGTTGACAGAGGAGAATGGAAGAAGAAAACGTGTTGCGCCGACCCCAAGTAACATGGGATAAGGGCAGGAAGATGATGATTTTAAAACCTCAGTTTAAAAATAAAATAAAACTAAAAACCAATGTAAATACAACAATAATGATTACTAAATCAATTGAACCATTAGTTTAAGCAGTAGTTTATTTGTTTAATATTATATGTTTGTGTAAAAAGTCACATCAAGATTGTTTACCTTTATTAAACCTTTCTAGTACAGGTATGTAAAGTCTGGCTGTATTTAGAGCCAGTTTTTCGAACGAAATTATTGCAAAATTAAAGTGACAAATTGTCAAGCGCGCGTTAAGAGGATACATCGAAGCGTGGTTTAGCTCGGTGAGTAAGTGAAATGGCGTTAAGTCTGTGTAGTTTGACGCGCGAGATAGAAGACTGTCACGCGCACCGGAACTAAACGCGCTTCGTTTAACATTCGTAGATCTCTCAGAGCCGTTAGGGGTATTCAGTAGCCCGAAAGTCTGACAACCAGTCTTGCCAAGGGGTATCGTGTTACCCAGTCACTATTGTAGAAGTCAGAGAGGCAGTCGATCCATACTGGCATATCAAACTCAAACTCAAAGCATTTATTTTAATTAAATCAATTACAGGCACTTTTCGGTTGTCAAAGAGGTGGTCAGTTAGTCAGAAAATTGAAGCTAGTTGCCCAGTTCCAAAACGTAGATCTATAAGGAGCAGAACGGACAAAAAACTCCACGGACACTCTTTTAAATCAAGATAATTAAAACATTATTCTTGTTGCTCCTACATGTGAGAATATTGTAAAAAAAAATACTTAAAAACAATTCAAATTAAAAGAATAAAAATAAGCCCTGGCAGTTAAGAGATGAGATATGTACAGCTGTATCTGGTTACACTGGAAGACGACTCCAACATAGTTGGTAAAAGGACGGGCAGATGGAGCCATGCCCATACAAGCAAAAACAGCTTAGCAGGAGTGTTAGTAGGAATATTAGTCACAGCCAACATTTATAATTTGGATACCTACTCTTTACTGTATAATCCAATCCACAGAAAACTTACGCGGTTTCGACTCCTGATGCGAAGGTATCTGCTTTAGGAGTTCAATGGTGATCTCGGAAGTGTTGGTGGTGGCAGGGGGCGAAGGCCTAACGATTGTGGCGCCCGAGTAGCCGAAGGTGGAGAACCCTCGACTATTGCTGCCTGAACCTGCAGGTCAAAGACATAGGTTAAGGTATAAATATGTACCTTTTTGGACATGCCTTGAAATTAGAATCTCGAAGAGGGGGAATTGAATACTGCCACGAGTGGTGATACTTAAATTCACTGGACGAGGTCGCATCCTGGTTAAATCTGGACTGTTCCTGACTGCCGAGCTCCGTACCCTACAGTATGGAGGCAGTCCCAGAAGTTGTCACCCTCGGAAAACCTTCGGTGTAAATATACAGTTTGATGTATTATCTACAGCTGCGCCAACTGATCAACTGGAGATGTTGCCTGCTGATATATTAGAAGTGTTAGGCCAAGCCAAAGGAAAACTCAAAGTATTTGAACAGAGCCCAGAACCGAGACCTGTTGGATAAGTTGCTAGTGCCTGAAAACTTTAGTCTATTGAAGGAACCCTAATTAAATCTAGAAATAGGAGCGGTCTTCACAGAATGGGATCGGAACAGAAACAAACGTTTAGATAGGTTCTTAGGGATAAGTATAGCAGGTTTGACGACCGTCATTTCAACACTTTTGTCGGTGCCCCTTAGTGAGTAGTCGCTTAGCATATGAGTTTTATGGCTGGAGGCCTTAATTGATTAAGGCACCAGACGATAGCCCAGTTAAGCAGCCGACGGTCACTTACGTTAATCTCTGAAATGCGATATAAAAAAGGTGCATCCTGGAATGCAGTTCCGCTAACTCCTTGCTGATTGGCTTATATTTTCACCCTGACGCATCTGCTAGTATAGTTTGAAGTTTATATTCTCGTATAGTTTGAAGAATGTAAGAAAGAAGTTGAAGAAGACTTAATTAAATATTAACAGATTTGGAATAGTCTTGTGTGGCTTTCTGTCAGGAAGAGAGCTAAAAAATAAGTTTTCTGTTTATGCATTAAGATTTTCTTAGTAAAAGGATCATTTTAACTCCAAATTATCTGCGAACGTTATCGAAATCACAATTTCCCAGAAACCAAAGCACAGTAATCTCTCTTTGAATCAAATAATAAATCCTATTATTTTATTTCAATTATCTACACGCACAGAAAGAAACAAATACTCCCAAAAAAAAATTCAATATGGCGATTGGCGGGTAATATGCCACCATCTTGTTTTGCTGACGTCACAGGAAGATATGGGTTATATTAAAAAAGTAATTGGAATTCCTGCTGTTTCTCCGTCATTATTGAAGGGGTACATTTAAAGGCGTACGATTTAATTCAATTTATTTGAAACGAAATTAATTTTGAGTACTAACTTCAAAAGTGTGAGACGGTTGTTGAAAGTTGGAAAGTGTTTCGTGAATCAGACTTGCTATTGAATATTATTTTAACATTTCCAGGAGCTATTATAGCCTTCTTCTTCTTCGCTTGTTCTTGTAATCTTCTAAAAGTTGTTAAATTAATATACCACTAAATTGTGAATTACTTAAAAATATTATTGTCAATAAAACACCATAGGTTCTTTACTTAACACCATACGAGAGTGGTGTTATTAGACATGTAAAGACTCTCCCTTGCCATTTTTTCGGCACATAGGTACTTTAGAGGTCTGTTGTATTTGTCAACCTTAGTATGTTACTGGCAGACATACTATCATTCAAACATCGAATTACTTTTGAAGAAAAGTGGAACTTGCTTTTGTCAATCAGTCAGATTCATGTAGGGGTCCGCTAGGGCAGTCAGATGTTATAAGTTGAAACTGAGTATTAAACGGCATCGGCCCTCTTAGCTCCCGTCTACTTCTTTGATTTTTAGTGTAGCTAACCTTTATGAGGTTCGACTTCTTACAGTACCTCATAAATTCTTCATCAGAAAAAGCCTTTGCAATGTAGAAAATTATAATCATGTTCATCGATTAAGAAATGACGGAGTGATGCATCAACATAGCTAAGCGAAAAAAAAACTCCTTGCGTTTTTAGCCTGGCCAAAAATAAGTTGTAGCCAGGCTAAAAAAGGAAGGGGTTTTGAAAAAGAAAGGCCCCTGAAAGTTTCTCTTTGCAATCAAAATCACGTTGTAAATCCATAGTCAAATAAATCCAAGTTATACAATGAAACTTAGCAATATATCAAGAAAAGTTCCATCATTCCCGTACGGTTTTGGGTCCTATGCAAACACGTCCGTGCTAATAGTTCCTTATCTACATAGTTTCATATTTGATCTACAATCCAATATGCTTGAAGATTGTTTGAGGATTCTTATTTAAGTTTCTACGTACGCATCTTGTACAAAGAGCACGATTTTGCAGACTTCACAGCATGATCATCGGCCTAGCCTTTTCCCAATTATGTTGGGATCGGCTTCCAGTCTAACCGGATATAGCTGAATACCAATATTTAACACTAACACACACAACACTTCACTATTTTTGAGTCGATGGCACTTTCTTAAATTACTTGTAGGTGGCTACGTAAAGCTTACGATGTACTAAAATAAGAGCAAAGGGCGGTTTCAGCTCCCAGATTGGTACTAATTACCGGACTATAAAAGAAGAATAGAAAGAGGCTAAGTACGCTGGTTTGGAGCTGCTATACCAATTCGTGCCGGTGGCGATGGAGACCCCGCGGAGCTGGGGCAAGGAAGCCAAAAACCTGGTAAAGGAGATTGGATAAAGGCTCATAGAGACGACTGGTGACTCGCGTTCCGGATCGTTTCTGGTGCAGAGGCTGGCCATCGCAATCCAGCGTGGAAACGTGGCGATTGTGATGAGCACTTTTGGGCCGGGAGAAGTCAGGGACTTTTAGTTAACAATTTTATTGACTTGTGCAACGGTGATTTTTTTTTCATTTATTGTATTAATTTATCCTTTATATACGTGTCAAATAAAATTTATTTTTGAAGTTTATTTTAAAAAAAAAACACAAATTTGTGTCACGTATTATATATTTTTTTGGATTTTTTTAAATGCTTGTGTTTAATTTATTTAATTTGTGAGCAGTGGTGGTCCAGTTGTAACGGCCTCAATTTACGAGTCATGGATTCGAACCCAGGCAGGCGCAGTACTTTGTAATTTATTTCATCACCGCTACTCTCAAAACGGTGAAGGTCGTGAGGACACCGGCATGTCCTAGAACTAAAAATTCGAAGACATGTGATATCTACCAACCCGCACTGGGCCCGCGTGGTGGATTACAGCCCACTCCCTCTCACCGCGAGGAGGCCTGTGTCCCAGCAGTGGGAACATTATAGGCTGATTATGTATGGTGCAACCCTGCAAAGACTTTTGTTATTTCCTGTACAATAAAAAAAAATCAAAAATTTAAGAAACTTATAGTTAATAGTCTGTAATTGTGTAGTAATTAGTTAGTTATCTATTTTGTTATCATTATATTTTGTTTTTATTTTTTTTTACAGTCATAAGATAAGTTAAAATATTTGCCTTTTATCACTTCCTCTTATTTCTGTCTTCTTATTACAAATACTGTGTCTACACTGTATCTTTAACTTAGTAATATGTGAAAACGTCGTGGATTGTACATTAGCTTCTAGTACGTTGTAATATTTACTGTAACTTATATAGTTGTTTTCCCTAAATAAATAAATAAAACAGTAACATACAAACAAAACAATATACCTTTAGACGGTCTTAAGACCGTCCAGTAATTGGCCTTCAGTCGTATAGTTAGGAGGCTGTAGGTACCTCGTAATATTTGTCTCCTATATTATCTAGCAGAGGTCGTCGCATGTTATAGGTCGTTTCGGGGCCCCTAAAATTAACATAGTTAACGCAATTACCGTGGTTACGGGGTTCTAGGTTTAAGGCCCTGGTTCCAAGCTTGGTTTAGCTCGGTGTGTAAGTGAAATGGCTTTATGGCTGTCTAGTTTGACGCACGAGATAGAAGATTCTCACGCGCACCGGAATTATGTCATAAAAGTGCAAATAAAATCGTATAAAATTAGAAATTAACTATTTATTAAAAAGTAATCCATCACTGGATGCAGTTTGGAATTTGACATTTCATGGTATATTTTTAATTATAATTATAATTGCTTATGAAGGTATAAACAGCTTTTAAAGATTATTAGGAGGTATGTTTAAAGATTTTTTTGGTACATTAAAGTATGTTTAATTATGTTTTGGCTTCCATCACTGTATGTGAAAAGGACTTGAAAATATCATATTTTTTTACATGTCAAAATTATTTACGGTTTATGAGATACACAGCTTTAAAAAAACACCTTTTTGATTGTTTTCAGGAAATCTGCGCCTTAAGTGGTTATTTAGATGGAGGGAGTTATAACCTACAAAGGTAGGAGGCGCTCGTGTTAAAGTACTAACAGCCGCATGCGTCGATTGCTGCAGTCGGATCGTGGGTGACCATCTTTACACACTTTTAATTTGTTTGATAAAGTCAAATTGGCTATTGCCTCTGATTATTCTGATTTTGTGAATAAGCTGCAGAAAACAAACACACCAAACTTTGTTCGTAACCTGTCTTGCCTCTATACAGGGGGTAAAGGACAGCCCTCCGCAAACTGATAGGGTGAATTCAGTATGTCATATTAAGATGACCGGTACATGAAATTTTTTCAGGAACTTTAAGGGAATCCAATAAACCTGATTTGTTTGTGTTTTTGTGCACAAATCGGAGCGTCTGTTACTGGTTGGGAGGGGTAGGTAATAGGTATGCGGTGACTTCGATGAACTCTGTAGCTAGACAGAAAGTGACCAGCTGATTTCACGCGTCGTTGGTTAGAGTATTTCAACATCCATTGCTGGTTTTTTTTTTGCTGTTTTTTCTTTGCAGTTTTTTGTACATAAATGGAGTGCTGCGAACACACAATGCAATTTTACATCGAAATAATGAAATGTAACTGATTTTTTTTTTTTTAATGAAAATTTTCCTGAGAAAATTTCCGGTGGAATATGATTCAAAATGAGGAGCTGAATGCACCTTGTTAGTTTGCGGAGGGCTGTCCCTTACACCCTGTATAAGCTGCCAAAGTATAATAATGTGTAGGTATGGTAAGAGAGCCTGGACGGACGCCTTTCCTAACATTCTAAATAAGCTGCCAAAGGAAATTGTAAAAAAAAAATAGAAAAAAAAATAATGGTCAATAAATTAAAAAAAACCCTAAGCCTACTTTACCGTGGGGAAGTTTGGAATGGAGGAGGTCTGCGTATAGGTTTTTAGTCGTGAGTAAACTCTAAAATAATAGTGCACATAATCTTATTGTTATGCAAGATTGAGTGCTATTTTTATGTATAACGTCACGTCAAGTTTTATAAAATAAATTGTTTTAAATTTTTAAATTTAATTATTTTTTTTTACACCGATGACGCTCCTCCGTGCCTCGGAAAGTACGGTCCCGGTCATTTGTAGATCTTTGATAGTCGTTACGGATCGTCAGAGCTTAAAAATCTGACATATCAAGAGGTATGCCTAGCCTTTTCCCAACTATGTTACTATTGGCTTCCAGCTGAATACCAGTACTTTACATGGAGCGACTGCCTATCTGACCTCCATAACCCAGTTACTGGGTAATACGATTCCCCTTGGTAAGACTGGTTGTCAGACATTCGGGCTTCTGACTACCCGTAACGACTGTCAAAGATCTACGAATGACAGCCGGGGCCAACGGCTTCCAAAACATAGAAAACAGGAGTAGTTTTTTAACAATATTGTTTAGTAAGGTTTAAGAATGCTAATGTCCAAAAAAAAAGCCCAGCAAGGAACTCTTTATCATACAGTAAAACTTTCTATTATCTCTTCGCTAACGAGAAGAAAAAACTGTAATCTAAAGAAATCCTTAGAAAAAACAAGCAAACCTTATAAGAGAGCTCTCGAATTTTAAATACCGAGATGAGCAAAAATCGTGATTGGGTTTTCTAAAAAAAGTCTTGATTTCCTCCGAGTTCCAATCACTGAGAATTGGGGCCTAGGTGTGTTCTGGAAATGTAGGTAGGACGTTTTTTTTTGCGATCGGTTATTATTATTTTTTTTAATTACGATTTTTTTTTATTATTGTAGGTCCTATTTATTTATCTTAATGTTAAATTTGTAAGTTATGTCACTGACTAGACTACATTTGGGCCCTACTTTTGGTAAGCTACAGTAAAGTAAACATCTATACGGTAAAAGTAATTAAATAATGGTAAACAAAAAAGACCACCTGTCTGGTTAACCGACTAAACGTAATACTTATCACTTCAGTTCTTTTGCTAGGACACAGTTTGTACTCTTCAATTTAGCAACTTTATAATTCGTTGTATAACGTTGCCAAATTGAATAGTAAGAAAATGAGTTAAATAGTTTCCAAAATAATTAAGATTAATGCTTTTGATTTCGTTTCTTCTTCCATCGACTTTAAAACTGTATTTTCTTATAAACTTTAAAAACTTACCATCAGAACTGGGCGGAGGATCCGTTTGGAACAGACTCTCTCTCGTCTGACACCCAGATTCCTTCGTGTCAGGGGCTCCCACCGACACATCTCTAATCTCTCTCTTTTGCTCCCTATGTTCTTTCTTCTCCTTAATATTTTCATTCTCCTTTGTTCTACTTCTCATTGATTCTTCTTTTTTACTCAAGTCACTTTTTCTTGTTCTTCCATTCCGTTCAATGCTGACATCTTCTTCAATTGGCATGCTGTTTACTTCTCGTCTCCAAATTTCTTCGTCGAGGTCTAAGTGGGTTTCTTGGTAGTCTGATTCTATGCTGGATTGCTGGAAAAATGGCGCTTTATTAAAAACTTTCTACTTATATTACCTGCATGTGTATCTTATGAAGCTTCGTTCATCAAGAACAGAGAGGCCTGATAATCCTAGATCATTAAAATTTGTCATCCATCGATGTGGTAATTCGTGTAATTGTATTATTTTAGTTTAAGACATATCCAGTAGTTTAGTCAATCGGGGATATTAGTTATTAGGGGTTAAATAAGCATGTTTTTAAAGGCATGTACAGACGCGTGTAATTTGAGCATTACATGCATCGCTCGTGCTGATCCATCGGCTGATGTTTAGCGCGAATACAAAGACTGTCGCAGTCAATTTAGTTCAACAGCTACAACTTTCCATTTTCCTTACTGTTAAATTTCTATTGTACTCCATATAAAAAGACAATTCCTGAATACCACCCACCTTATGTTTAGAAGAAAAGCTTCTCTGCTTCTTTACCATTTCGTTGTTGTGGTTCTCTCTCTCCAGACTGGCTCGAGGCTCGCTGTCCCTCTGCAGCCTCTTTGGGTCCAACGTCAGACGACTTTCCACCAGGTTGTCTAGCCGGTCCTCACATGACTGTCTTATGTGTTCCTGTATTGAGGATATTGGTTATATGGATATCGTCCAGACGAAAATATTTAGAGAGGGTAAAATTAAATTAACTGATGAAACAGACATGATGGTTTGGATAAAAATATCATCATCATCTGAGATTCCACAGCCGCGGGTAGCCCTTAGCCTGATCCAGTATATTTCTTCAATGTTACTTATAACCAGCTTTTTTTCTCCCATTTCTCGTTCCAACAGTTCTTAAATCTTGGTCCTTGACGTCTCTTCCCATCTGGTTGGATGGATATGGATATACAGGATATAAAAAGATCCATCACATAGCCGTCGTCTAAGCATTCTGTATATCAAACTAAGTAAAATAATTACTGGAACTTGATAACGGTTTTGTATCCTCCATGGATCTTGCCTTAGCATATGAGTAATTGTTTATTTCATTAAACCTTTGTGTGTTCTTATATCTTGTGTATTTTCTCAGGTCGGTTTTATATTCATAAATACAAAGATTTAAATCGTTAGATTTACCGTCCCGGCTTTTACTCTTATGTCACGTGAAAAGTGTCAATACTGGGAATAGTGAGCTCACACATCTCGCATAAGACGTTTCCATGGCAGCATGCAACATTGTGTGTCTCAGAGGTGTCAAATCAAAACAGAAATGCGACCATCTTTTGATGTGGTAGGGTGAATCTAACGATTTAAATATTTACGAGACAAAACCCATCGCCAATAGCTTTGCAAAGAAAAGTTTGACCAACCTTAATAATTTTATGATCTTGATACAGCTTACGCATGCATTTGAAGATGAACACGAAGCTCATTCCTGAGAGGATCAGCGAGAAGATGATCAGAATCACCATAATGTGGGGCTGGTTTATCGTTGATTCTGTCTTTACCTATAACAATGAAACGTCTTAGAGTTTCCTTGGTATTTGTATGACAACGAGCTCGCAACAATGACTGTGGCTCAAAAAACAAAAAAAATACAAATATATTAAAAAATTACAATATTTTAGACTTGACACGACAATTTGACATAAGTACATATATGTAAGATTTTTCCGTTTCTGTGAGGCCTAAAGTTTTGTGACTTTTAAATTATAACTGTACAGTTTTGTAGTATAAGGCCCTGGTGAAAGTCACGGAAATTCGCTGGATACGAGAAGCACAGGACCATTCGATGTCGCGCTTAGAAGGCAAAGTCCAGCCGTCGAATTTCGGTTGAATTACGGTTTACGGTTTAAGACATTTATTTCTCAAAAAGAATACAACTCACTAAATATGAGAAATACAAGATAATCTTAAAACTAAATATGAGAATTACTTATGAAGAAGGTAGGTAGTTACTCGTAAATAAATAAGTTAGATAGTAGACGAGCAATTTTTACAGTGTTGTGTGTAAAAGGAAAAAGTGAGTGTATTATTACATGTCGATTCTTGAAGGCAAGTCAATAGCAATTACACATTGAACGATTTATATGTACCGTAATGTTTCGGAAATACAGAGTAGGTATCCTAGTTATCTTTATACTTAGCAAATTAGTAAATAAAAATGGCAATTGATTTATATGTAAATTAAATTGGTGTGGTGGGTTATATTTCAAATCTAGAAAAATCTTTTAAGATGTGGTGCTTTATGGTTTTTTTGTATAAAGTAAAGGACTGTATCTCTTTAATGTCATTAGGTAATTTATTATACAACTCTGCTCCTTCGTATAGTATATTTTTTCTACCGTAATTAGTTCGTGGTGGTCTTAAGCAAATGTTATTTTTTCGTCTAGTACTACGTTTTTGTGTTTTCCCTTTTATTGTAAATGTTATTTTATAGTGTATATTTTTATTTAGTAGCTTACGTACTAATATGCATGTGTTATATTTATATATCTGTGATAGTGTCATCAATTTAGTATCTTTGTAAATTTTCTCTGTCGGAGTTAGGTAGTGGTAATGGAATAAGAGTTTTATTATTTTGTTTTGACATGTTTCGATTTGCTTTATATGCGTTTTAGCTGCAGTACCCCATACTTCTATTAGGTATTCTAGGTGAGGTTTTACCATAGAATTATTCTTATACAACCTTGTATTTCGAGCCTGAGGATGTACTTACGTCACATTTGGTCTTGTCCTCGTCAGCTTTCAACCGACAATGAGCATCATCATCGCACAACAGACGATCATCAATGCAGGTATTGTCCTCACAATCAAATTCACCATCCGCACATTTTTCTGCAAAGTAAAATAAATTGGTCAGGAATAAAATTCAATTAAAAAACCGGCCAATGCGTGTCGGACTAAGCACAATGAAGGGTTCCGTAGTAGGGATGAAATTATCCCAAGAACAAACTTACTATTATATAGGGTGCAATTGAACACATGCGACAAAATTTAAGGGGGTGTTCTACGCATCAATATGAACAACTTTTACTAAGGGACCAAACCTGAAATCGCGAAAAAAAATCAGCTGTTCAGTACATTTTGACGAATTATGCGAACATTAAATGTACTGAACAGCTGATTTTTTTTTCGCGATTTCAGGTTTGGTCCCATAGTAAAAGTTGTTCATATTGATGCGTAGAACACCCCCTTAAATTTTGTCGCATGTGTACAATTGCACCCTGTAGTAACATGTTCTCCCATACATTCCAACGGTAAATGTAAGTTTGTACTCACAATATTGAGAGATTTACCATGTTATTTTAAGACCACAAACTTCTTATAGGTTTTCCTGTAATCTACAGGTATAGAACTATTTTGTGTATTTGTTTCAAAATTTTAGGCTCAGTAGTTTCGGAGGTAAGGGGGGAGCGAATGGTAAATTTTCGTCTATTTTATTAAATAACTTTAAAACTATTTACTTTATGTCACACGGTACAGTTTGCATAACTTTTTTTTAAATTTTCTAATTTGCCCCATTCACTTATTTATTTTAGCCGTACATGTTCGGGTCACAGAAATCCATATGTGTACCAAATTTCAACTTAATCGGTCCATTAGATTCGGAGCAAATTTTCTGTGACAAACAGACATACAAACAGACACACGAGTGATCCTATAAGGGTTCCGATTTTTTTCCTTTTGAGGTACGGAACGCTAAAAAGGAACTTAATTAAAAACGGACAATTTTTTTTTGTTATTATTTGTTATTTCCTGTTATACAGGATGTCCCCTAATTAATTGATAACCTCTTAAGAGGTCATTGTGCTCATCACTATGCACAACTTCTACGATGGGACCAAACCTGAAATCACGAAAAAATAAATCAGCTGTTCCTTATGTTATGAACATCTGATTTTTTTTCGCGATTTCAGGTTTGGTCCCATAGTAAAAGTTGTTCATAATGATGAGTATTGTGACCCCTTAACAGATTATCCACTAATTACGGTACCTACACCTTGTATGTATTAAAGTGTATTGGAATTTGCCGTCAATCGTTTAGCTGCACGACAAATTTTCGCTCGGAGCGTGTTCAAAATCACATTATAATTTATGTACAGCTCCGGGGCGGTAGACCCAAGGAGCTGTAAAACTAGTAGCAATATTTGCGTTTGTAGCGCGTTTTTGTGGCGTTACTCGCATATCGACGGCACATAAAAAGTCGTCGTGTGCATCGGCACTTAGTTTGCGAGTACGACTCGCACTTGGCCTGCTTTTATATTTTTTTCGGTTTATTAAATCTAGACTTCTTCCTTTCTGTTTAATGGGGGATCCGCTAAGGCACAGATAATATAATAGCTAAGGTAACCCGCGAACGAGGGACGTTTTGATGATTTTAATTAATATAATTCTATACCTACATTTATCTACTCTATTTCGAATTATAAACTTCGGTCTTATTACAAAACGGGGTTTTTCTTCTGTCATGGTTTATTAAGGCACTGGTTCCAAGCTTGGTTTAGCTCAGTGTGTAAGTGAAATGGCGTTATGGATGTCTAGTTTGACGCACGAGATAGAAGATTCTCACGCGCACAGGTATTATGTCGTAAAAGTGCAAATAAAATCGTATAAAATTAGAAATTAACTATTTAATAAAAAGTAATCCATCACTGGATGCAGTTTGGAATTTGACATTTCATGGTATATTTTTAATTATAATTATAATTGCTAATGAAGGGATAAACAGCTTTTAAAGATTATTAACAACAACAACTAACTACACATGAATGCAATAAAGAGTTTGAGTTTGAGTTTGAGTTATTAGGAGGTTTGTTTAAAGATTTTTTTTGGTGCATTAAAGTATGTTTAATTATGTTTTGGCTTCCATCACTGTATGCCTTGAAAATATCATATATCATCAAAAGGACTTGAAAATATCATATTTTTTTACATGTCAAAATTATTTAGGGTTTATGAGATACACAGCTTTAAAAAACCACCTTTTTAATCTTTTTCAGGCAATCTGCGCCTTAAACCATCGAGCCAGTTTTTGTAATAAGAACCTAGCTGTGATAGAAATATAGTTCTTTATACAAAACTGATAACTTAGTCCGGTACTAAGTTGTCAGTTTGTAGAACTGACATCTTATTGTGTCGGAATAAAGTTCGAAATTCAAAAAAGGGTCCATGGTTTATACTTGGGTTTGAAGATGAACCTTTTTTTGTAATAAGACGGCAAAAGTTCAAAACGAGTAAACATTAATATAATATAAACACAATACCGAAATTTTAAAATAGAATCATACTATAATAACACTTTTTCTGTAACAAAATAATGTTGTAAAACAATTTTTTTACCAATACGATACGGGGCAAATCCAAGAAGTTAATATCACCAAGGAGTTTCCATCAATTATTTTTTTTAATAGGACGCATACCCGAGGCGCGCCATTTGCATTAATTCTAATATTTACTTGTCTGTGGTAGCCCAGTATAAAAGACTGTGGTGGTAGGGCCCGCTTTAGCGCATCTAGTCTTTTAACTTTGATCTTTTATTTAGTTTAGTTTAGTTTAGTAGATTTAATCCCAATGTATGAGAGTACATAGATAAAGTAGTATATGAAACTGCACATAAAGGTATTATAGTTACGTTTAATAAGGGGTATTAAAACACGAATAGCCGAGTGTGATAATAGTATCACATGAGTGTTTTAATACCTAATTATGTACAGTTGCATACAAGACTTTATGTACATCCATGTTATGAATCCTCTATAAAAGGTTCTGAAACAGTTTTTTGCAATACTAATACTCGTATCGAACATGGCGGCCGGCGTCATAGTATACGACGTGAATTCGAATAAGTTCTTTTTTTAAATTACAGCGCTGTTGTAGTGAAACGCGCGTGCATCACAATGTTCTTTTTTTGAAAACGAGTTGCATTATGAAATTCAGTACAACATTATAACACCCGTTTGGATGATATTATGGTTACTATGACACTGGTTGTTTTAATGTTGGCAATAAGCTAACTGTTTCAGAAACTTTTATACAGGATTTATAGCATGGGTATAAAAGCATGCATGCATGTTTATAGCATGGGTATGGGTATAAAAGTATTAAAACACTCGTGTGATACTATATAAAACTTATGTTTTAATACCCCTCAATATGCAACAGGTATCGTAACGGGGTTATGGGTGGAAGTCATATAGGCCCAGGCAGTCTCTCCATGTAAAATACTGGTATTCAGCTGCATCTGGTTATACTGGAAGACAACCCCAACATAATTGGGAAAAGGCTAGGTAGACTTACCGTCTCCTTCAAGTGTCCTAAACGCGTTGAATGTTGCGTTGAAACTAGTATCTTTTCTTGCATCCTTAGCGAGGTATAATCTTACGTACATCACATTTCCATTGCGCTCTTTTGTGTTCACAGAATTGGCTACGGACCCACAATATTCCGCTAAACTGTTGAATATAAAAATATGGGGTTATACAAGAATATTTTGGTAATTTTTTTTCTTTCACGGCTTGAAATTTTCTTGGAAGCAATTGACAGCGTTCTTCAAAAGGTCTCGAATAGAATAATAATGTAGATATAATAATTATGCTATAATGTACATCATTGTATATTAGTCATACACGAACACAATATTGTTAATTGAAGTATAAAACAGTCATATAAAAAATATAATAAACTGTCTGGTGAACATGATTTGGATATATCTTCATTCTTTTCTCCATGGATATATTCAATACCAGTGTTTCTCGGCTTAGGCATTTGTTGGTAAAGAGCTTCTTTTCGACAGAGTAATTGTTTGTGTATAAATGATTTTTAGTTTGTGTTGGTTGATCGTGTACTATTTGTTTCCTAATTTATGTTATTAGGAGGTGATTTGTACCTTTTTTTTCAATTTAAATTTTCAATGTTTATCAGTGGAAACTTGTAAATGGCATTCAGTTTCATATTGTATATGGATATTGTCTACTTTAGCTGTAAGTTTCCCGAACATAATAAAATAAAATATAATTGAAGGGATAGACTTACGTTAAGTTGAACGAAACCAACATTAGTATAACGGAGACTTTAAATTCATGCCATCCCTTACATTTTGTATCAAAAACAAAGTGACAGCATCAATAATATAGTCTCCGTTAAAGTAATGTTGGTTTCGTGCAACTCACTGTGAAAGACAAAGAACTTAACAGCGTAGACCTTCGTGTACTACTATTACCTAATGACTTTTGGGGTTGTTCCTGGTGAGATAGACCACAATAGTTTCTAAGAACTACTTACCTGGTATCCAGCTCCTGGTGTTTTGTCTCAAATATTTGAATAATATTCTCGTTACATTCATTTGGTTTCGCTAGAGTATATTGAGTAAAATTAAGGTATATCTGAAACAACAAAAAACCATTAATTTTACTTTTCTCTTAAAATCATCATCGTTCTCCAGCCGAAAGATGTCCACTGCTGGACATATATGGCTCCCATAAGCATCGCCGCAACGACCTCCGCCAGTCGTGGATCCACCGTCTTTTGGAGAAACGGTATGCTATGGCAAACGATAGATATCCCTGCTTCAATGGAGTACTGGATTTATCTGTTACTAATACCTTACGTTTTTAGGGTTCCGTACCAAAATGGTTAAAAGGAACCCTTATGGTGTGACTCAGTCTGTCTGTCTGTCTGTCACAGCTGGATATCTCAAGAACTACTAATGCTATCAACTTGAAATTTGGAACAGTTTTAGGTGACGTTTACCCAACTATTTTGCAAATAAGAAACAAATTTTGTTAATTTTTTTTTTGCAACAGGGTCTGAAAGGAGTTCTTAAAAAATCAAAGTGGGCCTACTAGAACATTTGGAGTATCATATTAAAGAGCGCTGTTTGCGCATTCTCAAACATTTTTTTAAATATTTTTTTAGGCCGCATAGTTTTGACTTTTGATGAAAAATGTAAAAAAAATACCGTTCCCCCTTATCTCCGAAGTTTGCATAGAGAAAAATCTGAAATTATTCTATGTGATAGAAGTTCATGTAAAGATTACAGGAAAAATGATGTCTCTAACTACTACACTTTTCAGAAATCGAAACGGAACCATCGATGTGCGAGTCCGACTCGCTCTTGATCGGTTTTTATTTGCGGTTTCCATTCAAGAGTACGTCCACTCCAACAGTCATCGTTTCTACGGCTAATATGGTGAGCCCATTGTCACTTCAGCTTGGTTACCTTGTAGGCAATATTTGGTATAAGAAAACTTTTTTGGCTTATAATTATCATTGACTTACCTTCATACCATCAGGAACCCTAATGGTCCATAAAACGTCTAACGCTTGGTGGGAGTCTCTTGTGCAAGAAGGGTCAATTTTCGCTGTATCTATGTTGCCAAACTTCTGCCCTTTAAACTCTATGTAACACGTTTCTGGTATGTGGTCTGCAAAATATAAATAGTCATTGGTTAGAAATTGGTGGCTAATAGTAATAAGAGAGAAAGAGAAAAAACAATGAAAGAAAGTAGGAGTAGAAAAAGGAAGGAAAAGGACAGTAGAGAGATGTGAAAGAGACAAGAGGATTTAAAAGAATAGAGCGTTCTGCACAATGTTCAATTCGTCAAACCTTAGAGCGAATTATGCAATAATAAGTGGAGTTATGGAACACACAGCAGTAAACGGAAAAAACGGCCGTCTTTGGCGTTTACTGCGATAACTTTGAACCTAAGAGGTTTAGCGAAAAAGAAAAATCTACTTCATCAGACTAAAACTTTGTGCATAGGTAATTTCAAAATGTTCCATATCTCCAGACTTATTAATTGTTTTCTCAATGGTGGCGCTGTTGGCAGGTGTACACCTTAAGCCAGTCGCGCGGTAAACTTGCTTGCGCGATGCAGGATTTTGCGTGACGTCAGTGTGATGCGTAGTTCGCATGTGGCGAAGTATATGCCCCACATAATACCATTCAAAATTATTCAAATACAGAACCCGGGATCAAGCTCCGGGATTAAATCAAGCTTTAGAAGAGACATACAGGGATGAGTGGCAGAGACGACGAGACAAAGGCAAAATTTTCCAAAAAATACGGCTGGGTATTTAGTTAGTCTCATACTCACGGCTCGGTCCATCCTTAAACTCGACGTTAATCTTGAACCCCTCGTACTCTATCGTGTCATCAGAATGGAACTTCAACCAGACGTTAGGCCCTTTAGTCTTCAACGTTCTTGGGAACGCCTGACCGCAAAATCTACCCATCAGGTCGGCGTATCCGTAGTACCCGTCGCGAATCTGGTTGAAAATTCATTAGTTGGAGAAAATTCATAAGTAGGTACCTAGTTAGAAATAAATTGTCTAGACTAGAGTTAAGAAGCCTATAACAAAATTGCGTTTCGACATATTGAAGCATGACGACGCCTCGCAATATGAAGCAATTTGGCAGATGTAATTACGTTTATTTCGAGTCTTATAATTTTGAGTCTTATATTTTTTTTTTTTTTGTTTGAATTATAAAAAAAATGACGTGTTGGGTATCAAATGAAAGGGCTTAATTAGCACATTTCAAAAATAATCACATTGTTAGCTATTATTGCTCGCGGCTTTGCTTGCCTGCGCCGGATAATTGGGAATCATTTCTAAAATCACGCCTCAGATGCGAGCCAAACATATCTTCTCTCCAAACCTACCCAAAATACATAATAATAATATTTCTTCTTTAAAAATGTAAAGAGGCTCTGCAAATACTTTATCACAAAATTATAGCCCCAAAATAATTTAAATAAAACGTAAGTTTAAAAACTAAAGCCCAACTACTGAAAAAACACGTTCTAAAAAGTATAAAACAAGAAAATATTCTCATCCTAAATTAGAAAAGACAGACAATTAAAAATCGTCATGTAAAATCGTGTTGTCATCAATCATCCGTCCGTAGGTGATACGGAGTAGGAAACGCCCGTAACGAAGGCCGAAACTGCGGATTTCGTGCTTATGGAGTAGACCCCTAGACCCGAATTCCCTCCGTCCGAATTTAGAACTTTCTCAATTCAAGGAACTTCACTGACTCCTAAGTCACAGGATCTCCTAGTTTGGGAGTCAGGGTTTACTCTATTTGTATGACCTTTATTAATTGAAATTCATGCGACCTAGTTTTTAAGCATTGTTGAAGGTTTTTGTATAAAATTAAGTTTTTTTTTTTACTCGGATCTCGAATTCAGGGGATCTACTCCCTAAGCACAAAGCCCGTAGTTTCGGCCTTCGTTACGGGCGTTTCCTACTCCGTATCACCTACGGACAGATGATTGGTTCGGGGCCCGAACGAAGTATGAATGACAACACGATTTGACAGTTGTCCCTACTCTCGATGTGTTTTTGCCCGTCCGAAAAAAATAACTTTTACACTTGTTTTGATGGATCGTTATGTCAGTCGGACGGATGAACGGACGGACGAATTTAGGGAGCAGGGGGCCTACTCCCTAAGTCCGTCCGTCTTCCCGTCCGTCCGTTCATCCGTCCGTCTGACATTACGATCCATCAAAACAAATGTAAAAGTTAATTTTTTCGGACGGGCAAAAACACATCGGGAGTAGGGGCAACTGGCAAATCATGTTGTCATTTATACTTCGTTTGGGCCCCGAACCAATCATCCATCCGTAGGTGATACGGAGTAAGAAACGCACGTAACGAAGGTTGAAACTACGGGCTTCGTGTTTAGGGAGTAGGCCCCCAGGCCCCCAGATTCGGATCGGATGCAGTGCGCAAACGCTCTTATAGTGTGAAGTATACCAAGATATATTTACTTACCTCTAAATAATCGTAAGCACACTCCGGGTGGTACTCTATGCGAAACACATCGACGAAGGTAAGCTGTATCACTTGTTCGTTTGATGTGGCTGAAACAAACAATACAAGAAAACGTTTAAATAATATCGAAAACAAAAATAATAATTATAATATAATAATAATAATATAATATCCTTAGACATTTCACACAACGCCATCTAGTCCCAAGCTAAGCAACCTAATGCTTGTATTATGGTATCGAGATGGCTGATAAACTACTTATATACTTTTTTTTTTTTGTAAATACATACATATTATAGATAGAAAAACACCCAGACTCGGAACAAATACTTGTAGGTCGTACAAATATTTGTTCCGTGCGGGAATCGAACCCGCGACATGCTGCGCAGCAGTCAAACGCTCAGTCACTGCGCCAACCGTGTCGTCAAAAAGGAATTATAAGGAACACGTTTGCGAAAACGCAACCCTATCTTTGCTGTTACGCAGTCGGGTAAAAAAATATGAAACAGACAGAGAAAAGTTGATAGTCTGTACTACATCATCAAACTGAACAACTTTCTCCATGGAACCAACATCGTAATCGAGAAAAAAAATATCAGCTGTCCCGTACAAAAATTCAATACCTACTTGACCCAAATGTATGGAATGGCTGATTATTTTTTCTCAAATACGATGTTGATCCCATGAGAAAGTTGTTCAATCTTATGGTCTGTACCACACCCTTTGATCACACCTTTCTGATACACCCTGTATAACCTTTTGTGATGATATTTATGTAAGCCATAATAATTTGTTTGGCCATTATGAGAGTAATAAAAATAATGTAGATGTTATCAAAGTAATATCGTTGTGAAAACGCTAGCCAATAGTTCTCAGAAATAATATATTGAAGAAGAAAAGTAATCGTACTTAGTTTTTAGGGTTCCGTACCAAAATAGTAAAAAGGAACCCTTATGGTGCGACTCAGTCTGTCTCTCTGTCAGTCTGTCATTAGCTGGATATCTCAAGAACTACTAATGTTATCAACTTGCAATTTGGAACAGTTTTAGATGACGTTTGCCCAACAATTTTGCAAATAAGAAAGATTTTTTTTTTCTTTTTTTCAGTCCAGTTCTTAAAAATTCGCAGTAGGGCTACTACTAATGAATAAGATTTTTCATCTAAACTATATTCCCCGTTTTCACCCCCACAGAGATGGAATTTAAAAAAATCGTTTGGGATATTTCTGTAACTTGACTGAAAGATTATTTACACTAATTTTCGAAGTCCCGCAGTAAAAACCTGCCCTGTAAAATTGACTACCCCTTTCAACCCCTTTAGGGGTAGATTTTCGAAAAACCCTGATATATACTATTCTTCATTTTTGGTCTCGAGTGTAAATACTGAGTTTCAAGTCAATCGGAACGCGCGTTAAAATTCCTCCATACAAACTTTGACACCCCCCAATCCCTCCTGAGGGGGTAGTTTAGAAAACTAAAAATGAAAAACTTTATAATTTACTTTGATAAATATTCATGCCAAGTTTCAAGTCTATTAACTCAAGGAATAAGATTTTTCATACAAACTTTCATCCCCTATTTGTCCCCCTTAGGGATGGAATTTCCAAAAATCCTTCCTTAATTGATGCCTACACTATAAAAGGTATCTATGTGCAAAATCTCTAGGTCCAGCGGTTTGGGCTGTGCGTTGATATATCAGTCAGTCAGGACTTTGAATTTTATATATACAGGGTTATTGGTAAAACACCAGCAACCTCTTAAGGGGTCATTGTACTCATCATTATGAACAACTTTTACTATGGGACCAAACGTGAAATCGCGAAAAAAAAATCAGCTGTTTATTTAATCAAACTCGTCAAAATGTAGGAATCAGCTAATTTTTTTTTCGCGATTTCAGGTTTGGTCCCATAGTAAAAGTTGTTCATATTGATGAGTACCATGACCCCTTAAGAGGTTGCTGGTGTTTTACCAGTAACCCTGTATAGATAGAAGATGGTACGGAACTCTTCGTGCGCGGGTCTCGCCTTTGGCCGGTTTTTTTAAAATTACTGAGCCTTTACATTCATCAAATCTCTTTTCAAAATTTAACAGCGTTCTCATTTCAATGCAAGTTAATTTACTATTCTACATCTGAACCCTCGCAATTCCACAGAAAATACCGTAGCTCATTCCATGCTCGTTTTCAAAACAGACCACTGCAGATCCAAGGCTTACGAGAGTCACCCAGTGATGGGAATGTGGTCCACAGGAAGTGACGGGTTAAGTCTCATAAAGACGGATACATTTTGTGTTCCTTGTGAAGGGACATGTTATGTAGCAATGGGGTTAAGAGGATGAAGCATATTTTGTGAATGGGAAATGAGTGTCTACAGTTGGAAAGACAAGTACAGATAGCGCGCGAGTTGAATGCAGAGCTTAGGAATGCGGTAGTGCTGTGACCTAATTATAATTATTGATGACCACAATGAGTAATGAATGTCGATAAATTTAAACAATGTTATAAGTTTAATTTTATTTTTTATACTAGGTTAACATGATGAAAAAAAAACAATATCATAATTATCACATGTTTTTAATAATCATATCACAAAACGGAATAAAAAAAATTTAATCAGATTCAGAAATGGCAGATATGGTTGAATCGGTGTCACTATCCTCGCCGTCGCTGACCTCAATGACGAATCGATCTATGGTATCTTCAATTAATCCATCTCTTTGCCAATAATTTTCTTCTAAAATTATGACGTGATCATCGAAGCCACGCCAATCTTCCTCTGTAACCTGAGAAATCGCCAGCTCCGTAACTTCTTTTAACCTTTTTAGGGATAAATCTGAAGTAACATTGTGATGCCGTACTATTCTTTTCACTTTTGCCCAAGCCAACTCAATTGGATTGAGGTCGCACATGTACGGTGGTAGTCTTACTACGACATGGCCATGACTCCTGATGAATTCATCGATTTTAAATGATTTTTCTATTGGTTTATGTAACTGAACCAAATGGAAGAGCTCATCTTTTCTCATCGTGATTGAAGCTTCCACATTATTCTTTGTTAGCCATTCTAACATTATAGGTTTGGTGCTGGACTTTGTTGGGACTTTATTTTCTTGCACACTGTGATACGGCGCGTTGTCCATCACAACAACGCTGTTTTGCGGTAGATTAGGGACTAACATACCAGTGGCCCACTTTCAAAATTAACACTGTTCATCTGTCCGTGATAATCACCTGAGGTAGTACCAGCTTTAAAAAGTAGTTTTGCCCCATTTAAAAACCCTCCTCTTGATACCGCGTGAACAAGAATAAGCCTGTTTGTGGAGCTTGTGTCTGTCAACACGGCGTCGATCATTTCATTTCGCCAACATTTTTTAAAAGTGAGGTTATTATCTATCCATGTTTCATCTAAAAAAAAAATATTTCGATCGTCTTGCCTGTATTGACGAATTTTCCGCAAATAATTTGACCGTGCATATACAACAGCAGGCCTTTCCACCAGAATTCTGTGTTTATTATGACTATGACATTTAAGCCATTTATAACACGACCAAGAGTGAGGTGATGTTGTTCAAGTCCGGTACGAAGAGCTATGACACCGTACCTCAGGTCACATTGGGCGGCAGTGCTCTCAAAAGAGTGGCGCAGTTTAAGTACCTGGGCCACTGGGTTACCGAGGCCCTCACAGATGATGTGGATGTTGAGAGGGAACGCAGGGCACTGTCAGTCAGAGCTAATATGCTGGCCCGTAGGTTTGCACGCTGTACTGCACAGGTAAAAATAACTTTATTCAAGGCGTACTGCCAGTCTTTTTATACGTGCAGCCTATGGGTGAAGCATACGCAGAGGACTTACAGTGCCCTGCGTGTCCAGTACAATAATGCGTTCAGGATGTTGATGGGGTTGCCACGCTTTTGTAGCGCATCAGGTATGTTTGCGGACGCTCAAGTCGACGGCTTTCAAGCGATACAGCGCAAAAGAATAGCGTCTCTGATGCGCCGCATACGGGGC